>JAWZYU010000070.1:654666-1309333 GCA_038380435.1 Ryuthela nishihirai
GCTGGCCACATGATATAACTATAATAAATCAATACTTATTGATCGGCCGAAAGATCGCTAATTTCCAAAAATAAATCTACTAAAATGAAAGCTAACTAAGGTTTAAATATAAAAAAATACTAACTTGACTAAGAGTATCCAATATGCTGGCCCAAAACTGAAAAAAAAACAGCACACAGAAGAACGGAGATAAGTTTCAGCCACCTGCGTCATGTTGACTCAGTGAAGCAAAACTAATTAAATGCAGCTGCAACCAGAATTTCAAAGAAGGATGTGTTTATTTCCAGTTTCGACCTGAAGGCGGGAAAGATGCATAGAATGCTGGGAAAAATGATAAAAATAACTTGGGAATACTGAAATACGTTTGTGACAGAAAAGTGTGAAACGGAAAAAAAAATTGCGGTACGTATTTTGTAATTACTTCCAAAATCCACAGTTTTTAAAAATTGCAGCTTTTTTGTTAATTTTTAGGAGTTTTTCGAAAATTTAAGGAAAAATGGCAATCAGATGGCTTTATAAAACTATTTATATTGTAGTTTATAAAATACGCATTAAATTAAAAAACAAAACATTTTTGAAGCCTGAATTATATGTTTTTTATAAGATATGCATAAAAAAAATTACAACGGCAATTTTTATTTTTAAAAAATCGATATATTTTTGTTGTACTAAGACCGTATGCATAAGTCATCGACACTCACAATTTAGATTCTCCATACGTATACATACGGGTTAGGACCTGGATGGGTTAATGCCATACATTTAGTATATTTTGCATGCAATTTGCCACACAATTTATATTTTAAAAGTGGTTAACAGTTGGAAAACGTTGGAAATCCCTGTACAAAAATATAATTGATTTAGTATTCTATCAATCAGTCTGATTTTTTTTGTCAATAAAAACACTTACTTTCAAAACCTTTAATTTGATATATGACTCATAAATACTGTGCACATTTCCCCCCCCCCCTTTTTTTGGAGTCATGTTTGAGATAACCCATGACACTGGAGATGTCACAAGCTTTAATTTGAGATACGACTTGTTAATGTCAAAATTTAGCACTTCTAAGAAATGACAATCAGATGGCTTTAACAAATTATTTATATTGTAATAAATAAATAAAATAATAAATACCCCCTCAAGCAGCTGCTTGCCACAGATGTCTGACAGGAGCCTGTCAGTTTATATGCCACAGCAGAAGATCTGAGAGGCTGGCAGGACCTGATCTGATCCTCAGGACCTGGGTTTGACCCGGGGCTCAAACCCAGGTCCCGTAGATCAGTAACCAAGCACGCTAACCACTCCGCCAGGGTAATAAAATATGCATCAAATAAAAAAAAAAGAAAATATTATTTTTCAAACTTGAATTATGTATTTTTGAAAGTTTTCTTTCAAAATTGCCGTTTGAAGTTTTCAAATGGCAATTTTATTTTTTTTTAAAAATCAAAATTTTATGTGTTTGTAGAAAAGATATTTATGTTTGTCTTTGGTCTCTCATTTTGGATTCTGTCAATGTCTATGAACGTCAGGGGCCTTGGAAATCTTAATGTTTATGGCAGCTTAAACTCATTATTTGCATAATGATCACAAACTACAACCTGACCAGCCCTTTTCCTTATATTCAACAAAGTTTTATTGTTTACAACAGAAATTGTTATGATTGCAGGGGAAGCATGAGTAACAAGCAGTAAGGAGGGATATTTCATAGAGTACTAGCAGATTTACCCAGCATTGCTTGGGTCTGAAACTTTCTAAAATATAGAGTAGATGGCACTCCCCATGTTGCAAGATTTCATTTGGCATAAAAATCATTACAATCAATCCCTTCTGATTTGATTTTTCTCCTACTCTTTTAGGAAAGGAAAAAAATGGACATATTTCCAGGTACCATATGATCCTCCTCATATCAAAAGTTTCTAAACCAAAAAACAGAATTTGCAGATAATTGAACATTTCAAATCATTTCATACCCATCAGAGTTCCTTGGATACAGTTTTGCAGGCATATGCAACTTTACAGAAAAAAGAATTAACTATGGTCTGAGTTGCCCAAAAAATGTATAGGCACTAAGAAAAAATTTATTATTATTGAAAAGAATTATTTATTACTTAACATATTGAAACTTTTATTAATTAACAAACATATAAGATATATGTATATTAATTTTTACATATTTTTCAAATTAAGTTAGATTTTAATTTCTGATACGAATTCTTAGTTTTTTTAATTTTGCTTTCAACAAAGAATTTCATGTTCTGCTGGTGCTTAATAAGAATGACTTTGATTTCCACAGAAATGCTCAGGCTCTTTTATTCAACAAATTGAACATTGAATTTATCACACAAAATCAAAGGAATTAGTTTGATGCATTCCTTCTTTCAAAATTATTGGTGGCAAGTTATTTTGAATAGCTTTCAACCATTAATGTTAAGCCTATGGAGATTTTCAGAAATTCAAACCTGCCTACCCCAATTTTGGTTGACTCTAGCGGGTTTGCACATATCCTATATTCCTCTCCTGGATGAAGGGAACATTCATGAAAAGTTTGGTGCCTCTAGCTCTTCTGGGGGCTGACTGCATAAGTGGACAAACACACATACAAACTTTCTTCTTTACATATTAGATATATATTTTATATATATATATTGCAGTAATATGTAGAATATACATGTGCAATTTACAATACCTACACTAATCAATAACTGATTACCTTGAATTTCTTCATTTCATCTTGGAGTGATAAAGCATCTGCCCTAAGCTTTTCCTGTCTCTCTCTTAAATCTGAGAGTGTTGCAAGATTTTGATACATTAACCGCAGTCCTTCACAATAGGCTGCTGTCTGATCAGATCCTCCTGGTGGTACTACATCTCCAGATAGATAACGTTCATATTCTTCTTTACTCAAGTTCAGTGATTCAGCAGTAAGGTTTTCAATGAATGCAACAGCACAGCACTAAAAATGACAGAAGCAAACATTTATATAGTTCATAAATTTTAGTTATCACATATAAAAAAATCTGATCCCATTAGATAAGTGTTATTTACATATGCAGACGCAGTCAATGCAATCATCAAAAAGTATCAAAAGGTATACATTTGAATTCGGTCTATTTCCATGGAATAAAAGCATTACATAGGAATAAGAAATGTGAAAAAATACATTAATAAAATATAAATGGAATAAAAACACATGTATGTCTCTAAAGAGTTTGATATGGTTATTTTAGTAGCACAACAGTGTCATTCTGGTTCAAAATTTAATCACTGAGAAAGATCACTTATTTTACTCTATGTTTTCTGCCCAATTTTCGACATATGTTTATCCCAATATTTTTTGAAATTGCAGATCTAGCAAGCAATTAAATTTTAAATACCTGATTAGACCTAATATTCAAAAGGAATGCGCAACACCATCATATAAATTTGCCATTTGGTCTGATCACAAGGTAATATTTTTGATTAATAATTAGTCTGCAAAATTCACAATTGTAGCCAACCACAGGCCTCTTCCTTACACTCTAACCTGTCACATTCCTGAATGTTCAGATAAAAATCTGTCAAAGAACACATGCTAAAGTTCCTTCCATGTTGTTTGGGGAAGCCAGGAATTCTGTAGCAAAAAAGATCAATCTTGTACTTGATGCATTTAGGGGACAGCTAATGAAAAATAAATACCACCTCAAGCAGCTGCTTGCCACAGAGGTCTGACAGGAGCCTGTCAGTTTATATGCCATAGTAGAAGGTCTGAGAGGATGGCAGGACCTCAGCAGAAAAACGACACATACATCCATGCCTTACCCGGGGCTCGAACCCAGGTCCCTTAGATCAGTAGCCATGCACACTAACCACTCATCCATGGGACAGGCAAAAATATCAAAAAAGAAATTCACAAACTGAACACACATCTACTTGTCATCCCTGGAATTATAAACTCCCAACTGCAAGTTTTAGATGTCATGATCAATAAAGTCTATTAAAGATAATTTTCTATAGAAATGCTAAGACTGGCTTTTAAAATAGCCATAATTTATTCCTATAGTAGGATAAGAAAACCATCAGCCAGCCTGCTTTGTAGCTAGGTGCTTTATGATTGGGACTTGGATATAAACAGGAGCATTGTTCATGGATTCAAGAAATGCTGGGTAATATTCAAAACAATACCAAGAATATTCTGTTGAAAAACTTGAGATATATGCAGTTGCATTATACATCAACTGCATGTGCAAAAATAATTTTCTTCTGGCATGTGTTCATTTTCAATCTTATATTGATAAACTTTCAAGTTTTACAGACATATAAAAAACTTCAAATTACTGCAGCATAATCTGATAGAGGAATAGTGATGGAAATTATTTTAACCATATAACTACTGCTGAGAAGAATTTTATTCTAAAAAGGCATATTACAATAGTACCCATAAAAGGGGTGAAAGGTGGTGTTAAAAGCTCTATTAATATGGTAGACTCTTGATTATCCTTGCTAATGATGGGGAGGATAGCCATGAATAATTCAAAATTGCAGATAATTCAAAAACCTCTTTTTTCTGCAGATCTCTATGCCTAAGTTAAGAAAATTGAGTTTGCTAATGAAAAATAAAATTGCAGTAAATAAACTTTTCCAAGAATAACAATGAGTAATCATTTTTAGATTATTAATTTGGTATTAAAAGAAAATTCACGAGTTATTAATTTATGTCAAAATCTAAGGTACACAGTTAATCCACAAATTGGATAAACTACATGCAATAATCAAGAGTCTACTGTAGTGAAGTTTGCTATTTATGATATGTGTCTACAGCTTCTTAATGCACTTTATTTTGGATATATACACATTTGAAAATATAATAATGCATACTTACAAGGTTAGTAAAATAATAACCACCTTCTCCACTCATAAGGCGATTTGGAATACTGTAATTTGTAATAAATTTGATATTGGATTGCAAGAGGGGTGGATTAGCTTTGAGAACTATATAAACCATAGCTGGAAGGAATTCATCAGCACTAGCAGGAGTGCCACGGCACACCAGCAAAATTGTGAAAATGTTTTTGCTACAATGTACAATGCAGTTGAGCTTCTCTTGAGGTGTTCTTTTTGAATCCATTTCTATAACATCTAAAAATATTAAGTCAAATATATCAGTCAAATAAAACAGATTAACATTTATGTGACTAACAGAAGCAATTAACTAATGCAAATAGTTCAATTATCCAGGGACTTACCATTCTGATTATAGTTTCCTGTTGATAGAACAATTTAATAACAACTAAACAATCACAAAAATACATTTACTGATCCCATAACACAGCCAAAGTAATAAAATATAGTGCAAGGCCAATCTTGACCTAGTATAACAGATGTTTACAAGACTGGGCATTGTTAAAGGTAAAAACTGTAAAATTATTTTATTAATAAACATTGAGTAATTTTTAGGCATTTTATTTAGTTTCTGAATAAATATGTGCCATTATAAGTAGGACTGTACTGATAGTCAAAATTGCTGATTATCAAATATTCAACACTGAATATTACAAAACACAGTCAAATAATTTTGGACTTTCCAAAATATTATATTAATATTTTATAACAACTGATTAAATACATCTATCTTAACCTTTCCAGTGTCCAGCTTGAAAAACAGGTTTCCATCCAGAGGCCAAACTATTTTCTCCCTATTCTCAGCAAAAAAAACTTTAACATTAGAACTGTTTTGCCAAATAACTAATGAAATGGAATTATGGTATGAAATTTATTATAATGAAAAGGAATTATGGCATGTTGTATGCCAAATTAATCAGCATTTAATTCTAGATTTTCTGAAAATAAAGCATTTAACATAAAAGATGATACGTTTTATTTTAATAGTACTTTTTTTAGTCATGTGGTAAAAAAATGCATCTGGCAACGCAAATAAAAATTTATTTAAAAAAAACTAATAAACAGAAATAATTTACAATGCACATGAATAGAATGGCTATATATTTCTGAATAACAAAAAAATATTTTTTTTGGGGGGGGGGGGGGGGTTAAGAATATATTTTTCTCATTTTATAATTTTTTTCTCGGTACCATACTTTGAGAAAATTCCAGACTTTTAGCCAATTGTGCTGAGCCAAATAAACAAGTCAACTTTAGAATTCAAAACAAAAATAACCAATCAACGGAAATAGGTCATGTTATATATCAAATTAAACAGAATTTGACTACAAATTTCATGAAAATAAATAATACAAACAAATTTCCAAGCATATTGATTTTAATAAGCCTTTTTCAATGTGATATGGTTAAAAAAAACCTGATGAATAAAAACAGTCAAATTATATATTTATCAAAAGGATTGGATTGTATTGGATTGTTTTACCTCTGAGCAGCACTTTTTTGCACACCATGGGCTAAATGGCCAGGCCACAAGGACCCCGAAGGCTCAGAGAAGGTTGGGGGAGGGGACCCACTGGAACAGCTGTTGGGAGACAGATGGTAGCCTCCCGTCAAGGCCATCCAGCGTGTTCTTTAACGTGCACAGGGTATGGCTCTCCCACACACGGGGCCACGGCTTAACGTCCCATCCGACGGACGGCGGCCTTTTCAAGCCCATCGGTGTCCCCTACTGACCGTGGGCAGGGCGGGGAATTTTGCGGAGATTTATCAAAAGGAAATTTCCTCTCAAATAATATAATATTCAACCTGAACTATGATTTTTATTTCTTTTAATGATTCTTTTCAGTACCGTATATTTTAAACACGGCCAGTGTTATACAAAGTGACTTGGAATTCTCACATTCACGGGATTTTCTGAACTGGTTATGAAATAGAAAAAAAAAAAACTTCCTTGGCTGCTTTTTTTTGCTAAACATATGAATTTTTCTTTGGATGTTGAAGTTTGGCAATCTTGGCTAAGTGCAAAAAGGTTTGTGCACCAAAGCAAAAAAAAAAAAAAAAAAAAAAAAAAAAAAAAAATTATATTTTCTGTGTAGTATAGCCAAGGTACTGAGGGGTGGGGGTGGGGTTGTCTTTAAAATCATTCAATATAAACATGAAAACTCATAATTTGAAAAAAAAAAGATTTTCTAGTGGGGGGGGGGGTAAACTTTCACTATGAGTTTAGCAGAGGGGACACCTTCCCGAAATTGTCCTCCCACATGTCTGATTTCCTTAGCAAGGAAGTCTATTTTGCTTTCACATTCAAGACATTCATTTTCAGAAAACAGTACAAGCTCAAAGTTTTTTTTTTTACAAAAAACAAGAAATAATAAAAGAAAAATTACATAAAACTTAATGGGATGTTAAATAAAATATCTGCAAAAACTTTTAACTGGCCTCCAATCTGCATAACTCAGAAAGATCGATAAATCAGCCAACTGAAAGATCATTAACTAAAGGAAATAAATCTTCAGAAATGAATTTGCTTCCATATCCAAGACATCATTTATTTTCAGAAAATGATACCAGATCAAAGTTTTACTGAAAAAGTAATAAATAATAAACTAAAAATTAATATATAGACTAATGCCATGTTAAAATATTCACAACAAGTTGTAAGCCGGCCATACGATATAGCATAACTATGAAAAATCAATACTTATCAATCGGCCAAAAGATCGCTAATTTCCAAAAATAAATATACTGAAATGAAAACTAAGGTTTAAATATAAAAAAAGTAAATACTAACTTTACAAAGGGAATCCAATATGCAGGTCCAAAACCCTATATAGCACACAAAATGGAGATAGCATGTGCCAGCCATCTGCATCTTGCTTGCCTCAGTGAAGCATAACTAATTAAATGCAGCTGCAACCAGAATTTCTAAGAAGGATGTGTTTACTCCCAGTTTCGATTTTAAGAGTGGGAAAGATGCATGAAATGCTGGAGAAAACGATAAAAATAATTTGGGAATACTGAAATAGGTTTACAACAAAAAAGAATGTGAAACAGGGGAAAAAATGGCGGTACATATTTTGTAATTACTTCCAAAACCTATCATTTTTAAAAATAGCAGTTTTTTTGTTAATTTTTTAGGAGATTTTCAAAAATTTTAGGAAAAATTTGTTGATAATAGTTGAAATTAAACTTGTGAGCTTAAATCAGAAGGTTGCTTCAGCAAATAGGAACAATAACAAGCAAATCGGCAATACCATTTAGTGCTTCTAAGAAATGGCAATCAGATGGCTTCATAAAATTATTTATATTGTAGTTTAATAAAATATGCATTAAATTAAAATACAAAATATTATTTTTGACACCTGAATTATATATTTTTATAAGATATATATATATAAATTACAATGGAAATTTTTATTTTTTAAAAATCGATTTTTTTTCTTGTTGTACTAAAAACAGATACATACGTCGTCCTTGGCCTCTCAATTCAGATTCTTTGAAAGTATACAGACAACATAGACACTGGAAGGATTAATAATCACATATAAAGTTTGTCCCCAGCAGCTCTGTTCCTGGCAAGACCAAAGCAAACAAACATTTTAAACTTGGGCCATGCCTTTGCCACAATCTTTTTGTTGTTTTCAACTGTTCACAGACTCTCTCAACTATGCATTTGCTTCTCCCTTTTTAGCATACGATTGTCTAATCACTTTGAATTCTGTAGTATATGGTAGTAAGGGAAAGGTTGGGAAAAATACAGTGGGTGTGTATGTGATATAATTTGAGAAATAAAATGATGATTTAATTATTATTGAATTAAAATTAGATTATTATATAAAATTATTTTATATTATAACATATTAATGATTTAATATTAAATGATGATTGATATGTAAAAATGATTCATTTGTTACATAATGAAAAATGAAGGTGTCAAAAGCATAGGTCTTTTATGGCTTTCAGTGTCTTCTTTTAGTTATCAAAAAATGCCATTTTTGGCAAAAGAAAGTACATTAAGCATAAATGCTGCAATTGCACAGAAGAGCTCTCTTTTTTTCTGTTTTCATACTGAGGTGGATAAAACAATCTACAGAAGCATTCAGAAGTCTTGCATCATCCACATGCAAGTTTTATATTTCGCAAATCAATGCACAATGTTGTACTGAGATATTTTTTACATTGATAAGCATCAGTTTAACATCTCAGCCCCCCCCCCCCCCCTTCCAACACACACCCCACCACCAAAAACAGTTTTTTAAATTTAAATTTGACTGCAACAAAAGCAGCTTTTTAATATATTATATTTGCTAAAATAATCACCATTGCAATCTACATATTCCATTGGGGAAATATTGCAATGCCACATTGGAAGTGAAGAAACATTTAAATTCCTTTTTGATGTCTGCTGTGTTTTGAATTGCTTATTCAGGATATGGTTGTCCACTTAAGAGGAAAAGGTGATAGTCACAAGGAAAATGCTGGGAAAAATACAGTGAATGTGGCAAAAAATCAAGAAACTTAAGAGTTTTTTTTTTCAAGCTGTTTTTGCTGCATGCAGCTGCTGCTTTTTTTTTTTTTCACACACACATTATCTCCTCTAAATTTTTTTGCTAACATTCAAGATCAGAAACCCATTGTCTAGTGTGCATTATCATAAAAAGTATAAATAATTTCTGTAATCAGAGAGAAGCATGAACCACACACCTCATAGACTTGAACTTGGGACCTCTTAGTTAAGTGCCAGCTGCTCTACCAATTAAGCTAAGAAGGTGGCACTTTCACACCTACCTACATAAGATTATAGAGAAAGTGATGGTAGGTTTTATCTACCAGGTAGTTCATTTGGTCAGGACATTAACATACACTTTTTTAATTGATGGAGAACTTGTCACTATTTCTTTGCAAAATGCATATATATTTACCAGATGCCACTCATAACCAGAACTTTTATTGGAGCACAACAGATGTTACATATCACAGAGAAGAAATTCACAGTTACAAAGCTTGGATTCTAATCAGAGATATACAAACACATAAAACACACACACACACTACCAGTTGTTGCTATACCAATTAAGCTAAGGAAGTAGTGCTTTCACATTTGCCTAAGAAATGTTATGAATGAAGTGGTAGTAGGTCCCCCCCTCCCCCCAGATAATTCATACGGTTACTACCATGCACTTTTTAAAGTGAGAGGGAATGTGGCAATATTATTTATGCAATGTGTACTTAACTCAGAAGCTACTTTATTAGGCACAGCTTCATGATATGACAATAGTAACTGAGATAGAGAATTCAGTAACTTCCTAAATACTGATTTTAAAGATATCAATCAAACCAATTTCAATATTGATTTCAAACAATGCATTTTCAGTATTTAAAGAATTATGGGAGCTGAAACATTTAGCAAGTTAGCCCATTTGCAAAAACATTTGAAATTGCCAAAAATTAACCTAATTATTATGTTGACTGCTAAAACACTCTTCCACATGTTGCCAAAGCTTTCAACTTATTTTCATTAACTATTTTAAAAGTAATTATTTAAACTGGCATTGCTGCTGTTAAACATTCTAATTTCTGTAACTCTCTAAATATTGAATTAATATTGTTAAAATCAAAACTGAAATAGATTTGATTGAGATCTTCAAATTATCATCAGTCACATTTTTTCATAAAAAGGTTATTTAAGAAGTTACTGAGTTCTGATCTGAGTTACTATTGACAAAATGTGAAATTGTACCTAATAAAATGGCAACTGAGTGTATACTTATCAGATGTTACTGATAACCAAACACTCTATTCCAAGCTGTCATGTAACATTACCAAGTTTTGCATATGGAAGAGAAAATCTACCATCACGTTCTTCACAAATTTATTTAATAAAGCGTGAAAGCACTTTAACTACATTGTTTCCATAAATTAAGGAAAATCCCTATATTAAGTCAATGGGAAGCTAATGTCAAAGCTCTATAAATTCTAAAATAAGTTTTTATGTTTTGGAAAATGTGATTGCAGATAAAAGATCTCAATTAAATAAATCAATATCTCGATTTTCAACATTATTCGTTCAGTATTTAATGAGCTATGGAAGTTTGAATATTTAAAAAGTCTTACAAAACTTATACAAAACTGAAGAATAGTGAAAGAATTCTTTACACAAAGTTCTAAAATACAAACTTATCTTATTAAACACCTTGATACAATACTTATTACTAAGTTTTAATTAACTTCTGAAGTGAATTTTTGTGACTGGCACTGTTATTGCTAAATATTCAAACTTCCATAACTTGTTAAATACTGAACAAATATTGTTGAAAATATAGATAATGATTTATTTGATTATCTGCAATCACATTTTTCAAAACAAAAAAAAACTTATTTTAGAAGTTACAGAGCTTTGACGTTAGCTTTCCACTGACTTAACAGAGGGATTTTCCTTAATTTATAGAAACCAGTGTAGTAGAGCAACTGCACATATCGAGGAGGTCCTGAATTTGAGTCTGGGAGGCAGATGGTGTGATATTTTTCATGCTTGCCTCTGATAAGTATTCTGGAAACACAACTATGAGTTTCTTATCTGTGATTCCCCTAAGGCAGATAAATTTTATTTTGATTGCCAAAAGTGGAAAATAAAAAGTCATTAATTCCAACATTACTTCATTTTCAAAAATAATATTTTTTTAATTTCTACTTAGCAAACAATTTTTTTTTAAATTTCATAGCTAGATTAACAACAAAAAAACACATAAAAATTTGCACAAACTGTAAAAAAAATCAATGAACCTCTACAAAAATTACATTAAGATGAAATATTTTCATCTTTGTTATCTATTATTTTTTCATTCATTTATCTATAATTTTAATACACTATTTAAAAGTCATAAAGAAACAGCTGACCTGTGATAGCTTTGTCTATGAGATCTCTCACTTCGGGGCGATTTTCATTAATATCAGTTTCAAGATGCTGAGCTGTAATCCAGTTCAAGTTTCGAATTCGCTTTTGGAGTGCAAGATCTTTTTCTTCATTTTCTGAAGAAATTTGTTGAAATACAGTTCTGTGCAAGTTAGTCATTAGAGTTTTCTCTATGAAATCCATCAATTTTTCCACTTGCTCAGGATTTAGTTCTAAATAAATTTCAAGATTTTTTTTTACATAAAAGTTATCAAGTACTTTTATTCAAATAATTTAGCAATTCTGATGTAAAACATGTGAGAAAGATTATGAACTCAATAAACTATAAGACTTTCAGTAGTTTCAAATAATTAGCCCAAAAATCAATATGATACTAATAATTATAGATGACTTATCCTGGCATGGATATCCGACATCTGACAGGCATAGACTGAAGAGAATACGTCAGATGGCATGTAGAATGTAAAAGTTACAGATTGCAGATCCAAAAATTATAACAACTGTAATCGTAATGTACATCAACAGGACATGCCTTCAGTAAGCCAAAAGATAAATTCTACAGGATATTCACCTTTACCTGTATATCACTTACCAGCATGAACAGACAGGCTACAAACACAGTTTTTGTGATTACAAATACACCTGATTGGATTTATGGACCAAATATGAAGTTCCTGCTTTATATATATATATAAAAGATAAACAGTAAACTTAAGATAGGTGTAAATTAACAGATAGATTAATATAATAATACAGAGAAATAATTAAGACCATATATGCTGAAACTTGCTGTTCAGCATATAAATATAATGTCATATATTTATTATTAAGTTTGTATAATAACTTTTTCTATCCTACTATTAATGTGATTTCAGTATTATACATAGAATAAAGGTAACTGAAATATACATTGTTGCTGATATGCCAGTATGATGTTGCTAATGCAGCTGCCGTTTGTCTGAAGAGTTGATCCCTCATATAAGGAGGTATTTCCCCTGATAACTATACAATGTAGACTGCAGAAAACATTAATTATTGAGTAGTGTGAGTGATTCTGCTCACCATTCCACTCAATCAGTGGCCCTGGAGTGAGCATGAGATGAGAGACATGAATCTACTGTTCCCTCAGCCAGTCTCAGTTCCATGTTCTTTCATAGTGTGATCATCTCACCATATGCTGAGCATGATTCTAGTGTTTAAAGATATGTATTTTTTATATAACATGGCCTCTATATGCAAGCCAACCAATTCATCTGGTGCTGAACTGAGGGTTGCATTGCTTTACCTCTAAGCGACACTTTTTTGCACACCATGCGTTATGTGGCCAGGTCATAAGGACCCCGAAGACTCAGAGAAAGTTTGGGGAGGGGACCCATTGGAACAGCAGGTGGGAGACAGATGGTGGCCTCCCATCAAGGCCATCCAGTGTGTTCTTTAACGTGCACAGGGTAGGGCTAACGAGTGCACATGGCAGAGATGCTGATCCTCACTGCGGAGTGGAGGCCAGTTGCCAAACAAGCGGCACCTGCACCATGTCAGTGTTCCAGGGATGAACAGGTTTCTGTACGAGAAGAGGAAACTTGTCTCTCCCCTCCCCTCCAACTTTGGTAACCCTTTGGCCATCCTAAAACATCTGGAATTTGAAGTTGGTCAGGACGAGAGTGGATTCTCAGAGGATGGAGATGAAGGAGGAGGAAAGATGGGTCCGTCAGATGGGGACTTTTATGTCCCCATCCCATGGACGGTGGCTTTTCCAAGCACATTGGTGTTCCCTACTGACTGTGGGCAGGGCAGAGAGTTTTGCAGAGATAAATCTCAATGCTGATACAGCTGGACTTGAAACTCCCCATCGATAGGGAACCACCTTGTCGGGGTGAGGGGGCTTGAGGGCCTAAATGAAGTCGAAGGCTATGGCTGACTGGAGCTGCTCCAGTCGGACAGGCCAAGATGGAAGATGGCCAGACTAAGAGTTCCCATCACGAGAGCCGAGGCAACTTGGATCTTTTTATCCTTGTTTGTGGTGCCCTGGGACATAGATTAAAATCCAGGTTTTGCAGTGGGTTATGCCGTGGGCTGTGCTTTACCTATTTGGTACTGTATGTCCTCGACCATTAGATAGTGGTCAACATGACACTATCCCTATACTGGCAGTGCTTTAGGCGGAACTAGTGGGTCTTGTCATTAAGTATATTTACCTGGACTTGAACCTGGGAACTACAGATTACGAGCCTGGTGCACTACCAACTGAGCCTCCCCACTGACTGAACTGAGAAAAGAGCGATCTATTCCAATGCTGGAGGTAAAAGTGGCTTTTGGGTTGGGTTGTTTTACCTCTGAGCTGCACTTTTTTGCACACCATGGGCTAAATGGCCAGGTCACATGGACCCCGAAGGCTCAGAGAAGGTTGGGGGAGGGGACCCACTGGAACAGCTGTTGGGAGACAGATGGTAGCCTCCCGTCAAGGCCATCCAGCGTGTTCTTTAACGTGCACAGGGTATGGTTCTCCCGCACACGGGGCCACGGCTTAACGTCCCATCCGACGGACGGTGGCCTTTCCAAGCCCATCGGTGTCCCCTACTGACCATGGGCAGGGCGGGGAATTTTTGCGGAGATAAATCTCAATGCTGACCCAGCTGGGACTCGAACCTGGGAACTACAGATTACGAGCCTGGCGCGCTACCGACTGAGCCACCCCCGCCCCATATAAAAGTGGCTGTGCTGGACTTATTGAGAGACAGTATGTCGGTCTCCAACATTATGCATACATATGACTGTAATGAATCAAGCATACGTTCCATCAAGATTTGAGAAAATGAAATTTGTCAAGATGTGGCATTAAGTGCTACAAAAATGTGATGAGTCAAGTGTGTGATAAGACTTTAGTGAAGACCGAAAAGGTGTTAAACATATGGCTAGAAAACGCGAACTGAAAACAAGTGCTTATCGATGGCAACATATTATGAAAAAAGGCTGTCTCTATGCACTGTTCAAACCTCCCAAAGAAAAGGGATAACCTTCTGAAAAGAAGGAATTCAAAGCCAATCAAGGTTGGCTTAACAGTTTTAGGAACCTGCTTCAACCTAAAAAATGTCCTTATTTATTCTTTCATTCTTCTATCTCTCTCTCTCTGACTCTTATGTAATTAAAAATACTGTGAAATTGTATTTTTTACATATACTCCTTATCATACACTGCATATTACTGTATACATTATACATATTATTCTAAGGATTGGATATACAAATTCATGTACACTGTGATTTATGGGCAATTTAAGGGATTTTTAAGGGTAATTTTAGGTACAAGCAATTTTTGTTTTAAGTGCTGACTTTAAAATCCAACCTCTGCATATGATGTGACTCCACTCTATGTAGAACCTTCTACATCTTAAGTATTAACACCAATGATGTAAAATATCAAATAAAATATTTGAAGATAATAATTAAATTAAACATTACCTTGGTAATAAGGGTAAGTTTCACATCTGTTGAACATGAATTGGTAGAAGTCTTGCATTAGCTCTGAACGATCATCAATAGTTTTGTCATTGCTCTTTTGAACTCTTTCAATTTGAGCTTGAATCTGCTTACGTACATCACTGTTAGCATTTTCAGGAAGAATTTTTAAGAAGTCTGCAAAATCTTTTCCAATACAGTGGGTTTCAATACTTCGTTGCCGATGATCTTTCCATGATGACTGTGCAGAACTTTCTTTAATGAAACAAATGTTAAAGCAAATGTTTAATGAAAAAACATGAAATTATTTTGTATTTTCAAATTGAAAAATATCATGCAAAATTTTCAACTTTTTTGAAGAACTAAAGATTGGTTGTTTTGGGTTTTATGGCGCATCGGCAACTAGGCCATAATGCACCAAACAAAAGACAATATAAAAGATAAAAGACATGGAAATCTGCAACCAAATTTAAAACAAAAGCAGTAAATTGTATAATAGTAAAATAACAAATAACAATTGTATAAGTACATAGTAAAACAAGTTGAACAATAGAAAATAAAAAAATTCCAGGTAAAAATCAAACTAGTAAAATAACCACAATGTTTTAAAAAGGAAAAAAACTGATGATAAAATGCAATGATCAGATAAAAGGTGTCTGAGTGTATGTGGCTTGGATGTAAAATCATGAAAAGTAAAATACAAATGTATTTCTAAATTAAAACATGGGCAATGAATTAAAATATGTTTGATAGTTAAAATGGTGTCACAAAACTCACACTTTGGTATGTCGTCCGCCCGTAGAAGAAATAAATGAGTAATAAACAAAAGACCTAAGCGGAGCTGAGCAAGTATAACTTCCTCCTTGCGATTCCTGTGGTAACAAGACTGTCATGGTTTGATGATAGGTTTGATCTCAAAGAGCTTGTTCGTAAGCTGTTCTGACCAAGATCTCTGCCACTGTGCTCGGAGCTCGATTGTGAAATGCTGCCAGAAATCCAGAAATGGAACCGGCAATGGAGAGTCGGACAGGGGCGTGGCTGATCTGCCAGCAGCACTTGCCAAATCACTGCCCCTGATACCAACGTGACCGGGAACCCAACAGAAATGGATGGTGGTGGCTGCCAGACAATGGAGCTGGTGGCGGATCTTAGAAAGCACAGGGTGAGGCCGATGCCTCACCGAGATCAAAGCCTGTAGCGAACTAAGCGAGTTGATGTAAAGCACACACCAATGATGATGCTTAGCCGCTATGTGGTCCAAGGTGAGGCTGATTAGTGTGCAACTTTGCAGTGAAGACAGACACTGCAGTGAGATCTGGCCTGCAATGATCACATCACAGCAGATCATGGCCAATCCCACCAATGTGCCGGATATCGAGCATCTGTGAAGACAGGCAAAAGTCAGGGTACTCAGCACAATGGCTGGCAAAGAGTTGCTGGTACACACAGTTGGGTGGAAAGGCCTTCCCCATCCTGCAGAGGGAAAAAATCATAGAAAGGGTAAACAGCGAGCCAAGGTGGAAGTGGCTCATCTGTCAACTATGCAACGCTATCGAGACTGGTGTTGATGTCTCTCAGGTAGCCTTGGACACGCAAACCAAATGGACGAATGGCAGTCGGCCTATTAGTATAAAGCATTTCCCACTTTGGACTGGAAACACAGTCCCAAATGGGATGACCAGGCAGGGATCGCAATTTAGATGCATATTGCAGGGACAACTGCTGACGGCGAAGAGATAAAGAGGGTTCGTTGGTCTTGACGTATAGACTCTGGACCAGTGAGGTGCCGGAAATCCAGAAATGGAACCGGCAACTCCTGTGCAAACACGGAGAGCCTGATGATGGAGGGGGTCCAGCACATTCACCACCGAATCATGGGCAGAGTCATACACCTGGGATCCATAGTCCAGTTTCGATCAGACAAGTGCATGGTAGAGGTGGAGCAAAGAATATCGGTCTGCCGCCCAAGAAAGGGAGGAGAGGACCTTGACGATGTTCAATGCTCGCGTGCACTTGGATCTGAGATGATGAATGTGTGGTAAAAAGGTCAATTTCTGATCGAATATGAGACGAGAAACTTGGTCTCCACCACAACTGGAATGATGTTACCCCCAAGCCGTAGCTCGGGATCCAGGTGAAGATTACACTTGCGGCAAAAGTGCACACAAACAGTCTTCTGTGGGGAGAACCAAAACCCATTTGCCATCACCCAAACAGAAAGATTGTTCAGGGCAATTTGCAGTTGTCTTTCAATGATCCTCATGCTGGATGAAGAGCAAAAGATGCTAAAGTCATCAACATAGAGGGTATTGCCTACAGATGAAGTTGTATAGTAATAGAATTCATCTTGACAACAAAAAGTGTAACACTCGGAACACAGCTTTGTGGCACCCCCTGTTCTTGGGAGTACAGCCGTGGCAGAGTGTTACCAACACGAACACGAAAAGAACGTGTCGATAAAAAGTTGGAGATGAAGATCGGTATGTGACCTCTCAAGCCAAAGCTATGGAGGTCACGAAGAATGCCGAATCTCTAAGCCATGTCGTACGCTTTTTTTGACGTCGAAAATTGACACCAGGCGCTCTCTTCATAAAAATGAGTTTCTGATAGCTGATTCGAGGCATATCAGATGGTCAAGAGTTGACCGTTGCCTGTGAAAACCACACTGAGTGTTGGAAAGAAGGTTGTGGTGTTCTAAATACCAAATGAATCTGGCATTTACCATTCTTTCCAACACCTTGCACACGCAGCTCGTCAATGCAATGGGATAATAATTCAAAGGAATCTTGGAATCCTTTCCAGGCTTCAGGAAGGCCAAGAAGACGATGGCCTCCCGCCAGGAGTCTGGAAACTGCTCCTCGAGAAAAATGCGATTGAAAAGATGGAGCAGCCAATCCTTACTCGATGGTGAGAGATGTTGGAGCATGGCATAATGGACATTGTCTGGCCCAACTGCAAATGCATGAGAGGAGTGCAGGGCAAGGCAAAGCTCCTCTGCTGTGAATGACCTGTTGTAAGACTCCAGGCCATTCGAGTTGAAGGACAGCAGAGAGCGTTCTGCCCTGCCCTTCTGGACCAGAAACTCGGGGGAGTAAGAAGACAAAGAAGAGATGGAGGAGAAAGACTCCCCCAGAGTGTTGGCAATTGCTTTGGGATCAGCAATTGCCTGTCCATCGTGCTCCAGGATCGATAATGAGTGGGACGTGTAGTTCCCACCCAACTTCCGGACTTTATCCCACAGACTTTAGAACTGGTCGTGCGGGTGATAAAAGACGCATATTTGATCCAAGATTCCTTCTGGCTCTGGCGTCGGATGAAACGAGCTTTCGCCCTAGTGTGTTTGAACTTTTCGAGGTTGGGGGACATCGGATATCTCCGAAATACCCCCTAAGCCTTGTTTTGAGCCTTACGAGCTGAAGTGCAATCTGGATTCCACCACAGTTTCGAAAATGAGAAAACCATGTCAAAGTTTGAGGAATTGTTGATGCAGCTGCATCTATGATATAGTCCATTATCTCTGCTACTGCCACATCAATGGGCTCCTGGCTGATAGAGTGGTTGTCGAGCTCAGAGGGCAGCTCGAAACCACTCCAGTCAGCCCGGTCATTGAGATTCATGAGACGCGTAAAAAGCTGCAAGGCCCCCCATGACAGATGGTGACACGATGGGGAGGTGATCGTTTCTGTAAGGCCGAAAAGGTTCGTAAGGGTTGTCCTCGACCTCCCATGTAAAGAGTGGAAGGATCAAGGAGGAGCAGATGGTGAGGTCAATGACAGTGAAAGTGCGGGTTGGGGAATGAAAATACACACTGACACCGGTGTTCAACAGGGAGAGAGAAGGATCCAGGAGCCACTGCCCCAGGACCCTGCCCCTCCTGTTGGTGTCAGCACTGCCCCAAAGTGGACTGTCCGTTAAAGTCCCCTGTGATGAGGAAGGGAGATGGCAGCTGAGAGACGAGATCATCAAGGTCTTCCTGGAAGAAAATGCTCCCAGGTGGAAGATATACCGAGCAGACAGTCAGGGAGAACCCCACGAAGAGGCAGTTGGCTACCACCTCTAAATTGGTGGTGAGGGCCACGACCTGGTATGGAGAATGGTTGCTCATGAGGATGGCGACGCTCCCACAAGCTGGACCATCTCCATCCCGGTCCCAGCGAACTAATGGAAAGTGCCGGATCATGGGATCTGTGACTGGCTGCAAGTATGTCTCCTGCAGGCACACACAGATGGGCTGGTGTGCCTGAAGGAGAGCCTTGATATCGTCAAGATTCCTCTGGAATCCACGACAATTTCATTCTAGGAGTGTGGCCATCTCAGGACTTAGAAGAGTGGGGGACGACATATTCCTATTCAACTTAACCGCCGCAGAGGATGGTTTAGTGAATAAGGGGGCAGTCGGTATCCATGTCCTTGGAATCGTCCGAAGGACATGGATCGGTGACCGCTTTTTGCGGAGGAGTGATAACTTTCTTTTTTGGCCCCGTTGGAAGCCCCTTTGGTTTGGAAGGTCTTGCTGTCTGAGAATGGGGGGGGGGGGGAGGAGGCTTTCCAATGGAGATGGAAGGCTGAGTTACAGGAATGGAAACCGGGGTTGATGTCGAAGTTGACACCATCCTCAGTTTCGCCTGCATCAGGAGGTACTTCGCTGCTGGTGAGAAAGACTTAGTAGGTGGTACATTGATGTCAGTCTGCACCGCCACCAAAGTCTTTGGAACAATGGGCTTCCCAATGACTGCACTGGCATAGGATACCTTGCCAGGCGGGGCGGGCAGTGCAGCGAGCTTTCTTGTCTCAGTGTAAGAGATGTTGTTCATGATCTTGAGGCGTTGTACCTCTTTTTCCTCCTTCCACTTTGAACAGTCATGGGAATATGCCAGATAAAGAACTAAAGAAGAATTTGAATAATATTAATATCATCATTTTTGTGACTGGTTGAAGACTTAGTAATAATTTTGATGGCAATCACGTGTGTTGATCATGGAAAAGTGATGCAATCCCAAGATCCTATCCTACTTACCAAAATCTCATATTCATAATCCAAAATCCCATCCTATTTGGATTTTGAAGTGTCTTCTAAAGCAGATGGCTACTTGATTAAAAATATTTATATAGAATGTGTGAATATTTTACAATATAATAATTCATGCTTGTATGTTATATTTCTACCTCCATTGATAATGGACTAAGTTTTATCCATTGCAGTAACATATATTAATTGATGTTAATTAGCAATGTAAATATGATTTTTAGTAGGATGGGATCTTGGGGTTACAACACTTTTTTTTATTGTGGCATACTGGTGTTACAACAAACAATTTACTATTGTAATAATACACAAAATAAAGACCAGTTATAAATATTTATGCCCATGTCAGACAATGTGGGAAATTCTATTAAATGAGATTCAATGATAACTAACCAGAATATTGTCTCAATGCAAAACAATAAAACTTCAACCATATACCCTGGCTACTGATAAGAAGTAATATTGTAGTAACAGAGAGAACTTGCATCCATTACCAATAAAATACAGAAATAGAACACTAAGCTCAGAGAGTTATACACCTATCCCTCGATTTACACTGAAGATAGGTTCCGCACAAAACCGTGTAAATTGAAATCCGTGTAATCGAAATCAAAACTGTGTAAATCAAAACTGAATTATGCACATTTTAGTGTTTTTTTTCGTTTTACACGGTTTTACATAGCAAAATCCAAGATTTCGATTTACACGGTTTTGTGTGGAACCTATCTTCAGTGTAAATCGAGGGATAGGTGTATTTAGCTCACCCTTAATAATTTAGTTTTTAGACAATATTGCTATAAATTTAATACTATATTGCTCTTAGAAACTGATAATAACAATCCTGCTAAAATTAAAACATACAACAGTAAAAAACTAAAATATAGAGAAGTGCCTTATTTATTAGAACATTACACTATCCATAAAATAGATGCAATATTGGGTTACAGTTATTGTGGAATTTCTTTTCACCCAATTGCATATAACAGTTTATATAAAATTTTCAAGCAATTACTGGTGAGGGATTTAATCAGACAGCACTTTTGTTCCTCAAACATGCCTATCACAGGTACTACAGTGGAATGAAAATATTTCTTAAATGTTCATATTTCGGGATGTTCCCTCCTATGAAAAAAAAACGAGTGGAAGGTGTCAAAAACATTTGAAAACAGAAAGCATAATGTTATATATACACTCTATATTACCAAAAGTGTTTGGACTCTTCCATGTTATTTGAATGGAGTCACATTCAATGCTTCTAAACTTTGAAAATAAGCTTTTTACAAAAAAATGTCTCTGGAGATAAATTAAATATCTCAAATCTCTCTAAATATATTTGTTTGATATTCAAAGTTCTGGAGGATGAAACATTTACAGTGGTGTTGCTGGTCATAAGAATATACCTCAAAAGTTAATTAAAACACAATAATAACTATTACAACAAATTATTTACTAAAACAAATGTTTAAATTTGAATAAACGCAACTTATCTGGTTCACAGATTAGGAAGTACCACTCGTACGTCGATCCATTTTTTTTGAGAAAAAATTGTTTTGAGCCAGGTGAGATACGAACCCATGACCTCCTGATACATGTCAGGTGCTCTGAATCATTGAGCTACTGGCCACTGATCAAGAGCTCCTATAATTGATGATATGAACATTTCTACCTACAATACACATTCCACTATGTCACATGTAGGCACTGTAGTCGTGGGTTCATATCCCACCCGGCTCAAAACAATTTTTCCTCTAAAAAAAATTGGATCGATGCAAGAGTGGTACTTCCTTAATCTGTGAACCAAATAAGTTGAGTTTATTCAAATTTAATCAGTTGTATACTAGTGAATATACTTTCCATCTTCATAGTGTGCTTGTCTGTCGCTTGAGGCTTGATTGTGACTGTAGGTAGAAATGATGTGTACTGTAGGTAGAAATTGTAATGGGCCAAAAGAAATGAAATATTTTTAAAGTTTAGTAAGTTTTGGACCCTTTATCTGATCCAATTATTTTCATGCTCCAGATAGCTGAGTCGGGTGCCAGGCAATAATTAACAAATTGCCAAAAAATAAAGTTTAATTAGGGTTCGAAATACCAGTGAGCGTTAATGAGTAAGAATTCAAAAATATTAAATGATTGTCAAAATTTAAAGATTAATTCTAATCAAAATAATTAATGTTGCTCAAGAGAAAAAAAATTAGTAAAGATTCAAAAAGGTTTAAATAACAAAACAAATTTATTTCCAAAAATCACTCACCAAAACTTCAATGAAGAAGATACTACATCATTTCAAACTCATTACAAACTCTTCAACAAAACTCCAACACTCAACACCAACTCCACTGACTAAAACACTGACTGTGACTAACGTGTCACCAGGTTATAACAAGAAGCTACAGAGCACGCACGTGTCATGTTGCACGCCGGGAAAGACATTTGCATAAATTGACGAACGGTGAAAGCTATGACGCAAGAGTGGGAGTGTCCTTGTACATGTGCTTTAGCGGGTGACAATCGAAAGATCGGAGTTGCGCATGCGCAATTCCTAACTCTTGGAAACGAGCGCTGTGATGCTAAAATGAAATAAAAATCCCCAAAATGATAAATATAACGTAAATTAAGCAAAAACTGGTTAAGGTAAAGTAAAAGTGAATGAGGGGGAATCACAAAATGTTCATATCATCAATAGACGAGATCATGATCGGCAGCCAGTAGCTCAGTGGTCCAGAGCACCTGATGTTATCAGGAGATCGTGGGTTCTTATCCCACCTGGCTCAAGACAATTTTTTCCCCAAAAAAAATTGGATCGACGTAAGAGTGGTACTTCCCTAATCTGTAAAACAAATGTAATATTAGATGCTTATGTACTGATTTTCTAACCTTTAATTAATGTTGAAGAAAAATGTTTAGGATGATTGTAACAGCAGCATCTATTGCTGAATCTCCAACTTCAATAACTCTTCAAATATTAAATGACTATTATTAAAAATCAAGATTTATACAGGTTTGAGGTAGGTCATAAATTAATTTCCAGAGACATTTTTCCATAAAATGCTTATTTTCAAATTTAGGAAATTTTGAATGTTTTTTTTTTCATTTATATAACATGGAAATGTCTAAACATTTTTTGTAATATAATGTAAAAATATGCCAACTGCAATGACAACTACAAGGGATGATATATCGACAGTTACAACATGATAGAAAACAACGGCCAAAGGCAAGAGTGCAGACATCCAAGCCTCTTCATGTGAAATTTTATGCATGCTTATTTAATGCATGCCAATTTAATTTATGCATGCCAATTTAATGAAAAGCTATCAGAGAAACCAATGTCATCTTCTAAATCTTTCCCCAAGCAAAGAGACCTAAGTAAATTACATCAGTTATACTGCAAAGCAGCCTCCATTACCAATAGATTGTTTATAACACAGTGGCACCAGATAAAATTTCCAAGACTTGTACAAATGTTTTTAATATTGTACATACAGAAAAATTGTAGTAATTAAACAATTTATATCATTAATGCTGTGATTTTTTAGCTTTAAAATAATATTAACAATGTTCTTAATACCATATATTATAATCAAAAAATATCAGCAAATACGATCAGTAAAGAAAACAACCTATTTAAAACAGTCACTAATTTTTACCATTTCATTTTCTGAGGATTCACTAGCATGATGTGTTCCATGATATAACACAAATTTTTTCACATATTGTCACTGGCCTATCTTGTCTCTGATAAGTATTGCTAGAGCATATCTAAAGCTGAAATGTGAAATCAATACCATTCATACACATGCTTTGGTTTTTCTAAGAGCATGAAGAGCCCAAATTCACATAACTTGATGATTCTTGTTCTGCCTGAGTTGACAATGTCAACAGGATCTTAATCAGAACTGGTCTTCATTGGTTAATGTAGCAGCTACGGCTCAGGATAAGCACATTTGGAGAACAAAACTGCACAACCAAAATGCAAACAAATGTTGCAGAGGTCCAACAAGGTTTTTTTAAACCTAATTGGACCTCTGCAACATTTGGCTATCAAGAGGATTTTGTGTGTTGCATGTATAATTTTAATTGTTGGTGATTTTCATTTCACATATTCCTTCTGCACATTCATTTTCGTTTTGTCTCAGCCACTTCTAACAGTTTGGAGTATACTTGCTTGTGGTTTTACCTATATTTGAACTTTATATTGCTTCAGAATATCATGCTTTGTGTTTTGCACAGCTTGGGAGGTATGATCTTGACCTTGAAAATTATAGTTTAATGTAATTCGGAAACTTATTAATTACATTCATGTTGAAATCACAAGTTTATTGAGACAAAATGGATCCTTCAATGTATTTTTCAAAACAATGAATTTAATAAAAGAATACAAAATCAGTTTTTATTATTGATTGTCAAAAATATTATAAATCATAAGACACTCATTACTTAAAATGTGAATAAAATAATTTTCATACCTTTAAATGTATTTCCCCTTTTAATAATACTTTTTATGGTTTTTGATCGCTTCTCAGATTGCTGTTTCTTTTTCTCTTCAAACTTTGAAAATGTTAGTGAAAGGGAGCTATCCTGAGCATCACTTACACTTCTAGACAACCTAAACAGGTATAAAATTTTTCATTTTTACACACATATTCCAGGTAATATTTAAGATTCAAATTAAGGGAACATCTCCTATAAAGATGTAAAACTTCTCAGTGCATCCAAATTAAATGAGACCACTATTTTAGAAGTAAAGCCTGCCAATAAATTCTAGAAATTGTTAGAATATTGAGATTCAGCAGTAATGGTTATATCACTCCCTTAAAGGGACAAGATTTAACAATGTATTTGCGGCCAGGTAAATTTTTAACTTTTTCAGCAGAAAATCAATTAAATTTCAAAACTTTATCTTGAAGTCACTAACAAATAGAAATAGGTAATATTGTACATAAAATTAAAGAGTATTTAATTCTGAACAATGATGTAAAATCAAACAAACAAAGCTAGTCCAAGTTTTGGAAATCCTTAAAAAGGTTTCTGGCACTTCAAGGAACTTTCTGCTCTGCATTACTTTACTTAAACTGTTATTTATGCTGAGTTACTTTCATGTTTTTTTTTTGGGGGGGGGGGGGATGGCTCAGTCGGTAGAACGCCAGGCTTGTAATCTGTAGTTCCCAGGTTTGAGTCCCAGCTAGGTCAGCGTTGATATTTATCTCCGCAAAATTCCCCGCCCTGCTCACGGTCAATAGGGGACACCGATGGGCTTGGAAAGGCCGCCGTCCGTCGGATGGGACGTTAAGCCGTGGCCCCGTGTGCAGGAGAGCCATACCCTGTGCACATTAAAGAACACGCTGGATGGCCTTGACGGGAGACTACCATCTGTCTCCCAACAGCTGTTCCAGTGGGTCCCCTCCCCCAACCTT
The DNA here is from genome assembly GCA_038380435.1 of Ryuthela nishihirai. NCBI lineage: Eukaryota > Metazoa > Arthropoda > Arachnida > Araneae > Heptathelidae > Ryuthela > Ryuthela nishihirai. Next base: position 680,356 of record JAWZYU010000070.1, read on the forward strand.
CTCTGAGCCTTCGGGGTCCATGTGACCTGGCCATTTAGCCCATGGTGTGCAAAAAAGTGTCGCTCAGAGGTAAAACAACCCAACCCAACTTTCATGTTTTCAAAGAATTTTCACATTTGGTTGGTTCATTTCAACAAAATAATGAATGATTTAGAATTGTTGATAATTGATAAACCCTATTATTCAATAATCTAAGTTTTGAAAGGGGGGTTGATGATCAATTATCTTTGAGACTGCTTGTGATAAGGGTACACTTACAACATAGGTCTACTATGCAGCTGATCATATGCAAAAGGCATTCCTTAGATGGTCAATGTAGTAAATTCACTGTGATTTTCATGAACTTGCAAACTAACTTTGCATGCCTGCAAAGTACAACTATTGTAGGTCCTTGAACCAGATGATAAAGATACACAAATTTTAAAATGAAAATCTTCAATCAGATAGATTGGGATAATAAATATCTGGCAAAAGTTTTGTTTTCAGATGTGACTACATTCCATATTTCATGTCTGGAGAATAATGCCCATATTTGGGGTCACAAAACTTATGCATGGAATACAAACATGGCTGTCCAGAGATTAATGTGGAGCTTGATGCACAATAAAATTACTGTGTCAATTTCTTAATGAAAAAACTGATTGAGAATTTACCTACACATGCTTCACACACATTTGTTGCCCTTCAACTGGAAGATGTCTAGCACTATTTTTCAACAAAACAGTACTCTATCACACTGGAGTTATCTCAATATATCTTCATTGCATCTTTTCCTGTGTATATTTGTTAAAGAATAGGTTTCATCATCATAAAAAGTAACACCCATATCCAGTAGGGCAACAAGGTAGACACCAACAGAAACTGTGCGTTTTTTCTACAGTATTTTGACATCAGTGCATGTACTAGTTTAATTATACCATGCAAGTTATTGAGAGAGTTTTATCTCTGTTTTATCTCTGAACGTCACTTTTTTGCAAACAATAACTAAATGGCCAGTCACAAGGGCCCTGAGGGCTCAGAGAGGATTGGGACCCACTAGAAACCTTTTAGGAAACAGATGGCTGTCTTCCATCTTGTTCCAGAAGGCCATTTAGCATGTTCTTTAATGCATACAGGGTATGGCTCTCCCACACATGGGGTCACGGCTTAATGCCCCATCCGATGGATGGTGGCCTATCCAAGCTCACTAGTGTTCTCTACTGACTTAGAGCAGGGTTGGGTTGTTTTAACTCTGAACACTTTTTTTTGCACACAATGGACTAAATGGTCAGGTCACAAGGACCCTAAAGGCTCAGAGAAGGTTGGGGGAGGGGACCCACTGGACAGCTGTTAGAGATAGATGGTAACTTCCTGTCAAGGCCATCCAGCATGTTCCTTAACATGCATATAGGGGCCATGGCTTTATGTCCCATCCAATGGACAGCGGCCTTTCCAAGCCCATTGACATCCACTACTGACTGAGGGAAAGAAAGGGAGTTTTGCAGAGATGTTCAGTGGGACTTGAACCTGGGAACTGTGGATTATGAGCCTGGCCCACTACTGACTGAACCACCTCTGCCCATCAGATAAACAGACCTTGGTAAGGTAATTTGGTCAGGCAACATAGACCACCAACTTAGAATAGTTCTGTGCGTTCAGACTTTATAACATCTAAACTACTAACCTTTTTTTGTTAGTGCTAGTTGTGCACCTGAAATTTAATCATTGAACTGTAAAAACATCAAAAGTAACAACTCGTCTTACAATGCATTTACCATAACCTACAAATCCAAAATTTTGTTATCACCTCACTTAAAGAATTTCATTCTATAGAGATATAGAAATTGCCATTCTACATTAAAGGGATACCTCTGTACCTGAAATGTAGAAAAATGCATCTTATACACCATTTTGGCATCCATCTTATAAATTCTTGTTAATATATATCTTGATAGGCTATTGTTACCATTACTGTTTATTATGCTGCTGTACTTCTGCTGTTTTATTTATACACACAGTGTTATATAGTTTTATCAAATCAAGACCTGAATGTATATGCTACTCTACCTCTACTGAAAACAAGGTTTTATACATAACTTCAAGACAATTTGAATTCCCTTAATCCATCTGTGGCTAAACTAAATAGCACCTTCAAGTGACTGAGAGGGTTTTTTTTTTGTACCCCACCAAAAAAGGGGAAAATAATAATTTTAAACATATAGAAACAACATCAAACAAATACATGAACAAATATTCATTGCAAAGAATACTTAAAAGTACAATAATAAATATAACAGTACTTTCTACAAAATACCTATAAAAATTATTAATTGTCTGTATCAGTGGGAACTTCTTCACAAAACTAGAGCAGTAATATTGTTTTACATCATATCTATGTACACTGCAGATGTATTGTTGAGCATGAAAATCTGATTTTTGTGTTTGTTTCTGGGATAGAAGCTACACCTGCAAGTAGTGCTTGAAGATGATGATGTCTCAGGGGAAAGCATAGGTGCATTCGGTGTTTCACCAAAGAACAGGTCCATTAGCACCCATTACATATATCTGTGGTAGTTATTAGTACTACTTTTACTATCTAAAACATTCAGTTTTGCTAATTCTATGGCTAGTTCGTGGAGAAATAATTTTCTTCTATTTCTGTCATCACTTAGGTAAAAAAGTTTTCTTTTATACAGATAACATAATGACAGGTGCTAGCTATATCTACTAACTCCATGAAGGGCCATCTTTTTCATTCCTCACATGTATGAATACTCCTGTGTCATTTTGTCACTGTATTGACTGCACCTTTTGTCTGTTATACTGTAGTATGATTTCTGGTTTATGCTGTTGATCTGAATTAGCTACTTCATTTCCATGAAACTGAGTTGGCAGTATAATTACACTCTAATTTTTTTTTTTGGTACATATCATCAGCAAGTGCCATATCATCAGCAAATCCAAAAATACTTGAACTTTCTTCTCTTGTATGATTTAGAGGAAATTCTTTTGGTATATCATTTATTAGGTCTAAGTATACCTGTTAATCTTTTCTTGAGTAATATTTCTGCCAATTACATTGATATATAAAAAAAATTGCCCACTGTGACACCTTTCCAAGATCCAAAGTAGGGCTCTGCCAAATCCATTACCACTAGTTGTCCTTGACTGACTTCTCTTTTCCTGTCAATCCTGTCAGTGTATACTTTGGTTTCAGTACATACACTGTTTCAATAGCTGAGCATAACCCATATTTTCACACCATAGTTTCCAAGCTTGCTCTCTATGCATACTCTAAAGGGACACTTTCCTCTAGAAGTAGCCAATCACTCATCTATGGTAATGTTGCAGCTGGGTAAATAGTTTTGAGTGCAAACATTGAAATATTGGTAAAAAATTGACTGAATTGCCTATTATTTGTTTTTTGTTGAAATTACTTGAGAATGCCTTGTTTCAGGATTGTCAAATCTAATATCCCAAAAAATGGATTTGACTTGTCAGTGCCATGGTAGCTGTGAAAAAAGTTTATCAGTTGTCCACTTTTTGACTAAGGGAATTTTTTTCCCTCAATTTCATCCTGCCACTATCAGAATCCCAATATATGCATAAATTTGATAATGTGTAATGTCTTTCCAAACTTTATTTTTGCATTTTGACTACTTTCTAAAACAGCTTTACATTTACGATTCATTTCAAGCATATTTCATCCACCATTTCCTTACTGATAAATATAAGTAAATCCCGTTATAAGGTGGCCAAAGAATCACATTGTGATATAAGCAGGATTGTGTTAGCAAAAATTCAAGCCATTTTTCGTCATTCAAACTTTGTACATCAACTCTATATCAACCATACTACATGTAACTAAAAATCACTCAATTCATCCCAAACTATTATTGCAAAATACAAGTGTTCATTACTTCTGCCATGTTCAGTTCCACATGAAAAAACTTCCAACATTCTTTCCCCCAAGCATACTCCCTCCTCCCCCACTACATTAGAATCCTCTGAAAACTCCCTATATAAGTTTCACCAAAACCTATCTAATAAAACCTTAACATCCCAAAAAAACTCTCATTTTTAAAACTTAATTACCCCACATTATAAACTTTTCCATTTTCTTCCACTCACAACAAAACACATACTACTACATCATACTAAACACACAAAAAAAAAAGATTTCATATAATTCTATCTGGTTAAACACTCCTCTCTTCCCCTTCAAATGCCCCTCACTCCAAACAATTTACAAAAACATTCCCCCCTACACACAGCCATAAAAAGCTACCTAACTCCCAGTTCCAAACGATGTGATCATAACATTAAGAAACAGTTCACTAACACTTTCACCAACAACCCTTCTAATACTACATAATTTCAATTCCAAAATATCTTAAATAACTTATTATTAATCATATCTTAATGAAATTGCAAAAAAAAAAACAAGAACATATTAATTATTCATATTCTAGCTGTCACTAAAAAAAAATATACGATACATACACACTTACCTCTATCCATATAGGCATGTTATCCAAAGGAGTAAAAAAGCAAAAATGGTGAAAAAAATCAAACGTAACTTCACACTCCCGTCAAATCACACATATAACACATGACTCCACATTACCCACTCAAAAGAAACAAATCAAAGAGCCATAGGCCACCAACAGTTATGTTTCTACATCATACTTTACACTTCAACATCATATGCCACTTGAGCAATGCTATCTGTTGGTTGAGGACCGAGTAAACTACGCTGACCAAATAAAATTCTAAGAAATATGAAATAATTAATGGCAACAATGCCTATCTTAAGAAATTTATACAAAATTGATGAATATTGAGATTTTTGTGAATTCCTAAAATATGCATCTATTTTATTAAACAGTTTGAAATAATACTGTTATTTTTCTAATTTTAATTAACTTCTGAGGTAAATTCTTACGACTGACATTGCTAATATTATTTACCCAAACTTCCACAAATCCTTAACCCTTGAAAATGCCAGGATTGATTAAATTAATGCTAGGAAACTGTTTAAATTGCCAAAATTGATTCTTTTTATTTCATATATTTTTTAAAATAAGGGATGGCATGAATGAATACACCTGAGTTGAAACTATTATCAACCTCAATAACAATCAAAATAACACTCAAAAGATCATGTCATGAATGGTTCATGTCATCAAAAGATCATGGCATGAATGGATGAGTAAATATCACCGAAAATAGAGATTTGGATTTTATTATTATTATTATTGAGATTTTTATTCTCAGTAACATTTTACTATAAAAAGCTTATTTTGGAAGTTATGGAGCATTGAATCTGACTTTCCACTTACATAAAAAAAAATGTGTATGTAATTAAATTAATTTCAACAACTTTAATGTAAGAAAGTAATAAAAGAATAACTTACTTTTTAGATGCATGTTTTGCATCATGTTTAGGCTTTTGATACAAATCCCTATGGCATTTAGAACAATATCCTTGCCATTCAGGGTTTCCATAAAATCCACACCCATTTTTACACTTCAGTTCTTGCACACCAATATGAAGTGTAGTTCTTCTTTTGCTTTTTGCTGTAGCTGATAATGACATCTTCTGCACCAGTTCTTTCAAAGAACTTTTCCTGTGTTTGAAAACAGAAACATATTTCAGCTGTTTCTCAAAGCTTTTAAAACAGTTTTCTCATTTGAAACTTTTACTTTTAATGGAGAAGTATTCCCAGTTAAATGTACTACTCTAACTTCACCTTTTAATGAGATAGAACTATTTTTGCATGGAAAAGTAACAAAAATTAAAAATAAAAGTATATTAAAGTCATATAAAATATATAAAAGTATATTAAAGTCATTTTAACAAAATAACAGCTGTAACAAAGTCCATTGCATTTCAATTTCAGTTTTAAAACTGTTCTTCATACTTTTCATTATGAATACTTCTTCCATTCTTTACAGATATAACAAACTCTTTTTGTTGTTGGGCTATGGCTCTTTGATTTGTTTCGTTTGAATGGGTAATGTGGAGACAGATGTTTTACAGAATTTTATGTCTCTTTTTTCATTAAGGATCATTTACTCAGAGCATATGGATTAATGAATATTGTCAAATTTTCCTACTTTTTCCACCACCATCTAAAGTTGGTCATTTTGCAATAACACACTTTTAAAAAGGCAGTCTGACCTCTGTGGGTTTCTATCCCTTTCCCTAGGTCTGGTAACCTGGATTTCAAACTGTGTCACTGAAGATCTACGTAACACTCCAGGTGCTAGATTAACACGAACACAAAAGGAATAAATTAAGGCCAACGAAAGACAATTAAACAATGAAATCTGTCAGTCTACTGATTGTCAGAGAGCCAGAATGTTTTCCTTGATGGCAAGTGATTAAGTAGGAGAAGGGGGACAAACTCACTTAGGAATTTCATTGTGGAAGTGGCAGGGAAAGAAGAATCATAATCATTCTTGTTCACTTTACCTTTCACTGTCCACCAAGCCTAAGGTCCAATGTATTTTTTACTTTAATGAGATTAATATTGTTAATAGTTTTGAGAGATAGCTGAGAGGTAGTTTCTTCTGCCTCTGTTATCTTGCCCACCTGTTGTGACTGGTGTAGGGAGCCTCTCATTGGAAGTCAATTTCACCATGAACTTACAACATCTTGAATCTTGAACCTAAAGTCCAAGGGTACTACTTACATATTACAGTTTTTGCACTAAGAGTCCAAAAAATATAAAATTTTTAAATTGGCATCAAAAGGTGAAATCATAAAAAATTTGGAGGCCAAATGGTAGCTGATGTTGCAAAGGTGTATGGAATGCCTCAGAGTTCTTTATCTAATAACAAAAAAAAATGAAATACTTCGTCAAGCAGCTGCTTGCCACAGAGGTCTGACAGGAGTATCAGTTTATATGCCATAGTAGATCTGTGAAGAAGAAGAACTTCAGCAGAAAGACGATACAAACATCCATGCCTTATCCAGGGCTCGTACTAAGATCCCTTTGATCAGAAGCTAAACATGCTATAATTAAAAAAAAGAACATTGGCAGAGCTTGCAAAATCAAGAATTAATGCTTCAAGTGAAAAGATAAAATCAACTGATATTGGATGTTGAAGAAACTTTTTTGTATTGACTTGTATGAGCCAGAGCTCAAAATTTACCACTAATCAGTCCCCTGCTCCAATAAAAAATTCAATGTATGGCTTACTAAAAAATAAGTAATTAATTTTCATTATCTGTTTAAGTAGTCTTATTATATTTGCAGTTTGGTGTTTATTATTTGGGCTTAATTGCATGCTTTTCTTTAGATTATTTTAAAACCAATATTTTTTATGAAAAATTACAAACATAGCTAATAAGCAGAATTATTCTAATAATTAGAATAAGTTTTTTGGCTGTCCCTTCAAATTCATCATAAATGGGCTTTTTTATATTTTAGCAAACTGTTTGTTACAGCTTTTAAGGAAAATTCTTAGAGTAGGCAGGGACATACCCAGAAGGGGGGAAACCAGGGAGTCTGGACTTTCCTCCCCCCAAAAAATCTGTTCAATTTATATGAAATATCAAACCTGTCTACCTGCTTTGAAATACGAAACAGCTGTTTTTGTACAATTTTATTTCAGCCCCACAGTATTTGTCCAGCACTAAAAATAGATTTAAAAAAAAAAACTATAAAAAAACTATAAAATTTTATTCCATGTAGAATACAGAATATACAAAATATCAGTAATAAAGTATCACAGGAAAATGTCCTGCAGACAAGAAACACTTGAAATAATCAGTTGAAAAAAATTGGTTTTCCTGGTATGCTTTTGGGAGCGTTTCAGAAGCATCTCTCACTATCCATTCTCTATCGTATGGTATATATCTCCTTAATAACTTTTAGTACTTGATACATAGAACATTTGTTGAGGTGCTTAAAAATAACTAATGGTATCAAAGAGATTTAAAGATTTTAATTTAATTTTAAATGTTATGTTTCTTGTGAAATAGATGTGTCCATCATATGATAGCATGCTTAGCATGCCATTTTTCACTAAACACTGATCTGCAGTAAATTTAAGAATATCAAAATTATGAGTTGTAGATTGCATTACACAATAATTAGCTGTTTTAAATCTCACAACACAGTGTACATGTTAGCATCACAGCCATGATTTAAAAAATGGAGGATCAAGAGAGATAAGTAAAGCATTTGCCATTTCTTTCCCCATATAACACTGGTTCTCAAAAACCAGGATATGATTAATTTAAGTCCAGAGCAGGGTGAGAGAAAATAAAATCACAACCCATCAGAACAACAGCCCTCTTTCATAACTAGTGAAACAAGAGAGTCATTTAAGAGAGATAACTTCATAGTAGGCCTTCAAAGGTACTTGAAAAAAGAATCACTGGCTACTAGGCACCTACTGAGTTGTTTTACTTCTGAGTGTTACCATCTGTCTGGCTAAGTTGTGTTACAAATTGAAAATTCATAAACACAACTTAGCCAAACATGAGATTATTAATCTAAGGTGGTCACATTGCAACTGTAGCAAATAACAGGTTTCCCTGGTCAGTCATTATTAAGAAATTTGCCCAGTTACAAGAGTTTGAGCGATGGAATGTAAGTTTGAAAAACAATCATGCACATAAGGAAACATAAAAGATCAAAATCAATAATCAGAGAATTTCCTGCTTATTATATAATACAAATTAGTACAACTACATGGATCCTCTGCTAATGAATTATTCAAGTTAGTAATCAAACCTCACTAATTTAAAGGGGTTTTAATTATGGTTTATTTAAATAGTCAAGGGCAGACTTTCCTTCTGAGGCCCTAAGCATTGATAAGTTTTTAAGGCCCCAAAAAATTCTAAAGTCGAAATATATATTATGCTGATTGAAGGGAACATTTAAAAAATAAACATGAATTTGATGTGGTGAAAATATTATACTAGAATTGTTATAAAATGATGAACAGTATTTGGGCAATAGATTCATTTTTAAAAAATTCGTGACATAGTAAACTTTTTGATACTCACTTTTTTGAGGCCCCTCATAATCGCGAGGCCCTAAGCTGTATAAATTGTAAATAGTGCTTAAATAGTGAAACAATTTTCTAACAAATACTCATTAGCTTAAAAAGGGAAAAACTAAAAAGTTACACGAATAACATATATTCCAAAATATTTCGGATAAAAAATATCCTTTATAATTAAGTGCTATAAAAGAAAAGCCGTTGCAAGCACTAAAGAACCTTTTGAGCAGCAAAGGAAAATACTTCATACAAGTGCAATTTTATAACAGAATCAAATCTCATATGAACAAAGCTCCGATTCTTTAATTATTGTTTAATTTGTGTATATAAACTATACGAGTGATTATTGCACTTAACCTACCTATTTTTGGTATGAAAACAGAAATGCGCAATTGACTCTTAGTCACCCAAAACAAATATCACCATACTCTTCAATAGATTACGATTATTGGTATTTATTTTCATTTGTTAGTGTTGTTTTCTTCATTCTTTATCTTTCTGTTATAACACTTTTTCTTTATAAATTCTTTTATAGCCATGGTTATAACACTTTTTCCCAATGAGAGAACGATTCTTCTCGTACATGAAAAAACAGGGAACAAGGAAACCTTCGATTACCTAATTATTGGTTTAACAGCCAAAGTCTGTTGCCGTCGAATTTTACACAAGTATCTCTATGCTGTAGAGCCACGCTTCCCAGCATCACCCTCAAGATAGTGTTACAAATTTAGATGAAAACTGGTAAATTATGATCACTAAATTTCCCCCATTTTAGAATTTTTTTTTCAGTAAAATTTGGGGCCCGGGTAAGGCATCGCTGTATGTGTCGTTTTTCTGCTGAGGACCTGCCATCCTCTCAGACCTTCTACTGTGGCATATAAACTGACAGGCTCTTTTACCTCTGAGCGGCACTTTTTTGCACACCATGGGCTAAATGGCCAACTGACAGGCTCCTGTCAGATCTCTGTGGCAAGCAGCTGCTTGAGGGGGTATTTATTTATTTATTTATTTTAAATTTCAAATAACATATTTGCTTGCATAATGTTGCCTTCTGTCTTTCTCTTGATCACTGTTGTCTAAAATGTCTCTAAAAGACCAACTCTCACCAAGTCTCTAACTCACCAGATCGACAAAAAATTATTCGAATATTTTTACAACGGGAAATCATGGGTTTGTAAAATGAGAACATTGGATTGAAATAATATTGTGGATGAATAATACATTTTTAACGAAAATAATTATTTCAATTGCACTTTTCTTGCTTTCATTTCGGCAAATTCATCGATCACATTTGAATAAACAAGTGAATAAAAAATTAAATAAATAACATTATTTACCTATCTTATATATTATATTGTAGAATATTTTTGGTGAGTTCGGTGGATCAGAGTCTACAATTTCAACACGGTAGTTAACAATGTTTTTTTCGTCGTGTGGTCCAGTGCCATCCCGTCGTCGGACTGTCACTGCAGGAAGAGAAGACCTAATTTTTAAATATATACCATTTTAAATTATATATCTGTTTTTAAAAATTCAACTAATAGCTATTTCGTTTTAAAAATTTGGCATTGAACTTTAAAATATTTGAAAATTTTAAACACATTTTTAATGAGTAAATTGCATTATTTTATCTGATTTTAAAATAGCAAACTTTTACTTAAATTTTCAACAAATTAAATCACTTATATTTGTTATTGTTAACTTTTATTCGTTTTGTTTTCACTTTTATTATTTATACTTATATTTCACTTATAATTTTTTCACTCAATATCACTTATAAATCACCAGTTTTCTTCTGTGGAGAGAAAATCTGCAGCTGTATTTTTTGTTTGTTAGTGGGTTGACAGCCCCAAGTGAATAGATTCACGGGATATGTTTTATCAGCTGATGGTTAATCCTGAGCAGAGTTAATCGCAGGCACCTGAACTATGCGCATCGTCAAATTCTATATCGGAGGAAGTCTTCCAGTGTATATTGCTTCAGCCTTTAGTGATAGGAGAAACGGTATTTGACACTTGGCTGCGATTAGGGGGCTGTTAGATATTGTCGACATTCCTTCTCTCAATAAACATAGTTTCTTTAAACATCCCACTAACCATTTTCTCTCCATAAATAGTTGGAATGTGAGGACTCTGCACAGAGCATATTCTCTGGATGTCCTCACACAAGAATTCCACCGTTATAATTTAGATATTCTCGGCTTGAAAGAGACCAGATGGACACATAAATGTCAGATTCTTAAAAATAATCTTAAAGTTTTCTTTTCAGGGAGGGAAGATGAAAACATCACCAATGCGTGGGTCTGTTTCCCAGCAGACATGCAAGTGATGCTCTTCTACGATATGAATGCATTAATGAAAGGTTTCTTAAAGCAAAATTTCAGACAAGCATTAAAGACTTGAATGTTATCTGCTGTTATGCTCCCACTGAGGATGCCGATTAGGATGAGAAGGATAAGTTTTACGGACAACTTCAGGATATTTTGAATTCTGTCAAGAAAGGAGATATTACCCTTGTCATCATCATCATCATCATCATGCAGCCATGGGCTACGGAGGTCCAACCAGACCGTGCAATTTAGTTCTCCAAACCTACAAAAGGGGGGATAGGTTCCGAAAAAAATTCCTGTTTTTAGTCGAAAGTTTTATTCATACATATTCATCAAAAACTTCAGTTCAGCAGAAATAAAGAGTATCAATTGTAACATTACTTTGTACTTTATTTGCACTAATTCAGATAAACATAAATTAATTTCTCATACATTATTGACCAAAAACACTCATCTTTAATGTAGACTTATCGAATTTCAAGATGAAATTTGAAAAAAATTATGAACTGAACGTAAATTAGAAATTAAAGCGTTCGTACCAACACTTAGGCTTCTTTTGTTTTTTGGAAAATTAGCATTTATATATTTTATGAAATAGCATACTTATGAATCAGCTGCATTTAGCCTATGTAAATAGTCTACAAAGTTAAACTTGCTGCTAAAAATGAGGCAAAAACCCAGTTTTTACTATTCTGAAATAATTCAGTTGAGAAAAGTTTGATCTCGCTGCCGATTCAAAACAGGCTTCATTTCACCAAGATGTCGCGAGACAGATTCCATTGCAATGGCAAGAATATCATTTTGGCGAAGGAATATAAATATAACTTGTTCAGACGACGATTTTATTAATAGAGAAATTTATTATTGTCTTTTTATTTTTGAAAATAAATAATATCAATTGAAACCATTCAGTTGATTTTGTTTCAGGAATAACAATCTAATAATCTCCGTTGGCGCGCTGTACCACTACTACTTCATGATAGGTATTATATTTCGTGCTGTATTACTACTACTTCATGATAAGTATTATATTTCGCACTTTACCACTACTACTTCATGATAAGTGTTATTTCGTGCTGTACCACACTACTTCATGATAAGTATTATATTTCGAACTGTACCACTACTACTTCATGATAGTATTATATTTCGTGCTGTACCACACTACTTCATGTTAAATATTATATTTCGCGCTGTACCACACTCAGGGGCGTAGCGAAGTCATATGGTTGGGGGGGGGGGGGGGGAGAAGTCCAAAATTCTCCAACTCGAGCAAAATTTTGGCAAAATTTTCTAACTGAGCAAACTTGCTTAATTTTCACGAAACTAATTCCAATCTTTACATCTCTCCTAAATTTGCAAAATCACTTCAAACTTTCAAACTCCCCAATTTTTTTTTTTTTTTTTTTTTTGCAAAATTAAGGGGAGTTATCAAAATCGAGGCAACTTGGCAAATCTGAGGCACTTTGGAAAATGGAGAGACGGCAAAATTTAGAGCAGTTGGAAAAATTCGAAGCCACTTAGTAAAAACAGGTGAGTTGGCAAAATCTTAGGGAGTTGGCAAAATTTGGAGTGACTTGGTAAAATCTTGGGGAGTTGGCAAAATTCGGAGTGACTTGGTAAAATTTTGGGGAGTTGGCAAAATCTGGAGTGACGACAAAATCTTGGGAAGTTGACAAAATTCGGAGTGACTTGGCAAAATCGTGGGGATTTGGCAAAATTCAGGTGAGATGTAAAAATTAGGATTTTTTTTCTGTAAAATAATGGCGAGTTGGCGAAATTCAGAGTGACTTGGCAAAATCGTAGGGAGTTGGCAAAATTCAGGTGAGATGTGAAAATTTAGATTTTTTTCTCTGTAAAATTATGGCGAGTTGGCAAAATCTAGGAGAGTTGGCAAAACTTAGGGAGTTGGCAAAATTCGGAGTGACTTGGGAAAATCGTGGAGAGTTGACAAAATTCAGGTGAGATGTAAAAAATACAAACTTTTTTCTGTAAAATTATGACGTGTTGGCAAAATCCAGGCAGCTGCAATATCTAGGAGAGTTGGAAAATCTTGGGGGAGTTGGTAAAATTCGAATCCACTTAGCAAAATACGGGCGATTTGTTAAAATTGGAGTGTTTTTGTGAAATTAAGGACAGTTGATAAAATCGAAAAAACTTTGCAAAATCTAGGGTAGTTGGCAAAACTGGAAACCACTTGGTAAAGTACAGGTGAGTTGTAAAAACTGGGATTGGTTTTGTGAAATTAAGGACAGTTGGAAAAACCAAGTACTCTTGGCAAAATCTAGGGGAGTTGGCAAAATTCGAAGCCACTTGGTAAAATACAGGGAGTTCTGAAAATTATGCCTTTCTTGTGCAATTAAGGAGAGTTGATAAAATTCGAAGTGACTTGGCAAATTCAGGGAAAATGTAACATTTGCGATTTTTTTCTGTGAAATTACGGCGAGTTGGCAAAATTCGAATGCACTTGGTAAAATATAGGCGAGTTGTGAAAATTGAGATTTGTTTTGTGAAATGAAGGATAAATTGGGGAAACTTAACAGAATGTAGTGCAGTTGGCACAATTCGAATCCACTTGAAAAATACGGGCGAGTTGTGATTGGGTTTGTTAAATTCAGGATAGTTGACTAAAATCGAAGAAAGAATTTCACCTCCACATCTCACCTGAAATTTGCCAACTGACCCTAGATTTTGCCAAGTCACTCCGAATTTTGCCAACTGCCCTTAGTTTTTGCCAACTCACCATAATTTTACAGAAAAAAAAATCCAAATTTTCACATCTCACCTGAATTTTGCCAAATTCCCACGGTTTTGCCAAGTCACTCCGAATTTTGTCAACTCCCCAAGATTTTGTCAAGTCACTCCGAATTTTGCCAACTCCCCAAGATTTTACCAAGTCACTCCGAATTTTGCCAACTCACCTGTTTTTATTAAGTGGCTTCGAATTTTGCCAATTACTCTAAATTTTGCAGTCTCTCCATTTTCCAAACTGCCTCAGATTTGCCAAACTGCCTCGATTTTGACAACTTCCGTTAATTTTCAAAACAAAATTACGAATTTTCACAGCTCACCCAGATTTTACGAAGTCGCTTCAAATTTTGACAACTCCGAGTTACTTTGGGGAGGAGCATCCCCCCCATCCCCCCATGGCTACGCCCCTGACCACACTACTTCATGATAGGCATTATATTTCGCGCTGTACCACTACTACTTCATGATAGGTATTAAATTTCGCGCTGCACCACTACTACTTCATGATAGGTATTATATTTCGCGCTGTACCACTACTGCTTCATGATAAGTAGTATATTTACATACATATAGAAATTTTAATCAACACCGTGGAAAACCGAGTCTGCAACCGTGCAAAACGAAACTGAGTGCATTTTTATCTTGCCCGTGTAAATCGAGTGATGAGTAGTTCTGATCATCAATGATGAAATGTTACCCCTTTGAACGCTGATTCATTTTAACCCCTTCGGCACAGAAGTTTTCTTAAATTTCAGTTGATCCGTTCTTCAAATGAATTTCAAAATTTATCTGACTTAATGAGCAAAGGATTTTGCTTTCTGCTTTTGGCAAAAATAAAAAAAAATTGTTTCGTGTATTTCATTCAGAAGTGAATTCTTTCATTATCAAGAATTAAAACTCTAAATGTCAAATAATTAAATAAAATAAAAGCATTGAATGAAACAATAAATATTGTTACGACAGATGAACGTGCTGCAATGAGTTTGTGATTAGCTTGGCCGAGTGGTTAGCACGCTTGGCTACTGATCTAAGGGACCTGGGTTAAGGCATGGATGTGTGTGTGGTTTTTCTGCTGAGGTCTGCCATCCTCTCAGGCCTTCTACTTTGGCAGACAGTATCCTGTCAGACCTCTGTGGCAAGCAGCTGCTTGAGGGGGTATTTATTTTTTTTTTTTGTCATGAATGCTCGTGTATGCTTCTGCGCGAGAATTAGTTAACCAACAAATTAGAACAGAGAACCGATTTGAAATATAAGAAAGATAGAAGTGTGTTGTTGAAGTTGTGAGATCGAAAAGGAGGCCTAATTAAGAGTCTGTGCACGATAGTTTAACGAATAAAGATTTTCATTTAGTGTGTGCGTCGGAGGTGGACTACTTTATTGGTGTGGATTATATTGGTAAGTTGGTGTATAAAAAGGAAAATATTGTCGTCTTGTGCATGGTGATCAACGTATGAAAAGAATTAGTTCTGAAAAACCAGTACACTTAGTTGCAGTTTTGTGTATAGTTATTTAATTATTTAGGAATTTAATAGATTCTTCTGAAAGCTTATCTTTGTATTATTATAGAGTTTCGTGCCGTTGACTTAGTTTGTTTATAAATGATTTTATCCATACTTTTGTAATAAATTACATTGCATATGCAATTTTCATTGACCAATATTTATTTGAACTCACGTTCAGTGCTCATCCATTTTAAATTGTCACAATATTATAAATACTAAACTATGAAAATATTATTCGCGACGGGATCGTACTGAAATCCGATGCCGTATATACCTTTCTCGTCTTCGCATCGCAAGAATCGGTCCGAGATTTATTTTATTCACCACGAGGTTTAAAATATTCCAGTAGATGGCAGAAGGAGAGAGGATTGAGCGAAGGAAAAAGTTTTGCGACAAAAACAACTTCTCTTAACGTAAAAGGTGGGTTTGCCTCTTTTTAATCGCGATTATGATGATGATATTTCTTCTTCTTCTTCTTCTTCTTCTTCTTCTTCTTCTTCTTCTTCTTCTTATTATTATTATTATTATTATTATTGTCTTTCTCTCCTTCGGGGGGGGGGGGGGGGGCTCAGTCAGTAGCGCGTCAGGCTCGTAATCTGTACTTCACAGGTTCGAGTCCCAGCTGGGTCAGCGTTGAGGTTTATCTCCGCAAAATTCCCTGCCCTGCCTACGGTCAGTAGGGGACACCGATGGGCTTGGAAAGGCCGCCGTCCGTCGGATGGGACGTTAAACCGTGGCCCCGTGTGCGGGAGAGCCATACCCTGTGCACGTTAAAGAACACGCTGGATGGCCTTTACGGGAGGCTACCATCTGTCTCCCAACAGCTGTTCCAGTGGGTCCCCTCCCCCAACCTTCTCTGAGCCTTCGGGGTGCATGTGACCTGGCCATTTAGCCCATGGTGTGCAAAAAAGTGTCGCTCAGAGGTAAAACAACCCAACCCAACTCTCCTTCGGGTGATTCGGTTCAGGTTCCGTCCCTCGTCGTTTTAAGAGATTAAATTTGTTTCTGTTTATGTGGGAAATTCTGAGAGATGGAAAAATGGAGTTTTTCGCTGAAAAGTTAACGCAAATTCAATTCTAGGTACAGAAATGTAACGTAAAATAAACTTTATAGCAATTATTTCTAAACCTGATCAATGACGAAATTTTTCAAAATAAAAGGCAAACGAAAATCTACGCGAAACGAAAGGTAAGGAATAATTTCCGAAGGTTATCTCTGCGAAAACATTTCTCTTTCAATCTGCGCAGTTCAGAGAAAATATCTCTTTTCCAAAAAAAAAAAAAACCAGCAGAAACAATCAAAAGTGGAAGAAGTCTTTAAGAGAATCCTTTAAGAAGCAGCCTGAACGATGAATCGCAATCTTAATCGTCTTCCCAGCAAAAATAAGTGACAATGATCGAATTCCATTTGGTTTATCTATAATCAGGAATTGTCGTTTACTGTATTTAAGCACTTTAATTGAAATAGTTTTGAGACTTATTGCAGTGCTATTCAAAATAGTTTATTATTAACCAGTTATCTGAGTACACCAGTTGCCAAATGAACTGCGCCATTGAGAGCTGATTTGTTGAAAGACCATTTCCCGCCAATCCATCGCGAGAGTCACTTTAACTTCGTCTGCCCACTTCCTTTTCCCTTCTTACCATAAATCTCTCAGTCAACTATTATTCATTTTCTTTTTGTTTCGTTTCGTTTCCACAGGAGGAGGCGCTGCACGTGTAGAGGGCAGCACCGCAGACGGTAGCTTCGTGCACGTGTGGGATCGGTGCGAGAGCAGACGGTAGCAGAATGTTTGGAGTCGGCTGCACCATGTGACGAGAGCGTGTCCGCTATGGCAAACTCTTCTCGTGCAACGAAGCTCGCGAAGTGCAAGTACTACGGTCGGATTTTCGTCACCCACCTCTTCTCTCACGTGGGGCTGTGCGCGCTTGTAGTCGGCTACGCGATCGTCGGTGCCTTGACCTTCGAGTCTCTGGAAGCTCCGAACGAGCTCAACCAGAGGTCAACCATTCAGGGTCATCGCGAGAAGTGTCTCCGCGACCTGTGGAACATCACTCTCATCCTGAACGTGCTCTACGAAGAGAACTGGACGCAGCTGGCGGGCGCGAGGCTCAAGATCTTCGAGCAAGAAGTCGTCAATGCCGTAAAAAACGACGGCTACGACGGTAAGGACAGCGCCGACACTGAACTGCAGTGGTCATTCTCGGGGGCGCTCCTCTACTGCATCACAGTCATCACAACCATAGGTAGGTGCTCTACTGCATCAGTCATCACAACCATAGGTAGGTGCTCTACTGCATCGCAACCACACTTAGATGTTCTACTGCATCACAACCATAGATAGGTGCTCTACTACATCACAGTCATCACAACCATAGATAGGTGCTCTACTGCATCGTAACCACACTTAGATGTTCTACTGCATCACAGTCATCACAACCATTGGTAGGTGCTCTACTGCATCGTAACCACACTTAGATGTTCTACTGCATCACAGTCATCACAACCATTGGTAGGTGCTCTACTGCATCGTAACCACACTTAGATGTTCTACTGCATCACAGTCATCACAACCATTAGTAGGTGCTCTACTGCATCACAGTCATCACAACCATAGGTAGGTGCTCTACTGCATCGCAGCCACACTTAGATGTTCTACTGCATCACAGTCATCACAACCATTGGTAGGTGCTCTACCGCATCTCGATTTACCACAACCATAGATAAAAGTGATTTCAGCACCAAAATAACCACAAACCACAGTTAGATGTTCTACAGTATCACAACCACAGTTGGGCGTTGTACTGCATCCCAATGATCACAACCGTAGATAGTTTCCCTACAGCATCTCGATTTACACAACCAGAGGTAGGTGCTCTACCCCATCTCAATTTACTACAACCTTAGATGGAAGTGCTCTACAGCATCACAACCCCAGTTAGGTGTTCTACAGCATCACAGCCACAGTTAATTGCTCTATAGCATCATAACCACAGTTAGATGTTCTACAGAATCATAGTCATCGTAATTTTAGGTAGGTGCTCAACAGCATCATTGTCATCAGAACTTTAGCTAAGAGTTCTATTGCCTAGGAATCACCACAGTTCATTTTCACACAGATTCTCTACAGCATCACAGTCATCATAATCGTAGTTAGATTCTCTACAGTCATCACAATCACAGTTTGATGCTCTATAGCATCATTACTTTAGGTAGGTGTTCTACAGCAACACATTCAACCCAACAGAGGCATATCTGTAGCAATTCAGCATCATTACAATCCAAGACATTTGCTCTATCATAGCCACAGATAGGTGCTCATCTGCATCACATTTTTAGGCAGGTCTTTACTGCATCACCGTCATCACAACCACAGGTAAGTGCTCTCTCTCCTAGTCATCACAGCCAAGGGTAAGTGTTCTACTGCTTCATCACAACCATTGCGAGGTTCTCACTCCTCTCTGGGATTCGAAATCGTCTGCTTCTCTTGTTCGTTCGAGTACCAAAAAAGATCGTTTGCATTCATTGGCCCAATTAAAGTATGGGAAGACGGATTCTCCTCCTCCTCCCCCTACCTCTGTGAGAACTGAAGACTTTGATTTCAGTACTGACGTATCGACAGGAGGAGGGAGGAGGAGGGAGGAGGGGATTGGCTCAGTCGGTATCCCATCATGCTCCCGCCCCGATGTTCCCAAATCAGCATTCATATTTTCTCCACTAATATTCCTCTGTTAGAAAGGGGACATGGATGATATTTGGAAGAGCCACTATCCCTCGGATGTCCACCCTGATGAGCACCTTACAGAACATGCTGGATGACCTTGTCTGTACTCCTCCGTCTGTTCAGTGGATCTCCTTCCCAAACTCCAAGTCCTTGTGACCTGGCCATTTAAACCATTGTGTGCTAACAAGAGACATAAACCATTAACAGCGGAAGGAGTGTTTTGATATTGATAAGTTTTTCCATAGAGAGTGGATTGAGCATTGAAGAAAAGATAACGGACATTTATGCAAATCTCAGCATATTCATCGAAAATGTAAGAGTGGCATTGAACTCTCCAACGTTCTTCTCCTCTCTCCATCCCCCCAGACCCACACTCCGACTAAAACATTTTCGCCAATGAGACGAAAGTCACCCCTTACTTATTTGCACACTTAAGTAAGTAGAACGCATTCCCCAAGCCACGATATCACTATTACACCGCTGAAAAGAATTTCTGCTATTTAATTATTTCATTAAAATTTTCTACATTTTTGGTGCTGATCTTTAATGATTAAGAATATCCGACGGTTAATCTTGCTCCATCTGAAAATGAGGTCATTCAGCAAAGGGAGCGAGGCAATCTCTGACTATTACAACCATCTCGCAGACCATTAAATTATATTAAAAAACAAATTTTCATGTATTTTTATTCATTAAAAAATATGGGTTTAATTTTTCTTCATTTTTTTTAAAATATTTTCAAGCTTACTTGAGTTGAGAGCTCTGTTAAGAGTAGCGAATGATACAATAACAGGCATTTCAGTTGCAAGTCTGTGAACAGTTATATCAGGGATTTCTTTAACCTACATAACCTTAAGTTGTTTTGCTTCAGGAAGATTAAAATTATCATGTGTGGACTTTATCAAAGGAGCAGAACTTCAGTTATACGATATTTGGTTTAACAGACGATAAATTTTACCCAAATATGTCCACGGCGTCCCACAACACAACTGGCACACAGCATTTTCGTAAATTCGAACCATGCAGAGGAAAATTGCAGTTCTATAGCGCGAGATAATGAGTTGGCGAAGAGAAAACATTTCATTTTTCGAATATTACATTAAATGCAGTGCCACCTGGCGGCTTCTTAGCAATGCTAAGATGAAAATTATTTTTTGACGGCATTTTAGAGAGAATTATTTCTCGTAGTATATTTTTAAATTTATAATTATGCGACTTTTTCCCCACCACCACATTCTTTAGTGTGCAGAATTATACTTATTACAATCTGTAGAACGACTTCGAAAACTGTTCCGCTGTGATGGTATTCAGTTCTGACGTCATATTGTTCTGAATGTCATCGTCTGAACCAAATCAGTTGACCTCTTAATCTCAATTTCAATTTGAGAAACAGAAAAAAGTCTGCTGCATCGAGGTCGAGGTCGACAGTTGGGTACAAACTTCGCACAAATTTTTATCTTACCCAAGTCTGTGGTAATTTTGAACCTTATTAATTTCTTATTCACATTCAGTTCACTTTCCATTCATTCTGAGCATCAATCAATGGTCCCTTGTGAGTCAATTGCATCCTTTGGCCACCCATTCTGGGTTGGAGGTCATTTTCACTGCAAGGGCGTCTTCCACATATTCTTTGTCCTCTTGAAAATGCTTAAAATATAGAAAGGTTGGTGCTTTGGACAGAGCCTCATCCCCATAAGCTGTTCATAGCAATCCATGTCTTTCAACAGCTTTACCCAAAACTTCATGTTGACACATTCCATTGATGGGTTTCTGATGGACAGTAGTGCACATTCATGCAAATGAGTGCAATCCCAACTGGTTATGGTTAGCAGGATCACACTTTAGTGAGTTTATGGTGGCCTCTCGTTGAATTCCCAGCTGGGTCAGCGTTGAAATTTATCTCCGCAAAATTCCCCGCCCTGCCCACGGTCAGTAGGGGACACCGGTGGGCTTGGAAAGGCCCGCCGTCCGTCGGATGGGACATTAAACCGTGGCCCCGTGTGCGGGAGAGCCATCATACCCTGTGCACGTTAAAGAACACGCTGGATGGCCTTGACGGAAGGCTACCATCTGTCTCCCAACAGCTGTTCCAGTGGGTTCCCTCCCCCAACCTTCTCTGAGCCTTCGGGGTCCATGTGACCTGGCCATTTAGCCCATGGTGTGCAAAAAAGTGCCGCTCAGAGGTAACAACCCAACCCTCTCGTTGAATGATACTCATACTGCACATTTTTTTTATTTCATTTTCGTTCTTTTTTGCAGCATGTGATGCAAAATGACCATCGGGCAAGCGCCCCCATGCGGTGATGACTCTTTCGCTGCGTGGACTCTGCACTATCACTAAAAAGGAAATTGTTTTTGTAGAGGAATTTTTAAAATATTTTCCACGTATTCTCCCTTCAAAGGCTTTTCTGTCAATCAAGGAAAAACAAAATGGACTTATAATTTGCAAGATAATATTGAATTCCCTTTTTAGGAACCACTGGTGATGGAAATCATTCTCTTCCTTTGTAATATTAAAAACTGTTCTAAATATTTTCTTAGTCAAAATAGAAATACGAAATAGTAAAAACTTCATTATTAGCAGACATTATGGAGTCTTCATTTTATTCACTGGATTGAAAAATCTTTAAAAAACGAAACATCGAAGGGCTGTGGGAGAAAAACAACCACATGAGGCAGAACAATATTCAAAAGATTAAAAAAATAGACTGATCGACAGAGAAATTCGTTAATGGAAATCTGAACATTTGAACTTTTTCTGTTGTCTTTGAAAATATCAATCAGGGAAACTATCAGAGCATTGGAGAGAAGGATGAGTAACTGAAAGAAAACAAACTGAAACTTTTTTTATATTAACTTTGGACAAATAGGATGTTTTTAACTAACTTTGAGGAGCTGAATTCAAATATGGCTGTGATAAATATTCAGCACGTACAGTTTTTTTTAAATTATAGATTGATGTATTTCAAATTTCAATGTACGCATATCTGGGAAATAAAAATAAATGTGACTATTTCAGTAAATTGCAACTTAAAACTCATTAATTAATTACATGATTAAAGTGAAAATAAATATGAAAGACCACTGAATATAAAGTAACAATGAAATAATATTGAAATGCAAAATAAGAAAACATGGGAAAGAATCTTTTATACTTACAAGAAGTTCATTTTTGTCTTTCATATGCTGAGGTATCTTCTTTCTGCAAGAACCAGCAGTAGTCAGCCATCATTGCTGTGTCCCACCTGCCTTGGTATCTCTCCTCCATGGTTCGGATATCCTGGTGAAATCTTTCTCCTTGCTCATCACTGACAGCTCCTAAGTTCTTGGGAAAGAAGTCGAGATGCGAGTGCAAGAAATGGATCTTCAAAGACATTCGGCAGCCAAGATTTTCATAGTTTTTGAGAAGATCTTGAATGATCTGGTGGTAGTTTTCCTCTTTTGTGATTTCCCAGAAAACCCTGGACCACAGACATGAAGGCTTTCCATGCAGCGCGCTCCTTCCTATTCAGTTTTCCTCCGACGACAGTATCATTCAATAATTTCCTGATCTGAGGACCAACAAAGATCCCTTCTTTGAGTTTGGCATCACTTAGTTTCGGAAATTTTTTCTTCAAGTGCAAAAACGCCTTTACCAGTTTTGTCCGTAGCCTTTACAAAGTTTTTCATAAGCCCTAGGTTGGTGTGTGTAATGGTGGAAGCAGAACATCAGAGGGGCTTATACCTCACATTTCTCTTTCCAGGAATAAAAACATCTCTTTTGAGCCAGTCTTTTGTTTTGTAGTGTTCCTTTTCTGGCCCTACTGTCCCACAAACACAGAAAACAGCAAAATTTTGTGAAACCTTCTTGAAGCCCGAGCAAGAGAGATACGACTTTTAGGTCACCACATATTGTCCACTTAAACTGGTCATATTTCATAGCGTATTTTTTCCATGCTTTCTAAGTTTCATTCATTCCCACAGCATGTGTCACTGGAATGGAAGGTTTTTGGTTTCCTTTATGCAAAAGGACAGCTTTTAAGCCGAATTTGACGAATCTATAAATTGACGCCATTCCTTAGGGTCGTGAGTTGTTCCAATTTCTTCCATCAGCCCTGAAATATCTGTGCAGAAAAACAAACCATCTTGCATCTCGTAATAAGCAGATAAAGCCAAATTTCTCTTTCTGAACAGAGAAACTCTGGTATCCTTGACCAGAAGATTCCACTTTTGAAACCTCAGCTTGTTGTTTAGAAAGTCCTAGGTCTCGAACAAGATTATTTAGTTCATTTTTTCTGAATCAGATGAGGCTCACCTAACTATTTAGGGATGATGTAGGATCAGGATCTGTATGTGCCTCAAAGTCTTCCTCTGATGAATATGAATCCATCTCCTCCCAGTTGGTTGGAGGTGTTGGTGTAGGCAGATCTTCTCCATGTGGAACTAACCTTATGGCTGAAGACACATTTGGATATTTTAGTTTACATTTGTTCTTTTTTGAAAAGCTCGACACTTTAGTTAAACAAAAGTAGCAATCATTCAAGTTACTAGTTGGCTCATGCGAAAACATTGGAACTGCAAAGGGCATGGATTTTATCTTATATTTCAACCATTCACTCAGTCCCACAAAGCATGAAATGCAGCACGCATGTGGAGTCCATGTTTTGTCCTGATCATGACATCCAAAATACAAGTTAAAGGCTTTCTTCACAATCTTTGTCAAAGAACGACCCTGGGATTTTAAAATATAATTTCCACACACATAACAAAACTTATCTGACACATTAACACATCCGCGACGCTGCCTTTGTGCCATTTAAACGGAAAATTCCACTTTTCAAAGTACAGCACGTGTTCCTCCTACGATGAAAATAGCAAGAATGGAGGTGTGAGGTTAGATTATTGTTACGTGTTTTCCCCCACTTAGCAATCAAAAAGTTGAAATATCGAGTATCCTCCCAGTTGTCTGGAGGTGTTGGTATAGGAAGATCTTAATAGGAGTCAAAATGATCAATAATGTAAAAACGTGACGTGATAGCCATTTTTTAAGGCCAGATCTGAAATCAGCACCTGAAAAATAGTTAAAGGCAGCTCCAATTGTTCATGTTATAAAAACCTTGCAAACAAAAATGTTTATCATTGAGAATTATTGAGAGAGGGAATTGATGGCATTTCCTAAGCATTGGAGATCCACGCGTGCAACTGATGTTCAGAATTGGAGTGAATTGTGAGGCAATCTTTCACGCTCCGAATGATCGGTGGGAGCAATCTGTATAGATGATTCCCAGAATTCGTAGCAGTGTGATTTTAGGCAATCTTCCAACCGCTGCAGTGGCGCCCCATAAGTTTTTTCATTTGAAATTCACAGAACTGGTCGCAGTGGAAGATTCGAAAATCTTCTTCGGTTGAAAATCGGTCGACCTAATTATAGCGGTGCAGACAAAGCATGATTCGGAATGAAGATATTTCGGCAACTTTTCTCTCACTGGAGTCATCATTTTGATGCTGTGACCCTCGGGAATTGTTTTCCATGTTGCCCAATATTCTTGATTCAATTTTCTATTCCAGTTTTTTTTTTTAGTTTCGTCTGTTGCCACTCGTCGCAACAAACATCATTAGCCTGGTGTTGGCACGTGCTTTTGTGCGCGTGGGTTGATCCTCTTCCCCATCCTCCGCAGTCTCCGCTCCCTCTGAAGACGTCGTCCAAGTCTCTGTCACGCAACACGTCGCTCGAAGCCGACTTTTCCTTTTCTCCTCTTTAATTCGTCCAATCCCCCCTTCCTCCCCCCTTCAGCGAAAAGTATCAAAATTGGTTCGTTCATTTTGCAGACGACTCCTCATCGACTTGATCAGCGTGCCGACATTTTCAAGGTCTCCTCACGAAACGTGCTCCAGTGACGAAATCCGACTGCAACCACTTTTGCAAAGTTCAGTCTCTTTTGGTGGGAAAAATGAAAATAAAAATCCCACCACAAAACTGAAATTTAAAAATCCTTTAATGTAAAATATTTTAATAACAAAAAAAGATTCTTCAATACTGACAGGGATTAGCTCGAGTCGTCACCTCATAACTCGGTACTCCCAGGTTCGAGTCCCGCCTGGAATTCATCTCAGCTAAACATCACGCCATGCCTTGGACGAAGGGACACCGATGGGCTCGGAGAGACCGCCGTCCGTCGGATGGACATTAAGCCGTGGCTCCGTGTGCGAGAGAAAGACATACCCTGTGCACGTTAAACAACAAACTGGATGGCCTTGACGGGAGGCTATCATCTGTCTCCCAACAGCCGTTCCAGTGGGTCCCTTCTCCTCAACTTTCTCTGAGCCTTCGGGGTCCATGTGACCTGGCCATTTAGCCCATGGTGTGCAAAAAGTGCCGCTCAGATGGAAAACAACTCAAGTCATTTTGAGCTCCACTAAATATGGATTTTCATTTTCCAGCCCTCCCCCCTCCCCACGAAACATTAGGAATATTTGTGGAGGTGTTTATGGAGAGCGATGGAATGCTTATTGATTTATGACGGAGGGGTGATACTCTATTAATTCGAATAACCTTGGCAGAGAGTATCATCAAGAAAAGGAGATTCCTAAAAGTTGGCCTATTTTTATTTATTTAATTATTGATATTTTCTAAAGATTTCTTTATTAATTTATTTTAAATGCAAAGTCAGTTTTGGAGAAATAGTTGAATCGATTTGCATTCAATTGATATCGTAATTTTTTCACCAATGGGTTGGGTTGTTTTACCTCTGTGCGGCACTTTTTTGCACACCATGGGCTAAATGGCCAGGTCACATGGACCCCGAAGGCTCAGAGAAGGATTGGGGGAGGGGACCCACTGGAACAGCTGTTGGGAGACAGATGGTACCCTCCCGTCAAGGCCATCCAGCGTGTTCTTTAACGTGCACAGGGTATGGCTCTCCCACACACGGGGCCACGGCTTAACGTCCCATCCGACGGACGGTGGCCTTTACCAAGCCCATCTGTGTTTCCTACTGACCGTGGGCAGGGCGGGGAATTTTTGCGGACATAAATCTCAACGCTGACCCAGCTGGGACTCGAATCTGGGAACTACAGATTACGAGCCTGGCGCGCTACCGACTGAGCCACCCCCGCCCCTTTTCACCAATGGATGTGCTTAGACCATTTGAGATGAACTGGGCTCGTTAAAAAGAAGCTCTGGATGCATGGATGATCTGTCTCTCCCAACAGAGGATCCACCGGACCCTCCGTCTCCAGGGACCTTTGTCACGCGGACATTCATTCCGTTGCGTGCCAAGAGATTCAAAGATCCGAGGAAAGCACTTAGCCTTCGATCATCATCCTCATCATCATTCGGGGGGGAGACAGCCCCCGTGGGGGTGGAAGATCGGCCAAAGTCGAAATCTGTCCGACGAGCATCGAATGTCACATGCAATGGACAAAGAGAAAGGTGACCTTGACGGATCGCCGATCTGTTGGTCTTCGCATTTCTTTTCGCTCCGAGTTTCTGCGGGAGAACTTCCTCGTCAACGGGTTTCCGTTCCACGTACGGACTTCGTTCCGAAACGCCCGGAAGTGAAAGATGACGTCATGCGATCCCCCATCTGTCAGATCCGGTAGTGCCATTCATTTTCGGTGTTTGCCGTGA
Source organism: Ryuthela nishihirai (assembly GCA_038380435.1). Taxonomy (NCBI): domain Eukaryota; kingdom Metazoa; phylum Arthropoda; class Arachnida; order Araneae; family Heptathelidae; genus Ryuthela; species Ryuthela nishihirai. The sequence goes on from JAWZYU010000070.1 coordinate 707,271, forward strand.
CTGCCTCGTGACACGATGCCAAACATCGCGTGGGAAAAAATCACCTCACCTTAATGATGATCGAGAAGCTGTCACGAGGATTGGGGGGGGCGGGAATCCCTCCCTTTCGGAAGGGAACTTCCGGCACGTGCAAAACAAATCGTTTTTCTCTGGCATTCGTAATTTCTATCCAAGGCCAAAAATCCTATGCTCACTTGTTGACGACTTGATTTGCTGAATTAATTCTTTTCCTGTTCCTCCCAAGAAAGAGGAGGAGAATTGCATCCACAAGGATCCTTTTTTTCGATATCTCATATCTTTTGCAAAAGAGCGTTTGATCCGTTTCTAATCCAATGAAGAGGAAATTCTCTCTCCCAAAAGATCCAATTCCAAATCTTCGTCATCTTTCTCACGAATGTGGTAAAGGTCGTCTGCTCTCAGAATCTGTTGGCGTCATCGATCTCGTGCATTGTCGAAATTACTGTTTTCGTTTCATCAGAATTTATCATCTCAATTTCTATCAGTGAAAACCGATTACTTTAAAATTACTTTCCTGTTCTGTTGTTTCTTATTCGGAGAGAGACTGAATCAGAATCCTGAAATAGACCATCGAAAGTGAACTGCCACTCTCAGGCAGCCACGAGTGCGATTGCCTCTCGCAGACCATCTCGAGCATCAGTACCACTCTCAGGCAGCCACGAGTGCCATTGCCTCTCGCAGACAAACTCGAGCGTCAGTACCACTCTCAGGCAGCCACGAGTGCCATTGCCTCTCGCAGACCATCTCGAGCATCAGTACCACTCTCAGGCAGCCAGGAGTGCCATTGCCTCTCGCAGACCATCTCGAGCATCAGTACCACTCTCAGGCAGCCACGAGTGCCATTGCCTCTCGCAGACAAACTCGAGCGTCAGTACCACTCTCAGGCAGCCACGAGTGCCATTGCCTCTCGCAGACCATCTCGAGCATCAGTACCACTCTCAGGCAGCCAGGAGTGCCATTGCCTCTCGCAGACAAACTCGAGCGTCAGTACCATTCTCAGGCAGCCACGAGTGCCATTGCCTCTCGCAGACCATCTCGAGCATCAGTACCACTCTCAGGCAGCCACGAGTGCCATTGCCTCTCGCAGACCATCTCGAGCATCAGTACCACTCTCCGGCAGCCAGGAGTGCCATTGCCTCTCGCAGACAAACTCGAGCGTCAGTACCATTCTCAGGCAGCCACGAGTGCCACTGCCTCTCGCAGACCATCTCGAGCATCAGTACCACTCTCAGGCAGCCACGAGTGCCATTGCCTCTCGCAGACCATCTCGAGCATCAGTACCACTCTCAGGCAGCCACGAGTGCCATTGCCTCTCGCAAACAAACTCGAGCATCAGTACTACTCTCAGGCATCCAGGAGTGCCATTGCCTCTCGCAGACAATCTCGAGCATCAGTACCACTCTCAGGCAGCCAGGAGTGCCATTGCCTCTCGCAGACAAACTCGAGCGTCAGTACCATTCTTAGGCAGCCACGAGTGCCATTGCCTCTCGCAGACCATCTCGAGCATCAGTACCACTCTCAGGCAGCCACGAGTGCCATTGCCTCTCGCAGACCATCTCGAGCATCAGTACCACTCTCAGGCAGCCACGAGTGCCATTGCCTCTCGCAGACCATCTCGAGCATCAGTACCACTCTCAGGCAGCCAGGAGTGCCATTGCCTCTCGCAGACAAACTCGAGCGTCAGTACCATTCTCAGGCAGCCACGAGTGCCATTGCCTCTCGCAGACCATCTCGAGCATCAGTACCACTCTCAGGCAGCCACGAGTGCCATTGCCTCTCGCAGACCATCTCGAGCATCAGTACCACTCTCAGGCAGCCACGAGTGCCATTGCCTCTCGCAGACAAACTCGAGCGTCAGTACCATTCTCAGGCAGCCACGAGTGCCATTGCCTCTCGCAGACCATCTCGAGCATCAATACCACTCCCAGGCAGCCAGGAGTGCCATTGCCTCTCGCAGACAAACTCGAGCGTCAGTACCACTCTCAGGCAACCAGGAGTGCCATTGCCTCTCGCAGACAAACTCGAGCGTCAGTACAACTCTCAGGCAGCCACGAGTGCCATTGCCTCTCGCAGACAAACTCGAGCGTCAGTACCACTCTCAAGCAGCCAGGAGTGCCATTGCCTCTCGCAGACCATCTCGAGCATCAGTACAACTCTCAGGCAGCCACGAGTGCCATTGCCTCTCGCAGACAAACTCGAGCGTCAGTACCACTCTCAGGCAGCCAAGAGTGCCATTGCCTCTCGCAGACCTTCTCGAGCATCAGTACCACTCTCAGGCAGCCTGGAGTGCCATTGCCTCTCACAGACAAACTCGAGCGTCAGTACCACTCTCAGGCAGCCAGGAGTGCCATTGCCTCTCGCAGACAAACTCGAGCGTCAGTACCACTCTCAGGCAGCCAGGAGTGCCATTGCCTCTCGCAGACAAACTCGAGCGTCAGTACAACTCTCAGGCAGCCACGAGTGCCATTGCCTCTCGCAGACAAACTCGAGCGTCAGTACCACTCTCAGGCAGCCAGGAGTGCCATTGCCTCTCGCAGACAAACTCGAGCGTCAGTACCATTCTCAGGCAGCCAGGAGTGCCATTGCCTCTCGCAGACAAACTCGAGCGTCAGTACTACTCTCAGGCAGCCACGAATGCCATTGCCTCTCGCAGACAAACTCGAGCGTCAGTACCACTCTCAGGCAGCCACGAGTGCCATTGCCTCTCGCAAACAAACTCGAGTGTCAGTACTACTCTCAGGCAGCCACGAGTGCCATTGCCTCTCGCAGACAAACTCGAGCGTCAGTACCACTCTCAAGCAGCCAGGAGTGCCATTGCCTCTCGCAGACAAACTCGAGCGTCAGTACCACTCTCAGGCAGCCACGAGTGCCATTGCCTCTCGCAGACAAACTCGAGCGTCAGTACCACTCTCAGGCAGCCACGAGTGCCATTGCCTCTCGCAGACAAACTCGAGCGTCAGTACCATTCTCAGGCAGCCACGAGTGCCATTGCCTCTCGCAGACCATCTCGAGCATCAGTACCACTCTCAGGCAGCCAGGAGTGCCATTGCCTCTCGCAGACAAACTCGAGCGTCAGTACCACTCTCAGGCAACCAGGAGTGCCATTGCCTCTCGCAGACAAACTCGAGCGTCAGTACAACTCTCAGGCAGCCACAAGTGCCATTGCCTCTCGCAGACAAACTCGAGCGTCAGTACCACTCTCAAGCAGTCAGGAGTGCCATTGCCTCTCGCAGACCATCTCGAGCATCAGTACCACTCTCAGGCAGCCTGGAGTGCCATTGCCTCTAACAGACAAACTCGAGCGTCAGTACCACTCTCAGGCAACCAGGAGTGCCATTGCCTCTCGCAGACAAACTCGAGCGTCAGTACAACTCTCAGGCAGCCACGAGTGCCATTGCCTCTCGCAGACCTTCTCGAGCATCAGTACCACTCTCAGGCAGCCTGGAGTGCCATTGCCTCTCACAGACAAACTCGAGCGTCAGTACCACTCTCAGGCAGCCAGGAGTGCCATTGCCTCTCGCAGACAAACTCGAGCGTCAGAACAACTCTCAGGCAGCCAGGAGTGCCATTGCCTCTCGCAGACAAACTCGAGCGTCAGTACAACTCTCAGGCAGCCACGAGTGCCATTGCCTCTCGCAGACAAACTCGAGCGTCAGTACCACTCTCAGGCAGCCAGGAGTGCCATTGCCTCTCGCAGACAAACTCGAGCGTCAGTACAACTCTCAGGCAGCCACGAGTGCCATTGCCTCTCGCAGACAAACTCGAGCGACAGTACCACTCTCAGGCAGCCACGAGTGTCATTGCCTCTCGCAGACAAACTCGAGCGTCAGTACCATTCTCAGGCAGCCAGGAGTGCCATTGCCTCTCGCAGACAAACTCGAGCGTCAGTACTACTCTCAGGCAGCCAGGAGTGCCATTGCCTCTCGCAGACAAACTCGAGCGTCAGTACCACTCTCAGGCAGCCAGGAGTGCCATTGCCTCTCGCAGACCTTCTCGAGCATCAGTACCACTCTCAGGCAGCCTGGAGTGCCATTGCCTCTCACAGACAAACTCGAGCGTCAGTACCACTCTCAGGCAGCCAGGAGTGCCATTGCCTCTCGCAGACAAACTCGAGCGTCAGAACAACTCTCAGGCAGCCACGAGTGCTATTGCCTCTCGCAGACAAACTCGAGCGTCAGTACAACTCTCAGGCAGCCACGAGTGCCATTGCCTCTCGCAGACAAACTCGAGCGTCAGTACCACTCTCAGGCAGCCAGGAGTGCCATTGCCTCTCGCAGACAAACTCGAGCGTCAGTACAACTCTCAGGCAGCCACGAGTGCCATTGCCTCTCGCAGACAAACTCGAGCATCAGTACCACTCTCAGGCAGCCACGAGTGCCATTGCCTCTCGCAGACAAACTCGAGCGTCAGTACCATTCTCAGGCAGCCAGGAGTGCCATTGCCTCTCGCAGACAAACTCGAGCGTCAGTACTACTCTCAGGCAGCCAGGAGTGCCATTGCCTCTCACAGACAAACTCGAGCGTCAGTACCACTCTCAGGCAGCCAGGAGTGCCATTGCCTCTCGCAGACCTTCTCGAGCATCAGTACCACTCTCAGGCAGCCTGGAGTGCCATTGCCTCTCACAGACAAACTCGAGCGTCAGTACCACTCTCAGGCAGCCAGGAGTGCCATTGCCTCTCGCAGACAAACTCGAGCGTCAGTACAACTCTCAGGCAGCCACGAGTGCCATTGCCTCTCGCAGACAAACTCGAGCGTCAGTACCACTCTCAGGCAGCCACGAGTGCCATTGCCTCTCGCAGACCTTCTCGAGCATCAGTACCACTCTCAGGCAGCCTGGAGTGCCATTGCCTCTCACAGACAAACTCGAGCGTCAGTACCACTCTCAGGCAGCCAGGAGTGCCATTGCCTCTCGCAGACAAACTCGAGCGTCAGAACAACTCTCAGGCAGCCACGAGTGCCATTGCCTCTCGCAGACAAACTCGAGCGTCAGTACAACTCTCAGGCAGCCACGAGTGCCATTGCCTCTCGCAGACAAACTCGAGCGTCAGTACCACTCTCAGGCAGCCAGGAGTGCCATTGCCTCTCGCAGACAAACTCGAGCGTCAGTACAACTCTCAGGCAGCCACGAGTGCCATTGCCTCTCGCAGACAAACTCGAGCGACAGTACCACTCTCAGGCAGCCACGAGTGCCATTGCCTCTCGCAGACAAACTCGAGCGTCAGTACCATTCTCAGGCAGCCAGGAGTGCCATTGCCTCTCGCAGACAAACTCGAGCGTCAGTACTACTCTCAGGCAGCCAGGAGTGCCATTGCCTCTCGCAGACAAACTCGAGCGTCAGTACCACTCTCAGGCAGCCAGGAGTGCCATTGCCTCTCGCAGACCTTCTCGAGCATCAGTACCACTCTCAGGCAGCCTGGAGTGCCATTGCCTCTCACAGACAAACTCGAGCGTCAGTACCACTCTCATGCAGCCAGGAGTGCCATTGCCTCTCGCAGACAAACTCGAGCGTCAGTACAACTCTCAGGCAGCCACGAGTGCCATTGCCTCTCGCAGACAAACTCGAGCGTCAGTACCACTCTCAAGCAGCCAGGAGTGCCATTGCCTCTCGCAGACCATCTCGAGCATCAGTACAACTCTCAGGCAGCCACGAGTGCCATTGCCTCTCGCAGACCTTCTCGAGCATCAGTACCACTCTCAGGCAGCCTGGAGTGCCATTGCCTCTCACAGACAAACTCGAGCGTCAGTACCACTCTCAGGCAGCCAGGAGTGCCATTGCCTCTCGCAGACAAACTCGAGCGTCAGTACCACTCTCAGGCAGCCAGGAGTGCCATTGCCTCTCGCAGACAAACTCGAGCGTCAGTAGAACTCTCAGGCAGCCACGAGTGCCATTGCCTCTCGCAGACAAACTCGAGCGTCAGTACCACTCTCAGGCAGCTACGAGTGCCATTGCCTCTCGCAGACAAACTCGAGCGTCAGTACCATTCTCAGGCAGCCAGGAGTGCCATTGCCTCTCGCAGACAAACTCGAGCGTCAGTACTACTCTCAGGCAGCCACGAGTGCCATTGCCTCTCGCAGACAAACTCGAGCGTCAGTACCACTATCAGGCAGCCACGAGTGCCATTGCCTCTCGCAAACAAACTCGAGTGTCAGTACTACTCTCAGGCAGCCACGAGTACCATTACCTCTCGCAGACAAACTCGAGCGTCAGTACCACTCTCAAGCAGCCAGGAGTGCCATTGCCTCTCGCAGACAAACTCGAGCGTCAGTACCACTCTCAGGCAGCCACGAGTGCCATTGCCTCTCGCAGACCTTCTCGAGCATCAGTACCACTCTCAGGCAGCCTGGAGTGACATTGCCTCTCACAGACAAACTCGAGCGTCAGTACCATTCTCAGGCAGCCACGAGTGCCATTGCCTCTCGCAGACAAACTCGAGCGTCAGTACTACTCTCAGGCAGCCACGAGTGCCATTGCCTCTCGCAGACAAACTCGAGCGTCAGTACCACTCTCAGGCAGCCACGAGTGCCATTGCCTCTCGCAGACAAACTCGAGCGTCAGTACCACTCTCAAGCAGTCAGGAGTGCCATTGCCTCTCGCAGACCATCTCGAGCATCAGTACAACTCTCAGGCAGCCACGAGTGCCATTGCCTCTCGCAGACAAACTCGAGCGTCAGTACCACTCTCAGGCAGCCACGAGTGCCATTGCCTCTCGCAGACAAACTCGAGTGTCAGTACCACTCTCAGGCAGCCACGAGTGCCATTGCCTCTCGCAGACAAACTCGAGCGTCAGTACCACTCTCAGGCAGCCACGAGTGCCATTGCCTCTCGCAGACAAACTCGAGCGTCAGTACCACTCTCAGGCAGCCACGAGTGCCATTGCCTCTCGCAGACAAACTCGAGCATCAGTACCACTCTCAGGCAGCCAGGAGTGCCATTGCCTCTCGCAGACCATCTCGAGCATCAGTACCACTCTCAGGCAGCCAGGAGTGCCATTGCCTCTCGCAGACCATCTCGAGCATTAGTACCACTCTCAGGCAGCCACGAGTGCCGTTGCCTGTCGCAGACAAACTCGAGCGTCAGTACCACTCTCAGGCAGCCACGAGTGCCATTGCCTCTCGCAGACAAACTCGAGCATCAGTACCACTCTCAGGCATCCAGCAGTGCCATTGGCTCTCGCAGACCATCTCGAGCATCAGTACCACTCTCAGGCAGCCACGAGTGCCATTGCCTCTCGCAGACCATCTCGAGCATCAGTACCACTCTCAGGCAGCCAGGAGTGCCATTGCCTCTCGCAGACCATCTCGAGCGTCAGTACTACTCTCAGGCAGCCACGAGTGCCATTGCCTCTCGCAGACAAACTCGAGCGTCAGTACCACTCTCAGGCAGCCACGAATGCCATTGCCTCTCGCAGACAAACTCGAGCATCAGTACCACTCTCAGGCAGCCACGAGTGCCATTGCCTCTCGCAGACAAACTCGAGCATCAGTACCACTCTCAGGCAGCCACGAGTGCCATTGCCTCTCGCAGACAAACTCGAGCGTCAGTACCACTCTCAGGCAGCCACGAGTGCCATTGCCTCTCGCAGACAAACTCGAGCGTCAGTACCACTCTCAGGCAGCCACGAGTGCCATTGCCTCTCGCAGACAAACTCGAGCATCAGTACCACTCTCAGGCAGCCACGAGTGCCATTGCCTCTCGCAGACAAACTCGAGCATCAGTACCACTCTCAGGCATCCAGCAGTGCCATTGCCTCTCGCAGACCATCTCGAGCATCAGTACCACTCTCAGGCAGCCAGGAGTGCCATTGCCTCTCGCAGACCATCTCGAGCATCAGTACCACTCTCAGGCAGCCACGAGTGCCATTGCCTGTCGCAGACAAACTCGAGCGTCAGTACCACTCTCAGGCAGCCACGAGTGCCATTGCCTCTCGCAGACAAACTCGATCATCAGTACCACTCTCAGGCAGCCACGAGTGCCATTGCCTCTCGCAGACAAACTCGAGCATCAGTACCACTCTCAGGCATCCAGCAGTGCCATTGGCTCTCGCAGACCATCTCGAGCATCAGAACCACTCTCAGGCAGCCACGAGTGCCATTGCCTCTCGCAGACCATCTCGAGCATCAGTACCACTCTCCGGCAGCCAGGAGTGCCATTGCCTCTCGCAGACCATCTCGAGCGTCAGTACTACTCTCAGGCAGCCACGAGTGCCATTGCCTCTCGCAGACAAACTCGAGCGTCAGTACCACTCTCAGGCAGCCACGAGTGCCATTGCCTCTCGCAGACAAACTCGAGCGTCAGTACCACTCTCAGGCAGCCACGAGTGCCATTGCCTCTCGCAGACAAACTCGAGCATCAGTACCACTCTCAGGCAGCCACGAGTGCCATTGCCTCTCGCAGACAAACTCGAGCATCAGTACCACTCTCAAGCATCCAGCAGTGCCATTGGCTCTCGCAGACCATCTCGAGCATCAGTACCACTCTCAGGCAGCCACGAGTGCCATTGCCTCTCGCAGACCATCTCGAGCATCAGTACCACTCTCAGGCAGCCAGGAGTGCCATTGCCTCTCGCAGACCATCTCGAGCGTCAGTACCACTCTCAGGCAGCCACGAGTGCCATTGCCTCTCGCAGACAAACTCGAGCATCAGTACCACTCTCAGGCAGCCATGAGTGCCATTGCCTCCCGCAGACAAACTCGAGCATCAGTACCACTCTCAGGCATCCAGCAGTGCCATTGGCTCTCGCAGACCATCTCGAGCATCAGTACCACTCTCAGGCAGCCACGAGTGCCATTGCCTCTCGCAGACCATCTCGAGCATCAGTACCACTCTCAAGCAGCCAGGAGTGCCATTGCCTCTCACAGACCATCTCGAGCGTCAGTACTACTCTCAGGCAGCCACGAGTGCCATTGCCTCTCGCAGACAAACTCGAGCGTCAGTACCACTCTCAGGCAGCCACGAGTGCCATTGCCTCTCGCAGACAAACTCGAGCGTCAGTACCACTCTCAGGCAGCCACGAGTGCCATTGCCTCTCGCAGACAAACTCGAGCGTCAGTACCACTCTCAGGCAGCCACGAGTGCCATTGCCTCTCGCAGACAAACTCGAGCATCAGTACCACTCTCAGGCAGCCAGGAGTGCCATTGCCTCTCGCAGACCATCTCGAGCATCAGTACCACTCTCAGGCAGCCACGAGTGCCATTGCCTCTCGCAGACAAACTCGAGCGTCAGTACCACTCTCAGGCAGCCACGAGTGCCATTGCCTCTCGCAGACAAACTCGAGCATCAGTACCACTCTCAGGCAGCCACGAGTGCCATTGCCTCTCGCAGACAAACTCGAGCATCAGTACCACTCTCAGGCAGCCAGGAGTGCCATTGCCTCTCGCAGACCATCTCGAGCATCAGTACCACTCTCAGGCAGCCACGAGTGCCATTGCCTCTCGCAGACAAACTCGAGCGTCAGTACCACTCTCAGGCAGCCAGGAGTGCCATTGCCTCTCGCAGACCATCTCGAGCATCAGTACCACTCTCAGGCAGCCACGAGTGCCATTGCCTCTCGCAGACAAACTCGAGCGTCAGTACCACTCTCAGGCAGCCACGAGTGCCATTGCCTCTCGCAGACAAACTCGAGCATCAGTACCACTCTCAGGCAGCCACGAGTGCCATTGCCTCTCGCAGACAAACTCGAGCATCAGTACCACTCTCAGGCAGCCAGGAGTGCCATTGCCTCTCGCAGACCATCTCGAGCATCAGTACCACTCTCAGGCAGCCACGAGTGCCATTGCCTCTCGCAGACAAACTCGAGCGTCAGTACCACTCTCAGGCAGCCACGAGTGCCATTGCCTCTCGCAGACAAACTCGAGCATCAGTACCACTCTCAGGCAGCCACGAGTGCCATTGCCTCTCGCAGACAAACTCGAGCGTCAGTACCACTCTCAGGCAGCCACGAGTGCCATTGCCTCTCGCAGACAAACTCGAGCGTCAGTACCACTCTCAGGCAGCCACGAGTGCCATTGCCTCTCGCAGACAAACTCGAGCGTCAGTACCACTCTCAGGCAGCCACGAGTGCCATTGCCTCTCGCAGACAAACTCGAGCGTCAGTACCACTCTCAGGCAGCCACGAGTGCCATTGCCTCTCGCAGACAAACTCAAGCGTCAGTACCACTCTCAGGCAGCCACGAGTGCCATTGCCTCTCGCAGACAAACTCGAGCATCAGTACCACTCTCAGGCAGCCACGAGTGCCATTGCCTCTCGCAGACCATCTCGAGCATCAGTACCACTCTCAGGCAGCCACGAGTGCCATTGCCTCTCGCAGACAAACTCGAGCGTCAGTACCACTCTCAGGCAGCCACGAGTGCCATTGCCTCTCGCAGACAAACTCGAGCATCAGTACCACTCTCAGGCAGCCACGAGTGCCATTGCTTCTCGCAGACAAACTCGAGCGTCAGTACCACTCTCAGGCAGCCACGAGTGCCATTGCCTCTCGCAGACAAACTCGAGCGTCAGTACCACTCTCAGGCAGCCACGAGTGCCATTGCCTCTCGCAGACAAACTCGAGCATCAGTACCACTCTCAGGCAGCCACGAGTGCCATTGCCTCTCGCAGACAAACTCGAGCATCAGTACCACTCTCAGGCAGCCACGAGTGCCATTGCCTCTTGCAGACCATCTCAAGCGTCAGTACCACTCTCAGGCAGCCACGAGTGCCATTGCCTCTCGCAGACAAACTCGAGCGTCAGTACCACTCTCAGGCAGCCACGAGTGCCATTGCCTCTCGCAGACCATCTCGAGCATCAGTACCACTCTCAGGCAGCCACGAGTGCCATTGCCTCTCGCAGACAAACTCGAGCGTCAGTACCACTCTCAGGCAGCCACGAGTGCCATTGCTTCTCGCAGACAAACTCGAGCATCAGTACCACTCTCAGGCATCCAGGAGTGCCATTGCGTCTCGCAGACCATCTCGAGCATCAGTACCACTCTCAGGCAGCCACGAGTGCCATTGCCTCTCGCAGACAAACTCGAGCATCAGTACCACTCTCAGGCAGCCACGAGTGCCATTGCCTCTCGCAGACAAACTCGAGCATCAGTACCACTCTCAGGCATCCAGGAGTGCCATTGCCTCTCGCAGACCATCTCGAGCATCAGTACCACTGTCAGGCAGCCACGAGTGCCATTGCCTCTCGCAGACCATCTCGAGCATCAGTACCACTCTCAGGCAGCCAGGAGTGCCATTGCCTCTCGCAGACAAACTCGAGCATCAGTACCACTCTCAGGCAGCCTAAAATGTCAGTATTAACAGGACAACAGTATTTCAGTCTCAGAGAAATTCTTGACTTGAGATCAATATTACCCACTTCGACATTACAAGAATATCGCAGAATTTGGCGGCAGACAGGTTTCCCGCCCTTGAGTCGAATCTCCTGAGGATGATCATTTCCCGCCACTTCCATCTGTTAGTAGTAGTGTTCTCTTGTCTCCAAGACTTGTACCTCAAGTGTAAAGGATCCTCTGTGTGGACGTGGACGCCGTGAAATGTACTCGTCGTGCATCGGAAGGCTTCAGGACACAGTCCTCCAACTGATTGGCACGGAACAGAACAAAAATGGAAAATTAAATCACTTATACGTGTTGCCACCGGTCTTCGAGAAGAGTTTACTTTTATGAAAATGCAAATTCAACCATCATTGAAGATTTTAATAATTGTATATGTATTATACGTTATAATATATTGTCATTTCTTTATTCCTGCGTTAAATATTACTTTAACCTGGATTAGCTGATGTTCTTCGGTTGTTTGCATTGTGATAATGTACATTTATATCAAAATAAAACCGAAAAGTTCAACCGATTTGTTCGTCGCTGCAGAGATATCGTTTGCAGTGCAGCGCGTGGCTCGAGGCAATCGAATAGAAACATATCTGAGTTCGTTCATTCCAGCAAATCTTGTTTTATGGTCAACACGTGGGGTGATAAATACTCTAAATAAATCATTTGAGAAAAAAAAGCGTTTTCTTTTTAAATACAATTCTGAAATACCTTCAATTTCTGAGATTTTAACCCCCGAAATTTGTTTATAACCACCTTGATCTGTATTTTAAGGAATTCTTGACTTTCTATGCTTTAGATGTTTCGACATATGCACGATTCTTTGCAGCGGGAAATTGTACAAAACTTTCAGTGCTAAGAAGAGGATTTTTGGACCAGTCGTTTTAGGATTCTGTGTACATCATTCTCTTTACATTTTCAAACAATGAAAAAGAATGCATATATGTTCTAGTCCATTATCATTCCCAGGGGAAACTCCCTTGACACCTCGTGCTCACGTATCCCTTGGCAGGTTTCCAATCCGACATTCCAAACAGAAACGCGTCACTTCATTAATTATGAAAAAGTCGTTCGCTCTTTATCTAAGCAAATTTGCATTACCGCCAATTTCCCCGAATATTGAATCCCTCGTGCCAAAATTCGCTCTCCGTTTTTCCCTTTTTGCCACCAGGTGTCACTTTGAAAGTTCAAAGCTTTACCTGAAAGAAAACCCCATTTAGAACCTCGAACCATTTAATCCATTTTTATTGTTAATCATTTCGAATTTTAATTCAGAATGTTTCAACGCCTCCCTTCCAAACGATACACAGTTCTTTAACTGAGCAGACGATGAACCGAGAGGTAAAAAAAATTGCAATGAATGAGAATTTTGCGATTCCTTGTTTTTTTAGGGGGAAGGAGGATTAATTCTTTTTAAAATATTAAAACATACGTAATCAATACGAAAATATTAAACACTAAGATAACTAATAAGTAAATAACAACCAATGAAACATTTCACATTATTGCTTAATAGTTGCTAAATGTTTTAAAAGCATAAAAATGTAAAATAATTTTAAACGTATACATTGGGGGGGGGGGGGGGGTTGAGAACTCAACTGATTCCCGCCCCCCACACTACATCTAGTGGTTATGCCGCCTGCCATGTTTGTGCGAGACAACGCTTCGAATGCGATTCAAGGCAACCAAAGTTTTGTTGTGCTACAAATTCCAATCTCTGATTGTCAGAGAACACGAATCCGAGTTTCAAAAAGCACTTTCTTTTCTCCCCTCCATTTCAAAACGTGGAACAGTTTCCCCTTCTGTTCTGCTATTGGTAGGTTTCCTTCCTCGGTGCTTCATTAATTCCTCCATGAAGATTAAAACAATTTTTCTTTAGGAAAGCAATCCCGATGGCAATTCCTTCATTTGATTAACTTCAAACGATTCAGATGTTTCCTCCTCAGACGATTGATATGATACTAATATATCGATATATCTATATCGTGGTATTTGCTTGAAAGATATCATCGATTTTTCCTTTCTGAGAGGATGAGCATATTGCTTAACTCTGACGTGGATGGATGAGGATGCAGGTGGATGTTATCTTTTGTGAAGAGTATCATTTGATTATCATCATCATCTCAACCACTGATGCACACGATAAAAATTGAGTCAAGGGGAAGGGGAAGATAGATACACAAAAAAAAAAGATCATCGTTGTGGTGACTTACGAATCAAGAAATCGAATGTTAAAAAAATTTTCGATGAAAAAAATTAGCACGTGTGGGAAGAAAATATATTTTCAGCTGTTTAGGAATTTTGAAAACATCCAAAGTTGGTGGAGAGAATTCGAGTGAATCATAAAATCTGATTCTTGAATTCTTGCAATGATTCTACTTGAGACAAATGATTCGAGAGAGGAATTTTTTCTTTTGCGATTCATTCTCTAAAGAGAAGAAGAAAAAAATAAATGTGGATGGAGGATGAAAAGATAAACAATTTCTTGGATGTCGAAATGAGAAGAAATTTTATCTCCTCCCTCAGGGACAAGAAATCGGAAAATTCTCATTCATTGCAGATTCTTCGCTGAAGAAAGGCAGAAAAACCACAGATAACCTAACAGACGAAATGGCAGATGGCGTTTTAAAAGAACAGTGATTCTGTGATCATTCAATCACACGACACGGAGGGTCGTGCAGAGAATGGGATGCTGCTCGGGAAAGGAGATTCGAGACGAACAAGGGATACTGCTCCTGAAAGAAGATTCGAGACGAACAAGAGATGCTGCTCCTGAAAGAAGATTCGAGACGAACAAGGGATGCTGCTCCTGAAAGAAGATTTGAGAAGAACAAGGGATGCTGCTCCTGAAAGAAGATTCGAGACGAACAAGGGATGCTGCTCCTGAAAGAAGATTCGAAAAGAACAAGGGATGCTGCCCCTGAAAGAAGATTCGAGACGAACAAGGGATGCTGCCCCTGAAAGAAGATTCGAGACGAACAAGGGATGCTGCTCCTGAAAGAAGATTCGAGACGAACAAGGGATGCTGCTCCTGAAAGAAGATTCGAGACGAACAAGGGATGCTGCCCCTGAAAGAAGATTCGAGACGAACAAGGGATGCTGCCCCTGAAAGAAGATTCGAGACGAACAAGGGATGCCGCCCCTGAAAGAAGATTTGAGAAGAACAAGGGATGCTGCTCCTGAAAGAAGATTCGAGACGAACAAGGGATGCTGCTCCTGAAAGAAGATTCGAAAAGAACAAGGGATGCTGCCCCTGAAAGAAGATTCGAGACGAACAAGGGATGCTGCCCCTGAAAGAAGATTCGAGACGAACAAGGGATGCTGCTCCTGAAAGAAGATTCGAGACGAACAAGGGATGCTGCTCCTGAAAGAAGATTCGAGACGAACAAGGGATGCTGCCCCTGAAAGAAGATTCGAGACGAACAAGGGATGCCGCCCCTGAAAGAAGATTCGAGACGAACAAGGGATGCTGCCCCTGAAAGAAGATTCGAGACGAACAAGGGATGCTGCCCCTGAAAGAAGATTCGAGACGAACAAGGGATGCTGCCCCTGAAAGAAGATTCGAGAAGAACAAAGGATGCTGCCCCTGAAAGAAGATTCGAGACGAACAAGAGATGCTGCTCCTGAAAGAAGATTCGAGAAGAACAAGGGATGCTGCCCCTGAAAGAAGATTCGAGACGAACAAGGGATGCTGCCCCTGAAAGAAGATTCGAGAAGAACAAGGGATGCTGCTCCTGAAAGAAGATTTGAGAAGAACAAGGGATGCTGCCCCTGAAAGAGATTCAAGACGAACAAGGGATGCTGCTCCTGAAAGAAGATTCGAGAAGAACAAGGGATGCTGCTCCTGAAAGAAGATCCGAGAAGAACAAGGGATGCTGCTCCTGAAAGAAGATTCGAGAAGAACAAGGGATACTGATCCTGAAAGAAGATTCGAGACGAACAAGGGATACTGATCCTGAAAGAAGATTCGAGACGAACAAGGGATACTGATCCTGAAAGAAGATTCGAGACGAACAAGGGATGCTGCCCCTGAAAGAAGATTCGAGACGAACAAGGGATGCTGCCCCTGAAAGAAGATTCGAGAAGAACAAGGGATGCTGCTCCTGAAAGAAGATTTGAGAAGAACAAGGGATGCTGCCCCTGAAAGAAGATTCGAGAAGAACAAGGGATGCTGCTCCTGAAAGAAGATTTGAGAAGAACAAGGGATGCTGCCCCTGAAAGAAGATTCGAGACGAACAAGAGATGCTGCTCCTGAAAGAAGATTCGAGTAGAACAAGGGAGGCTGCCCCTGAAAGAAGATTCGAGACGAAGAAGAGATGCTGCCCCCGAAAGAAGATTCGAGACGAACAAGGGATGCTGCTCCTGAAAGAAGATTCGAAAAGAACAAGGGATGCTGCCCCTGAAAGAAGATTCGAGACGAACAAGGGATGCTGCCCCTGAAAGAAGATTCGAGACGAACAAGGGATGCTGCCCCTGAAAGAAGATTCGAGACGAACAAGGGATGCTGCTCCTGAAAGAAGATTCGAGACGAACAAGGGATGCTGCTCCTGAAAGAAGATTCGAGACGAACAAGGGATGCTGCCGCTGAAAGAAGATTCGAGACGAACAAGGGATGCTGTCCCTGAAAGAAGATTCGAGACGAACAAGGGATGCTGCCCCTGAAAGAAGATTCGAGACGAACAAGAGATGCTGCCCCTGAAAGAAGATTCGAGACGAACAAGGGATGCTGCCCCTGAAAGAAGATTCGAGACGAACAAAGGATGCTGCCCCTGAAAGAAGATTCGAGACGAACAAGAGATGCTGCTCCTGAAAGAAGATTCGAGAAGAACAAGGGATGCTGCCCCTGAAAGAAGATTCGAGACGAACAAGGGATGCTGCCCCTGAAAGAAGATTCGAGACGAACAAGGGATGCTGTCCCTGAAAGAAGATTCGAGAAGAACAAGGGATGCTGCCCCTGAAAGAAGATTCGAGACGAACAAGAGATGCTGCCCCTGAAAGAAGATTCGAGACGAACAAGGGATGCTGCCCCTGAAAGAAGATTCGAGACGAACAAGGGATGCTGCTCCTGAAAGAAGATTCGAGACGAACAAGGGATGCTGCTCCTGAAAGAAGATTCGAGACGAACAAGGGATGCTGCCCCTGAAAGAAGATTCGAGACGAACAAGGGATGCTGCCCCTGAAAGAAGATTCGAGACGAACAAAGGATGCTGCCCCTGAAAGAAGATTCGAGACGAACAAGAGATGCTGCTCCTGAAAGAAGATTCGAGAAGAACAAGGGATGCTGCCCCTGAAAGAAGATTCGAGACGAACAAGGGATGCTGCCCCTGAAAGAAGATTCGAGAAGAACAAGGGATGCTGCCCCTGAAAGAAGATTCGAGAAGAACAAGGGATGCTGCTCCTGAAAGAAGATTTGAGAAGAACAAGGGATGCTGCCCCTGAAAGAAGATTCAAGACGAACAAGGGATGCTGCTCCTGAAAGAAGATTCGAGAATAACAAGGGATGCTGCTCCTGAAAGAAGATTCGAGAAGAACAAGGGATGCTGCTCCTGAAAGAAGATTCGAGAAGAACAAGGGATGCTGCCCCTGAAAGAAGATTCGAGAAGAACAAGGGATGCTGCCCCTGAAAGAAGATTCGAGAAGAACAAGGGATGCTGCTCATGAAAGAAGATTTGAGAAGAACAAGGGATGCTGCCCCTGAAAGAAGATTCGAGACGAACAAGAGATGCTGCTGCTGAAAGAAGATTCGAGAAGAACAAGGCATGCTGTTCCTGAAAGAAGATTTGAGAAGAACAAGGGATGTTGCCCGTGAAAGAAGGTTCGAGACGAACAAGGGATGTTGCTCCTGAACGAAGAAGATTCGAGACGGACAAGGGATGCTGCTCCTGAAAGAATATTCGAGACGAATAAGGTATGTCGCTCGTGAAAGAAGAAGATTCGAGACGAACAAGAGATGCTGCTCGTGAAAGAAGAAGATTCTAGAAGAATAAAGGATGCTGCTCGTGAAAGAAGAAGATTCGAGACGAACAAGGGATGCTGCTCTTGAAAGAATATTTGAGACGAACAAGGGATGCTGCTCCTGAACGAAGAAAATTCGAGACGAGCAAGGGATGCTGCTCCTGAAAGAAGAAGATTCGAGACGAGCAAGGGATGCTGTTCCTGAGCTAACCCTCAAATGATATTGAAAGAATGGATGTCATGGGAGAAAGAATTGTACGTGATTATGGATGCTGTCTGATAGATTCGTTTCTGTTGTATGAGAGAAGTGCGCTCGCTGTGTCGTTTCTCACTTTCGTCTTTTCTCGTATGATTGCCATCGCCAGAGTAGAAACGAGTTCATTCCCTCCTTCGTTTCCCTCTCCGTGTCTCGTAGAAAAGCGATGTTTAGCAAAGTCAGTTCACTAGCCCGTAGGTGGATGACAGCGAAGCATCAGGCCGTCCAGCTATGACCGCCAACTTCCTACGCGGAGCAGATGCTGCAGCTGATGTCTCTGCCCCCCCCCCCTGTTGCCAGAAGGAGATAAAAATACCTCCGTTCCCTTCGAGGGGAGCTCGTACCGTTGCCAATAACCGCCACTGGGTGTTAATTGTTGTCGTAATTTCCGCAGTCACGAGGTGAAATGAGTGAGGAGAGGGGGGGGGGGGAAGTGACGAGCAGCCGAAATATCTGGACAAGATGAAGATGACGATCGTGCTGCAACCCATCATCCCATCCTTCCTTTGCGAAGGAAGATCCTTCTGATTAGGAATTTCTGTTTGGCAAACGATATTCAGACAGACGACGGCGAATGCGATCACCGGACGCGATCTTCTGTCACGATCATTGAACGATCATCACACAATCAATGATTCCCCTGTCGAGTTTTGGAAAAGAAGTTCCCCACCTGCCTCTGCTTGCTCCCAGTCCTCCACCTTCCTACATCTCCCCGCATCCTCCCTTTCTCTGAAAGGTCCCGGTTCTCCTCTGATGACTTGCAGCTCATCACCATCCTAATCCCTTCCATCGCCACATAAAATCTCATCATCGTCTTGAATTGCCATCAGTGGAAGAGATTTCCTCAGCCTCGACGAGAGTTACGATGTTCCTTTTAATGAGCATTGCATATTCTGATTTGGTGTACAGTCGCTCAAAAAAAGTATCCGAACACTGTGGTTGATTACAGAATTCAGAAAAAACATCTGGCAACGATTTTTTTAGAAATTCGTGAAATTAGTGATCTGGCAACCTTCGTGTTACGTAACACAAAGGTTGCCAGATCACTAATTTCTAAAAAAAAAATCGTTGCCAGATATTTTTTCTGAATTCTGTAGTCAACCACAGTGTTCGGATACTTTTTTGAGCGACTGTACAGTTGGATCCAGATGTGTAACCATGGAGGAGTACGGGGATGGGACCTATCCCTCCCCCTGCTGGCAACCCCCTCCCCCTCTCTAAGAATCTCTTTCCGCATTTGAAGCTTTCAACGTTTTCTGCTTCACAATAATACAGGACTTCATTGGCATTTCTGATGCCGACTCTCATAGACTCACGAGTCCAGTTGTTATTTTTGATAAAATTTCTCCCCTCAGCCGCTCTTACAAATGTCTGCGATGACGAGAGTTCGACATGATCACCATGGATACAAGCAATTGCTTCCGAGGCATCTGGCAACAGCTCCGGATGAGCTAACTCCTGTTGCCGAGTGGCGTTGGCAGACGAAACAGAACGAATAATAAATGGTGAATTTTTTATAACTTTGCCTTATTATTCATTTCCATTATTTGGAAAGTGATGCGCCCAAATTTGGAAATAAATGAGAGAAAGGCTCGCGAGGTGATACCTGAATCCATTTAGCTCATTGCGCAGAAGAACGGATGACGAAACAAAGCATGGAATATTCAAACGCGAATGTTCATTGTTTTGAAACAGAAATGCAACAATTGGTAACAGAAAATTTAATAAAGAAAAAAATTAGGCCAATCTAAAAAGAAAAACAACAATTAACTCTACGAATTAACAACCTTGCAAAAAGAAAATAAAATAGCGAATTGTTAAAAGATGAAACGAACAGCGGTGCGTTATGTTTCCATCTGCGAAATGCTTCCGATATTTTTTTTTTCTTTGCTTCTTTAGAGTCTTCTCGGATCAGTAGCTTCTCTATGAATTTCTATATGAATTTTTTTTCTATTAAATTTCTCTATGAATTTCTCTATGTTTTTCTACCTTCAAATGAAGCTGAATTGAGCAAAATAAAAACCGGATACTCCTTGTCATTCCCTCGACGAGGCGACCCTCCCTTGCCATCCCCTCTTTTACTCTCGATGAGGCGACCCTCTCTTGCCATTCCCTCTTTTCCCCCTCGACGAGGCGACCCTCCCTTGTCATTCCCTCTTTTCCCTTAGACGAGGCGACCCTCCCTTGCCATCCCCTCTTTTCCCCTCGATGAGGCGACCCTCCCTTGCCATTCTCTCTTTTCCCCTCGACGAGGCGACCCTCCCTTGCCATTCTCTCTTTTCCCCTCGACGAGGCGACCCTCCCTTGCCATCCCCTCTTTTCCCCTCGACGAGGCGACCCTCCCTTGCCATCCCCTCTTTTCCCCTCGACGAGGCGACCCTCCTTTGCCATCCCCTCTTTTTCCCTCGACGAGGCGACCCTCCCTTGCCATCCTCTCTTTTCCCCCTCGATGAAACGACCCTCCTTTGCCATTCCCTCTTTTTCCCCTCGACGAGGCGACCCTCCCTTGCCATCCCCTCTTTTCCCCTCGACGAGGCGACCCTCCCTTGCCATTCTCTCTTCTCCCCTCGACGAGGCGACCCTCCCTTGCCATTCCCTCTTTTCCCCTCGACGAGGTGACCCTCTCTTGCCATCCCCTCTTTTCCCCCTCGACGAGGCGACCCTTCCTTGCCATTCCCTCTTTTCCCCTTGACGAGGCGACCCTCCTTTGCAATCCCCTCTTTTTCCCTCGACGAGGCGACCCTCCCTTGTCATCCCCTCTTTTCCCCTCGACGAGGCGACCCTTCCTTGCCATCCCCACTTTTCCTCCTCGACGAGGCGACCCTCTCTTGCCATCCCCTCTTTTCCCCCTCGACGAGGCGACCCTCCCTTGCCATCCCCTCTTTTCCCCTCGACGAGGCGACCCTCCCTTGCCATCCCCTCTTTTCCCCTCGACGAGGCGACCCTCCCTTGCCATTCTCTCTTTTCCCCTCGACGAGGCGACCCTCCCTTGTCATCCCCTCTTTTTCCCTCGACGAGGCGACCCTCCCTTGCCATCCCCTCTTTTCCCCTCGATGAGGCGACCCTCCCTTGCCATCCCCTCTTTTCCCCTCGACGAGGCGACCCTCCCTTGCCATTCTCTCTTTTCCCCTCGACGAGGCGACCCTCCCTTGTCATCCCCTCTTTTTCCCTCGACGAGGCGACCCTCCCTTGCCATCCCCTCTTTTCCCCTCGATGAGGCGACCCTCCCTTGCCATCCCCTCTTTTCCCCTCGACGAGGCGACCCTCCTTTGCCATCCCCTCTTTTTCCCTCGACGAGGCGACCCTCCCTTGCCATCCCCTCTTTTCCCCCTCGATGAGGCGACCCTCCTTTGCCATCCCCTCTTTTTCCCCTCGACGAGGCGACCCTCCCTTGCCATCCCCTCTTTTCCCCTCGACGAGGCGACCCTCCCTTGCCATTCTCTCTTTTCCCCTCGACGAGGCGACCCTCCCTTGCCATTCCCTCTTTTCCCCTCGACGAGATGACCCTCTCTTGCCATCCCCTCTTTTCCCCCTCGACGAGGCGACCCTTCCTTGCCATTCCCTCTTTTTCCCTCGACGAGGCGACCCTTCCTTGCCATTCCCTCTTTTCCCCTTGACGAGGCGACCCTCCTTTGCAATCCCCTCTTTTTCCCTCGACGAGGCGACCCTCCCTTGTCATCCCCTCTTTTCCCCTCGACGAGGCGACCCTTCCTTGCCATCCCCACTTTTCCTCCTCGACGAGGCGACCCTCTCTTGCCATCCCCTCTTTTCCCCCTCGACGAGGCGACCCTCCCTTGCCATCCCCTCTTTTCCCCCTCGACGAGGCGACCCTCCTTTGCCATCCCCTCTTTTTCCCCTCGACGAGGCGACCCTCCCTTGCCATTCTCTCTTTTCCCCTCGACGAGGCGACCCTCCCTTGTCATCCCCTCTTTTTCCCTCGACGAGGCGACCCTCCCTTGCCATCCCCTCTTTTCCCCTCGATGAGGCGACCCTCCCTTGCCATCCCCTCTTTTCCCCTCGACGAGGCGACCCTCCTTTGCCATCCCCTCTTTTTCCCTCGACGAGGCGACCCTCCCTTGCCATCCCCTCTTTTCCCCCTCGATGAGGCGACCCTCCCTTGTCATCCCCTCTTTTCCCCTCGACGAGACGACCCTCCTTTGCCATCCCCTCTTTTTCCCTCGACGAGGCGACCCTCCCTTGCCATCCTCTCTTTTCCCCCTCGATGAAACGACCCTCCTTTGCCATCCCCTCTTTTTCCCCTCGACGAGGCGACCCTCCCTTGCCATCCCCTCTTTTCCCCTCGATGAGGCGACCCTCCCTTGCCATTCTCTCTTTTCCCCTCAACGAGGCGACCCTCCCTTGCCATTCCCTCTTTTCCCCTCGACGAGGTGACCCTCTCTTGCCATCCCCTCTTTTCCCCCTCGACGAGCGACCCTTCCTTGCCATTCCCTCTTTTCCCCTTGACGAGGCGACCCTCCTTTGCAATCCCCTCTTTTTCCCTCGACGAGGCGACCCTCCCTTGTCATCCCCTCTTTTCCCCTCGACGAGGCGACCCTTCCTTGCCATCCCCACTTTTCCTCCTCGACGAGGCGACCCTCTCTTGCCATCCCCTCTTTTCCCCCTCGACGAGGCGACCCTCCCTTGCCATTCCATCTTTTCCCCCTCGACGAGGCGACCCTCCCTTGCCATTCCATCTTTTCCCCCTCGACGAGGCGACCCTCCCTTGCCATTCCATCTTTTCCCTTAGACGAGGCGACCCTCTTTTGCCATCCCCTCTTTTTCCCCTCGACGAGGCGACCCTCCCTTGCCATCCCCTCTTTTCCCCTCGACGAGGCGACCCTCCCTTGCCATTCTCTCTTTTCCCCTCGACGAGGCGACCCTCCCTTGCCATTCCCTCTTTTCCCCCTCGACGAGGCGACCCTTCCTTGCCATTCCCTCTTTTCCCCTTGACGAGGCGACCCTCCTTTGCAATCCCCTCTTTTTCCCTCGACGAGGCGACCCTCCCTTGTCATCCCCTCTTTTCCCCTCGACGAGGCGACCCTTCCTTGCCATCCCCACTTTTCCTCCTCGACGAGGCGACCCTCTCTTGCCATCCCCTCTTTTCCCCCTCGACGAGGCGACCCTCCTTTGCAATCCCCTCTTTTCCCTCGACGAGGCGACCCTCCCTTGCCATCCCCTCTTTTCCCCTCGACGAGGCGACCCTCCCTTGCCATTCCCTCTTTTCCCCTCGACGAGGCGACCCTCCCTTGCCATCCCATCTTTTCCCCCTCGACGAGGCGACCCTCCCTTGCCATCCCCTCTTTTCCCCTTGACGAGGCGACCCTCCTTTGCAATCCCCTCTTTTTCCCTCGACGAGGCGACCCTCCCTTGTCATCCCCTCTTTTCCCCTCGACGAGGCGACCCTTCCTTGCCATCCCCACTTTTCCTCCTCGACGAGGCGACCCTCTCTTGCCATCCCCTCTTTTCCCGCTCGACGAGGCGACCCTCCCTTGCCATCCCCTCTTTTCCCCTCGACGAGGCGACCCTCCCTTGCCATCCCCTCTTTTCCCCTCGATGAGGCGATCCTCCTTTGCCATCCCCTCTTCTTTCTGTTATGGTCGAAATAAATATTACCGAGGGATTTTCATTCCCAGCAAGGAGAGTATCGTGTGCCATTTAACAATTTGAGATTTTTTTTTAATTTATGCTGTAATTGGAATTGTGTGAAAAACGTCAATTAAGTGGAGTTTATTTTATTCGAAAATTAAAAGCTCCGATCTCAGGTAAAGTCATCAATCTTATAAAGTCATCATTCATCATATGTTGCTAATATTGATAACGCTGAAATCCCCAAAATTAAAATTTGTAAAATTGTGATGTTTGCAAATTGTTTCAAATCTTGAAATGCTTCGTCTACACGAGACGAATAAAAATGAAGCTTTTATTAATATTACATATTTTAGTCATTACATTTTTACCATAAACTCAGCAGTTGTTAAAAAAGACTTCCGAATCACAGCAACCTCAGTAGTTTATTAAATTCAGCTTTTTTCTTTCTCACCAACAACAGTTAAATGTATTTAATGTACCCCTCAAACCATCGAATACGACGATGCTATTTGCCACCACGCGGTTCATATGATTCTGTACGCCATTAAGGAATCCGAATCCTTCCCCATTCTCTGATAGTAATCCTCAGTATATGATGCCATCCAAATCACATCCATTTTTCTTAACGATAAACTCCGTGGATTATATTTCCTGTGATTTTTTATATGCCAATGTATTGTTGCCATAAACTTCAGTTAGGCAAATGAGAGAAATATTGTTCATCTCTTCCTCTCAGTGGAATTTCGCTGCTCTTCTCCTCAGCATCAGTCATCAGCACAAGTCATCGCAAACTATTCATCAAAGCATACACTATGATTAAGCTAAAATTGGTATATTTGAAATATTTCGTTGTCTTGTATTTGTTATCATCAGTATAGGGTATTCAATGTCATCATTTTCCTTAACAAGTTGAATGGGTTATATTTCTGGTTATTATGGATCACTCTTCAATGTTGCAGTGAAATCTATAATTTTTTTTTTATCTTCCTCTGCATCCACTTACAAATTACGTAAGGCATTGGCGTGCTTATTAATTTTCCCTTGTCTACTGGACTGTCTCAATGGCAGACATTGGTTGTTGCAAAACCTTTTTTGAAGCATACAATATGATTGAGTTATCAATTTTATATTTGATGTGGATTTCAAATATTTACTTTGTTTCATGGATGGATGTGTAGTCAATATATTTAGCTGTAAATAATTCAAAGTAATATTTCTATTAAAATTTTTCATGTCATCGTGTTTGTTAAACAAACGTTTCGCTTTGGAGTTCATCCCAATTACGTGATACTGATGAATTAAATCTTGGTAAGAAAATAATTCTAGTCTGATAATAAAATAGTAGAATTGCACTGATGACTTGGTCTGCTGTGAATGAATCCTGTTCTCATTAGCTTTCTTCTTAGAACGTTAACTACGTGAAATTTAAAAGTTTTATATGAACCATACCCATACTTTTAGTGACAGACTGTATACGTAATGCTTATCAATATTGTTAATCTGAAGTTAGTATGAATATATTTTGCTAACCTGAGAACAGACATTTGTCTCTTCCAATATCTTTGAAAATGTAACTCATATATTTCGTTTCAAAAAAAATTTAAATTAAAAAAAATCGATAAAATTATGCTTTAAATTCCGCTTTCTTATAATAAAGTTTACTATTAAATATAATTAATAAAAATATGTGTAAATATTTCTAGATAATATGTTTATTGAATATTTTTGACATCGAGAAAAAAGTTTTTTTTTTTTTTCATGTCTGTGAAAATAAAACGTTTCCTGAAAGAATGAAAATCCTTCTCCGCATTTATGATAATTTTCGTTAAAACTGATATTTGATTCGATTCGGTGCAGGAAATGAAATCATTTAAATAACTCGCGCATCGAATTAGAAACGAATCAGATCCGCTGAACATAAAGCTACAATGCGATGCACGGCCCCCGCTTCTGACGTCATTAACCATGCCTGTCACGTGACAACGGGGCTTTCTCTTCGGACGGCTTCGACCACACTCGAAGATCAAGTCCCCAGGAACTGGGCGCACTTGGCAAGAATATCCCGCAACCCATCAAAGACCGATTTCCATTTTGGAGGCTTCGAAAAATATATTGAACGAATGATTTGGATGGAAGAGGATTATTCTTGGGCGAACCATGTCCATTAAGCGAACGGAATGCTCCCGAGGAAGTTAATTCCGCATCTTATCAACAGCATCTTCAATGACACTGCGACACACGCGCTGCTCATTCATGAAGAAAAAAATCGGATGAGGAGAGAATGGAAGGTCATCGGAGGAAGGAAAACAAAGGTAGGCCTCGCCCCCCTCCCCTCCTCTCTCCCTCCCACTGTTTCAGGCGCCTCGCCCTTCAACCGCGTGACACATTCCTGCAATGTGAGCGTGCGTAGTGAACTCGGACCTGTCTCGAGAGGAATCTGGTCGGAGGGTGATGGAGAAGGAGATAGGAGAAATTGGGAAGATGGAGAGCAGCCAGAGGAGAAGATAGAGGCTGGAGGAGGAGGAGGGGGATCAAAGCATGGTCTCTGGTTTGTAGAGATCATCAGTTGAGGGTAAATATCAGTTGAAGAAACGAGATCAGAAAAGATTCCTTGAGATTGGACTCGAGAAAATCTGAAAGATTCAGATAATTGGATTTCTTTGAGAACAACGAGGATTTTAGCCTCTCGCAGAGGTCCGGGCAACCTCCAACTTCGGAGGCCCCTTGCCGAAATGCAAATTCGTTTTCTTTGCCATTTAGGGACTTTTTCAATTCGGATTTGGGAAAATCTCAATAAAAAAAAATTTCCCCTCCGGTGTAATATTTTTTCTTTTGCAAAAAGAGATGTCAGAGGCGTCTGTTACGTAATATAATGGGTCATAGAGAAGATCCTCGAGGAGTTCGAGATCTCAGCAGAAAGACAAAATAAAGAAGAGTCAGTTTAAAAATTATATATTTTTTAATAAATTACACCTTTTTAATGTTGAATCGAATACCAAACGAAAAGAACAGAAATAACCTCTGGAAAAAAGTAAGAATTTTTCAAAAGGAATTTTCAATTAAATTTTTAATCCTTTAACAATTAATGGATGATAGGAAAAATGCAAATGGAAATATTTTATTAAGATTTATAAAACATAAAAAAACTCCTCAGTTTTTTTTTTTCCTTGAAATGAAAAGGTTTCATTTTTCCCGCCCCTGTGATGAGAAAAAAAGAAAATCCGGATTCCTGCGAATAAATTTTTTAGCTTCGTGGGATTTGATTTGTACTAAAAAAAACTTATAGAAAAAAGTAAATAAAAATTTTTGATTAAAAAAAAAAAATGTTCTCCTTCCCAAAATTTCATATTTCTAGCATAAAGACGTCGTTTGCAATTGCTGAAATTCAAAATTTTTTCCAGGTAGGGGGCGCAATAAAAACTTTTCGGATAATACAAAATGCAAATCGCAATATTTTATCGATGCCTGTTTAACGGAAAAAGAATTTTTTAATTTTCTCTAAAAGGAAAAAAACAGACGGACAGAATTTCTTTTTCTTCAAACGAGCTCGAAATTAAGAACAGTCTAAATTTGAGGCCCCCTTTCATCCCCTCCCCCTGTCCCTTCCCCTCAACTCCCCCCCCCCCCTGAAAGCCATTGCCAGTGAATAGCCAGGTCACAATGACCCCGAGGACTCAAAGGAAGTTGCGATGGGAAACAACATGACGTCATAAGTGAATATGGCATCTGCAAGCAAAGAAAGAATTCTGAATCAATCGGCTGCAACCGATTCCTAAAATTCCCTGCTGAAGATGCGCAGAAGACGACGAATTGACTTCTTGGGCAATTCAGTCAGAGGCAATCTCGAGACAATATTGCTCGTGTTAGAGATAAAATTACACCCAATGAAATCTCTTTAATTTATCCATGGAACTAATAATTTTCGCTCACCATGTCATAGCAGGATATACGACTTCTTTATCTGAAACTGATCTATTTTGCATAACACAGCCTCTATTAATTTGAATACGGATAATTTCGAAACCGCTAAGACTAAAAATTCGTTGAGAGTTTTGCAGTTCCAGCTGGTGCATTGTTCCAAAACTCAAAATATTTTTTTTGTGAATGCATCCATTTTAAAATCATCGAGTGTTCTTCCTAATGCCGAACAATTCCTTGATAAGTGCGGATGATAATTCCACTTTGCACGTGCGAAGATGCTGCTTCTCCTACGATCCCCGTATCTCAGCCATCGTTTCAAAAAATATTTTCTCTTGCCAGTTAAAAGAATACGAAACTAAATGTTTATTTTTGATGAACACACCGCGAAGGAATAAAGTCGAAAAATCTGTTTCAATTTCTTTAGAGGTAAAAAGATAATTTGCCGCCTCAATAACTCAACAAAAACAAAAATATCAATTTCTATCTTCGGTGAAATGGAACGGAATTTATTATGACGAGGTCGTCTTCAAAATTCACGAATTGGACATAAGAAGGAAAAGAGCAAAAGGCGAAAAGGATCTTTTTTTTGCTGCACTTTACATAATTAGTCGAGAAAATAGAAATCCTCGATCAGCAGAAGCCGCGCGCATTTCCCCCCAATGTCGTCTGCTCATCTTAAAGAAATGAAACAGCAATATTTTTTTCTTCTGCTTCTGTCAGTTTGTATTTTGTGCAACGTGCAGCACCGGGCTCCGTGCCAGGAGTCAAGACATCACGACATCGCCTCCCCCCGTCAGTTTCCCAAGAGACAGGTGGAGCGTCTCTCCCCCCCCCCATTCCCTCCTCCCAAACCCTTTCCTGGATGAAGTGATGGAGGGGGGCCAAGAACAATTCCAACGCCACGCGGCTAATTCGTTTGGCTCCGTCTGGCGAGCCACGGTGAATTGTTTCCCATTGTCAGCTGTACTATTGCGTCACAACATCAGAGTCCCTTCGTTTATTCCTTTTCCTTTCTCTCATTCTCCGATGGCACTCAAGGAGCCAAAAACGAACCTTCACCATCACTGACATTTAGGCCACCTTCTCCCATCTATCCCTCTCTTTTATCATCTTCTCTCTCACATCCCTCTTCTTTGTCATCTTCTCTCACACATCCCTCTCCTTTACCATCTTCTCTCAAACATACCTCTCCTTTACCATCTTCTCTCAAACATCCCTCTCCTTTACCATCTTCTCTCACACATCTCTCTTCTTTGCAATTTTCTCTCAAACATCTTTCTACTTTATCATCTTCTCTCACACATACCTCTCCTTTACCATCTTCTCTCAAACATCCCTCTCCTTTACCATCTTCTCTCACACATCTCTCTTCTTTGCAATTTTCTCTCAAACATCTTTCTACTTTATCATCTTCTCTCACACATACCTCTCCTTTACCATCTTCTCTCAAATATCCCTCTCCTTTACCATCTTCTCTCACACATCTCTCTTCTTTGCAATTTTCTCTCAAACATCTTTCTACTTTATCATCTTCTCTCACACATACCTCTCCTTTACCATCTTCTCTCAAATATCCCTCTCCTTTACCATCTTCTCTCACACATCTCTCTTCTTTGCAATTTTCTCTCAAACATCTTTCTCCTTTAACATCTTCTCTCACACATCCGTCTCCTTCACCATCTTCCATTCCCCTCCTTTACCATCTTCTCTCATCCATCTTTCTCCTTTACCATCTCTCACACAACTTTCTCCTTTATCACCTTCTCTCACACATCCCTCTCCTTTACCATCTTCTCTCATACATCCCTCTCCTTTACCATCTTCTCTCAAACATCCCTCTCCTTTACCATCTTCTCTCACACATCTCTCTTCTTTGCAATTTTCTCTCAAACATCTTTCTCCTTTAACATCTTCTCTCACACATCCGTCTCCTTCACCATCTTCCATTCCCCTCCTTTACCATCTTCTCTCATCCATCTTTCTCCTTTACCATCTCTCACACAACTTTCTCTTTTATCACCTTTTCTCACACATCCCTCTCCTTTACCATCTTCTCTCATACATCCCTCTCCTTTACCATCTTCTCTCAAACATCCCTCTCCTTTACCATCTTCTCTCACACATCTCTCTTCTTTGCAATTTTCTCTCAAACATCTTTCTCCTTTAACATCTTCTCTCACACATCCGTCTCCTTCACCATCTTCCATTCCCCTCCTTTACCATCTTCTCTCATCCATCTTTCTCCTTTACCATCTCTCACACAACTTTCTCTTTTATCACCTTTTCTCACACATCCCTCTCCTTTACCATCTTCTCTCATACATCCCTCTCCTTTACCATCTTCTCTCAAACATCCCTCTCCTTTACCATCTTCTCTCACACATCTCTCTTCTTTGCAATTTTCTCTCAAACATCTTTCTCCTTTAACATCTTCTCTCACACATCCGTCTCCTTCACCATCTTCCATTCCCCTCCTTTACCATCTTCTCTCATCCATCTTTCTCCTTTACCATCTCTCACACAACTTTCTCTTTTATCACCTTTTCTCACACATCCCTCTCCTTTACCATCTTCTCTCATACATCCCTCTCCTTTACCATCTTCTCTCAAACATCCCTCTCCTTTACCATCTTCTCTCACACATCTCTCTTCTTTGCAATTTTCTCTCAAACATCTTTCTCCTTTAACATCTTCTCTCACACATCCGTCTCCTTCACCATCTTCCATTCCCCTCCTTTACCATCTTCTCTCATCCATCTTTCTCCTTTACCATCTCTCACACAACTTTCTCTTTTATCACCTTTTCTCACACATCCCTCTCCTTTACCATCTTCTCTCATACATCCCTCTCCTTTACCATCTTCTCTCAAACATCCCTCTCCTTTACCATCTTCTCTCACACATCTCTCTTCTTTGCAATTTTCTCTCAAACATCTTTCTCCTTTAACATCTTCTCTCACACATCCGTCTCCTTCACCATCTTCCATTCCCCTCCTTTACCATCTTCTCTCATCCATCTTTCTCCTTTACCATCTCTCACACAACTTTCTCTTTTATCACCTTTTCTCACACATCCCTCTCCTTTACCATCTTCTCTCATACATCCCTCTCCTTTACCATCTTCTCTCAAACATCCCTCTCCTTTACCATCTTCTCTCACACATCTCTCTTCTTTGCAATTTTCTCTCAAACATCTTTCTCCTTTAACATCTTCTCTCACACATCCGTCTCCTTCACCATCTTCCATTCCCCTCCTTTACCATCTTCTCTCATCCATCTTTCTCCTTTACCATCTCTCACACAACTTTCTCTTTTATCACCTTTTCTCACACATCCCTCTCCTTTACCATCTTCTCTCATACATCCCTCTCCTTTACCATCTTCTCTCAAACATCCCTCTCCTTTACCATCTTCTCTCACACATCTCTCTTCTTTGCAATTTTCTCTCAAACATCTTTCTCCTTTAACATCTTCTCTCACACATCCGTCTCCTTCACCATCTTCCATTCCCCTCCTTTACCATCTTCTCTCATCCATCTTTCTCCTTTACCATCTCTCACACAACTTTCTCTTTTATCACCTTTTCTCACACATCCCTCTCCTTTACCATCTTCTCTCATACATCCCTCTCCTTTACCATCTTCTCTCAAACATCCCTCTCCTTTACCATCTTCTCTCACACATCTCTCTTCTTTGCAATTTTCTCTCAAACATCTTTCTCCTTTAACATCTTCTCTCACACATCCGTCTCCTTCACCATCTTCCATTCCCCTCCTTTACCATCTTCTCTCATCCATCTTTCTCCTTTACCATCTCTCACACAACTTTCTCTTTTATCACCTTTTCTCACACATCCCTCTCCTTTACCATCTTCTCTCATACATCCCTCTCCTTTACCATCTTCTCTCAAACATCCCTCTCCTTTACCATCTTCTCTCACACATCTCTCTTCTTTGCAATTTTCTCTCAAACATCTTTCTCCTTTAACATCTTCTCTCACACATCCGTCTCCTTCACCATCTTCCATTCCCCTCCTTTACCATCTTCTCTCATCCATCTTTCTCCTTTACCATCTCTCACACAACTTTCTCCTTTATCACCTTCTCTCACACATCCCTCTCCTTTACCATCTTCTCTCATACATCCCTCTCCTTTACTATCTTCTCTCACACATACCACTCTCGTTTATCATCTTCTCTCATCCATCCCTCTTCTTTTTCATCTTCTCTCAATCATCCCTCTCCTTTACCATCTTCTCTCATCCATCCGTCTCATTTATCATCTTCTCTCACCCATCGCTATCTTTATCATCTCTCATCCATCTAATCCCTCTCCTTTACAGTCTTACTCCAGCAAACCTCTTCCAACTCATATTTTCCAAACATCCCTCTCCTATCTCATCTTGTCTCATCCATCCATCTCCTTTTCCGTCATCTCTCACACGTCCCTCTCCTTTCGCATCCTGCGATCATTCTCCAGCATCCCTCACCTTTCCCACCTGCTCCCGAAATCCCTGCCCTCCTCGTCATGTAACCTTACTCCTTCAACTTGCTCCTCATCCTTTTGCTATCCTCCCTTCCACAACCTGTTATCCCGTTGTGTAACCTTCACTCCTTCAATTTGCTATCCTTGCTTTGTTCTTTTCACTTCCGCAACCTCTTGTGACCTTCCCTTTCAAAACCTGCTTCTTTGGAAAATTCCCTCCTTCAACTTGCTTCTCATCATTTTCCTATCTTCACAACCACTTCTCCTAGTTATGTAATCTTCATTCCTTCACCTGCTTCTCCTCCTCCTCCTCCTCGTACTCTCCTACCTCACTTCCACAACCTGCTGTCTGCGTTATTTATTCTTTTTTCAACCTGGTGTCACTATTCTGTTGCCTTCATTTCGACAACCCGCTGTTCTCTTTGTTACACAATCTGCATTCCTTCAATCTGTTGTTCTCATTTTGTCATCTTCACTTCCAAGGCCACAGAAATAATTCTGAAGTGCGACATCTGCTGTAAAGGTGAGTTTCATCCGCGAATCTTTTCTTTCCACCCCATTCCTAAACTTCAACCGATTGTTTCGTCTGTCGACGCCGATTCTCCGAATGGGGAACGGATAGATCACTTTCGTTGCACGAGAGCGAGGAACAGGTTTTACAGTTTTTGTTTCTCTCTGTGGGGTTCGGTTGGGAGAGAAGTGTTCGCTCCGAGGGAGAGAGGAATCAGAAGTGGAAAATAAAGACAGAAGTGAAGAGGTGGATAAGTTGGTCGATGCACGAGGCGATCGACCCATGAAGTTCGTGCAGGAGAAGAATTTTGCGCAACGAACCTTCGCCCTTCTTCTCCCCCCCCCCCCGATTGGTCAAATGATTTGACAACGTCACGCATCAGCCTGTGACTTTCGACGATAAGAGATGACGTCATCGCCGAGAACATTCTCCCTCGTGTGGCCATCA
Source organism: Ryuthela nishihirai (assembly GCA_038380435.1). Lineage (NCBI taxonomy): Eukaryota > Metazoa > Arthropoda > Arachnida > Araneae > Heptathelidae > Ryuthela > Ryuthela nishihirai. The sequence goes on from JAWZYU010000070.1 coordinate 739,771, forward strand.
GCGGTTATCTTCAGTGCTCGCGCCTCTTCCCGAAGCCGCATCCTGCGACGATGATAACTTTTCTCGCGACGCGTGCACGACCACTTACCACAACAACTTGTCAGCTTAAATTTCACTTGTTGTTTCCATGGTTACAAAGAGGACAATCTCGAATGAGATAAGAGCCCGCCACGAGCTATTTTGGCAACCCATTCTTGTGCAGCTCGTGCACCACACTCCAGCTGCTCTCCCGGGTCCTAAAAGCTCAGAAAGTGAGGGAGGGGAAGCAGACGAATCAACAGCAAGCGCTCTCACCCGTCGCTCTGGGAGAAGATCTTCCCTCGTGAAGACCTTGCCCCTCCAAACAACAGTCAGTTTCGCATTCTTTAAAGAAAGGAGAGAAACATCGAACGGAGAACAATCCGTCACTTAGATTCACGGTAATCAATATAAAGCAACCATTTAATTATTTGTTATTTTGAGAGGAAAATACAATGCCACTCAATACACATCAAAAACACAGAAATACACTGGTTTCCATAAATTAAGGAAAACTCAGAAAAATTATGATCAACAAATTTAATGAAATTGTATGAAAACACGAATTACAATGCTAGTTTCAGAATGGCACAAAATATTTTACACTAGAAACATTTTTCGTTAAAAAATAGCAGGAACTTTTCCAAAAATGTGTTGTCGGAATGCAATGGGCCAAGTTCTTTAATAAGGAGTGTAATCACCCCTTACAGCAATGCAGGCACGACAGCGATGTTCCATGCTGTTTACGATATGAATCGGCTCAGCAGGGAGTAATGACCATTATTTCTTTAAAGCAGTAAGTAATAAGTTCCCCCTTTGTTTCAGGTGGTGAGTTGACGGCAGCAACACATGCTCAATCAGATTTAGGTGGAGAGATTGAGCTGGCCACTCCATGCTCATAATGGTCTCCTCTTGAAGGTATTGTTCAACTAATCGAGCTCTGTTTGGAGAGCGTTATTGTCTTGTAAGATGAATGTTCGCCTATTGCACCAGTGTAAGGACGTAATAAGGGTCCAGGATGTCATCTCTATACCTTGAGTATTTAGGTTCACACTCAACACATAGAGGTCTGTGCAGCCACCCTAAGGAAATGCCACCCCAAGCTACCTCCGCAGTGACTGACATGTTATTGGGATGTTAGCGGGTACCTCGTTCTCTCCATATCGAACAATGTATGGAATCACTCTGCAAACAATATCTGGACTCGTCTGTTAAGAGTACGAACCTCCATTGCTCTTCTGTCCACTTAACATGCGAGCATGCCCAATTCAACCGCTCTCTCCTGTGACATGAGGGGTATAGAAATTATTGGCCTTCTAGCGTACAGACCCCTCATGAAGCCTACGCACAGTAGAAGCTGTTACAACCCTCCCAGTGACTGCTGCAAGAGAGGATTGTAGCTGAGAGGGAGTAGACGTCCTGCTCCTTCATGCTGTTAATTGTAGATATCGGTCTTGTACAGCAGTCATAACTCTAGCCCTTCCTCGGCAAAACCTCCGAGATGCGGAATATGTGCTAAAAATTGATTTCACGGTCTATGGACCATAGAACTCAAATTCAGCCATCGTGTCCTGACTTTGGCCTGCTTCAAGCTGGCCAATAGCTCTCCACTACAGTTCATTTGGTAAATGGCGTCTCGAGGGGATTCCTACAGAATGTTTTTTTTTTTCGAATCCAATATCCAATTATGCAAACTGACGCAACCTAAACTAATTTGCATAGGATATGCTGACCCAGCATTACTTTACTGGTTGCATGAACAAGATTGGTGAGGATTACACTTTTTTTTTGGCGAATTATCGCGATTTTTCTCATTTTTCCTTAATTTATGGAAGCCAGTGTTACGTATTGAGAAGTATGCGAACATACCTGAAGAGTCGATTGCTGATTGGTCAACGGTTGAAGAGGAGTTCGAAAAGGAACGAACACAAAGAGTAGAGCCTTCGATGATGTCATGTCTCTGCACGAGAGAAAAACAATAACCACTCTGGCAACACATAAACACTTGAATGAAAATTAAAACTTAAAATACGTTAAAGATTTAGATAAAACGACTTGCTTCAGCCGAACGTTAAAAATGCATAAAGTTGGGGGCAACACAAGGTCAGGAGAGTTTCGACTCCACATATGAAGGAGTGATATTTACAGTTTGTTCTAGCACGAGGACACTCACTGAGTATGCCTCCTTGTTCTGTTAGAGCGCAAGACGTGAATTAATGGCTCGACCAGATTTCAATAGATGAGGTTTGTTAATGATTTCATAACAGTTTTTTTACATCGTGACCTTCTCCATTCTAAAGAGTGAATATTGAGAACTTTCGATCGCTCCTCGTAGCTTGAGTTCGAAAGTCCAGGAAGTTTCTTACTCAACCATCTGGGCGAATGTTCAACTAGAGTGATGTGAGAGATCATGTGGGGAGAGCTGACAGGAGATGCAGATTCAGGAATAGGCAGGGCCGTAACGAAGGACTGTGGTTGGGGTGGGGGGGAAAAATCGAAAATTTTCCAACTCGAAAATCAAATTTTGCCAACTGAGAAAATAATTTGTCGGGTTCGTGCCTAGATTTTCGCTCCGTGGGATGAATTTCCTCTATCCTCCTGCATTTTGACATGCATTTTCCAATTTTGCCAACTAGCCATAATCTCAGAAATAATCCCAATATTTTTTAATATCGTCTTAATTGTAGCAATCAGTGTGAGTTTTCACAACTCTCCTTGATTTCACCAACACTCCTTAATTTCACAAAATCAGTCCCAATTTTCCCAACTCCCCTTGATTTCACCAACACTCCTTAATTTCACAAAATCAGTCCCAATTTTCCCAACTCCCCTTGATTTCACCAACACTCCTTAATTTCACAAAATCAGTCCCAATTTTCCCAACTCCCCTTGATTTCACCAACACTCCTTAATTTCACAAAATCAGTCCCAATTTTCCCAACTCCCCTTGATTTCACCAACACTCCTTAATTTCACAAAATCAGTCCCAATTTTCCCAACTCCCCTTGATTTCACCAACACTCCTTAGTTTCACAAAATCAGTCCCAATTTTCCCAACTCCCCTTGATTTCACCAACACTCCTTAATTTCACACAATCAGTCCCAATTTTCCCAACTCCCCTTGATTTCACCAACACTCCTTAATTTCACAAAATCAGTCCCAATTTTCCCAACTCCCCTAGATTTCACCAACACTCCTTAATTTCACAAAATCAGTCCCAATTTTCCCAACTCCCCTTGATTTCACCAACACTCCTTAATTTCACAAAATCAGTCCCAATTTTCCCAACTCCCATTGATTTCACCAACACTCCTTAATTTCACAAAATCAGTCCCAATTTTCACAACTCCCCTTGATTTCACCAACACTCCTTAATTTCACAAAATCAGTCCCAATTTTCCCAACTCCCATTGATTTCACCAACACTCCTTAATTTCACAAAATCAGTCCCAATTTTCACAACTCCCCTTGATTTCACCAACGCTCCTTAATTTCACAAAATCAGTTCCAATTTTTACAACTCGCCTATATTTTACCAAATGGATTCGAATTTTGCCAACTCGCTGTAATTTTACATAAAAAATCGCAATTTTTACATTTTCCCTGAATATGTGAAGACACTTCGAAATTTATCAACTCTCCTTAATTGCACAAGAAAGGTACAATTTTCACAACTCCCCTGTATTTTACCAAGTGGCTTCGAATTTTACCAACTCCCCTGGACTTTGCCAAGAGTTCTCGGTTTTTCCAACTCTCCTTAATTTCACAAAACCAATCGCAATCTTTCATCTCTACTGAATTTGCAAAGTCACTTCAAATTTTTCAAACTCCCCAAAATTTTGCGAAGTTTTCTCGATTTTGTCAACTTTCCTTAACTTCACAAAAATAATCCTAATTTTTCGGAACTCGCCTGTATTTTATCAAGTGGATTCGAATGTTGCCAACTGCCCTCGATTTTGCCAACTCGCCACAATTTTACAGAAAAAAATCCCAATTTTTACATCTCAACTGATTTTTGCAAAGTCGCTCAGAATTTTGCCAGCTCCCCCAAGTTTTGCCAACTCTCCTAGATTTTGCCAACTCGCCATAATTTTACAAAAAAAAAAAATCACAATATTTACATCTCACCTGAATTTTGTCAACTCCCCAAAATTTTACCAAGTTGTTCCGATTTTGCCAATCACCTGTATTTTACTAAGTGGCTTCGAATTTTGCCAACAGCTCTAGATTTTGCCGTCTCTCCATTTTCCAAACTGCCCTAGATTTGCGAAGTTGCCTCCATTTTGACAACTCCCCTTAATTAAAAAAAAAAGATTACCAATTTTCACAACTCACCTAGATTTTGCGAAGTCGCTTCGAATTACTTTGGGGGAGGGAGCCTCCCCCTCCCCCCCAACCCCCCCATGGCTATGCCCCTGGGGAATAGGCGTAGCGAAAATAGTGAATGCGTTGAAAAGAGAGAGCCTGTTGCACTTCTTATAGCAGCGCAAAATCATGAAAGCGGCATTTTTTCATATTGATGCAAAATATATATATTTATTGACGTAACAGAAGTCAAAGTACCTTCATAGATAAGAATTCCTGTTGAAACTGAAAAATCCTCTTTCAAAGTTTTCTAGGAAAGAAATATTAATTCCAAACGGATATCTTTCTTCTTCATCTGACTCGTGTCATATTCATGGTTACGGTTAACTGTGCAGAGTGATGATGACAAAGTGGGTTATGGCAGACCATTCTGCAAAATAGAGATGCGTTTGGTTCAGAAAGAGAATCCTGACACAGTGGAAGGTGAATCGTTTGGTTCAGTTCCTTCTTTTGCAATGAGACCGCCGAGGAAAGAATAGCTGATTTGGTGGGAGACACAACTGAGTCGGAACTAGTGCAGACATTCGCTCGTGACAGGACTGGATCTAAGGACGGTTACGGGGGAGTGGGAAGGGGATCACCCTTGGAAAATTTTATCGACTGGAAAGAAGGCGAATAAAAATACTCAACATATATTACACGCATTTCACATGCACGATATCTGTTTTTTCAAAAGCGAGGCGAAGATCTATCTGGGCCGTTCCCATTCAGCCCACTCACTTGCCACCCCCCTGTTAGTTTCTCACATCCGGGCATCACTCACGGCGTTGTGAACGCATCAAAAGGTGATTGGCTGAGGGGAAGTCACGAGACCTCGTATTCGTCGACGACGCTATCTTATTGTCACGGTGGGTTTTTCTTTTTTCTCGAGGCATCGGTGGCGTCACGAGGAGCAGGCATTCCGCACGAGACAAGAGCGCAGCACGGACTCAACAGAGCCGACGACGAGGAGGATTTATAAATACAGAGTGGAGAGAATAAATACCGACGCAAAAATAGAGGAAAGGTTCTGCGGGCGGAGGGGAACGGAGGTCAAATCGCGTCACGGGGGAAGTTGTTGTCCCCAGAGTGCATCTCGCGAAAGGAACGTGGCCCATTTACCATCTTAAGTGGGGGCACAATTTAAAAAATTTAGTCTTCAGATCACAATATTGATTTCTCTTTTCGCGAGACATCCATCGAAACAAGAAGAGGAATCCATCTGGACGACATCTTATGGAACGTCAAAGGAATTCAAATATGGAACGTCAAAGGAATTCAAAAGTGTACACCTTTCAGAATACTGCGTTTCTAGTTTAATTTTTTAATATTTACAGAACAAATTGAAATGTCTTTTGAGTGATGAAAGAATCGTGGAATGGGAGACATCTTTCCAGAGGAATTACTTTTCTATGATTTCTATTTCGGAAGGTTTCTTTGTCTCGTGCGGGGCCAAATTAAGCAATTCTGATAAGGCATGGCTGCTCGGGTTGTCTTTCTGCCGAGGTCCTGCCATCCTCACAGACATTCTACTATGACGTATAAACTGACAGGCTCCTGTCAGACCTCTGTGGCAAGCAGATAATTGAGGGGGGGTATTTATTATTTTAATTTTTTTTATAAGAGGATGCGGACCGGGGGTGGATGTGTCCCTCATCCCTTAATCCCTTAATCCATTTCAAGTCTGAAGGGCACGAAAAGGGATCAGTGCTTGTCGTAACAACAGACGACGCCATCTCATACGACACGGTGATAAACTCTGGGCTTAGAACTCAACAAAAGCCATATAAATAAATTAAAAAATTTTCAAAATACCTATCTTCCTATATGCGCCCTAAAAAGTAGAAAATAATCTTAACACATATCGATGATGCAATCAGTCACTGAGTTCGTATTCGCTTCGAAGGAAGCCGATTTACCTACTCGACAAGATTGCTGCTGCCCTTCTCTTCCTCTGAAGTGCATACGAACTCAGTGTCTGATTGCACCATCGATATGTTTTAAGATTATTTCCTACTTTTTAGGGCACTACAGGAAGATAGGTGTTTTTTAAAGTTTTTAATTTTTTTTTGTTCTCATTAAAAGCATACCTTTATACGTACAAAATCCACAATGCAGCCATCAGCTACGGAGGTCCAACCAGACCGCACAGTTTAATTCTCCAAGCATATCTGTCCTGAGCTACATCTGCTGCATCCGGCCACTGTACACCAATTCTAACAAGATCCTGTTTGACATTGTCTGCCCACCGCATCCTAGGTCTCCCCCTCTTTCTGAGGCCTCTAGGCACACTGTTCATAACCCTATTCGCCAATCTATAATTATCCATACGGGCAACATGGCCAAACCAGCGGAGTCTCTCTCAGCACAATATGCTGCTTAAAGGAGGTTGCAGACTCCTTTGCCTAACCTCATCATTAGTTACAAAGTTAAACCACCTAATACCCAAGATACTGCGTAAGCATCTAGAATCAAAAGCATCTAGTTTCCTGTTATCTTGTTTACACAGCGTCCAAGTTTCACTACCATAACTAACCCTAGAAAGAACCAAACTATTATACAGTCTAATTTTAGTCTTTAGGTGTATACGCCTATTTCTCCACACTCTCCATAGATTCTTAAAAGTCCCGGCAGCAATCCCTATTCGTCTGTTAATCTCATGCCGTACATCACCATTATCTGTTACATAGCTCCCAAGATAATTAAACTGTGACACTTGCTCAAGACTGCAACCATTCAGATGAACTGAATCATAGCATGCCTGACCAATTTTCATCACTTTAGTTTTCTCTCTGTTTATAACCAAACCTACCCTACTACCAGTTTCATCAACAGCTCGAATGAAAGAGTTCATCTCATCAACATCATTTGCCAAAAGGGCTAAATCATCAGCATAATCTAAATCAGAAATTTTCCTATCTCCAGCCCATTTAAGGCCAAAATCTTTCCCTTGAAGTGAATTTCGCTTCTTTTTCTCCTCTTTGCTCTCCTCTGATTTTCCTTCTCCTACTTCTCCTCTTCATTCTCGCTCTACTGATTTTCCTTCTCCTTCCTTCCCCTCCTGATTCTCTTTCTCTTCTTCACTCTCTACTGATTTTCCTTCTCCTTCCTCCCCCCCCTGATTCCCTTTCTCTTCTTCACTCTCTACTAATTTTCCTTCTCCTTCCTTCCCCCCCTGATTCTCTTTCTCTTCTTCACTCTCTACTGATTTTCCTTCTCCTTCCTTCCCCTCCTGATTCTCTTTCTCTTCTTCACTCTCTACTGATTTTCCTTCTCCTTCCTTCCCCTCCTGATTCTCTTTCTCTTCTTCACTCTCTACTGATTTTTCTTCTCCTTCCTTCCCCTCCTGATTCTCTTTCTCTTCTTCACTCTCTACTGATTTTCCTTCTCCTTCCTTCCCCCCCCCCCCCGATTCTCTTTCTCTTCTTCACTCTCTACTGATTTTCCTTCTCCTTCCTCCCCCCCCCTGATTCTCTTTCTCTTCTTCACTCTCTACTGATTTTCCTTCTCTTTCCTTCCCCCCCCCCCTGATTCTCTTTCTCTTCTTCACTCTCTACTGATTTTCCTTCTCCTTCCTTCCCCCCCCCCTCGATTCTCTTTCTCTTCTTCACTCTCTACTGATTTTCCTTCTCCTTCCTTCCCCCCCCCCCCCCGATTCTCTTTCTCTTCTTCACTCTCTACTGATTTTCCTTCTCCTTCCTTCCCCTCCTGATTCTATTTCTCTTCTTCACTCTCTACTGATTTTCCTTCTCCTTCCTTCCCCTCCTGATTCTCTTTCTCTTCTTCACTCTCTACTGATTTTTCTTCTCCTTCCTTCCCCTCCTGATTCTCTTTCTCTTCTTCACTCTCTACTGATTTTCCTTCTCCTTCCTTCCCCCCCCCCCCCTTGATTCTCTTTCTCTTCTTCACTCTCTACTGATTTTCCTTCTCTTTCCTTCCCCCTCCTGATTCTCTTTCTCTTCTTCACTCTCTACTGATTTTCCTTCTCCTTCCTTCCCCCCCCCCGATTCTCTTTCTCTTCTTCACTCTCTACTGATTTTCCTTCTCCTTCCTTCCCCCCCTGATTCTCTTTCTCTTCTTCACTCTCTACTGATTTTCCTTCCCCCTCCTGATTCTCTTTCTCTTCTTCACTCTCTACCGATTTTCCTTCTCCTTCCTTCCCCCCCCCCTGATTCTCTTTCTCTTCTTCACTCTCTACTGATTTTCCTTCTCTTTCCTTCCCCCTCCTGATTCTCTTTCTCTTCTTCATTCTCTACTGATTTTCTTTCTCCTTCCTTCCCCTCCTGATTCTCTTTCTCTTCTTCACTCTCTACTGATTTTCCTTCTCTTTCTTTCCCCTACTGATTCCCCTGGGGCGGTGGTGGCTCAGTTGGTAGCGCGCCAGGCTCGTAATCTGTAGTTCCCAGGTTCGAGTCCCGGCTGGGTCAGCGTTGAGATTTATCTCCGCAAAATTCCCCACCCTGCCCACGGTCAGTAGGGGACACCGATGGGCTTGGAAAGGCCGCCGTCCGTCGGATGGGACGTTAAGCAGTGGCTCCGTGTGCTGGAGAGTCATACCCTGTGCACGTTAAAGAACACGCTGGATGGCCTTGACGGGAGGCTACCATCTGTCTCGCAACAGCTGTTCCAGTGGATCCCCGCCTCCAACCTTCTCTGAGCCTTCGGGGTCCTTGTGACCTGGCCATTTAGCCCATGGTGTGCAGAAAAGTGCCGCTCAGAGGTAAAACAATCCAACCCAACTCTGATTCTCCCTCTTCTTTTCTGACTCTCCTTTTTTCCCTCCACGTTTTCCTTCTCCTCATATTATATTCTTTTTTTTTTATCTAATTATCCCTCTCTTCAACTTATCTTACTTCTTCTCCTGATTATCCCTCTCCTCTTCAGTCTCTTCCGAGTTATCTTCTCTGCCTCTCTCTCTCCCCTCCAAAACTTATTGTCCTTCTCCTTTGATTTCCTGATGCTCCTCCTCCTTCTCATTTTCCACTGATATTACTCCTCTTTCTCTGATTCTCCTCAATCTTTTCTGATTTTCCCTTTCTATTTCTCCCCTCTTCTCAACTTATCCTCCTCCTCCTCCTCCTCCTCCTCCTCCTCCTCCTCCTCCTCCTCCTCCTCCTCCTCCTCCTCCTCCTCCTCCTCCTCCATCGATTTCATATCTCCTCAACTTACTCTCTTTCTCCTTCCTGATTCTCCTCCTCAGCAATTTCCTCTGATTTTTCTTCTACCTCTTCTCCCTCTCCTAATCTCCTCTCCTTCGTTTCCTCCTCCTGCAGTCTTGTTTCCTCCTATTTTTTCCTTCCTCCTATTTTTTTCTTTTGCTCCTCGTTTCTCTCCTTTAGAAAATGAAAATGACATTCGGGATTTGACCAAGACATCGCATTACTCTTTCTCTTCCTCTCTTATTACTCCTTCAGCATCTGCATCTAGAAGAATTGGGGGGGGGGGGGGGCATTGCGTGTGTTCAATTCCCTCCCACTCCCTCCACGGCATTTGCAGTTGTCACTTGTATGACGATTCTCTCCCGCAACACTGTCGATGCTGTAATGGCGAGAGATTTGGGAGAATTCCTTGACGAGTGTGAACCACGTTGACTTTTCTGTTGCTACGGTGGTTCTGCCGAGGATGCGACAGAGTCGACTGTTGGCTCCGCGTTCATTACTTCGTGGCCATCTTCCATTTTGTGGGTCACACGCCGCCCAAATAATCTCGTTTTCCGCGAAGCAGCTGCGTCATCTCGCGCGTTTGCCACCGAATTGACAAGATTGCTGATGGAAGTGGGTCACGTGGTTTTGCCTGCACCTTCGGCGCCAGACCCTCGCCTTCATCTCGAGCCTCACACGAGCAGCATCTCCGCCATCCCCAGTGTCAGGGTTTCGGCTATTGTTGGCATGGTGCCTCGCGGCGGCGGAGGATCTGTTTCGCTCCGCCTCAGGAAGACCCCGCGACCCCGCCGACGCGAAACAGAAACCGACTGTCGCCTGGCACAACGGAACACGCACTCGCTAAATGGCACGCTAACAGTGGCGGGAAAATGGATCCTGCTCTTTTGTTGCTCCGGGGGAAAGGGGGCGTTGGATTCGATGTTTCCCCCCCCCCCCCCCCTAATGCTCGAGGTGTTGAAGGATATCAATCATTGCGACCTGGGTTCGAGCCCCGGGTAAGGCACGGATGTATGTGTCGTTTTTCTGCTGAGGTGCTGCCATCCTCACAGACCCTCTACCATGGCATATAAACTGACAGGCTCCTGTCAGACCTCTGTGGCAAGCAGCTACTTGAGGGGGTATTTATTTTATTATTTATTTATCAGGAACTGAAGAGATCGGTTGATTTATCTCCAAGCGCCACTTTTATCTGATCAGTCGAAATCTTCATTTCCACCAGAATATGGCGCAAAAAAAAAAAACTCCTTGCTTCAAGAGAAACGAGTTGGGATCGCCAAACTCATCCACGTTTCCTATAAATAAGTATAACTTTAAAGATATAATGCTTTCTTGTACGCAATGGGCTAAATGGCCAGGTCACAAGGACCCCAAAGGCTCAGAGAAGGTTGCGGGGAGGAGATCCTCCGGTCAAGGGCACCCAGCGGGTTCTTTAACTTCCACACGGACCACGGCCTTTAACGTCCAATCGGAAGGATGGTTCTGTTTTTCCAAGCTGAATGGATGTTCCTATGGCGCCGGAAGAAAATCTGGGGTTGACGGAAAAAATATCCACGCAGGCGCAGTGGGAACTCGAAACCGGGAACATGAAATGGGGACAGAAAAGCGTTCCTTTATCACGTGACGAAAGAGATTAGGATTTTCGGGGGCTAATTGCATCGTTTTCGTGTTTTGCAGAAGAGGAAGAAGCAAACGTAAAAGAAACGTCACGTGATCGAAAGAGGAATGCATTAGAAAGTCTCGTGATAAATGCTTCTTGTGTTGAAGGTGTGCGCGCGCATCCCAACTGCGAAGAAGGTGAAACTGTAAGGGTGGCAGCATTCTAATGATTGGATGGGATTGAAAATGAAAATGGCCAGGGATGTCGAGGAGAAAAGTCTGTGCATAATCGTCTCGAGACGGTTTCCATTTAACTGGCACTTCATTCGAAATGAAGAAGAACAAAGTGCACTCGGGGAAAGCTGCAAAAATGTTGAGGTGGCAAAAGTGCGCGATGACTCGAGGCGGCAAGGAAACTGATTCACTTGTGTTTTTTTTATTTGGGGGGGGGGGGAGGTTCGCTGCACCTCACGCGCACACAGCAATCCTTCGCTTGCTTGACATTGGAAGAAGCTCTGGCCAAGTGGACGATCAGGAAATATCGGAAATCCGATTCCGTTGACGACAGACGATTTCGGAAATAAAGAAACATTCGGTCTTTGTTTGTAGTGCATCCTAGATGACGTCATTCTTCTGTTTTCACGATCGTCTGCTTCGGTGTGTTCTCCGGAATACGCCGTCGATCTCGAATGTTCCTCGGAAGTTGAAGAAGTTCCGCAGGAATGGCAACAACAGCTCTCGCAAAGATCATCTCGGCTCCGTCACCTGTTGCCCTGGGGGCACGTGGGCGGCGTCATTCCTTCGGCGAAGAAGGTGACCTCTGCGACAGCTGACGGAGGGCATTAACTAATGAACACAACGGAGCAGAGGATTATGGGAAGATGGAGAAATTCTACGGCATCGGAGGATGACATCCGACGTCTGAGTGAAGCGATGGGGGGGAGGGGGATGACATTTCAAGAATCCCCAGGAAGAAGAACGAAGTGTTGGGAATGTGAAGGGTGTTCTTTGTTGCCTACGCAACTAGCAAGGTCGATGACCCCTATGTCATAATAATAATAATAATGATTTATTTACTATATAAAGGAAGGTTTCCCGTCCATTGGAGTGCATTTCTCTCTGATCGAGGTCGCCTCATAAATGACCTCCAAATTCAAAATGAATCTCCGTGATCTCAAATCCACAGATTTTGCCGTCTTTGCTCTCTCTAAAGTATCCAACAGATGGCGCTTCCAACGCCTCGCGATGCGCTTAGAAAGGAGGCCATCTCGCGGTTAAGAAAATCTGTTACGTAGGATGCTAAGCCGTGGTCACGAGATAGCCATACATCTTGTGCACGCTAAACGCGCTCGATGACAGCGACTCTTTCCGCAGCCTTCTCTGAGTCCTCGAAATGACTCGCCATTTTCCCACCTTCTCTGAGTCCTCGAAATGACTCGCCATTGTACTCACCTTCTCTGAGTCCTCGAAATGACTCGCCATTTTCCCACCTTCTCTGAGTCCTCGAAATGACTCGCCATTGTTCCCACCTTCTCTGAGTCCTCGAAATGACTCGCCATTGTTCCCACCTTCTCCGAGTCCTCGAAATGATTCGCCATTGTTCCCACCTTCTCTGAGTCCTCGAAATGACTCGCCATTGTTCCCACCTTCTCTGAGTCCTCGAAATGATTCGCCATTGTTCCCATCTTCTCTGAGTCCTCGAAATGACTCGCCATTGTTTCCATCTTGTGCAGCTCAGAGGTAAAAAAATCAAACGCTTTCGAAAGAAATTCGTTTGGCAGTTGTTCTTCGTCAATGAAATGTTAATGCGCGTGGGGTGATTTCTTTTTTTTTGCAACTTGAGATTGTGAAATATGAACATTTTAATGTCTTGGTGAGTCGTACCATAAATTCATCTGTGCAGGGACGAAGCGAAGGACCTATGGTTGCGGGGGGGGGGGGGAGAAATCGAAAATTTTACCAACTGAGAAAATAATGTCTCTGTCGGGTTCGTGACTAGATTTTCGCTCCGTGGGATGAATTCCCTCTACCCTCCTGCATTTTGACATGCATCTTCCAATTTTGTCAACTAGCCATAATCTCACAGAAATAATCCCAATATTTTTCAATATCGTCTGAATTGTAACAAGTCAGTGTGAATTTTCCCAACTCCCCTTGATTTCACCAACACTCCTTAATTTCACAAAATCAGTCCCAATTTTTCCAACTCCCCTTGATTTCACCAACACTCCTTAATTTCACAAAATCAGTCCCAATTTTCCCAACTCCCCTTGATTTCACCAACACTCCTTAATTTCACAAAATCAGTCCCAATTTTCCCAACTCCCCTAGATTTCACCAACACTCCCTAATTTCACAAAATCAGTCCCAATTTTCCCAACTCCCCTTCATTTCACCAACACTCCTTAATTTCACAAAATCAGTCCCAATTTTCCCAACTCCCCTTGATTTCACCAACACTCCTTAATTTCACAAAATCAGTCCCAATTTTCCCAACTCCCCTTGATTTCACCAACACTCCTTAATTTCACAAAATCAGTCCCAATTTTCCCAACTCCCCTTGATTTCACCAACACTCCTTAATTTCACAAAATCAGTCCCAATTTTCCCAACTCCCCTTGATTTCACCAACACTCCTTAATTTCACAAAATCAGTCCCAATTTTTCCAACTCCCCTTGATTTCACCAACACTCCTTAATTTCACAAAATCAGTCCCAATTTTCCCAACTCCCCTTGATTTCACCAACACTCCTTAATTTCACAAAATCAGTCCCAATTTTCCCAACTCCCCTTGATTTCACCAACACTCCCTAATTTCACAAAATCAGTCCCAATTTTCCCAACTCCCCTTGATTTCACCAACACTCCTTAATTTCACAAAATCAGTCCCAATTTTCCCAACTCCCCTTGATTTCACCAACACTCCTTAATTTCACAAAATCAGTCCCAATTTTCCCAACTCCCCTTGATTTCACCAACAATCCTTAATTTCACAAAATCAGTCCCAATTTTCCCAACTCCCCTTGATTTCACCAACACTCCTTAATTTCACAAAATCAGTCCCAATTTTCCCAACTCCCCTTGATTTCACCAACACTCCTTAATTTCACAAAATCAGTCCCAATTTTCCCAACTCCCCTTGATTTCACCAACACTCCTTAATTTCACAAAATCAGTCCCAATTTTCCCAACTCCCCTTGATTTCACCAACACTCCTTAATTTCACAAAATCAGTCCCAATTTTCCCAACTCCCCTTGATTTCACCAACACTCCTTAATTTCACACAATCAGTCCCAATTTTCCCAACTCCCCTTGATTTCACCAACACTCCTTAATTTCACAAAATCAGTCCCAATTTTCCCAACTCCCCTTGATTTCACCAACACTCCTTAATTTCACAAAATCAGTCCCAATTTTCCCAACTCCCCTTGATTTCACCAACACTCCTTAATTTCACAAAATCAGTCCCAATTTTCCCAACTCCCCTTGATTTCACCAACACTCCTTAATTTCACACAATCAGTCCCAATTTTCCCAACTCCCCTTGATTTCACCAACACTCCTTAATTTCACAAAATCAGTCCCAATTTTCCCAACTCCCCTTGATTTCACCAACACTCCTTAATTTCACAAAATCAGTCCCAATTTTCCCAACTCCCCTTGATTTCACCAACACTCCTTAATTTCACAAAATCAGTCCCAATTTTCCCAACTCCCCTTGATTTCACCAACACTCCCTAATTTCACAAAATCAGTCCCAATTTTCCCAACTCCCCTCGATTTCACCAACACTCCTTAATTTCACAAAATCAGTCCCAATCTTTATATCTCTCGTAAATTTGCCAAGTCACTTGAAATTTTTCAAACTCCCAAAGATTTTGCCAATTTTTTTCGACTTTGCCACGTCTCCTTAATTTCGCAAAAACAATCTCAATTTTTACATCTCTCCTGAATTTGCCAAATAACTGCAAATTTTTCAAACTCCCCTAAACCTTGCCAAATGTCTTGATTTTGTCAACTCTACTTAATTTCACAAACCCAATCCCAATTATCACAACTCGCCCGTATTTTACCAAGTGGATTCGAATTTTACAAACTGCTCACGATTTTGCCAAGTTTCCTGGATTTTGCCAACTCGCCACAATTTTTACATCTCACCTGATTTTTGTAAAGTCACCTTGAATTCTGCCAAATCTCCAAGATTTTACGAAGCTGCTTCGATTTTGCCAACACGCCATAACTTTACAGAAAAAAGATTTCAATTTTTGCATCTCACCTGTTTTTTGCAAAGTCACTCTGAATTTTGCCAACTCCTGCAGATTTGCCAAATCTCCTAGACTTTGTCAACTCGCCATAATATTACAGAAAAAAAAAATCCAAATTTTCTCATCTCACCTGAATTTTGCCAACTCCCCACGATTTTCCAAGTCACTCCGAATTTTGTCAACTCCACAAAATTTAGCCAAGTCACTCCGAATTTTACCAACTCCCAGAGATTTTATCAAGTCACTCTGAATTTTGCCAACTCCCCAAGATTTTGCCAAGTTGTCCCGATTTTTCCAACTCACCTGTATTTTTTTAAGTGGCTTCGAATTTTGTCAACCTCTACAGTTTTTGCGTCTCCATTTTTCCAACTCCCCTAGATTTTGCCAAGTTGTCTAGGTTTCGCTAACGTTCCTTAATTTTACAAAAAAAAAATTAACAGTTTTCACAACTCATCTAGATTTTAAATAAATAAAAAATAAATACCTCCTCAAGCAGCTGCTTGCCACGGAGGTCTGACAGGAGCCTGTCAGTTTATATGCCACAGTAGAAGATCTGAGAGGATGGCAGGACCTCAGCAGAAAAACAACACGAACATCCATGCCTTACCCGGGGCTCGAACCCAGGTCCTGTAGATCAGAAACGAAGCGCGCTAACCACTCGGCCACACGCTTTGAATTTTGCCAATTCCGAGTTACTTTGGGGGGGGGGGAGCCTCCCCCCCATAGCTACCCCCCTCCTGAATCTGTGCCGTGTTCAGATCTTTCTCATTCCAGTGAATGGACAATTGGGATTTGCCACCCTTTGCTTCACGTGCCAAGTTGACGAAACTTTTCTAATGAAAGAGATTCATCGGAGATCAGGCGAACGGGTGACGATGATTCAAGGAATAGCTCGAAATGCACTGGCTTCGAAAGAGGAAGGAACAGCCGGATCTTCGGTAGATGCGAAACTGACGTCGAAGCTCCATAACTTCTAAAATAAGTTTTTTCGTTTTGAAAAATGTGATTGCAGATAAAGATATCAGTCAAATAAATCAATATCTCGATTTTCAACAGTATTCGTTCAGTATTTAATGAGTTATTTGAATATTTGGCGATAACAATGCCAGCCACAAAAATTGACTTCAGAAGTTAATTAAAACTTAGAAATAAGTATTGGATCAAAGTGTTTAATAAAATAAGTTTGTATTTTAGAACTTTGTGTGAAGAATTCTTTCACTATTCTTCAGTTTTGTATAAGTTTCGTAAGACTTGTTAAATATTCAAACTTCCATACTCATTAACTACTGAACGAATATTGTTGAAAATCGAGATATTGATTTATTTGATTGAGAACTTTATCTGCAATCACATTTTTCAAAACAGAAAAACTTATTTTAGAAGTTATATAGAGCTTTGACGTTAGTTTCCCCTTCACATAACAGATTTGTTCCTTAATTTACGGAAACTAATGTAGATCCGTCAGGAAACTGACGACTCTAGCCTGATTACACTTCCGATAACTTCTTAGAATCAAGCTGGCAATGCAAATGGTTTTAACAGCAACTTCCTCGTCATGGGAAGAAAACAACATGTCACTTTGAACGTGATAGAAACATCTGCAAGTTCGTGGACGCTCTCGAGAGAATTGTTTCGAATGAGATAGTTGCAGTGGTTCTCAAATGAATGAGAGACGATTTATTTGTGAAATGAAAAAATCGCGAATATCCATTCCCGAATGTTGTTCAAAGGTTGTTGGTGAATCGACGATCTCCTTCAGGTGAACCGCCACTGAATTATCTGCTGTGGTTCAAGACTTCTACAAGCAAGGATGTAAACGAATGTTTTTTAAGTATTAATGCGTTCATATTTCTTTTTTAAAATTTTTCCAATAATAAATAATATTTAACGATTTCGAAATCCGTTTATAATGAATTACAAATCTTTCTATTGAAGTAGGAGGAGGATGGAATAATAAATTCGTTCGTTTGGTGATTGAAGAAAAAAGGAACATCTGTAGGCGAAAAATTGTCGTTTGAGGTAGAGGCGGGAAACAAACTTTCGTGGTAGTTGAAAAAAAAACTCGGTTGGAATGAGGCAAAAAAAAATGAATTTATCTGTTGGTGGCGACAAAATGTCCTCTTGTGGCTTCTTCCCCGAAGATCAGATCCCGTATTGCCAGACTCGAAAGTTAAGTTTCCTCGATAAGGAAGTCATTTTATTTTAATTTCGATTTTGGGTAATCGTCTGCGTGAACCCCAAGTTCAGCGCGCGACGCCTTCATTGTCTCTGTTGATTCTGGCTCCGGAAATGGCGACATGAGTCTGCCACAAAAAGATTCTCGGCGGTAAGACGATGCCAGCAGACGATTCTTCTGTTGTCTCTGAAGTGAGGGGAATGAGGGGGGGGGGTGAGAATCAATTAGCGAAATGGACTCATTCCGCCATCTTGTCAACACCAAACGAATCTGAAATTTTCTTAACCGCGATTCCATTTGTGAAGGGAAAATCTTCTTTCATTTTGGAAAGAATTCTTTCAAAAAATAATTTCTCTCGTACTTGTTTGACTCAAAATTAAAAAGTAATGAAAAACTCTTTTATCAGACATATTATTTATTTCAATAGAAATAATATTTTTCCTATTTTATTAGTAAAATTAAGTAATATAAATGCGATGAAATATAAAGAGCAAATGATCATTCAATTAAAGAAAGTAAAAGTTCACTTAACGTGAAACTGATGGATATAATTTTTTTTTAAATAAATGTAAATCTGAAAAGGATTCTGGTTTATGATTAAAGATGACTCAAAAAGGAATGAAACTTTGGATTAATTTTATTACTGCAGATTGTGTATATTATAAAGGTTGATTATTATAAGTTTTAACATTGGTTTTTAATGGAATTTTTATATGCCAAGTCGAAAAAATGCAGTGGCATTTAAATAGAGTTTACTATCATAGAAATCATTTTGCAATTCTTTCTAGATATGAATTCCCTTTTAATTTGCAATTCCTCAAATGTGTTAAAACTAAAGATTAAAGTCTTCCTCTCATTTATTCTACAATTATATATCATTTACACTATTATTCAAAATATTCTCTGTGATGCGTGTAATAATTAATAAAAGAACACGAAAATGTGATTCGAAATGCAACATTTATTTCATACACATATACATAGAAAACCTTCCTACATCCACGGGCTATGGAGGTCCTACCTGACTGTGTAATTTTCCTGTGCAGATGTGTCTCTTCTGAGCTACAGCTGCTGCATTTCGACACTCTAGGCCAATTCTAGCAAGGTCCTGTTTGACATTGTCTGCCATACGATCACACAATCAGCCACAAATTATGATGATCAACAGAGTCGAAAGTCTTTTTGAAATCAACAAAGCTAGCAACCAAAGGTTTCTGAAACTCTAAACATTTCTCAAGAATCTGCCTAAGTGAAAATATCTGATCCACACATCCCCTACCACTTCTGAATCCACATTGCTCATCACGCAATTGACTGTCAACCAGATTCTTAATTCTATTAAGCACAATCATGGAAAGAACTTTACCTGGAACAGAGAGTAGGCTAATACCCCTATAGTTATCACAAGAACTGCGATCACCTATTTTGAAAATAGGGATAACAATAGCTCTGGTAAAATCCTTAGGAACCATGCCTTCATCATAAAAGATATTCAGAATTTCAGTCATCCAAGTGGTAACCGAAACATTCCCAGCTCTAAGCATTTCTGTAGTAATTTCATCTACCCCTGGGGATTTATGAAGTTTAAGTTTAGAAACAGCCAAACTAACTTCAGATTGTGTTATAGGGCCAACATTAAAGCCACCAATGCATCTATCATCATTGCAAACAATGGGAGTAAAACTAACTACATTGTTTAGAATATCACCGAAATGCTCAGCCCACCTAGCCATGACAGAATCCTCACCTTCTACAACCTTACCTTGTTTATCCTTCAATCCCTGTATACCTGTTCGTTTTCTACCACACAAAACATTAACTATCTGGTACAGCTCTCTGCCGTTGTGCTGTCTAACTCCTTCCTCGGTTTTGTCTGCCAAGCCATCAAGCCAAAGATTTCAAGTTTTATTAACTTCGCTAGTAAGGAAAACTGGCAACGATAAGTTTTTTCCCTTCAATTTCGGACAGAATGAAAACATTGATTGGTACTGCTTTAGAATTCCAATAATTATTGATTCAGAGATTAACACTCTTGATTCACGTGCTGCCTACATCATCACCCTCCCCCCCTCACCCCTCCATGTGAAAAATGTTAAACGCCCTTCACTTCAACATTTGCAGATTGCTGAAGTCTTTGTTAAAAAAACTCTTCAAAAGCATTTTTCATTTTCGGCCAGAGACTTTTATCATTCATTATGAAGAGATAAAAAAAAATCTTGTGACACTTTGAAAAAATATAAAATATGGATATTCAATATCAGCAATATTGATCGATACTTTAAAATCTAAAAATTAGTATTGTGTTAATTATTCTTTTTCGAGATGTAATTATTGTCATTGTGAAAATGTATGATTTTGATTACGATTATATTTATCTTAAATGACTTTTCAGTTTAAGGTCCCAAGTGGCAAGGATTCCATATTTTCCATTTGTTTTTTTAGAATCTAGTTTCGACCGATATTTCAAGGAGAAGCGATCCGAGCATTTTTAGCTTCCACCCCCATCTGTGAAGTGACGTAGCGGAAGCGATCTAATTTTAGATCGCCCCCTACGGACTCTCATTCACGTGCAGATTGGACTATTGCATCATGCAGTGACGCAACCGATGCAGCTGTCTGCGCGGAATGCGCGCGACGAGGTCGAGAAACAGACTGCAAGGGCATACTCGAAACGATTCCGATGAAGAATATTCCGTTTCTTAATCTATCGATTCACTCTCGGGGGTCAGAATCCGGGGGGCGGAACTCTGAACTCTTCAGGGTTTTTTTTGGATTCTGAGATATTGACCTTGAAACAATGCAGTCTGTATTCCCCAAAGTTTCCAGTGGGGTTGGGGGGGGGAAGCGAAAGTATTTCGCAGTCGATGACTCATGCATCACTGGATGTTTGGTGAGAGAGAAAAGCTTGCAAGCGATTTTCTCTCCATTGAATGACTCGAGATGGCAGAGAGCGAGATCCGTGCAGCCTCATCCTCTGATTCCTTGTCATGAATTGAGGACGAAACTGTGCGAATGGCAAATGAAAGGAATCCCGCCGCGTAATTCTCTTATTCACGAGCAGCCATTGCTTAAGGAGGGAGATGATTTCATACGAGGATTAATTGCGGGAATCAATCGATGATTTGTTCATCTAATTAAACTATAGGTTGCTGACTTGGGAGGAGGTTTTTTACAGATGATTGTGGAAGGTGTTTCAGGGGACGTCTGTTCCAGGTGATGGTTGCAGATGATGATCTAGGTAATGAAGTCGTAAGGAAGATTGGTCCACGTAGTTAATGACTATTGATGATATCGCAAGCAGTATCAATCTCTGATTGGTCTTCTATGTGCAGTTTCAGACAGAACAGGATCTGGGGGGGGGCGCCAATCCCCCCCCCAGTTCATTTCGCCTAAATCTTTTCTCCTTCAACACTTTCACTCGACGAAGCATATAGATGATTCTATAGATGATTATTGTCGACGTCATGACAGTGTACTGGCCTCTGCGATCAAGTGATCATTACGGACGGACCCAGTTCGCCTCTATCGATAACTGGCTCAGCCGATTGATTAAAAATGGCAGCACGTCTTCATTGCGTCTGGAAACAGTGCAAGTACGAATGTTCTTTTCTTAAAGCTTAATTCTGTTTTTTCGAGTAATGTTCGAATAAACAAAAAGAGTGACAACTCTTTTTCTCACCAAAGGAACCTCGAATCTGTCCCTTTTGAGGTCTGTTACTATTATCTTTTGCATTTATATAATTTAATCGAATATTGGCAATTGATGGTTGTGTTTCCTCCATTTTTAATTTCATTGCTCACAATCGCTTTTCTTCTTATTATGACGTAACAGTTTAGAATTACTTTTGATACAGGTTATGGCAACATCGCTCCGAAGACGGACGTGGGCAAAGTGGTGACCATCCTCTACGCTCTCCTGGGCATCCCCCTGATGCTCCTCTGTCTCTCGAACATCGGCGACTTCCTCGCTCGATCCTTCCAGTTCACTTACTCCCACTTGTGCGCCCTCTTCCGCAACCCTCGAAGGCAGGCCAGCCAGAGACATCACGTCATCGTCGCAGACAACAAAGGTAACAATCAACTTCCGTTTCAAAAGCAAAATCTTATCAACTGGCACTTGGCTTCACAAAACATCGATCAGGCGAGGATTTCTTTTCTCTCTGCATAATGCCATTCAGTTCAGAGAGATTTATAAAATCTGGACTTCTTTAAAAAGCGATCCCGATTCAATGGGGCACGAGGAGCCGCTAGTAGTATCGAAGGCCGCATGGTGTCGGAAGTAGCTCCACGGTCCACTGCACACGGTGACGTCATCGCTGGCGTCGGGGGCTTAATTTTTGTGGGGGATGCCGACCCCCTCAGGTGCTCTTCCCCACACGTGTGTGTGTTGGGGAGGGGGGCGGCCGGAAGTGTAGACCCCCACACGTGGGTGTTGGCGTCGGGATGGTCTTTGATGGGGAGGGCTTAAATTTTGGGGAGGGCTTAATTTTTGGCTTCCCACGCTAGGGAGGGGGTCGACCGGAAGTGTCGTCCCCCACACGTGTGTGCTGGCGGCGGGGATGGGAAGTGTCGGGTCCCCTAGCAGTTGTGTTGGCGTCGGGATGGGCTTTGATGGGGAGTGCTAATTTTTTTAACGACCGGAAGTGTTGGAGACGGAGAGGTCTTAAATTTCTTTAGCCCCCTAAAAAGGCCCCCTCAGGTGCGCTTATTTTTAACGGTGGTGGCGGTCTAGGGCTTTACGCCCTAGCAGGCTGGGGAGGGCTTCCTCCCCACACCCGTATGTTTTTCCTGACGTCGGGATGACAGTGGGATTCTGATTTTTCTTGTAATGATGCCCCCATTTCCTACCCCCATACGTATCAGCATTTGGCTTGCACCACGCAGGCGGAATGTTAAAAAACGGACGCCACGGGAGGTCACGTGATCGTGGGAGAAGGGTTTGACTCCCCACATTTCCAGATTCTTGCTGAAAATGTCCGTTGGCGGAAACCGCCCACGCAGGTAGAAACGAGGAGGGAACGAAATTTAAAAAAATGACGGCTTCCACACCCCATTTCTTACCCCCACGCGTATCAGCATTTGGCTTGCGCCTGCGGCAGTATGGGGAACGCCCACGCAGGCGGGGTGTTAAAAAAAAACGGACGCCACGGTAGGTCACGTGAGCTTGGGAGATGAGCCCCATTTCGAATATCGAATATTTTTATTTCCATTCTCATTTAGAGAAACATTACACAGAAAAATTTACCAACTAATTTGGATGGAAATAGCAAAAGGAAATAATATAAAATAAAATATATAAAAAAAAAAAACACACAAACATACATTTTACAAGTATTTCTGTGTAATCTAGGAGTTACAAAACAACTCTTACAGATTACAAAAACAAAATTCTACTGTAAACGAAAATCTTTGGCAATGGATAAAAAAACTAAGAAATTACATTAAAAGCGTCTTCAATATCTTCAGTATTTACCAAAAAAAGTTTTATTTTTTTCTTAAAATTACAATCACTTTTTTCTTCTTTTACACTATTTGGTAAAGAATTATATAATTTTGGTGCAATAAAATTGAAATGCTTATGCATGATTTCTTTTTTTGATTTCACAACATGAAACATGTTTGTAGAACATCTGGTATAGTATGGGATGAACCGTTTTTCGATCCAATTGTTGTTTTTATGTAGATACAAAAGACTTCTATATAAATATAACTTTCTCAAAGGTAATATATTATTGCTTATGTAATGATAATTTACATTGCTAATATTGCTATTTGAAACTAGTTTTACAATTTTATTTTGCAATTTCACTAGAGGGAGTAGGTGTGATATATAATCTCCCCCCCCCCCCCAACATGTGATTCCATAGCTTAAAATTGAGTGAACCCAAGCGAAATAAACTAAAATTAACAACTTCTTATGAGAACATGATTTAAGATAATATAACTTGTACAAAATAAATCTTAATTTTTTACACACTGTATCTACTTGTTTCTTCCATTTTAGATTTTGTTCAATATAAATGCCTAGATATTTAACACATTCAACTTGTTCGATAGTTTTACATACACAACCATTTACCAAATTACAACCAGAATTATGGTATTTTATGACAACCTCTTTACTTGTATTCAATAAGCCGAAATAGATAAAATTAGTTTTTTCCACATTTATTTGCAGTTTATTACTACTAAACCAGTTTCTTATGCTTTTTAAGTCATTGTTTATCTTGAACATTAACTCACTATTAGTTTCAGTCGAGTACACTATCGCTGTGTCATCCGCATAAGCTGTGATTTTGCCAAATAAATTTAAATTGCAAAAATCATTAATATATATTAAAAACAATACTGGTCCAAGAATAGAACCTTGCGGTACACCACCATTCAAAACAAGCATATTACTTTCCAGTTTATGTATAGCCACATATTGTTTCCTGTTTTCCAAATATGATTTAAACCAATTGAAAGCAAGTCCCCTTATTCCTATTATACTTAATTTTTGCATTAAAATTTCATGATTTATTGTGTCGAAAGCTTATTTTATGTCTATAAATAAGGCTAAAGTTTTCCTGTGTTCATTTACACTGTTATAGATGTTGCCGGTAAGTTGTAACATAGCATGTTCTGTACCCAATTTATCTCTAAATCCAAACTGTTTATTTGATAAGAAATTATATTTCGATAGAAATTTCATTAATCTCTCTTTCATGAGTTTTTCAATAATTTTTGAAAAGATAGGGAGTATGGAAATTGGTCTATAATTATTAAAATCCGTGTTTTTACCTTTTTTGTAAATTGGCTTTAGCAATTTTTAAAGCATCTATGAACATTCCAGTAGAAAAAGATAAATTTGCAATTTTTACAAAAATATGAGGTTTATATTTAAAAACAATTTTTAACATATGGGCATTTATTTCATTATAACCACATGATTTCTTATTATTCAATTGTGATATTATATTGTTTAGTTCCGTTTGATCTGCTTCAAACAGAACCATTGAGTTATCATTATGGTTTACATATTTGTCAATTTCAGAATTAAAATTATTTGTAGTATATTGATACCCCTGGTTAACTTCTATGAAATGTGCATTAAATTTATTTGCTAGATCTTCATCAACATTTTTTGAAGGATATATCTCAGGTTTTTTTTCGATCCCTAAAATACTATTTATTGTTGCCCATTGCTTTTTCACATCACTATTACAATTATGGAACTCTTTTAAATAATGAAGTTTTTTTGCATACCTAGTTTTATTTGTTAGTTGAGTTCTTAATGATTTATATTGCTTTTCAAGCGGTTTATCAAAAGGGCGTTTTTTATATTTGTTGTATAATTTTTGCTTTTCTTTTGCTAAAATTATAATCTATATAAATATAACTTTCTCAAAGGTAATATATTATATATATATTTCATTTGTTATCCATTTGTTTTTGATCCTCTGAGTAGGACCCAAAACATTATTGTTTTTAGTAACTTTAGTACTTACTGTTTTGGCCTCATTTATCATGTATATGAATTTATCATATAATGCATTTACATCATCAGTTTTATCATCTTCATTGTTCCATTTATATTCTTTAATATATTTCTCGAATAAATTATAATCTATACAGCTTTTCACTAAAGGTTTAGGGTTAGAAAAAATTTCTTTCCCACTTACGCTTACAAATATTGGATAATGATCTGTAATATCATTTTGGAAGACAGATGTATTGTACGTATAATCATTATTCTTATCTCGTATAAATACATGATCTATACAAGTATGAGAGGAAAAAGTAGATCTCGTAGCAATATTCACAAAAGACTTTAAACCATTTAAAGACATTACATCAAGATAATCTGACACCTCCAAGCTGTTGCTTAATAGATTAAGATTTATATCCCCAATTATTATTAGCTTATTATTTTTAATATTTTGCAAAGTACTACTGAATTCAGTTATGTATTCTTTGACGGAGTATTCATGAGAACGATATATAGCACATAAATATATACCTGTGTTACAGTCAAATAGATTAATATTCTCTGCAGTTTTCATATTTGCATTACAATCACAAAAATTAAACTTCGTAACATTTGCATAAACTACAATTCCTCCTGATTTATTATACTGCCTACTCCTAAAAAATTGCTGATAACCATCAATTTTATAATTTACAACTTCATCATCCTTTACCCAAATTTCACTTAAGATTATAATATCAATGAGATTTCGAAATTGGTACATTAATACAAGTAAATCATTGAAATGCAATCGCAAACTTCTGATATTCACATGCAAAAGGGTATAATTTAAAAAACAATGACAAGAAAGGAATTTATTAACTTCATCAATATCTGAGTAGTTTGTTCACACCCCACCGTACCCCACTAGTGCTTTCCCCCTATGACGTCACCGACCACGCCCCTATGACGTCACCGGCCACGCCCACTTCCGCCCCCTCCCCTATGGCGTAACATGACGTAATCATTACATGATCATTACGTAACCGGCCACGCCCCCTTATTAATAATTAATTATTCCTCCCCCTTTATTAAACTTCCCTTCATCCCCCTTTCCCCCTCAGTGGCGCCACCTGTTGACAGTGAGAAGTACTATTTTCCCAAAAAACCCTTTATTTTAGGTCTAATTTCTCGTTTTCGGACCCCACGGTCGACCTACTTATATTTTAAGCCCTCCCTCCTCTTGTAGACCCCCTGGTTGACCTTTTAAGCCCTTCCTATATTTTAAGGCCACCTCCTTCACTCGGCTGATGCAAGTCTCAGAATAATTGCATGGAACGATTGACTGGTCTCAGAATAATTGTACAGAAAGGAATGATACAAAATTCCTTAGTAATTAAACACTCATCAAAATTCCCTTACCTCTATTAAAAATCATCCTACAGTTGAAACTCATTTTACTCTTACTGTTTCCATAGAAAATACCATAGGGTGAAATTAATAATGGTTTAAATTATTCGTAGGGATGACATGTTAAATCTGCTTTTAGAACACACGTCTGCAGTGGAAAAATTTTCAAACTCCGTTAATCAACTCCCTAGTAATTAAACACTCGTCAAAATATTCCTCACCTTTATTAAAATCACTCCACGGTCGAAATAAAAATCAGTTTTCCGGTGATAAATCTAACAGATACAGATAACAGAACAGATAAATCTAATGTTTATAACGTCTAGCCTCGTTTTCTTACATATCTCAAAATAAGAGATAAAGCAACGTGAAGTACGAGAAGAGCTTCTGGATTAAATCTGATACTAAGCGAGCGCATTACTGAACTGATTTAAATCCACAATAATGTTATTCAGTACTTCCTGTACAGTATAAGAAATTAATAAGCAACTACTCCCTGCCTTTTCCATTACTGGGGCATGAATAAGAAAAGACCTAGAACTCTGGCAGTTGCTTTGCTACAGAAGAAGCTAACAATTTAAAACGAGACGATTTCTTTCATAGCCATCACTCATATCAAATCTACAACATTATTGCTCTAATATCGTACAGTTTTCAGATAGTCATTCTTTTACATTTCGCGATTCAGTTAAGTAGAACAATGAAACAGCATTGCGGGAAAAATCTTTTATTCATACACTAAGAAATTGCAATGACGCCCGATCAGATATAGAACAGAAATTAGTAACACTATTAGCATTTATTTAGTACATATTCAGAGACACGTACCAGTTCGTCGTACACTTCGTTTAGTAATATAGGAAAGTGTAACATGTAGGTATAATTATCTTCAACTCTGGCCTCTTCCACAAAAAGTTTAGCGATATCGCTTAAATGAATGTTTCTCACGGCTTCTGCGAAATGAACCCTGATCTGAACATCGACTGATTCACCGGATATAGCAACACACGAATGGCGAAGCTGACTCGGATGATCTACTTCACACCCAATACAGTTCGTACGAATAATCCGAAAAATTTCTTTTCTGACGAGAGTATTTAATGATTTTATGAAACTTAGCTTGGCTCTCTGATCATACGGTTCAACATTAGACAGTCTTGGAGTATGGTCTGTAGTTAATTCGACATCATTTACCGCATTAGAAAAGTTATTGAACTTCAGAGCCATCAAGCTGCATGAGATGGAGTTGCGGGAATCTTTTAACCACGTCCATTGTTTGATGCTGAGATGTACCGAAGAAAACGTTGAAGTACCATCGTCACACACACCACCTTTTTCAATGACCACCCCATTTTTACCCTTGAATACCACCATGCCGTTCAGTTCATACTCGAAGGTAAACGTATAGGCGAGTGTAGAAGTCAGTCCCCACCACTGTTCTTCGGATAATATAACCGAAGCCTTTATGGGTCTAAACGGAATGTCACTGCACTTCTGAAACAAACATATGTGGACTTCGGGAACTTCTTGCAAATCTTCACCAACAAGTCAGAGCCTAGCTGGTAGTCGTCATCTCCAATAGCAAACCGCTCCACGGTGAGATCACTTTCGGGCTGAGAATGCTGAACACAGGCCATCGTTAACACTTCAGTACTGCAAAACTATGTCTTTTCACACATCAAGTGTACTACTTATACCTAAAACCTTTGACGTCATCTGGCAATAGCCCGCCATTGGTCGAGATCTAATTCGTAATGATATTAAAAACCAATTATAGAAGAGTAATTTCTTAGTGTATGAAATGGGGGGCGGGTCTTTTTTCGTCACACATACAGTCCAATATTTCCCCACAATAATTTACATAATTACAAATAATTTATTTTTTAAATCAGAGATTTTTTTCTTTTCACCGTTTTTATTTTTAACCTATAGCATTTTTTCTTTTCCTGTGGGACAGTTACTTAAATCAGTTTCTGCGGGATAGCCCTTCTTCCATATACTTGTACTTTAAGAAGTTTTTATATTTACGACTTAGGAATTTTCATGTCTTCAAATATTACTTTAAGAAGTTTTATAATTGTGTTTTTCTATATACTTATGACTTCAGATTTTTTTATGCTTTCAGATATCAAAGAATTTTTTCCCCCTTTCCATATATTATTTTATACTTGTGTTTGACACCTTTCAGACGGATTATCACACGGATACCCACAGGTTCCACTACGTGAGACTTCAAAGGTCATTAACAGATCTATCTGGTCTTCACGTGGTTGTTGTAATAAATTCTCTCCAAGACAGTTTGCTTTTACGTTCAAGTGTTTGGCACCCCAGTACATATAAACAAATATAGTAAACTTAGGTGGTATTAGAGAGTAATATTAAAATGAACAGTGATAAAGATGGAGAATAGTTTCTGAATTTAAATAAGTGATATCAGAATATTTGTTAAAATAACGGGTTATCTAGAGTGAAAAGCCATTCTAGGTGAAACATTCAGGACTCGAGTTTTTCAAATCCTCCCCTGCCAGGGGCCCGACGGAGTTGCGTCTTTCAAGGCCACCGTCTGTCTCCATATGCCCGGCCGCGTGCCCGAGGCACGTGGTCGACTATTGCGGCTTTCATACGACGACTCGTAAAAAATCACGCGTCCTGTGGCAACTTGAAACACACAGACAATTATACCGATGTTTTAAACTGAAAGCACGGACAGAGTGCAAGACCTCAGACGTAAAATCTTAACCCTTTGATGTCCGTACATTTCCCACGTGTACGAGGCAACTTACTCATCAGAAAAGTGTATATTTATGGCGTTTTTAATCATCAGAGAGTGAATATAGAGTGTGTATTTTGATTTAAATCATCAGTCCGTGAATATTAGCATGTGTATTTAAATCATCAGACTGTGAATATCTCAATATGGCCTTTGCCAGCTTTTTTCAGTTCGCACTAAGAATATGGAAACTGGTTTGTCCACATATCGATGGAGCATCCTAGAAAAACACGCTGGGTTTGATTTTTTAACCCCTGGGGTAGTGCGCCAAAGTTACACATTTTACGTGTGGATATTTGATTAAAAACATCAGCCACGTGAATATAACCTGTGTATAGGGTTGGTCCTCATATCGATGGAGCATCGTAGAAAAACAAGCTGTGTTTGATTTTTTAGCCCCTGGGATAGTGTGTTTCAGAAAAAGGGTACCGTCAAAGTTACGAGGGTTTTTAGAAAGATCCTTTAACCCCTGGGGTGTTGTATTGCGGTGCAGCATCTCGGTGTCTAAACTTTTGTATAAGAGTTTTCGAAAAATAGAGCATTCCCGTCGTGACGGTACATTACGGTCTCAGCTTTGGTGTCGGTTAAGTGTGTTTTCTGATGGGACTTTTTCGCATTAAACTTCTAGAATTATTTAGATGTTGTCTGGATTACTAGAATTTTTCCCCCTTCTGATGTTTTCAGATATATCTGTATGCAGATCTCGAAAAGTTTTGATGTCATTTACTGTTCTATTCATTACTAAAAGCTTTCGTAGTAAACCTTGATAGTTAATCATATGAATCAAAGAGCCTGACTCAATGCTTTATACTTTGGTAGTCGATTCCAACAGATGCATCGAATAAGTTGAACCATGCATTGTTTTAGCATGCACAGATCTTCTTCCGGGTCAAATCCTCTGCTTTAAGCAGAATCAAAACTGCTTTATAATTGTCTACAGATAGAGCAAAATTAATTCCCAATTGTGTTTCTGTATGCAGATCTGAAAAAGTTTTTTTGTTAAACATTATCTTTTTTTTATTGGTGTGTACAACCTAAGTTATAATACGTGGACACACACTTCAGGATTACTAGAAATAATTTTTTGTTATACATTATCTTATTTTTATTGGTGTGTAGAACCTAAGTTATAATACGTGAACATATAACGTACGCTTACACGTGAATATATTTCACTTACACGTAAAATTTATTCACGCCTTTATATCTTGACTGTATTTAAAACGACTGATAAATTATGTATTGAACGTAAAATGAATCACACCTTTATGACAAATATCGTGAGCATATTTTAAAACGTACGGTAAATTACACTCAACGTAATATTTAAAATGATAGTATTTTGATCGATAAATTATGTAATTCAGACGACCAGGTCAATGATGACATGCTTCGCTAACGGTGCGCTATGACGCCAGCGCCGCGATTTAAATCAGCAAGTTTCTCTTCATACGAGAAAGAATATGTGTAACCGGAAATGGGGCTCATCTCCCAAGCTCACGTGACCTACCGTGGCGTCCGCTTTTTAACATTCCGCCTGCTTGGTGCAAGCCAAATGCTGATACGTATGGGGGTAGGAAATGGGGGCGTCATTACAAGAAAAATCAGAATCCCACGGTCATCCCGACGTCAGGAAAAGCATACGGGTGGGGGAGGAAGCCCTCCCCAGCCTGCGTGGGCGCAAAGCCCTAGACCGCCACGACCGTTAAAAATAAGCGCACCTAAGGGGGCCTTTTTAGGGGGCCAAAGAAATTTAAGACCTCTCCGTCTCCAACACTTCCGGTCGTTAAAAAAATTAGCCCTCCCCATCAAAGCCCATCCCGACGCCTACACAACTGCTAGGGGGCCGACACTTCCCATCCCCGCCGCCAGCACACACGTGTGGGGGACGACACTTCCGGTCGACCCCCTCCCCAGCGTGGGAAGCCAAAAATTAAGCCCTCCCCAAAATTTAAGCCCTCCCCATCAAAGACCATCCCGACGCCAGCACCCACGTGTGGGGGGTCGACACTTACGGCCGCCCCCCTCCCCAACACACACACACGTGTGGGGAAGAGCACCTGAGGGGGTCGGCATCCCCCACAAAAATTAAGCCCCCCTCCGACGCCAGCGATGACGTCACCGTGTGCAGTGGGCCGTGGAGCTACTTCCAACACCATGCGGCCTTCGATACTACTGCCGCTTTCCAATAGCACCGACATCGCTTGCGTCCAAAGTTGATGGGCAGCAAACAGCGATCCCTGAAGATGGGAACTTTCATTTCCTAATAAGAAACTTGAAGCTATAACCTCGGTTTCCGGTGTCCACGACGAATAAAGGGTTCGCCATTTCTCCAATAGCTCTACACTCTCTAGTGTCTCGTGACTAATTTCAGCAAATAAAAATAAATACCCGCTCAAGCATCTGCTTGCCACAGAGGTCTGACAGGAGCCTGTCAGTTTAATACGCCATAGTATATATCTGTGAGGATGGCGGGACCCCACATGAACCCCAAAGGCCCAGAGAAGGTTGGGAGAGGGGACCCACTGGAACAGCTGTTTGGAGACAGATGGTAGCCTCCCGTCAAGGCCATCCAGAGTGTTGTTTAACGTGCATAGGGTATGGCTCACCCGCACACGGGGCCACGGCTTAACCTCCCATCCGACGGACGGCGGCCTTTCCAGGACCATCGGTGTCCTCAATCGTGGTGGCCAAAAGACACCCCCAACAATGTGTTCACCAAAGAAGTTCTGCAAGAAAGCCGCTGTTGTGTTTCGCAGCATAGTCAGCATTTCCCCTAAAAAACATTTTTTTATTATTTAAACATCTCTGCTCTTGGGGTTGCGTTTTACATGGAACATAGCGAAACGCAACGTTTTTTTTTTCTAGCGCAGCCTTTTCCTCTGGATCCTCCTTTAATTGTGATTTCCGCTTTACAAAGATCAAAAATCGGATTCATCTAATCAGTCCTCGATTTTCTGTTTCAATCGCTCACTTCTGCTGATGATCCCGAGATAACGAGGAAGTCGAGCGTGTCAAGGATTCCTCATCCCACGAGCAGCCACCCTCCTCATCATTATCATCCACCGGGCATTAATTAATAGAAGTGAATGAAATCTCCATTTACGAATGTAGGATTATTGTTAACAAACCGTTCTTTCAAGGAACAAACTTCGGTGATATCTGCTCTGAATCAGTTTTCAAAAATTTCTTTTATTACTGCAAAACTGGCTTTTGCTAAATTGACACGAATGTTGGGAAATCTCCTCTCTCGGTTTCTCGCTCTTGAGGTGCCAGGAAGAGAATTCCTCTGAACTTCCTCAATTCGCAACTCACTTCTTCTCGATGCTTGCATATAGCTAATCAAGAAACTTCCAATTCGGGGAGGGAGTTAATTCTTTAAGAAAAACGTGTCATTTAAGCTCTCAGGTAGGCGAGGTTCCCAAAAATTGTTTCCTTAAAAAATTCTCGCAACCATTCCGATGTTTTGGGACACTTTTGAAATCATTGCCAAAAAAAATAGAAGCGTAAGGAAAGGAAATAGAACATCATTTTTCCTCTTCAGTAATCCCATTACAGAAGAAATGCTTTCAAACGATGGCAATAGGAATTTTCCCATCCATATTCCGTTTCAGAAAATGTTAACGACATCTTATTTTCAGACTGCCTGATCATTCTCAATCGAAACATCAATACACATTCAATCAATGGCCCATCTCGTGCCCAGGAAGGGGATGAACATAGCGAAACGCAGGACTATCCCCTTGGGTTGGGTCGGTTTACCTCTGAGCGGCACTTTTTTTGCACACAATGGGCTAAATGAATGGCCAGGTCACAAGGACCCAGAGGGCTCAGAGAAGGTTGGGGAAGGAGACCCACTTGAACAGCCTAAGCTGTTGGAGACGAATGGTAAACCTGCCTTGAAATGCCATCCAGCGTGTTCTTTAACGTGCACCTGATAGCCTCTCTCTCACGCACACAGGGCCACGGCTTAACGTCCCATCCGAGGACGGCGGATTTTCCAGCCCATCGGTGTCCTCCACCCACCGAGAGCAGAGTGGGGAGTTTTGAGGAAATCAACCTCAACGCTGGGACAGTTGGGACTCGAACCTGGAACTGCAGATTACAAGCCTGGCGCGATAGCGCGCCAGGCTTGTAATCTGGTAAATGATGTGTTACATCATTGCAGATCAGGTAGATCCTTTCATGGCAACGGTATATCCCTCTGGTAGTGCCTTCTTTCAGCAGGATAATGGGCCATGCCACACTGCCCGGATTGTTCGAGAATGGTTCGTGGAACATGAGGAAGACTTCCAGGTATTGCTCTGGCATCAATCGAGCATCTGTGGTGTGTGTTCGAACAGCATATCCGATCTGTAGTGGCTCAACCACACAACTTATAAGAGTTAAAGGATCTGCTGGTAACGTGTTGGTTGGGTTGGGTTGTTTTACCTCTGAGGGGCACTTTTCTGCACACTATGGGCTAAATGGCCAGGTCACATGGACCCCGAAGGCTCAGAGGTTTTGGGAGGGGACCCACTGGAACAGCTGTTGGGAGACAGATGGTAGCCTCCCATCAAGGCCATCCAGCGTGTTCTTTAACGTTGGGTTGTTTTACCTCTGAGCGGCACTTTTTTGCACACAGTGGGCTAAATGGCCAGGTCACATGGACCCCGAAGGCTCAGAGAAGGTTGGGGGAGGGGACCCACTGGAACAGCTGTTGGGAGACAGATGGTAGCCTCCCGTCAAGGCCATCCAGCGTGTTTCTAACGTGCACAGGGTATGGCTCTCCCGTATACGGGGTCACGGCTTCACGTCCCATCCGACGGATGGCAGCCTTTCCAAGCCCATCGGTGTCCCCTACTGACCGTGGACAGGGCAGGGAATATTGCAGAGGTAAATCTCAACGCTGACCCAGCTGGGACTCGTTGAGCCTGGCGCGCTACCACTGAGCCACCCCCGCCCTTAACTTGTTGGTACTAGATACCACAAGACAACTTTTAGAAATCTTGTAGCGCCCATACCTCGCCGGGTAAGGACTGTTTTGGCGGCACGTGGAGGACCAACATCATATTAGGCAGGTGGTCATAATGTTTTGGCTCTACGGTGTATAGATCATGGGGTGGCCTTTATGAATCAAATTTGAGACCAATTCAGAATCTTCAAAATTATGCATTGATGTGCATGCTCAAGAAACGAAAGTTGGATAGCATCCAAAATTATTATACTTCTTTACAAATTTTACAAGTCCGTAAATTATATATTTACCATTTGTTAACATATATTGTCAAAAATTGGGATGATTCAAAGGTAAAAGTTTTCAATAAAAATACCAGACTTTCAACAGTTGTACATTTAAATGTGATTACTCCCAAAAAAACAGCTTTTTGCAAACATTATGTATACCTGGCTCCTAAAATATTCAATAGTTTACCTAACAACATAAAGAATGAAATAAATCTTTATCTCTTTGCAAAATTAATTATGAAATGGATACTCGAGCAAAAGGTAGAAAATTTGTTATAGCAGTTATGCCTTGCATGATTATAGTGTCTAAATACACATTTTGAGTCATAATGTTAACGAGTTTATTATAGGTAAGTGTTAAATAAGTTGGTAGTGTTGGTTTACAATATTTTATGTTTTCTTAATCTAATATCTCCACAAACGAGCTTTCGCTCATATGGAGTTTTGAACTTTACACTTTCAAAATTGTCTATTTACTTTGGAAAAGAAAAACATTTATTCCTTTTGTTATTATAAGTTTTAAATTACATGTTTGTAATGTATCAAAAGTGGGAAATAAATTTGAATTGAATTAAAAAAAATTAACTTTTGCAGCAAAAAAAAATATTTACAATTATGGATGTTCGTGTTGTTTTTCTGCTGAGGTCCTGCCATCCTCTCAGATCTTCTACCATGGTGTATAAACTGACAGGCTCCTGTCAAACCTCTGTGGCAAGCAGCTGCTTGAGGGGACCCTCTCTCAATACACATAGTTTCTTTAAACATCCTACTAACCATTTTCTCTCCATAGGTAGTTGGAATGTGAGGACTCTGCATAGAGCTTTTTCTCTTGATGTCCTCACACAAGAATTCCACCATTATAAATTAGATATTCTCGGCTTGCAAGAGACCAGATGGACAGATAAAGGTCAGATTCTTAAAAATAATCTTAAATTTCTCTTTTCAGGGAGGGACGACAATAAGCATCACCAAGGCGTGGGTCTGCTTCTCAGCAGACACGCTAGCGATGCTCTTCTAGGATATGAGTGCATTAATGAAAGGTTTCTTACAGCAAAATTTCAGACAAGCGTTAAAGACTTGAATGTTATCTGCTGTTATGCCCCCACTGAGGATGCCGATGAGGATGAGAAGGACAGGTTTTATGAACAACTTCAGGATATTTTGAATTCTGTCAAGAAAGGAGATATTACCCTTGTTCTTGGTGACTTCAATGCCAAAGTTGGTACTGACTCTGACCTTTGGGGAGGAGTAATAGGCCCTTTTGGTATTGGTAGCTGCAATGGCAATGGGCAACGTCTCCTACAGGTAAGTAAACTCAATGGATTCAGAATAACTAACACTTATTACAAACACCGCGACATACATAAGTACACATGGGTTTCACCTGATGGGCTGCATAGGAATATGATTGATTATATATTAACAGCAAATGGGCTAGTTCTGTTAGAAATACCAGGATATATAGGGGAGCTGAAATTAGATCTGACCATTACCTTGTTAAAAGTGTGTTGCAACTTAAACTTAAAAAGTGTTGTGCTAGGGTTAAAAAATTTGCTTTTAATACTGAAGCTCTGAAAGACCCAGTTATAGCCAAAGCTTACCATGATAGGTTACTTAGTCATTATGACAGTCATGGTATGCTTACTACTGAAGTTGAGGAAGAATGGGATCATTTTAAACAAGCTTTTTTGGACACTAACAGTACTCTTTTAGGAAAAAAGGAGCAGAAGAGACAGAATTATCTGAGTGATAAGGCACTTGAGCTTATTTCGGAAAGAAAGAACTGCAGGAATGTCCTTAATCAATACCCTACTAGTCCTAATAGAAAGCATTACAGAGAACTTAATAAACGTGTAAAGGATCAGTTAGCTGCTGATAAGAATCTTTGGCTTGATGGTTTGGCTGACAAAGCCGAGGAAGCAGTTAGACAGCACAACAGCAGAGAGCTGCACCAGATAGTTAATGTTTTGTGTGGTAGAAAACGGACAGGCATACAAGGATTGAAGGATAAACAAGGTAAGGTTATAGAAGGTGAGGATTCTCTCATGGCTATGTGGGCTGAGCATTTCAGTGATATTCTAAACAATGCAGTTAGTTCTATTCCTATTGTTTGCAATGATGATAGATGCATTGGTGGCTTTAATGTTGGCCCTATAACACAATCTGAAGTTATTTTGGCTGTTTCTAAACTTAAACTTCATAAATCCCCAGGGGTAGATGAAATTACTACAGAAATGCTTAGAGCTGGGAATGTTTCGGTTACCACTTGGATGACTGAAATTCTGAATATCTTTTATGATGAAGGCATGGTTCCTAAGGATTTTACCAGAGCTATTGTTATCCCTATTTTCAAAATAGGTGATCGCAGTTCTTGTGATAACTATAGGGGTATTAGCCTACTCTCTGTTCCAGGTAAAGTTCTTTCCATGATTGTGCTTAATAGAATTAAGAATCTGGTTGACAGTCAATTGCGTGATGAGCAATGTGGATTCAGAAGTGGTAGGGGATGTGTGGATCAAATATTTTCACTTAGGCAGATTCTTGAGAAATGTTTAGAGTTTCAGAAACCTTTGGTTGCTAGCTTTGTTGATTTCAAAAAGGCTTTCGACTCTGTTGATCGTCATAATTTGTGGTTGATTGTGAAATCATATGGTATACCAGACAAGTTAGTTAACATAATGAAAGCTCTCTATAATAACACTGAGTCATGTGTGAGAGTTGGTAAGGCTTGTAGCAATTGGTTTAGCATTACGTCTGGTGTTCGACAAGGGTGCATTTTGTCTCCTTTTCTCTTTAGTTTGGTTGTTGATTTTGTTATGCGAAATTCACTTCAAGGGAAAGATTTTGGCCTTAAATGGGCTGGAGATACGAAAATTTCTGATTTAGATTATGCTGATGATTTAGCCCTTTTGGAAAATGATGTTGATGAGATGAACTCTTTCATTCGAGCTGTTGATGAGACTGGTAGTAGAGTAGGTTTGGTTATAAACAGAGAGAAAACTAAAGTGATGAA
The DNA here is from genome assembly GCA_038380435.1 of Ryuthela nishihirai. NCBI lineage: Eukaryota > Metazoa > Arthropoda > Arachnida > Araneae > Heptathelidae > Ryuthela > Ryuthela nishihirai. Next base: position 777,204 of record JAWZYU010000070.1, read on the forward strand.
AATTGGTCAGGCAGGCTGTGATTCAGTTAATCTGAAGGGTTGCAGTCTTGAGCAGGTGTCACAGTTTAATTACCTTGGGAGCTATGTAACAGATAATGGTGATGTGTGGCATGAGATTAACAGACGAATAGGGATTGCTGCCGGGACTTTTAAGAATCTATGGAGAGTGTAGAGAAATAGGCGTATACACCTAAAGACTAAAATTAGACTGTATAATAGTTTGGCTCTTTCTAGGGTTAGTTATGGTAGTGAAACTTGGACACTTTGTAAACAGGATAACAGGAAACTAGATGCTTTTGATACCAGATGCTTACGCAGTATCTTGGGCATTAGGTGGTTCAACTTTGTAACTAATGATGAGATTAGGCAAAGGAGTTTGCAACCTCCTTTAAGCAGCATATTGTGCAGAGAGAGACTCCATTGGTTTGGCCATATTGCCCGTATGGATAATTATAGATTGGCGAATAGGGTTATGAACAGTGTGCCTAAAGGCCTCAGAAAGAAGGGGAGACCTAGGATGCGGTGGGCAGACAATGTCAAACAGGACCTTGTTAGAATTGGTGTGCAGTGGCCAGATGCAGTAGATGTAGCTCAGGATAGACTTGCTTGGAGAACTAAATTGCACGGTCTGGTTGGACCTCCGTAGCCCATGGCTGCTTGAGGATGATGATGAGTTTTGGCGAGCCGATTGCATCCAAGTGGCATGATGGACGAGTTGCCTCTGCATTCAGTGCAAAGGGATGGAGATCGGACAGTTGGTATCACACCAGGATCGTAATCTACAGTTCCCAGGTTCGAGCACCACCTGGGCCAGTGCTATATTTTCCCTAAACTCCCGCCATGCCCTTGGTCAGTAGGGAACATCGATGGGCTTGGAAAGCCCATCGTCTGTCGGATAGAATTTCAAGCCATGACTCCGTGTGCGGGAGAGTTGTTGGGTTGGGTTGCTTTACCTCTGAACGGCACTTTTTGCACACCATGGGCTAAATGGCCAGGTTACATGGACCCCGAAGGCTCAGAGAAGGTTGGGGAGGGGACCCACTGGAACAGCTGTTGGGAGACAGATGGTAGCCTCCCATCAAGGCCATCCAGCGTGTTCTTTAACGTGAACAGGGTATGGCTCTCCCGCACACGAGGCCACGGCTTAACGTCCCATCCGACGGACGGCGGCCTTTCCAAGCCCATCAGTGTCCCTACTGACCGTGGGCAGGGCGGGGAGTTTTGCGGAGATAAATCTCAACACTGACCCAGCTGGGACTCGAACCTGGGAACTGCAGATTACGAGCTTGGCGGTGTGCGGGAGAGAGAGCCATACCCTGTGCACGTTGAAGAACACGCTGGATGGCCTTGACCTGTCTCCCAACAGCTGTCCAGTGGGTCCCCTCCCCCCCCCCAATCTCCTCTGAGTCCTCGACGTCTTTGTCAACTGGCCATTTAGTCCATTGTATGCAAAACAAATGTCGCTCAGATGTAAAATAAACGAACGCATTCGACGAAATATTAAATTCTTGTTTTTGTGTGTGTGTGGGGGGGGGGGAATTTCTTGAGAAAAGGCTGGTAATAAGAGGAGTAAATGTCGTACAGATCATCGGTCTGAAAGACCGCACCTCACCATTAGAGTAACAAAAAAAATCCATTTCATCAGTTGAGATTACAAGACGTGAAGTTATAACTTTTGATGAACTTTTTTGAAAAGCCTGTATTGTTGTTGACGTCATTTCTGTTCTCTCTCCTCTCCTGCAGCTGACAAGGCGGAAGTGACGTCGATGGAGAGTTGCAAGGGCGATGACGTCACCGTTCGCAAGTGCAGCGTCAGCGACCCGTCGTCTCCGTCCTCTTCGCCCAAGTCCGTGGTCGTCAACAATGGACCGGACCCGAGTCTCCTGGTCATGGAGCACGTGTACTCGGTGCGCGACAGCGGCGAGCAGCAGCGCGTGCCCATGTACATGGTGCTCATTCTCGTCACGGGCTACATCTGCGGCGGCGCCGTGCTCTTCTCCCTCTGGGAGAAGTGGACTTTCCTGAACGGAGCGTACTTCTGCTTCATCACCCTCTCCACCATCGGATTCGGTGACCTCGTCCCGGGGTCAGACATCCTGGATAGCGGTCAGGAGAAGCTGATCATCTGCTGCATCTACCTAGTGCTCGGACTAGCCGTCATCGCCATGTCCTTCAATCTCGTGCAGGAGGAAGTGAGGCTCAAGTGCAGGAACCTCGCGAGGAACGTCTGCTACATGGGATCAGAGGATGAAGACGGAGACGACTGATTCTCATCCTCCTCCCCACGTGGCCTAGGGGCCAAGGGCCGGATCGTGATGCGAATTTCGTGTTTCGCCAAATGATTGCTTCTCGGAGACCGAGTGCTGTTGCCATCGTTTCGAAATTTCCACCTGAGAAAAAAAAAATGTCGCCGCGTTCGTGAGGTCGTTGGGTCAAAGTTGAGTGTTAATGATTGTGCCGAGAAGGCTGTGACGTATATATATATAAAAAGAAGACTCTGGGAATGGATTAATTGTCGCTGAAGACAGAAATGTACTGAGTTTCTTTTGAATGAAAAAGAAGAAGAAAAGTTTTCTTCATTTCCCGCGATTTGACTGCCGTGATGCAGATGATTCAGAGAGGAAGAATTTGGTGGGATAGCTGGGATCATCTGATGATTCATTTTCTTTTCTTTTTTTCCACTAAATAAAATCTCTTACGCTTTCGAGAAAGTTTTAACTGATTTCCGATGGCCTGCAGAAACGGAAGTCGTTTCGCGGGGAAACGATTGACGAGACGACGAAATGCACGTGACATAACCGATGAAAGATGCGAAAACATCGGCGATGACGTCATCAACGGGAAGAGGAGGTTCGACGACCTGTTGTTTGCGGGGACCAAAATAAAGTGGCCCCACGAGCACACTCGGCATCGACTGAGCTTCCGATTTGTCCCGAGGCGAATTCCGTTGCCACAAAAAAATTATCCAGTTTGTGAATGAAATGATTTTTGTTCGAAGAGAAATCGTGGCGGCTCTTCATCTCGAGAGGGTGACGAGGATATTGGACGTCTGCAAATGAGATAAGGCTCGTTTGGTTCCGAAAGGCATGAAGATCTACCAGAAGATTACTCTCTCGAGTGGCAGCAGCCTCACTCGACCCCACAAACTGACCAATGGGAGTGGTGCGGCGATTTCATTTTAAGGCCGGATGTGTCGCAATGTGAAAGGAAAAAACACTTTACTCAAAGCAATCAGTGAACACAGTGAATTGAAGAAAAATTATTGTCAGGAATATTCCAAATGACATTTACGAAAGTCATAAATGACCTCAGTAACTCAGAGAAGAGAAATGGAATAACTGAACATGAAAGAGGAAGAGCAAACGATTCGTTTCTCCTCGTGTTCGAACAGAATCAGACGATGCCATTTTCGATGTCAAAAGATTCGCCTTTCCTCAAACTATTGTTAGAGGAAAGAAAAATACATTTATTTACGGAAACAGTGAAAATATTAAGTTTTAAGAGAACTTTTAAACACAGAGCATTTAAAAATATATTCAAATCCAATTGTTCAAATCAGTGGCGTACCAAAGAGGGAATTTCAGGGTTATAATAGCGCCCCCCCCCCCCTGACCTCTTGAAGGCTTAAATAACCTATATTGTCTAAGAGAGTCCTCGAAAATAAAAGATTTAAGTATCTCCCCCTACACACACGCATCCACTCAAATATGCCAAAAAATAAAAATAATTAGAACTTCCTTGCTACGCTACTGATTCATATTTTATCGTCTTATTTTTGTCACATCAGGTACAGCTTGACTTGGATGAATGCAAAGACTAGAGAATAAAAATTCGACAAAAAATTAATCATAGTCATTGTAATATTTATCAGAAAGAAAACACAAATTGTATCAGACTCTTATTAACTCAAAAAAAGTTCAGCTCACAGGGACTAAAAATACTAATATATATTAGAATCAGCAGAATCGAATCTTTGTTATTGACCATATCCAGAAAAAAATCTAGGGGGGGGGGGGCAAGAAATACGATCAAGTCGAAAAAATGTTCCAGAGGGGATCAACAGACTTGATTTCAATGCATTATAACATTTCGTCTTCCGTCTTACGGGTTTTAAAAAATTTCTTCAAAACCGCGTAAAATATAAATAAGTTTTACAATTTTTTTGCCTTTTTAACCCTTACTTGGTTTCTAAATGCCCCCCCCACCCCCTAGATCTGGCCATGACCATATCAATTACACCTAAATAATCTTCATTTGCAACACTCGATAGTTAATATGAAAGCAGAAATCTGGCAACCCATTTTGGAATGTCAAGCCAATTGTGAAGTTCGACTGAATGGCAACAATAAATCATCGTGCAAATTGAATAAAGACATTAGAAAAAAAAAATCTATAAAACCAACATTTTCGATGGTGTGCCCATCCCTATGCCTACCCGCGGGGAAATATCACTGAAATATTTAAATCTTTTGTTTTCATCGAAACCTTTAAGTTACACAATTAAAAAAAAAAACTTTCTGCGAATTAACAGCTTTAAGCTTCCAAAGGGTAAAACTTCTTAAAATTCTTTTCAATACAATCTATATTATAAAATGTAAATTAATGGTAATAAAAATTACAATATGTTTTAAAGAATACTAACCCTGAATCCAGTTTTGACATGTCATATCCATTTAGCTGAACTTTCAGTCGATTCTGATTTAAGCTGAGAAAGTGGCTTCAAACATCTTCTATGTTAGAGACAAAAAAAAATGAACAGATACTGCTTTTAATACAGTCAGATTTTCTTTATCAAATTTATTATTTTGCAACAAATCATTAACATTAAAAATAATATTACGTTAAAATATAAATAACTAGGACTTCGTAGGCATTTACGTCAGCAAGAAACTAATATTTGTCTAATTGAGAGCAAAAATATCATTTGATCCAACCATCTATTGAGACATGTCATTTGCTCTGTTGCATCATCATAATTGCAAAAAGAAGGGGGGGTTACATCTGACAACGCCGCTGACTTATTAAAAAAAAGACTAATATTGGGTATATTAATTTTTGGTTTAATTATAGTTGCAGTTTTTAGTTTAATTATAGGAATCATCAGTTGCATAATGGGATTAAAAATTCCATTTATGTAACTTCAGGTTATCTGAACGCTTCATCATTTCACCTTAGTAATAATCTTTTCATGCTGTATGGATTATTCTTTCGAATAATCGTTATAACGGTCAATGGTTACTGTTGCTACTCGTAAGACTCCTTTGATAGGACTCCCACGTCGGTGATGACGTCATTGACACAGCTATCACATTTTCCGTTGCTTTTGGGCACTCGCTATTTCCCGCCGTCCCCCCCCTTGCTCCATTCCCTCCCACGTGATGAGCGGGAGAGCATTCGGATGTTTATCGGCACGAGACGCCACTGCGCGTAAACCATGAACTGTGAGGGATGATGATGCGACGAGGTGAAGGTGGGAAAAAAATGCATTCTGGGATAGAGTCCGATTTTCTTGTCTGCGGCCTTAAGCAAAGTTTGCTTTGGTCTTTTAATTCCAATATATTATCTTATTTCCCAGAGACGTCATCATGAACACCAGGTGCATCGTATTCCGCTGTTAATTAAAACAAATCAGATATCTGTTTCAAATTTTTTTTTATATGCAGACGAACAAATCGATCATTTAAAAACTCAATTTTAGCTTTCTTGCTAGATATGAAAATTTCTTTCTTGTTTCTTTTGCTAGCAAAAATCCGATATTAAAATAAGACGAATGAATTTTGGGCGGAGACTTTTACCCCCCAAACAATAACATTTAAAGATATATTCAAATTCAATTGTCCTATTATTGTATATTAAATATTCTATGAACTCAGAGATCTCTCAAGGAGGAGAAGTCGATGGCCTAACCCTTGAATCACCATTAAGCCTAATCTCGAATCACCATTAAGCTATTTAAGTATAAGGATGAAGATAGGTGTGGAGGAGACATTATCTTGAGCCGGGTAAACAGCTATTAAATACTTGGTAAATCTGATCTTTTCGTTCTATATAACAACGTCACATCCAGAAAAATTTGCTTCGGACGGGGGAGAAAATAACACTTCACAGTCATACTGATTGCGAATGGATCAATGCCAATAACTAATTCAATCCCTTTCCAGAGCGTGTACCTTTCCAGGAGGTACAAATTTATCATATCTATATCCCGAACTGTAAACGAAACAAAAAAATCATTACAAGTCGTCATAAAGCTTGTACAACTGTGAAGAAAAATTTACCAAGCTATTAGGTGTCAAAGGCTATTTCAGCAAAACATTTGTCTCATTTCCTTTGGTATATCAACAAAGAGACAAAACGACAGTTTTTCAACTGAGCTCCGTGCTTCTGCCTGAAATTAAAATTACTACTTCGCTTCATCCTGTTCTAAAAAAAAACAAAAAAATTCATAGTGAAATATCAACACTAAATTTAAGATCATAATTCTGCTAAAAAGAGTTTTTGCTTAACCACATATTGCATTACTTTTAAGTAGTATCTTTCAAACGCTTTGGCCAGTTTTACAATTACAGAATTTTATATTTGTAAAAACACTAAAAAAAACCCTCAGTTTTAGACCCAATTTCAGTATAATATTAAATTTGAAAGTTTAATTCTTAACCTTGTAGTCCTACTTTATCTAATAGAAAATATTGGTTTGAGATTGAGACCTGTTTTCGAGTTACGAAATTTTAAAGAAAGAAACTTAAAAAAAGCCGTTTCTGACACCAAAAGGAGATAAATTTGAAAATATCAAAATGATTGTGCTCCATGATTCCGTGCCCAGTGGCGAAGCGGGACTTTTTCAGTAGGGGAGCAATTACCAAAAATCGTGCTGCAACTATATCGGAACGCCTTTCAGGTATTCGATGTTTCCGAATCATTGAACCAGGAAGTCATTCCGATACCTGATGTTTACGAATCGTTGAATGAAAGTAGGTCTATACTTTTTAAATAAAATATTATTAATATATATAGTCCAGTAACAAGGGTATGTGTGTGGAGAATTTGCGAGTGCAATCTCCGCTTCATTGAGGAAATCTTTTATAAGAAAAATGTGTCCTTGTCGTTCTGGTATCTGTTAGCCTGTTTGGCTACTAATGTCATGAACTCGAATTCAATCCCCAGATAAAAGTCACGAAAGTTCTCCTTCTGCTGATGTCCGCCATCCTCACAGATCATCACTATGGCATATTATACTGACAGGCTCCTGTCAGACTTCTGCGGCAAACAGCTGCTTGAGGGGATTTTTTTTTACTCTTTAAAGGGGTATAAAAGGAAAGCACTCATTTTCTTATTAAAAATATTTTTTATTTCAGCATAATCGAATAGGCCTCTACTCTTAATTTTACAATAATCTTAATAATCAATGAATAAATTTTCATAACGAATAAAGCAAATATTTTTTCCCATTATTCGGTCTATGTGATGTTATAAAAATGTGAATATTTATTGCTTTGAAGACTTCATGGACTGCCCGAGCTCTTGTCTTCTTGATGGGGACTCCAATGCTTCTAAAAACGTCAACTCTCATTGCCATTTACACACGGTATAACATCCCACAGACTTATCGATACAAATTTACGAACTTATTAATAATCGAGTTAAGCACTCGAGTGGAAATGAAGGAACAAAAAGGCATAATTTAGAAAAAAAAAGAGTTGAAAACATCTTTAAGCTTTTAATAAAAAAATGATGAAAATTCCAGGATACATACAAAATCCTCATGCAGCCATGGGCTATGGAGGTCCAACTAGACTGTAATTTTCCTCTCCAAATGTGTCCCTTCTGAGTTACTGCTACTACATTTGGCCACTGAAGGCTACTTCTAGCAAGGTCCTGTTTGACATTGTCTGCCCATCGCATACTAGGTCTCCCCCTTTTTCTCAAACCCTTCGGCATACTGTTCATAATCATGTTTGCCAATCTTCAGCTATGCATACGGGCAACATGGCCAAACCAACAGTCTCTCTCTGCACAATATGCTGCTCAAAAGAGGTTGATGACTCCTTCTAACCTCATCATTACTTATAAAGTCAAACCACCTAATGCTCAAGATACTGCGTAAGCATCTAGAATCAAAGGCATCAAGTTTCTTGCTATCCTGCTTAAAAAGGGTACATGTTTCGCTACCATAACTAACTTAGAAAGAACCAAACTATTATACAGCCTAATTTTAGTCTTTAGGTGTATACGCCTATTTTTCCATACTCTTAAAATTCCCAGCGGCAATCCCTATCCGTCTGTTAATCTCATGCCGTACGTCACCAGTATCTGTTACATAGCTCCCAGGATAATTAAACTGAGACACTTGCTCAATAGTACAGCCGTTCAAAGCAACTGAAGCACCATCTCCTTGACCAATTTTCATCACTTCAGTTTTTTTCCGGCTTATCACCAAACCTACTCTAATACCAGTCTCATCAACAGCCCTAATGAACAAATTCATCTCATCAACATCACTAGCCAATAGGGCCAAATCATATGTATAATCTAAATCAGAAATTTGAAATCTTTAGACCATTTAAGGTCAAAATCTTTTCCTTGCAGTGAATTTTGCATAACATAATCAGTAACCATACTATAGAGAAAAGGGGACAAAATGCACCCTTGTCGAACACCAGAAGCAATGCTAAACCAATTGCTACAAGCCTTACCAACTCACACATGACTCAGTGTTATTATAGAGAGCTTTCATTACACTAACTTATCAGGTATTCCATATGATCTAACAATCAATCACAAATTATGTCGATCAACAGAGTCGAAAACCTTTTTGAAATCTATAAAGCTAGCAACCACAGGTTTCTGAAACTAAACATTTCTCAAGAATCTGCCTAAGTGAAAATATCTGATCTACACATCCCCTACCACCTCTGAATTCACATTGCTCATCACGCAATTGCCTGTCAACCAGATTCTTAATTCTATTAAGCACAATCATGGAAAGAACTTTACCTGGAACAGAGAGTAGGCTGATACCCCTATAATTATAACAAGAACTGCAATCACCTTTTGTAAAAAGTGGAACAATAATAGTTCTAGTAAAATCCTTAAAAACAATACCTTTATCATAAAAAATATTCAAAATTTCAGTCAGTCATGGGACAGCACAAATGTTTCCAGCTCTAAGCATTTCAGTGGTGTCCACCCCTGGGGATTTATGCAGTTTTAATTTAGAGATAGCCAGAATGACCGGAATGTGATATAGGGCCATCATTAAAGCCAGTAATGCATCTGTCCTCATTACAATGGGAGAAGAAATAATCACATTATTTAGAATATCTCCGAAATGCTGAACCCACTTAGCCATCACCTTCAACCACCTTTCCATATTTATCCCTCAATCCCTGTGTAGCAGTTTATTCCCACATAAAACATTAACCATCTGGTACAACCCCCTGCTGTTGTGCTGTCTAACTGCTTCCTCTGCTTTGCCAGGCAATTTATCAAGCCAAAGATTCTTTATCAGCTATTAACTGATCCTTTACACATTTATTAAGCTCGTTGTAATGCTTCCTGTTAGGGCAAGTAGGGTGTTTATTCATATTAATCCTGCACTTCCTCCTTTCACAAATAAGTTTCATAGCCTTATCACTCAAATAATTTTGTTTCTTCTGTTCCCTTTCACCCAAAAGAGTACTGTTGGTTTCAAGAAAAGCCTGTTTAAACTGATCCCATTATTTCTCAACTTCAGCAGTAAGCAAACCACGATTGTCATAATGACTAAGTAGCCTACCATGGTATGCTTTGGCTATATCTGGATTTTTCAAACCTTTAGTGTTGAAGGTAATTTTCTTAACCTTAGCACATTTCTTAAGATTCAGCTGCAAGACACTTTTGACCACGTAATGGTCAGACCCAATTTCGGCTCCCCTGTATGATCTGGTATTCCTAACTGAACTGGCCCATTTGCTGTTAAATATAATCTATCATATTCCCGTACAACCCATCAGATGAAACCCATGTATATTTATAAATGTTCTGGTGTTTGAAGTATGTGTTAGTCATTCGTAAACCATTAAGTTTACTTACCTGTAGACGTTTCCCATTGCCATTAGAACTACCAATGCCAAAGGGACCTAGTACCGTTGACAGGGTGTAGCATAGAGGCAGCCTGCCTCACGGCACCTGTGATGGTCCACCCATTCACTTTTCCTTAACCAGTTTTGTTTGTTATATTTATCATTTTGGGGATTATTTCATTTTGTGGACATTGCAATCCTCGTTCCGAGCGTAGGAGTTGCGCATGCGCATCTCCGACCTTTTGAGGGGGCGATATTTATTTGCCTCAGGGCGCGATCTAATCTAGCGACGGCCCTGAAGGTACCTAAAACTTCTGCCCAAAGGTCAGAGTCAGTACCAACTTTTGCATTGGTCTCCTAGCACAAGAGAAATACCTTCACAGAATTTAAAATATCCTGAAACTGCCTCTGTGGGGGCATAACAACAGATGACATTCAAGTCTTTAATTTTTGTTCTAAATTTTGTTCTAAGAAATCTTTTATTAATGCAGTCATATCCTAGAAGAGCATCACTCGCGTGTTGTGCTGAGAAGCAAACCTGCACCTTGGAGATGCTGTACATCATGCCTCTCTGAAAAAGAGAAAGTTAGTTATTTTTAAATATCTCACCTTTACAAGTCCATCTGGTCTCTTACAAGCCTAGAATATCTTGGTTATAACGCTGGAATTCCGTTTGTTTTACCTCTGAGCGGCACTTTTTTTTAACACCATGAGCTAAATGGCCAGGTCACATGGACCCCAAAGGCTCAGAGGTTGGGGGACCTACTGGAACAGCTGTTGGGAGACAGATGGTAGCCTCCCGTCAAGGCCATCCAGCATGTTCTTTAACGTGCACAGGGTATGGTTCTCCCATACACACGGGACCATGGCTTAACGTCCCATCCGACCGATGGTGCCTTTCCAAGCCCATCGGTGTCCCCTACTGACCGTGGGCAGGGACAAAAGATTACGAGCCTGTCACGCTACCGACTCAGCCCCCCCCCCCCAAAAAAAGCGGCAGATTCTCCCTCAACAGAGGCCCACCAGTGCATCAAGTTCAGGATTCATAATCAAGCTCAAATCCATAAACCAGTCTAATAGGTATAAATGGTCAGCACCAGGACCCTGTGAAGTTGACCACTTCTCAGCATGGTTGAGAAAAATGGCCCTAGATGACCAGATCAGTAGGCCACATTGATCTGGCAGCCCTCCCTTTCAAAAAGAGAATATTTCTTTTGAAAGGTACTAAACGCCTGCACCACAAGGCCTGGCCGGTTCTGTGCATCATCACTGGGGATTGGTACACAGCTCTCCTTCCAGTTTACGCCTAGCTGCCTACCATTTACAGATAGAATCTAAGAAATCTCACAATATCTGTCATTGTCCCTTGAAGCTCGTGAAGATGTCACTCACACTCAATCACAGACAATCTAGTGAAAATATTAAATCCCAATATTCCGAAGTCTTCTCTCAATCGGATCAATTTAACGAAATTAATAATTAATTATCAAACGATACTGTCTTATGGCATGAAACAATAACTTCAGCTCTTCGAGAGTTTGACATTTAAATACTCAAAAATTGAATTCAAGATCAAGGACAATAAATAGGTTTTCAAATATAAACGCGTTCACAAGAATTAATCAACATAGAGAGAAGCTCCAAAGAATGGTTGGTGATTACAAAATCTAACTAAAAGGCATATTACTATACATTTAAATTATTTTCCCTGCAAAGACAATTGATTCAAAGGCACAATGAGGGAAAACATTTTTCTGCAAGGGAGCTCGTCGGATCGTCATCCATATGCACTTTTATAGTTAGAACTAAACGTCTTGGTCGCATTAATACAGCCCCTGTCGAAATACTCGATAGGAGGAAAGTCCTGATATTGAGTTATTGCCACAATTTCATATTTGGTTTTTCATGCCCTGGCTTTTCGTGGGTAGAAACTAACATTAATTACACAGTAGGAATTACATGCGAGTTGTGGAGCACTTGACGTAGTGGTAATTATATTGGAGTTGTGGGGCACTTGACTCGTTTCTGCAAACATTCAAAATAAGGATGTTAGGGAAAGGTTGAATTATTTGTCTTCTGTTGCAACAGATTAACTCTAATTGGGAAAGAAATAACGTAAAAGAACTAAAAACGGCAAAATATATGTTATCGTAGATTCCAAATGCGATGTCAGCCAAACCGACCATTTTACTGCAGTAGTGCGATAGGTACGAAGTATTTTTGATTTAGATTATGCTGATTTGGCAAACGATGTTGATGATATGAACTCTTTCATTAGAACTGTTGATGAGACTGGTAGTAGAGTAGGTTTGGTGAGAGAAAACTAGTGATGGAAATTGGTCAGGCAGGTTGTGGTTCAGTTAATCTGAATGGTTGAACTCTTGAACAAGTGTCTGTTTATCTTGGGAGCTATGTTACAGATACTGATGATGCATATCATGATTCGTTCAGATCATAGATTCCCAACGGGGGCGATACCGCCCCCCAGTGGGCGCTGGAGCCTTCCATGGGGGCGGTAGCGGATCCAGAGGCAAATGGGGGGCGTTGAGGCAGTCAAGAGGGGCGGTCAAATAAATTTAATGGAATTTTCTGTGACAACCTTTTTATCTCTTCTATTCTATGGTGTCTTCCTGGTGATTCTGATCATCCACTACCTCATCCGTCATGTACAGCTTTTCAACTGCAGCTTGGACAATAAGTTCCCTGATACCGCCTACTAGCGTACTGGTACGTCTGAAGTCGACTGAGTTGGGTTGTTTTACCTCTGAGCGGCACTTTTTTGCACACCATGGGCTAAATGGCCAGGTCACATGGACCCCAAAGGCTCAGAGAAGGTTGGGGGAGGGGACCCACTGGAACAGCTGTTGGGAGACAGATGGTAGCCTCCCGTCAAGGCCATCCAGCGTGTTCTTTAACGTGCACAGGGTATGGCTCTCCCGCACACGGAGCCACGGCTTAACGTCCCATCCGACGGACGGCGGCTTTCAAACCCATCGGTGTCCCCTACTGACCGTGGGCAGGGCAGGGGAAATTTTGCGGAGATAAATTTCAACGCTGACTTAGCTGGGACTCGAACCTGGGAACTACAGATTACGAACCTGGCGCGCTACCGACTGAGCCACCCCCGCGCCCAAGTCGACTGAGATGCTCTCAAAAGTTCTCTTCAAGATCACAGATTGGATATAAGCTTCAATATGTTTTCCCACTCCAAGTCGCTTTGAATGCTTTATGGTACGTAGTTACAATACCATCCCACGTCAGAACATAAGGTATAATATTAACACTACACTTGTGAATTAGGCTCAACTCATTAGCCAGCAGATCATACTTCCTCTTCTTTTCAACCTCTACTGTCTGCAGGTTATCCTGAGATGTTATTCCTTCTTCAATAATTGTAATCTCATTCAATACCTTAACATGCACTACTATATCAGGCTTATTATGTTGGACATGTGTGTCCGTCCTGATAAGCAAATCAACCTTGATGCAATAATATAATAATAAATTTATTATATTTAATATTTTTTTTATAATTTGTTTTTTAATATAATAAAATACTTTGAAAATACCTGTTTTCATGAATAAATATTTTATCTAGATATGTAAATTATCTTATTGTTATCGCGTTAATAAGCATTTTTAAATTAGCATTAGGTACACCTATACCTAATTTGTTTTAGTTTAGAATAGATTGACGGTGACAAGTCCTTGCAAGTTGGTAGGCAAACACGCGGTTCATGCAATTTAACATGTATCGACAAGAATATGGGAGCTTGAAATGACTTGTTTACGGAGCAAGTGCTTCGTAAACAAGTCATTCAGGCATCGCAAACATACAAGTTAATGCGTGCACAAAATCAAATCTATAAAAGCGATAGCTCTAGGAATGTTTTATTATTTTTATGTGCTTCGCCGTGATAAGTGTTAGAAGTCATTATAAACATTATTTTTATAACTATCTATAAATCTGTTGAGAAGTTAATTTGTATTTGAAAATGTCTGAATCTACATCTAAAAAGAAATGCCGGCAGTTCAGTATCGAGTATTTGAAATATGGATTTACGCACTCTCCTACAAACCAATCATTACCTATGTGTTTAATTTGCCGAAAAGTTTTTTCAAATGAAGCTATGAAACCTTCTAGGCTACAAGAGCATTTAAATAAAATGCATGCTGATAAGAAGAACAAAGATTTATCCTATTTTCAAGAACTGGAAAAGCAATATTTAAAACAGCCAACCATGTCAAACCTTTTGGCGTCTTCTAAACATGATGGTGATGGACTACGAGCCTCATATAACGTTTCATTGTTAATCGCAAAAGCAGGAAAACCACACACAATTGGCGAGGAATTAATTTTGCCGGCAGTCAAAGAGATATTAAAAACTGTTCTTCATCATAAGACACCGTCAGATATCATCAAAAAATTCCTCTCAGTAATAATTCAGTGCAAAGAAGAATAGATGAAATGGCAAAAGACGTTGAAATATCATTATGTGATTACTTAAAGACTTGCAAATTTTCCATTCAACTCGATGAATCAACTCTACCAAATAACGAAGCTCTATTCTTATCATACGTACGATTTATAAAAGAAGAAAAAATTCATGAACAGTTATTATTTGCTAAAAATTTGGAATCTGATACAAACGGAGAATCTGTATTTAATACCATGCAAAAGTTTTTTTCAAGAGAAAGAAATTCCTATTTGCAATATTTTGTCTGCTGTTACTGATGGTGCTCCAGCAATGACAGGGCATCATAAGGGTTTCATAGCGCATTTGAAACAAGCAGTACCAAATGTACTCGCTGTACATTGTATTATTCATCGTCAGCATTTGGTTGCAAAAAATTTGAATGAACGTCTGCATACTTCGCTCCATTACGTTATTAAAGCAATCAATAAGATTAGAAGCAATTCATTGAATGACCGATTATTTGGTAAGCTTTGTAATGAAAATGATGAAGATTACAATCGCTTGCTGCTGCATACAGAAATACGTTGGCTCTCTAAAGGTGTTTGTCTGAATCGTTTTTTCAATCTATTTGACTCAGTACTGGACTTTCTTGAAGACAGACGAAAAATTGCGCGAAAACCTGATTATGTCAAAAAATGACATCGTTTATTTGACAGACCTGTTTAAAATATTTAATCAAGTTAATTTACAATTGCAAGGTGATGAGTTGAATTTAATTAAAACAAAAAACGTCATAGCTGCTTCTGCGGGAAAACCTCTTCTATTCAAACGAAATCTAGGTAGAGGTGAATACAACCACTTTCCTACATTATCAGCAGTCTCTGCAAAACCGGAAGATTTACTTACTTACTGCCAACACTTGGAAGTTCATGTTGATTTTACGGAGCGTTTCCAAGATATTTTAAACATGAATATACCGAGTTGGGTTTTAGATCCTTTCGCAAACACAGATACTGAAGAATCATCAAATTTGGAAGAGGAACTCTTAGAACTCGCGACTAACGAAGACTCAAAGTAAAATTCAAATATGGATACCAAGAGTTCTGGCTTCAAAAATCAATACCAGTTCTCTACCCTGGATTGTGGGCAATAGTACAGAAGTTTTTAATCGCATTTCCTTCGTCCTATATGGCTGAGCGATTCAGTGCAGTAGCTAATTTACTGTCAAAGAGGAACAGACTACACATCACTGAACGTGGCGATCTGCAATTGATGTTAATGAAATTGGAATCCGACATTAACAAATTGTTAACACTCCACCACCCTCAACCATCTCATTAATTTTATTTATTTATTATTAATTTTGTCTTTATCTCATTTTTTATTTCTTATTGATTCTGTGTTTATTTTTAAAATTCTAATAAACAATTTTATTGTACATTTGGTTGTCGTTTTATTAATTTCTGCTTTATGATTTTTAATAGATAAATAAACAGATAAATTAAGTACAGATAATATGCAACAATATTTTAATATTTCATATAAAATTAACTATTATGGACTAGGGGGCGTTGAAATTTTTGTTCTCTTCTAAAGGGGGCGATGGTCCAGAAAAGGTTGGGAATCACTGGTCCAGATGTACAAAATTAACAGACGAATATGGACTGCTGCTAGAACTTTTAAGATTCTGTGGATAAATAAACATATACACTTAAAGACTAAAATCAGACTTATAATAGTTATGGTAGTGAAACTTGGACCCTTTACTAACAAGATAACAGTAAACTTGATGCTTTGATTCCAGATGTTTACACAGGATCTTGGGCATTAGGTGACTCAACTTTGCAAATATTGATGAGGTTAGGGAAAGGGTCGACATCCTTTGAGCAGCATATTGTACAGAGAGACTCCGTTGGTTTGGCCATGTGGATAATTATAGATTAGCTAATGTTATAAACAGTATGCTAGAAGGCCTCAGAAGGAGGGGCAGACGAATTTCAAAAGATCAATAAAAAGTTTAATGGCAAGAGTTTAAATAACTCTCCATAAAACTTCTTTTGGAATATTGAGAAAGAAGAAAACCTCCGGTCGGGTACGAAGCCACTGTAATGGCTGCCACAACAATATAATTTTTTTATTTTCTGCAACTCGTTAGAATATATAAATCATGATATTTAATTAGAAAAGTTCATAAACTTTCAGAATCACGTAAAAGAAAACCATTTAAAATGGCCAATTTCTATGAAGAAAAAATTAACTTTTAGAGCATATTTCCTTTGGAGCTGTAGTTCCCAACAGAGATGAGACTGCATTTGGCTCTGGAAACTAGTCCCGTACTTTCAGGGTTAACGCAGTCATCATATAGCATCATATATATCAAAAGACTAAGATTATGGTAAATATCTTTTAAGTGTGAATTATAACAAACGTATAAAAAAGAAACTTGAACATATTTATGTTCATAAAACTAGTTCTTCATTCTCAAATGTTGAAATTAACCTAATTCAGTTGAAAATTTTCCGAATCCACCAACCCCAAAAATGTTTTACTTCTTATTCAGTACATCGGAAAAATTAATTTTACTGATATCTGTGATACAAGCCAACTGACAGAGAACCACACGAATTGCACACAACAAAAATAAAAACTACCAGCTATGTACAGTATTTTATTTTTTGTACACAAAATTTTATGTATAAAGTTGATGTCCGTGTTTTCTTTCCAACACACCTGTGCCACTCAACCTTAATGGTTCCTAAATACTTTTTGGCCTTAATGACCAGCATCTAAATTTTCATTTTATCAACTTCTACCTAAAAATTAATATTCTTGGCAGTTTCAATTGATGGATGCGCAAATTCTAGTTAAAGTGCGACATGAAATGACTGGTATTCTCTTTGAAGGAGCAAAATTCATTTTAGTTGTTCGTGTATATATCCAGCTTTTCCCAAACTCTTTGAATAAATTCTTTTCATCAAGTATTATTTCCTAAACACTCCTCTCATGGAAATAAAACTTTTTTTCTGTATAAAACTAGTTGAAAGTTGTTGTTGAAAGCCACCAATATATACTGATACATATATAGTTCCCACTTAGCTGCCACCTAAAGAATTTTGTGAAGTTACACCCATATTATTTATTATTACAATATACCTACATTTTATCGTTTGGTACAGCTGCTCTTAATAGTGTTCCAGACTCCCGAGAATCAGCTTATTCCAACGGTACCTACTTGTATTTTAACAATATCAAAATGCTTTGGGAACCTGAACAGTATCGATATATTTGGATGTGTACCTTTCTTACTGATGGTGGTTTGTCTGCACTTATGAAACACGATTTTGTCAATATAATTGTATTGATGACGCAAACAAACATATCCAATGCAAGTCAGAAATATTTTACTTCATGGTGTAAAGACAATAAAAATACATGCATTTGAAAACTATGGTAAAGTATCTTCGATGCCGGAACAGATAAAGGTGAATACGTACTTCATGAAAAAAAGTTAATCACATGATCAAATTTTAACTAGAACACTATATCGCCTCCCTCGAATATGGTAAGCTCATTTTCAAAGATAATATACTATTACTAGCTGTCGAGTGTGGGACAAGTGATCCCCAGTGAAAGAGGGCTAAGTATCAGATGGGATACTCTTCTGGTACCAAAAAATTTCTTTAAAAAATAATTGAAAAATACGTATGTCATATATAGATTGTTCCTCCGCCTCTGTTCTGGTTACCAACTCTCTGATAGAGACTACGACCACTCGAGATCGGGATGCAAGGAATTTAGCTTAACCATTACTCACTGTAATATCACAGAGCTTTGTCAATAGAGCAAAGCTGAAGGACTGACAGATATTATATAAGATATTTTTGTATTAGTTGTTTTACCTCTGAGCGGCACTTTTTTGCACATAATGGGCTAAATGGACAGGTCACAAGGACCCCCCCGAAGGCTCAGAGAAGGTTGAGGGGAGCCACTCGACAGCTGTTGGGAGACAGACCCAACACGTCAAATCCATCCAGCATGTTCTTTAACGAGCACAGGATATGGCTCTCCCGCACACAGGGTCACGGCTTAACGTCCCATCCAACAGACTTTCTAAGCCCATTGGTGTCCTCTATTGAATGAGAGCAGGGTGGGGAGTTTTGCAGAAATCAATCTCAATGCTGGCCCAGCTAAGACTCGAACCCGGGAACTGCAGATCATGAATGAGCCTGGTAAGCTACCGACTGAGCCACCTCTGCCATGTTTTTTTATTAATTACATCAGCATATTTTAGTCTCATACAGAATGATTACATTATACAATAAGCTCAAACTTAACCAATAGATGGTCAATATTCCTGGCCGCTGTTTAATGGGTTGGGACTGAGAGCAAAGATGCTTTAGAATTACTGCTAATTTTTTTTCTTTCCTCTTAATATACTATTACCAGCTGTCGAGAAAGATCTCTATTAATCACTATAAGCATACCATGGAATCATCAGAAGTATCCATAGTTTTGACTCGACATTTCTGATGAAGTCTCATCGATCTGCCATGCACATCTTGAGTGTCACTTGACATGGGCAGTAGTAAATTTAACACTGGTTCACTTCAACTGCAGTTTTTTTTATTCTACCATGTAATAATACAAGCACATTTAGTGGGAAATCACTTTCTTTAAGAGTCAGTAAAAGAAGGAACCAAACTGTTCTCTTTACAAACCTAAAATTTTCATTATTAACCTTTTGATAACAGCTGTATGCATTTTTGTTTTCTAATTTCAATTTTTTTTCTGATTTTTCAACTGGTTTGGCAATTGCTACTTTTAACGACCAGTTTGATTGAGCCAGTGTTTACAAGTTGGATGACACCATTCAATAGGAATGTTTTTCTTCAGGCACCTATACTTACCAGAGTTTTTTCGATGTACTGAACATTTTACCTTTTTCTTCAGGTAACCTATACTTGATCAAGTTCTATAGTTTTATTTTTGAGTGGTGCTTTTGTGAACACATTGGCTAGGTCACAAGAACACTGGAAATGACTCCAAGTGATTGGAGAAGGTTAGGAAAAGGGATTCACTAGACAGCTGAAAACTTCCCATTAAGCCATTCAGCATGTTCTTTAACGTGCATATGGTATGGCCAGTCATGGACTGTCAAGGGGTGCTAGACCCTGTAGCATCCCAGTAGCAAGATTTGTTTATTTTTGAACAGTAACTATTATTTTACACAACTTCTATGGAATTCGGTTGTTTGCTTTACTTCTGAAATGACCCAAATAGTGGTTCTACATTCTCAAGAAGTAAGTGAAGAAGGCTGGATAGATATTAAAATGCAAAGAGTCATTCCAAGACTTGGTTTCACAGTGGTCGATAAGTGAAGAAGCTAGCTATAGCAATCAGGTGTAAATCATATTCAACTTAAACTTCAATAGAAGTATAAGTACCCAAAGACAAAGATTGTCAATTAAAAATTTAAACTGGATCGATTTTAGTAAGGACTTAGATAAATTCTCAGAAGTTTTTCTTGAGGAGGTAATAGCTCAAAGACATAGATCAATATATAATTAAGGTCACAGAAAGAGTACAGAAACTATGTGAAAAGAACTTGATGTCCAATAATGAAATAGCAGCTAAACATAAGAGTCCCACGGTTGACTCCAGAATTAACGGAATTAAGACATCAAGAAACAAAAGACGACAATATTAATGCTATTACACAGACGAGAAGCAGCGAATTACATCTAGCAAAGTATAAAATATAAATATAGCACAGAATAATAGCTGGAAAAAACTACGTGCCCAAGTGATAAAAGAACGCCCTTTTGGTATACATTTCTGAATTGCTAAATAAGAATTAAGTGAAGCTTTCAAATTATTCTGTTTATCAGGAGGATGGTTCTCCTACAAAGGACACAAGAGAATCTCTACATACACACACCTGCCACTGAATTAGAAACTTTATGCAGATGTACGTAAATGTCACTTGCGCAGCGTATATGCATCACCACGTCATCTAGGCAACTATTTAAGACTGCTGCTCATCAGTAAACGCCAGTAGTGTTGATCACAATGGGAAAAGCAATGGATCTTTTGGGGTTCGATAAAGGGATTATTGTGGTGCCTGTCTGGAGCGACGATTTTAAAAACAGCAGAAATGACTGGTTTCTCAAAAGGCGAGAGATATCTCGGGTTTTTAATCAGTAGAAAAATAACTCACATTGCTTGTTTAAGAGGCGTAAGTATGGTGCGACAACAATCTGTTAGGAACGAGATTGCCATCGTCTGAGAAGGCTTGAACGGAGAAACAGGGCTTACCATGTGCAGCAATTGACCGAAGTATTCAGCGAATTATGCGCAGGGTTGGGTTGTTTCACCTCTGAGCGGTACTTTTTTTGCACACAATGGGCTAAATGGCTAGGTCACAAGGATCTCAAAGGCTCAGAGAAGGTTGTGTGAGGGGACCCTCTGTAACAACTGCCGGGAGACAGATGGTAGCCTCCAGTCAAAGATATCCAGTGTGTTCTTTACTGTGCACAGGTTATGGCTCTCCCGCACACAGAGTCATGGGTTAACATCCCATCCAATGGACGGCAGCCTTTCCAAGCCCATCGGTTTCCCCTACTGACTGTGGGCAGGGTGGGGAGTTTTGTGGAGATAAGTCTCAATGCTGACCCAGCTGGGACTCAAACCTGGAAACTGCATATTATGAGCTTGGGCGCTACTGAATAAGCCACTCCCCTCCCCCCAGTCAGGTGTCCTCCAAGGATTATCTGAACATTGTTGCTGATCAAGTCCATCCTGCACAATGTTGACTTTTTATCCAGCAGGTGACAGTTGTTTCATGGACGACAATGCAACTGTCCATCGCACAAGAGGAGTTCAGCAGTCATTCAGCGAGCATGACAGTGACTTCCATCATCTTCCCTGGCCACCATAAAACCCAGATCTGAACCCCCATTGAGAATGTATGGGACATGTTAGAAAAACAGATCCTGGAGCAAAGTCCTCTTCCATCAAATCTGAGCCAGTTAAAGGACTGTCTGGTGAAAGCCTTGTATGCTGGAGATATAAAGGCACTCCAACACCTTGTGCAATTTATGTCAAACTGCATATGTGCTGTAATTCGGGCTAAAGGAAGTCAAACTCAATATTGAATAAAGGTTTCGAATTCAGTGGCTGGTTTGTGTAGTTTAATGGAATATCATTTTCCAGTTGATCACAGATCAGAAGATAACGAGTTTCGTAGAACAATTAGAAATAGATCTAGACAAACTCCAAATAACCAGATGGTGACCTGTTTACTTTCACTGAGATAGAAATGTTAGCGTCGATGAACAAAGGGAAAGCTCCATGTTTCGATGGTCTTTCATTGGAAATAGTGACAGAACTGTTTGTGGTGAACAAAGTCATGTTTGTTGGTATTATGAATGTCTAAAGCGAGTAGAATTTCCAAATAACTGGAAGACAGCAGAATTATTACTGTTTAATAAGGAAGGGGGAAGGATCATAGGAACCCTTTGGCTTACAGACCAATATGGAGCAAGATGGAGCAAGATGCGAGATAAGTAAATAACAAATCAATTAAGTTTTTTCTTGGCATAGTGATGCAAAAAGAAATATAAATTTGGATATACTCCAGTTAAGAGTACAATAGCGATCTCACAACTAGTATATGTCATAATTAGAAACAAAGAGCAGGGGGCACGCGTAATCTCATTGGACGTGAAAGGGGTTTTAATAACGTTTGGTGGGCCTTTTGGTTAGTTCAGTTTAGAAAACTGAAATGCACAACGGTTTTTAACTTCAGGTTTTCAGCAGTTATCTTACAAACAGGAAAATCCTCACAAAATGTACAGATATGGAAATTTGTAGACAATACTTTAAGGTCTGCCTGCAGGGATGAAATGCAGGTCCCCTTCTGTGGAACACTGTACACAACACAGCATTAAATATTAAAACAAAGGAAGGAAGAATATTACAGGCTTATGATGATGATATTGTTATAGTATCAGCTTCAGGAAGACACACTCTAGAAATTGTGTCAAAAGAGTCATGAAGATCTTGAACAATGTGCTTCAGAAATGAGAATCTAATTTAACCCTCAGAAGACTAACCTGATAATCTTCACAAAGGAAGTCCAATGTCTAGGCATCCAAGTTTGAAATTCAAAGATAGAAAAATTAAAGCAGTAAGAACACTGAAATACTTCGAATTTTGGTTAGAGGAAAAATTGTCATGGCTGGTTCACCTTAACCATGTAAAAGAAAGATGTTGTTTCAAAATATTGTTTGTTAACAGGCTGCATGGGATGGCTATAAGAAATTGGGGTCTAAAAGGAACAGTATTAAAAGAATTATACAAGAGAGGAGTAGAAAGGATAAGTATCCTATGCATGTGGAGCCTGATATCCCCCATGGGGAACAGCAAGAATGAAAAATATATTACAACAGATTCAACAAATGGCCCTGTTGGGAATCCCAAAATGTTTTAGAAAAGTCTCTATAGTGGCATTACAGGTTTTAGCAGCAATTTTACCATTAGATATAACGGTAGAACAAGCTGCTGCAATATTCAGAAGTTGTACTTCGGGTCAAGAGGTTCAAATTTGGGCTGAAGTTATAAATGGGCATCTAATGGAAAAACAAGTTAATAAATGGGTAACACACCCAGCAAACAATACCGAATAAAGTGGGATAAAGTCCTTCCTGATGAAGAGAAACAAGGGTGGAAAATCAATATGGATGATTCAAGAACTAATTATTTCTTATACATGCATAGAAGTTATATGTCCATTACTAATGAATCGCGCACACACAGGAGCAGCAATGTGCGTTTTTCAAAGAAACGATATCAGAGTAAAAGAAGAGTATTGATTATCAGATTCAACTAGTTCTCCAAGCAGAGCTGTTTGCAGTTTTTAAGGCAATCAATTGGGTTAAGAATCAATATTTTTTCTAAGTGATTGATATACACATTTTCAAGTGATGGCATTACATAGATTTGGTTATAGAAACACAATGTCCCCACACATGTGGTAAAGACCACATGGATTAATATATTATGATCTCAAATGCAAGTGATAATAAAACCGAAGCTAAAAGCTCAAATACAACATATATGGCAAGCAAGATGAGCACATATAGGAGTTTTTCAGAGATAGCTCAATAGATTCAGCATAAAGAAATGCTCCTGCAAGTGTGGAGCCAGAGGTAAGAGTTCTGCACTTTCTCTTTGACTGTCTCCAATTGAGGGAAGAAAGACAACAGTCTATTTTACAGATTGGTCATGATCTGGTACATTTACTCTTGCAATCAGAAGTTTTATGCTCTGATCTCATCAGCTTGATGAAATTTATTGGAGAACATGAATTAGAATTATTTGCATCAGACTAAATATTGGAGTTGATTATAAAATTACGCTTCAACCACTGGAAAGGGTTGAACCCTCTAGTTTCTAGAATAGCAAATTACTAATGTCAAGACATGAGGAACCAGAAGATAAAGATTGGTTCTGATATAACTCTACCATCATAGTCAACTAAATTAAAGTTGGAAAATTTTATTTTTAATTTTAATGGTGTCTGTGAGCACTTTGGATATATTATGCATATTTGCAAGTATGTTTTAATAAGCAAAAATGTATAAAGAAATGTTAGTGTCTTCCTAGCAGACCCCAGTGGAGGTCGCACTGGGGGTTCAAACATTTAGAGTAGCTCCAATTCGCCTGTAGTGCCTACTTTGGCGGGCACGTCTTTAGTGAGTCTAACCTCTGAGCAGCCTTTTTTTGCACACAATGAGCTAAATAGCCAGGTCACAAGGATTCCATAGATTTAGAGAAGGTTGAAGGAAGGGGATTCACTGGGCAGCTTTTAGGAGACAGTCACTCCCTGTCAGGGTCATCCTGAATGTTCTTTAATGCACATTGGGTATGGCTCTCCTGCACATGGGACCAAGCTTTTACATCCCAACTGATGATGTTCCCTTTCTGAATGAGGACAGGTTGGGATTTAGCAGAGATAAATCACAACACTGGCGCAGGTAGAACTCAAATCTGGGAACTGCAGACAGTATTGGGGAAAAATTATTTTAAAGAGTAAATATGAACTGTCAAAAGAAAAAGGTAAGATTTTTATTCAATCAAAATTCAATCAATTTATTCGAACCAAGTTTTTTATTGCATTCCAGACCACCTGCTATACTTGCATCCTTGAAAAAAAAATCCAGTCTGCCTCTGGGTATGGATCTGCTGCACAAGGGAGAACAGCTTAATGTTGTTATCTGACAGGTGACAGCCTTTCAGCCCATTAGTCCCATTTCTCATTAAGGGCATAAAGGGGTATAGTGGAGATGCTTGATTAGGTACGAGAATATCCTTAACATCAAGCAATATGATCACTGCATATATTCAAGAGCAGAGCTGGACTTTTAAATTATAGTCAAAACTACTAGACACTATGGTATGACAATTAATGGAAATCTTGACCAGCAGTAGAACATGTGGACACTATCAGAAAGTTTTGGATTTGTAGCCCACCAGGCTGAATAGGAGTTATTTTTATAATCTATATTAGTTCATATTACAGTAAGCTAGTATGTAGTATGCATATTATCCAATAATACATTTTCATTAAGATATCAGAAATCACCACTAACATCTTTTTGATGATAGTGTCAAAATTGGAGCATATTGTACACTAAAAATATCATGAAAATCTTATCTTCAAAGGGTATTACTGGATGAGCCAATAGTTTATGTATCTTTTTTTGGAATGGATGTTCAAAAAAACCTGATAGAGAAGAGATTAATAGCTTACAGGTAGTTTGTGATTACTTGTTATTAAATGCATGAACATTCACAGATATTTATTGATAATGGATGTGTAATACAACCTTTCTATACAAGTTTTTTCCCAAAAATATTGTTTTTTTTTTCAGAGAGGACATTAATCATTACTAATGAACAAATGAAGGCATTACAAAGACATCAATGTTGTGTGGTTTGAAGTTTGGTGTTTTATGGCACAATAGTAAGGCAAAAAAAAAAGGCTACATGTTCCACCAAGTTATCAATTTTACATTCCATCCGTATATAATATATAGGGAATGAGGAATATCATTGTCTTTAGCACTTTGCAAAAAACTATTCTGTAGTGAATGAATTTAAATGCAATCTCCCATTCTATGGTTCTTTAGTCGAGCAATGTGATCCTTTCTATAATAATACTCGAACCTAAGCAAGCTGTCATGAATATACTTGCATTTTATGAAAATGCACAAATATTGGCTATTCTTTTTAATATGAATGACCCTTTTAAATACATATATACATTAATAATTTTGGAACTTTACAGATGATTAAGTACAGAACTATTTACATCATGCAACTATATTATCAGTCACTGAAGTTGGCCAGCATTCAATCACACATAATTTTTACCATAATGAATTTTCACTTAGTGATATATTACCATAATATATCTGTATATATATGACAAAAGTAAAAATAAAAAGTTGAAACATTATTTTTTTTTAGGTAATCATGCCATTTATTTCTAAATTGCCCTTTCTCAGTATTTTTCTGACTTTATAAGTTCAGAAAGAAAAATCTTTTTAATTAATGAAGTCTTGATTTCCTCAAATATCTTCTCTATGGTGGCTGCTCAGTGGTAAACAGGCTACTTCAATACAAAATTGTTTATATACACACATAATGCTTAAAGTTTACAACCGAAATTTGGTATTTCTTGCAACTGGTGCATATTATATATATCAAACCTTGTTATTCGTTTAAGATGTTTTTTTTATATAAATGCCTAGTTTAGAGCTTTTAGTGTTAGTACCTGATAAATCAAACACTAAGTTGAGTGGCACAGGAGTTTATATCTTCAAGAGAATATTTGAACATCATCGATCAAAATGACATATTACACTGCAATATGAACAGTTAAATAAAATGCTATGTGTACTGTGATGAGCAATGACAAGTTAATTAGCAGCACATGGAATTGCTGATTTACTTGACCAGTGAAGCAAACAACCATGTGCTTTTGTTCCCATGATAGTCACCAATGACTAGAGAAAGCACATTATTCCCATTCTCTGTAATTTAAGTAATTAATCAATCTCTCTGGAATCTGCAATTTTTCTATGCAGTTGGCAGGAATGAGACAGCGTACAGCAATCCTTGAGAGAAACAGAAGAGGCTTCACACAGGTTGCAGAATGCCAAAAGGATACGGTACCATCACGGCTCCTAATGGAAGAGAAATTAAATCTCATGTACATCTCTTTCTTTAGATCGTTTCACAAACAGAATGAAGAAAAAAAAATGCAAATCTGTCTTTGTCAATTATACTCTACTTTCTGGTACATTTTACTATGCAATAATCACAGTTTTATGCATTTTGTTATTTAAAATCAATTATTTTCCTTTATTACATGAAAAGTATTTCGTTTTATGAAAATAGCAACAAATTTTGATGAATCACACAATAAATGTACTTAAATAGTAACAGTGGCAAAAGTGTTTGAGCAAACTGTATATTAAACAGTGAAGTACAAATACTACTTCGCTTTCAGTTTTATTTCAGAAATACAATACTTGTTCTATGTCAATTACCTCAGAAAGACAAAAAGAAAAAAGAATGAAGTCAATAAACGGAAAGAATCTGGATTATGACAGCTCACATTAAATAACATAGATAATATTCTTAAATAATTTCTGTGTATTAACTTTAATTTATAAAACTTAATGGGTTTTATCAAAATTTCTCTCTTGAATTGATAACTGTATGATACAAACTGAACCGAAATTCATTAACAAATATATATGTCAATTTTTGAATAAGACTTCAAATACAAATGCTTGTTTTATAACATCTTCACAATCAAATGTATATCTAGATATATTATTTCCAAGTCTTAAGGTTCTTGCAACCTAACCATTTAAACCAATATTTGACCAAAAAACAAATGGATGCTCATAATACCAAAAGCCATTTTTAACTAAAACCAAGTGGGATATTCATGTTTTTTTTCCAATGCAACATTTTATATTCTCCTGCAGTAGACAGATTGCTATTTTCACCACAACTTTACAAGATAGGTAGGCCATTGGTGAAAATTGTGTTCCTTTATTCCCAGGCATAGTTATGTGAGATGGTCTTAATTTATGGTGTCACCACAATGAATGTGCTGCAACATGGTTATAAGCAGAATGTTTTCCTATGATCGACATGCAACAATCTTATATGTAGTCTTATATTTGTGACACCATCATACTGCAGTCATTTTATATGTTCCATTTTGCCTCCACTCTATAGTTCACCAGAAGTAAGTGAACTAGTGTGAATTAAGTTGAGAATGGTTATGAGATTTTGTACCATTATGGGTTCCATCTGCAAATTGGAAATGACACTCAATGACTACGTGGTTGTAACTATGTGATGAACAGTAAGAGGAGAAAGATTCAGAATTCATCTCCCACATACTGTGGACCAACCACTTTGCTTTAAACCAAGGATACTCACCATCAGATTCGATAAGTGTAATGAATGTATGCTGTGGTATATTGAGAGAACATATTTTTGACCCTATTTCCTCGTATAACTCACTGAATGGTGAATGATACCAGCATTTATTGCAAACTCTATCACAGACAATATAAACAATGTGCCTTGTATAAAACAATTATTTGGATATTTTCATGGTCCCCAATGCACTTCTTGAATGTTGTGGATGTTCGAAAACGCTGGTTTAGAGATATGAAATTATATTTAGATCATGATGGCAATCTTGCTCTACTTGAAAATGATACTGAAAAAATCAATTGTCTAAAGAGACTGGTAATGGTGTAAGCCTCACCAACACAGACAAAACTAAAGTGATAAAAATTAGGTGAATAATGCTTCAGTTCCTTTGAATAGTTTTGCTTTGAGCAAGTTTGTCTGTTGAGCAATTTTATGTACAATGCACACAATACCTATTTTAGCTCACTTGCAAAGGTGGTGCATATTATACACGTGTACAATTAAATACACTTCTTACAATATTTGTTACAAGTGTGTGTCAAATTATTCACTCTTGTTGTTGAACAGTGCAATTTAACACCAAACTGACACTCATCAAAGAGACACACAGTATACCCATGTCTCCTATCTTTCTCTCACCGTGACCATATTCTCTCCCTGCTAAATACTGGGTACTTGCCTTACTATCATCAGTTACAAGTCGTTCGTCATGGTTTATCAGTTGCTGTACCGATTTTATGAATGGCCATTCCTTGACATATCATATTACTTTAACATTTAACAAATACTCTAAAAATGAACTTATGGCGACAGTGTTATAATGCATCAGAAAAGTTGGTAGTTGTGAAATATGATGAAGCTTGTGGCAAATTGACATTTTGACATCAATAAAGCTAAGATCCAAGTGTGGAAAAAGCAGAAAGATTTCCGATGTTGGTTTGGAACAAAAAGACAGATCATAGGTTGGCCCCAAATTTTCCTGGCCTGGAAGAGAAGTTGATGGAATGGGTGGTAAACAGGAGGCAACAGGGAATTTGTGTCTCATGTATAACAAGATATGTCATAATAACAAATAAAATGTCAATAAAAAGAATGTCATAAGAACAAGACTGAAAGCTTTGCAACTTGCAAAATCTGTTGCAGGAAAAAATAAGTTCAAAGCATCATATCAATGGGTTGTACATTTTATGCAGTAATGTGGTCTTTCAGTTGATTGATGAACAACTGCATAACATCTGCCAGACTACTGTGAGAAAAAAAAAAACTGCTGGAGTTCAAGCAGTTTATCATGGTTCTTCTGTATTAAATTTAATCACGATTAACGCTGTATTACATCAGAGCACTTTAAAACTTCACCATAAGGATGAGGTGTGCAAGTTTTGGTACTTAAGCCTAATTATGCCCTTTGGTTATAGAATTAGCTTTCCATTACTTGCCATTATACAGTATAAATATTATCCTAAGTTCTAAATATTTCCCTTTACAACATTATAAAGAAGATCTAGAGAAATGACAAAATGTAATTTACCAGACTCCAATGTGAGGCTTGGAAGAATTCATTGCTGAAGATTGTAGTCAGCATAGCTGGTTGTTCAATCAGCTAAAAGATGTAATATGAAGAAGGAATCCTTTTCATTTATTCCAGGCTTACCAGTCTGCATTGGATTTGCACAAATCGATCTTAACAACCATCTAGTATGCAAGGCGATGTTAACCTTTAATTAGTAGATGTAAACTAGTTATTTTTTCTAAACTAACTAGTATTTTAACTAGTTATTTTTTCAGAGTCCATTTTTGGCTGGTACATGGCCAATGGAGAAGAACTGTGCTGGGTGTTAAAGTCAGCACAGCATTGAAATGTTCTATACTGAAGGACATCTCCTTTCAGTCTTGGCATACCAGTCCTTTTTGGATTTTTTAAGCATGATGTTTAAATGCCATGGTATTAAACGATGTTATATACTAACTTAGTGAATATTACGTTCCTCTATAGTGGCAGAGATAGGTTATTATTTTCCATCACTAACATTGATACTTCCATGTGCAGAATCTGGTACATACTGTCTGAGATGTGTACACCTTCAAGCTTACGTGAATTGCCTTAAAATTCAAAATGAAACTTTAAAAGAATGTTTAAACTTTAAAAATCATTCAAACTTTAAACTATTAAAAGTGCTGGCTTCCATCTACCTTTAAAAGCAACGTGTTTCACCAATTCTCACTATATTGTCATTTTCAAGCTGAGATTGTAATGTCATGATCACCTGCCTTTTATATTTGTCTCACTAATATGGCAAGCAATGGAAAGCTAATTCTATAGCCAAAGGACATAATAATTAGGCTTAAGTACAAAAACTTATTATGCACACCTCATCCTTATGGTGAAGTTTTAAAGTGCTCTGATGTAATACAGCTTTAATCGTGATTAAATTTAATACCTTATTGTAGCTGTGAATTATTACTTAAATGATGGTTCTTTTGTGCGGTATTTTTCTGCAATAATGCTCAGATCTAAGCAGAATGTCATGAATATACTTGCATTTTGTAAAAATGCACAAATATTAGTTATTCCTTTTAATATTAACAATCCCTTTTAAATACACATATACAGCGGTCAGCCAATACATTAAAACCACCTCTGCATTAAGCAAAGAAGCATGAGTGCAGCCAATTAGTGTCTTGGAAAAAGCACATCCAAAACAGCGATGCTGGTAGGCTGTTCACGCTATGCAATAGATAATACCTATCAAAGATGGTTTGAAACAGGTGACACTTCAAGCCACCGACAAGGCATGGGCCGGCCAAGCCTCATTGATGCCAAAGGTCAACACAGGCTATCTCATCTTGTCCGCAGCAAGAGGACGGCTACTGTTGCTGACATTACCCATAATTTCAATTGTGGCAAAGGACCCAATGTATCTGAACACACAGTTCATCGTAAGCTTTTGGATATGGATCTCCGCAGCCACAGATCCATTCATGTGCCTATGCTCACAGCCATTCACTGTTGTCAATGCTTGCAGTGGGCACCTTATCATCGACATTGGACCATAGAAGACTGGAAGAGGGTCGAATGGTCAGATGAATCCTGTTTTCTGTTATACCATGTGGACCGAGAAGCTCGTGTGCAACTTTTACCCACAGAAGCCTTCTCAGGTGGATGCACTGTGGGACGGATCTAGGCAGCTGGAAGGAATGTGATCTGGGCAATATTTTCTTGAGGACATTTTATTTACTGATATTACTGATTTATTCACTGACATTGTTGAGTGGGTGTTCTCGTGATGGATTTAACTAGACCCAGCTATCATTCAGCATGACTTTTGTAAATGCTGCATTTCTAACTCATCTTATGATAGTGAGGATAGACAGATGACAACTGATAAAGAAGGTAATGTGTATTATGATGGTAATGACATTGACACAGCAGCAATCGAGGAGCTTCTCTCTAGTAGCAACTGTGAAAATGACTTTGAAGGATTTGCTAGTGATAATTAAACCATATTTTTTATGTTTATTATCTTATTTTTTTTATTTTTGATCTGCTTTTTTATTCTAAGGTAAAGTTTAATTTCTTATTAAATTATGCAGTGATCAACTGATTGAAATATTTTGTGTTGTGTTATCATAGCTAGCAAAACAGTGTATTACAACTCTTTATTTCTTTATTAAGAAACACACCATTGGTGGATCTTACTCACAATGGGTTGGGTTGTTTTACCTCTGAGGGACACTTTTTTGCATGCCATGGGCCAGGTCATAAGGACCCTGAAGGCTCAGAGAAGGGTGGTGGAGGGGACCCACTGGAACAGCAGTTGTGAGACAGATGGCAGCCTCCCGTCAAGGCCATCCAGCATGTTCTTTAATGTACACATAGTAAGGCTTTCCCGCACACACAGGGCCCAGACTTAATGTCCCATTCAACGGAAGATGGCATTTCTAAGCCCACCAGTTTCCCCTACTAACCGTGGGCAGGGTGAGAAGTTTTGCGGAGATAAGTCTCAATACTGACCCAGCTCGGACTCGAACCTGGGAACTGCAGATTACGAGCCTGGCACGCTGCCATCCCCACCCCTACTCACAACTGAGCCATCCCCACCCCTACTCACAATGGAGCGCATCTTTGGCACAACAAAAATTATGGAGGTATACTGTACACATGAACTTGAATTTTACCTTCTACTTTGGGTCTAAATTAAGCATGTGTATTATACATGAGTGCACACTATACACAAGATTTTATGGTACTTTGAGAGTTGTACAAGACACCAGAGATTGATATTTCTAGTTTATCATACTGAACTGATGATCACCTGCAGCCCTATACATCCTTTCATGCTATGGCTGGAGATATTCTATAATACATTTAGTTTGATTTTTCACTGATCTTCCATAATTTTTATCATCATCATCCTCAAGCAGCCACGGGCTATGGAGGTCCAACCAGACCACGCAATTTAGTTCTCCAAGCATCTGGCCACTGCACACCAATTCTAACGAGGTAATGTTTGACACTGTCTGCCCACCACATCCTACGCCTCCCCTCTTTCTGAGGCATTTGGGCACACTATTCATAACCCTATTTGCTAATCTCTAATTATCCATAGAGGCAACATGGCCAAACCAATGGAGTCTCTCTCTGCACAATATGCTGCTTAAAGGAGGTTGCCGACTCCTTTGCCTAACCTCTTCATTACTTACAAAGTTGAACCACCTAATGCCCAAGATGCTGCATAAGCATCTGGTTTCCTGTTATCTTGTTTACAAAGTGTCCAATTTTCACTACCATAACTAACCCTAGAGAGAACCAAACTATTATACAGTCTAATTTCAATCTTTAGGTGTATATGCCTATTTCTCCACACTCCATAGATTCCTAAAAGTCCCAGAGGCAATCCCTGTTCACCTGTTAATCTCATGCTGCACATCACAAGTATCTGTTACATAACTCCCAAGATAATTAACTGAGACACTTCCTCAAGGATGTAACCATTCAGAGCAATTGAAACACCAACTGCCTGACTGATTTTCATCACTTTAATTTTATCTCTATCACCAGTCTCATCAACAGCTCGAATGAAAGAGTTCATCTCATCAACATCATTTGCCAAAATGGCCAAATCATCTGCATAATCTAAATCAGAAATTTTGAAATCTCTAGACCATTTAAGGCCAAAATCTTTCCCTTGCAGTGAATTTTGCATAACATAATCAGTAACCATACTAAAGAGAAAAGGGGACAAAATGCACCCTTGTCGAACACCAGAAGCAATGCTAAACCAATTGCTACAAGCCTTAACAACTCATACACGACTCGGCATTATTATAGAGTTTTTGTTACATTAACTAACTTGTCTGGTATTCCATACAATCTCACAATCAACCACAAATTATGATGATCAACAAAGTCGAAAGCATTTTTGAAATCAACATAGCTAGCAACCACAGGTCTCTGAAACTCAAACATTTTTCAAGAATCTGCCTGAGTGAAAATATCTGATCTACACATCCCCTACCAGTTCTGAATCCACATTGATCATCACGCAATTGTCTGTCAACCAGATTCTTAATTCTATTAAGCACAATCATGGAAAGAACTTTACATGGAATAGAAAGTAGGCTGATACCTCTATATTTATCACAAGAACTGCAATCACTTTTTTTAAAAACAGGGATAATAATAATAGCTCTGGTAAAATCCTTAAGAACCATTCCTTTATCATAAAATATATTCAAAATTTCAGTCATCCAAGTGGTAACCAAAACATTCCCAGCTCTAAGCATTTCCATAGTATTTCATCTACACCTGGGGATTTATGAAGTTTAAGTTTAGAAATAGCCAAAATAACTTCAGATTGTATTATAGGGTGAACATTAAAGCCACCAATGCATCTATCATCATTGCAAACAATGGGAGTAGAACTACCCACATTGTTTAGAACATCACTGAAATGCTCAGCCCACCTAGCCATGACAGAATCCTCACCTTCTATAACCTTACCTTGTTTATCCTTCAATCCTTGTATACCTGTCCGTTTTCTACCACACAAAACATTAACTATCTGGTACAGCTCTCTGCTGTTGTGCTGCCTAACTGCTTCCTCAGCTTTGTCAGCCAACCCATCAAGCCAAAGATTCTATCAGCAGCTAACTGATCCTTTACACGTTTATTAATCTCTCTCTAATGCTTTCTATTAGAATCAGTAGGGTATTGATTAAGGACATTCCTGAAGTTCTTTTTTTCTGAAATAAGCTCAAGTGCCTTATCACTTAAATAATTCTGCCTCTGTCCCTTTTTTCCCAAAAGAGTATTTTAGTTTCCAAAAAAGCCTGTTTAAAATGGTACCATTCTTCAACTTCAGTAGTAAGGAAACAATGACTGTCATAAAGACTAAGTAGACTATCATGGTAAGCTTTAGCTATAACTGGGTCTTTCAGAGCTTCAGTATTAAAGGTAAAATTTTTAACCCTAGCACAACACTTTTTAAGTTTAAGTTGCAAGACACTTTTAACAAGGTAATGGTCAGATCCAATTTCAGCTCCCCTATATGACCTGGTATTCCTAACAGAACTAGCCCATTTGCTATTAATTAATATGCAATCTATGATATTCTTATGCAGTCCATCAAGTGAAACCCATGTGTACTTATGTATGTCACGGTGTTTGTAATAGGTGTTAGTTATTCTGAAACCAT
Organism: Ryuthela nishihirai; assembly: GCA_038380435.1. Lineage (NCBI taxonomy): Eukaryota > Metazoa > Arthropoda > Arachnida > Araneae > Heptathelidae > Ryuthela > Ryuthela nishihirai. The sequence goes on from JAWZYU010000070.1 coordinate 811,905, forward strand.
TAAGTTTACTTACCTGTAGGAGACATTGCAGCTACCAATACCAAAAGGGCCTATCACCCCTCCCCAAAGGTCAGAGTCAGTACCAACTTTGGCATTGAAGTCACCTAGAACAAGGGGAATATTTCCTTTCTTGATAGAATTCAAAATATCTTGACATTGTCTGTAATCTTATCCTTCTCATTGGCATCCTCAGTAGGGGCATAACAGCAGCTAACATTCAAGTTTAATGTTTGTTGGAAATTTTGCTACAAGAAACCTTTCATTAATGCACTCATATCCTAAAAGAGTATCACTGGCATGTAATATTTATTAAAATATTAAATAATTTATTTGGTTCAATATTTTTCAAATTTCATTGTTGACTATATCTGAAATTCCTGTAAATGAAACCAGAGAATATTTAGGATCAAGGGGTTTGTGGGTTCAATGCAAATAGGTGAATTGTAATTGTTGTTTCAATGCTTAAGAATCTGGAGAGAGTAGAAAAATAAGTGGATAAACACAATGACTAAATTTAAGCTTGACAAAAGTTTGGTCCTTTCTAATTTATGATAGTGAACTCCTCCCTATACAACTTGGATGTCTCTACTCAAGAAATTTGAGCTGTCCTTTATGTTGACTGTATCTGGAATTCCCAAAAGAGAATTTGAGAATATTTTTGACTAGGAGTTCATGGGTTCAGGGTACCGGTTGGCCAATATAAATTTTTCCAGTTTACTAAAAATATATGTATCAACAATTGGTACACTTTCTCTAACTGCTCTTTCTATTTCGCTGTTTAATAATATTTTTGATGGCCCTAAACACTGTTCTTCATGCACAGTAAAACTGCATGCACTTTCACTCTCTCCAAATGTTCTATGCACATAGAAAAGCATTCCTACAGACTTCAATGAAACTTTCTGAAGTTTTACTTAGAATGTTTTCCTTGTCTGATACATTAGTGCTGCCTAGTGCTAATTTTATGGAACTACAAATTGTGTACTTAGATCTAAACACTGTAGACATGCATTTGAACAACCACTGTATGTAACAAATGTTTCTGTGAAAATTTCCACTAGGTGCCCCACACAAAGCAATTAATATCTTGAGGGGATTTGCAGTTCACCAAAGGCTGAGAAACACTGTTATAAACCATTGCATTCCAAGTTGATACCAATAAAAATGAATTTTCTATACTCACTCAGATAATTTCTCACTGTACCTTGGATCCACTAAGTGATGAGCATGATGAATGGTACCACCAAGATATTTCTTTTACAAAATGATAGCAAGGCTAAGGAGCTCAAGGAATGCTGGCTAACTACTACTATACTAATCAGAGAAGCATTAATTTTTAGCTCATTTTAAATAAACAACAATAACTATTGTTTTCACTTTGTTTTTTTACCTTCCATAATGTATGGACTGGAAAATGAACAATTTGCATATTAAGAAATGCTATAGTATTCTCCTACATTTTAATTAAACTTTTTCTTTCTACTACACTCATCTGCTACACTCATTATGCCACTGAAACTGCTTAAATACAAAAAGTATTTACTATGCCTACTTGTTCTGAATTTACATGTTAGCATAAAGGAAAATAATTAAAATGAACATTACTTGAAATGCATTTTAGAGAGTAATTTATTAAATGCCCTAATAGCTGAGAATTGTTCTGTAATTTTTTTCATTCATATTTAAGAAAATGGATTAATATCTAATGCCAGTTTTGGAAAATATGCTTTAAGACTGCAATATTAGTCATGAAATTGAATTTCACTTTCATTACATTTGATAACTTATTAAAGTTTAAATCAATATTAGTTATTTAAATAAAAAACTTCATAAATATTATCTTTTCAGAGAAATGGAATTATCAAGTTGTTCATCTCTGTTTAACAATACTGAATACAAAGCTGAGTAGCCCATTGCTAGATAAAAGTAAAATCACCAGCTGATATTAATACCTAATATTCATGTGAAGATGTCTGATATCCCCTATAATGCACCAAATACTCTTCATATTGGTTAAGTACATCATTTAGTGAAAAGTGATATTGAACATTCATATTCCTTATTCACCGTCATGTGGCCGAGTGGTTAGCGCACTTGGCTACTGATCTAAGGGATCTAGGTTCGAGCCCCGGGTAAGGCATGGATGTATATGTCGTTTTTCTGCTGAGGTCCTGCCATCCTCACAGACCTTCTACTATGGCATATAAACTGACAGGCTCTTGTCAGACCTCTGTGGCAAGCAGCTGCTTGAGGGGGTATTATATTTTATATTTATATTATTCCTTATTCATTGTATTTGTTATTTCATGTTAGGCATAGCAATGGACTAGTCATATGGCACTCATAGATTGTGCAATTATAAGTCAGTTTTCATATACATTTAAATGGAAAGATAATCAATCAGCTTATGAGCAAGTATGAAAAATTTACTTGCTCAAAAATTCAAATCCTATATTTGAACATCAACTTAGGTAAATTTACAGTTACTCTCATTTTAGCTACAATGCTACCCAACCTGCTTATAAGCCAATTATTTGAAATTTTATTATTACTCTGAATTAGACATCTATCCATATCCTCTACCTATGGTAGGATAAATGTAATTGTGAATAATACAAAATATGACAAAATTATCAGTTTTTTTTTGCAATACTTTACTATTTCAAATGTGGTGTAATTCAAGTGAGAAATTTTGCACAAAATCCTCAGTGTAGCTCTATTAATTTCTTTAGTAATGCTGAGAAAAAAATAAAATGAATTAAGAGAGTATCATTTATTAAACTTCAATCTCACTACTAACAAAGAAAAAGCAGAAGAGGGATTCATTGCTTGCTATTATTGAAGTCTAGTTTAATAATTAGATTATTTTACTATGTTAGCTTAATAGGGAGAAAACTTTAAATATATTATTTTGCAGAATTATTCATATGAAGAACTAAATAGTTGTTTATTGCTAAACCTTTCAATACAAGTTATAATACAACATATTTAAAAAATACATAATTTATGTTTAATGAAAAGTACTCAGTAGAGTAACAAATTTGACATCAATTCTAACATTATTTATACTAATACACAAATATATTTTGGTATTATTGGCATTTGATATGTCTGGATGAATAGCCTGAGGATTATGCAGATGAGCTCTGCAGTGTTTTGCTCAAACTGAGTGGTAAGAATATGCTTTACCTTCTTGGATGTACATGAGACTCAGAAAATTAGAGGTATGTTTCAAAGGCATCTAAAACCTTAAAATTTCACAATGCCATTGCTCAATGAGGATCTGTAGAACTTGTACATTTTAAGCTATTAAGATAAAATTCAATATGTATACTTATATCTATCTGAATTGGTGGCACTTCAAATATGAACCTGATGATTTAACTATTAGAAGCATTTGTCATAGAGCAATTTTATAAAATGGATCTAATGAGGCTTTATTACATTTTATGTATAGTGAGTACAGTACTAAACACACTGTTAACTTCAAAAAATAATTATACACATCCACTAAAATAATGTTTATATTTTTGGCAATCCTGCACTTTACATCCAGTCATTACAGATCTCCTAGTCTCAAGGCTTACTGAAAAAGCTAACTGCAAGACTGGATTGGGTTTTTCTCTGAATGGTGCTTTTTTGCATACCATGGGCTAAATGGTCAGGAGGGGCTTAAAGTTGGGAAGGGAATCTATTAGAGAATTACCAGAAAACAGATGGGAGCCTCCTGTCAAGGCTATCCACTGTGTTATATAATGTGCAGAGCATATGGCTGTGCAATCAAAATAGCCAGCTCCTGCCCCACTATGGGGCTGCATTATATGCTGATTAACAGTCTAAGCATATGAGAAAGTTCATGCAATGTATAATGCCCCTCTAATTTTCCTTCTTGGTGTGTTCCAAGTGCCATCTTCAGCCTAAACCCAATGGAAATTGTTTTAAATACACAGTGGGACCTTGATTGGGGGTGGGGGTGGGAGAAAGTTCTCTGGCAGTGGTATTTCACTGGGAATTTGAAAGAAAGAGGTAAGATGATAATAGCAGTCTTTAGAGAAATTGCCAAGTGGTGTTAAAAAATTAAATCCAAAGGGATTCTTTTAAGGTAACTTTTGGACATAAAAGGTGGGGTTGCTTGAGTTTTTTTTTATTTTTCCTGTACACTTTTGCCCATGCACAAACAGTTTATTCCGGGAGGTGGACATAAATGAAAATGCATCTCAACACAGGAAATAAAATTACAAAACTAAACAAATCAGAGGTTTTAACTTTCCAAAATTATTGGGGGAAGGGGCAAAAACAAAGGAACCAGTGGGGGAATACCTTTCCACTTTACATCTGCAATGAAATTTTGTGATAAAAAGGAAACGAAATACAATGAACAGCTGAACTGTATTGAAGACAGCTAGTACTGGTGCATCCCCTCCCTTCATTAACTTTTTAAAACCCTTTAAGTGTCGGAAGCTGATTAATCACTACAAATGAACTGCAACAAGTTTTTTATGCTTACCTACCACTTTTTTTTTCCTTTTAATTTTTATATTTCTTTTTCAGAATTAAATGCTTTTTTTTTATGTGCAATATAAACTATTTCATTCATTAGTTGTTTCATAGTGAGGCTCAGAAGTTGAGTTGCATTCTGAGAGAGAAAAAACCCAATACTGTAAAGGTTAATGCCTATAACATCACAAATATTTCAAATGAACTAGTCAAAATAGTCATGTTCCTTTGTCTTTACTACTTTCTAAACCTTTTCTATTTCTTGGGCATTATAGGGTTAAAATTCTTTTAATTGAAAATATTCTTTTGATAAAACAATGTAAGACATTATATAATAAACAAAAAAAAGTAACAATTTTAAATTTTTTTAAATAAAACATTGAAAGACAAATAATGAGCTAAAATTTATCAATGAAATAAAACATTTATTACAACTTATTGTTGTTGCTCTCTTCCGCTTTCTTCTTGCTTTTTTTTCCATTTTTAATAGGTTTTTATTAAAACTTGCCTATTTATTAAAACTAATGTTTATAGCAACTATGTGAGTTCCATTACATCATATCAAATGAATGCCAAGGTTATTTATTAACATCTAGTGTTTCAATGCAGTTAGTATCAAAATAACTCAAGATACATTTGATATGATTATATTTGATATGATTTTGATATGAGGTTATTAAATGCTTAGCTCACAACCAGTATAAACAGTACATAGTTTGCTCCGACATATTGAATTATGTAGTGCTTCATAACCTTACTTAAGCTTAGTGTGAACTGTCACTGTTTTAGCTCAAAAGGTAGAGCTACTGATACATAACTAGCAAATTCTACTTTCGAGCTTGGAAGGTAGATTGGTAGTATTTTTTCACACTTGCCTAGTTATTATAATAAGGTTCAACTTACATAATTTCATACTTATTAAAGGGAATTTACAATTAAAAAGGACCTTCTTGCTCAGAAATTAATTAAAAGTAACTTAAAATTCTCTGTTGTTGAGCAATAAAATTTTAAAGTTATCCTTCAAACTATTTGCATGTTAAAAGTTTTTAGGAGAAGAAGCTTTTCGGAGCAAGGACAGTGCTTTGTCTTCAGTGAAGTGATATTATGTGGCAACGTAAACGTAACGTCACCAACATAGTATCACTTCTCTGAAGACAGAGCACTGTCTTTGCTCCAAAAAAGCTTTCGAGTTTTCCCCTAAAAACTTTTAACATGCAAATAGTTGAAGGATAAACTTTAAAATTTTATAGCTCAATGACAGAGAATTTTAAGTTTACTTTTATTAAAGGGAATTATCCCATGGCTGAGTGGTTAGCACGCTTGGCTACTGCTCTAAGGGACCTGGGTTCGAGCCCCAGGTAAGGAATGGATGTATGTGTCATTTTTCTGCCGAGGTCTTGCCATCCTCTTAGACCTTCTACTATGACATATAAACTGACATGCTCTTGTCAGACCTCTGTGGCAAGCAGCTGCTTGAGGGGGTATTTATTTTATTTTTATTTTTAAAATCTGAATTTTTAGGAGGAAAATAGTTTATTTTGATATTTGAAGGGCAAATGGGCCATAAACAGTCAAACACTGGTATATATATGCCAGCTGCTTCAGGCTCTGAGTTACAGAACATACTAATTTTATGCTGAGTATTAATATTCACAAAAGTTCTTGGAAATTTTCAAATTCTGTAAACCTTCTAAATAATTTTGTATTTAAAACACTATTTGAATCCAGATACTACTGAAAATTAATTTAAATGCAAAGTTATTTTGAAGATTTAGTTTACTTTGATATATTTCTCATAGACAGAACTTTATATTAAAACTTTATATATCACGTGACATATATATATATATGACGAATCTTAAGTGCAATAATTATGCTCCAAGAAGGGCAGAAATTAATATTTTGTGCATTTTAAAATCATACATTCTAATGCATAAATGCTTCAAAATAAGCATGTATATCATTTCATAATTTATGAAAGGTTCTAATATTTTTATTGCTATTTATAAAGATGTAAAATTAGAATTTATTCAAGTAAAAATTTAATTGTTTTATACCTGAAGCACAACAAATGTTAGAGCAAATGTTAAATGCATTTCTTACACAGATAGCAACTTTTAGATGTTTAAAGACTTTTAACCAGGATTAATTTTATAACAGTGACTGACAAACATCTGAAAAATATGCACGGTCAAATAATGCATATTGGTAGATTTCATGGCAATAACAAGACAAGAATACTATTTTACTTCAGGGAAATGTTGCAATGCGTAATTATATCACTTTTAGAAAGTAAATCACATAAGAAACAAAGGTATTAATGTCCTTTCATAGAAGATAATTTTATCTATCCTTATCAGTTCTTAACACACATCTTACATGCTTTTGTTTAAAAAATTAATTGTATAAAATCAATTAATCTGAAATAATAAAACAATGCATAACTATTTAGACACCAAAGTAATTTCAGATACTATCTTATGATTGTTGCTAAATTATATATTGTGCAAAAAGCAGAGCCAATCCTTGCTCACAAGAGAAATATGGCTGAAGTATCTTCTTTATCAATCACATGACATAAAGAATGAAAACTTCTGATAAATCTTAAGTATTACATTTTAAGGCACTATTGATAGTGTAATTAATGTTATGAGATTTTTTTCTCTTGCTGATTCTAAATCCCTTAATTGGCACATCCTTTAAATTCAATAATATTAATTCAAAAAGGTAAAATATTTCCACAAATATTCCCAATAAGTTTGAAGCTCAGAATATAGGCCACATTTGACACAACAAATATCTCATGCACAAAACACATTTGCTCTAAATATGTTGTACTTTGCATTTTTACCATGTATGATAGTTTATTTCCCTAACTTTGAATGTTAGGAGAATATTATGAGGAAAGTATGCTGTAAAATTCCCAAGTTATGACAATTGAAAGATAAATTAGAAACTAAATATCTTGATTTGGTTGGTTGGTTGTTTTGGGTTTTATGGCGCATGGGCAACTAGGCCATAATGTGCCACTAAATATCTTGAAGAATAAACTTTTTTTGAAATACCACTAAGCAATTTATATATCTAAATCAAGTTTATTCAAATCTTGAATTTCATTTAGTATTTAGAATTATGGAAGCTGGAATATGCAACAACAAATGTTACCAGTCATAAATTTATCTTAGAAGCTAATCAAAACACAAATAATAATCGTTACATCAAACCATTTACTACAATAATTGGGGTGGGGGTGGCTAAGTTGATAGTGTGTCAGGCTTGTAACTGCAGTTCCCAGGTTCAAGTCCAATATTTAGATAGGTTTGATTTAGGCCTTCAATTTATTATTAGTGTCATTTCCACAAAAAAGCTTATTTCTCAAACTATTTGGTTTCTAATTTGACTTTTCACTGGCATAACATGAGAATTTCTCAATTTTTTTGTGTTAACTAATAGTGTCTCTAAACACTATACAATGAAGCAAACACAGCAAATTCAAAAGAAGTTAATATTGTGAAGTTTATTGTGACAGTATTTTGATTAAATTTTTTAAAATTAATTTTATCACTTGTATTTTATATCGATTAAAATTTCCTTAGTGTAGATTTAAAAAACAATTAAGTTTCCGTATAATATTTTAAAACAAGATATTGTATGCATTCATTGCAAACTAATTATAAAGGTAAGTGGTGATAAGAAGTATAAGTTTGTGGAGAGTTCAAGCAAGTTTGGCAAGTTCTTACATAATGTCCAAAATGAATTTTTTGGTAGATGTTATCCAGTAGTCTTAGATGAATCCACCTAAGTTGGTACCTATGATAATCACTAATGAAAGAATTCTGTTAGCTGACAATAGATTTATCAGAGTTCATAGATATTACAGCTTATGCATACTCAAATAACAATTATCCATTTACATGCGGATGTGATATACAGTGGAGAAACAATAATACAGTAGTAAGGTATTACTTCTATCGGTATTTCATTTTTTATCACTTTACAAGTGGACTATGTACACAAAGCACTGATGTATCTATAACTTGCAATAAATTTTAGATTCTTCATATTGAGGCCGTTTGTCACACATGCTTTACATGTTTGATAAAAAAAAAAGGCAGAAAAATTAAAGAAATTTTCCTATTACATATTGTTAATTCTCTATCTGATGTCATTTCCTCATAAAGATGCTACTGTTATTCAAGTACTATAAGCAATATCTATCATACACTAATACAGTTTCTCTGAAGTTAATCATCTAAGTGCCAGCACATACGATTCATGAAACAACTGGATAACTCTGCCACCAATTTTTGGTTATGTAAGAGCTTTTAAAACACGCTTCAACTCTCCTTAGCATATCTTTCAAAAATCCATACATTTGAAATATCATTTACTATTTTGACTAGTATATGATAAATGCACCCAGATCTTACTTTTACAGTGTTATATAGAAACTTGTTAAATTTATAACATTGACAATTGTTTGGCAAGATGAATGGCTGTTGATAAATCAAAGATAATTCAAGGAGATTGCAGTTAATTGTACATGAAATGATTGATGGTTAATACCACTGAAATGATATTATCCATGATTCAACAGGAAACACACAAGGCTTCAGAATTAAACAGCTGAATTCAAAATATAATATGTAATGTTATAAACAGTGTCATACTTTGATCCTAGTGCTATTATTTTTAAGTTCTAGAAGTGAGATATACACTGATAATAACACAAGTTTTTTCAATTGTTCACATATTAATGATGGCTTCTAGATAAAACAAACATCAGGAAAAATCATAATGTCATTTGGAACATAGATATGAGAAATTTATCTCTTGATCCTATAAAGTATACAGAATACATAATTTCTTTAACACATAAATCGATAGTATAAATTAATCAAAACTTGATTATATTTCACAGGACTAGATCAATTATTACTGCAAAATATAGCAAGTTGTAATTATTTTATACCACCGATTTATATGTTCAAAAACAGATATATTCTTCTGTACACTTTATAGCATCAAAAAATAAAATTTGTAATATTTATATCCCAAGGGGCATTATGGTTTCTCTCGATGTGGTTGTGTTTATCTAGAAGACATCATTGATACATGAACAAATGAAACAACTTCTGTGCTCTTATCAGTTTTTGTAAAAAAAAGGGTATATTTATATACCTTTGATATTGATTTATGTATATGAATTATACATTTAACTTTCAGTGGTCATGGAAAAGTCCTGTGAATGAATTGATGATTCCTCTTGAAGACTTCAAAACGGGATGGAATAATCAGGGTAAAAATATTTGACAGTTTTTTTGTCTTTCTTTTAGTAATATTAATTCAATGATTACAGAGATCTTTCAAGAAAAACACTTAAATCTCAAAGTGTTGTCCACTTCAGCTCCTAAATAGTAATACTGTTACAAGACTAAGAGAAAAAAAAATTACATTGTTTTCAGGTATAGACTCAGAGTAAAATTATAGAATGCTTTTAATATGAGACATTTTTTATTTATACTTATCACATAGCACTTCACATCAGCTTCTTGGTCTGCTTAAAAGTATGTCATTGTTCAACATCAAGACAAACGTTTACTGATATAAAGAGAAAAAATGGGAGAATTGCTGATATATATCAAATATAGATGTTGTGCTGCAAGTAACTCATGATAAATGGGCTGATGAAATATAAAACACTTTTAATTGGTAATCTAGAGTAGACTTCGTAAACCAGTAGCATAATTACAAATTTACTTTTTGGAAAATGGAGGAGGGAGGAAGGCAGTTCTCCAATTATGAGTTATCTTTAAGGATGGCAAAAAATTAAAGTAAAAGCAATACATCATTAGCAGAATTGTACTAGAACAAGGAGCAAACTACTCTTATAAAATACTGCTATAATAACAGCTCCCTTGATGCAAGAATGATTAGATATGTATGAACAGTTAATAATTTATACAGAAGGCATGAAATCACAAAATCTATCAACCCTCCCACCCCATTTCCCTAGAAGTTGTTACTCATTAAAGAAAATGCAACTTCAAAAACTGAGCAAATCAGAGAGTAAACCAAAATAAACCCCCACCCAAGCAATGGTCTAGCTACAACTAGTAAGCTACCAACACAGAAGTTATATGCAATACCATCTTCACAAGAGACCCAGATATGATTTCTCCAAAAGCACAGATATAATCAGCTAATGTCCAGAAGATTAAAATGTGGATTCTCAAAACTTGTTGACTATTTTTACGGAGGATGTTCAAGAAGTTCTTGACATATGTCTGTAGATTTGCACTCATTCCTACAAAGTTAACAAGCTATGACTTGTTTGAAAGCTTGTCTAAACTTGTCATTGTGCTAAAAACAAAGGCTGTATCATCATTTCTCTCTTCACTGGTGGCCTGTAAAATTTGGTCTGAAAAATCTATGCACTGTTGCTATGGAGCCTACTAAAGATGGGGAAAGATATTTTCACAAGGATGCAACTTGGGGATGTGAAAAAAAAATCATGCTGATAATGCATCAGAACTATTTGGAGATCATGCCTGTTCATATCAGACTGTTATGGAATGGATGTGCAAATTCAGAGAAGGACGATTAAGTTTCAAAAACCTCCCTCGTGTAGGATGTCCAAAGGATGACGTAAACGAGAGAACCATCGCTGCTATTCATGAACTCGTTAAGGAAAACCCACACACCACCATTTAGGCAATACGTTTAGATGTCAATGTATCGATTGGCAGCGTGGAAACAATTATTCATCAACATTTAATGTTCTAAAAGATCTATGCCAAATGGTACCCCACAAGCTGACAGAACAGCAAAAAAGGGCTAGTCTACTCATTCAAGGAGATGGTGGCAATGTTTGAACCTAGTGACACCAAACAGTTATCATGACAATGCCACAGGTCATGAGATGGTCTTATTACAACTCCCAGAAAGATCGACAACTATGTTTGGTTGTAGTAGATGAACTGCATCCCCAAATCCTCTGACTAGGCTTTTGCTTATGGAAGAGGATATTCACAATATTTTTCAATTCCGAAGGAATGGAAGCAGTGGACACTAACTGAAAAATATGATTATAAATGGCCAACACTACACTAACATTGTTTTGCCCAAAATAGTTAAGGGGATGAAGGAGAGTTTCCAACAACAGGCATGTCAAGGTTTCTCTCTCATGACAATGCCAGCGCTAATAAAACTTGGCCAGTTACAACCCATCTGGAGCAGGGAAAAAAAAAAACTACCCCATCCTGTATATTTACCTGATCTTTGGTTTTTTCCAAAAATTAAAAAGGAACTTGCTGGGAAGATTTTTTCAAGGGCACAAAACCTTGCAAAATGCATTCATTCAGAGTTGCATAGTATTCCCTTACAAGGAGTACCACCAGTCGCTCTAGAATTGGTGTAGAGTCTGCAACTTTGCACAGATGCTGGAGGAAGTATTTTGAAGGAAAGCAAAAGTTTTGTTGAAATAAGTGCAATGACTTTTGTTCTGCAGATGCATGTCAAGAACTTTTTGAATGCCCTTCATAATAATGCTTTATGTGTGCAAGTGAACTTGTAGTATGGAATTTGATGGCCTGCAGCTATGGCCAACAACCGGCTACAAAAAAAAAACTACCAATGGCAGACTCAAAGTAATAGCCATGACATATCAGCTACAGTCTATGAAGTGATAGTGGCAGACAACAGAAGCAGCTTAAAATAAGAATTAAAGTATTTATGCTTTTTGCTCTGGGCACAGAGCAAAAAGCATAAATATTTTAATTTAAGAACTTTTAAAATGTTTAAGAAAGCATAGTGTTATATTTTTGTATTCGACAAAAAATTTTTTTGTTCAACATTTAATTATGAGTGCTGACAGTCAGGATAAGTATTTCCAAATAGTGTACTGAATGTTTACAAAAGATATAATTGATACAGTAATATTGTGCTATAGAAACTACTTAACTAATATGATATACTCATACTGAATACTATGAATAAGTTCAGAGCATTGCACAAGTTATAACAAGAACTGCATATAGTCTTAGCTAAGTAGACACTAAAGAGAATAAGAAAGTCAAAATATGTCCATATATAAATATCTAGATGCAATTATTTGGTAAAGCATTGAGCATAAAAAAAAAAGAAATTTGGCAATCGTTTTAAAAAACACGATATTGCATGGAAATTTGCTAATTATTTTCACATATGTTATCACACTCTGCATTTTTGGTAAATGAGTACCCTAACTTTATTCTTGAAAATATTGAACAAAAATTCTCAGTTTGTGGAATGGACTTAAAATACATATTTATATTACTATGTTTGGAGCTGAATGGAAAGTTTACTTTGAGTATTAATATAGATCTACACTTTATTCATTGTTTTAAAATATTGCATGTTAAAAGACCGAGTCTGTTCTCTTTGCTTCATTATGAATATCAATTCACCTGCTTTTTGCATATCTTTGGAGAGGGAAAAACTTAATTACAAGTGATTTTCATAAGTACTCAACTGTTTTTTCACATACTCCCCCCAGCACCTAGATATGTGTGTAAATGGTGATTTTTCATTGATCATATTCTCATTTCTTAGTGCTTTTCACTTTCTTTAGTGTGCATAGCCATCTGTGAATAGAGCTGTCACTGATTCAACATTTAATGCATGAAAAAAATACCTTTATTGTACCGACATTATTCAGTACCTTCAATGCTGTTTTAAGGTAACATTATCAGCTCTTCCAATAGGCTTAAATATATATTTATATCATTATGTTAGAGCTGAGAAACAACTTTCATTTTACTCCAAATATGTGACATAAAATATATTTAAGTCTCCGTTTTTTATTGATTGTTTTTGGTAGTTTCTACATTACTTTTTTTGCAATGCCACTTAGTTTTTGGTATATGATTTTGTTGCTGACTTCTTGAATATACATTTTTTTGTCATGTGGAGTCTTGTGCAGCAGCATATTCAATAAAAAATAAATTACTTTAAAAATATAGAATGTTATGTATACTGGAAAATGTATTATAAAACATAAAATTCATTACAACTCAATATTTCACTGCAGAGTTGCAAAAATATTTCATGACAATAAAAAATTATATTGAAAATTAATTAGTTTAGTATGCAATAAGAGTAATATTTAAACTTCATTATTTAATTAAAACTTTTCCTACACCTTTATCAATTTTGTTCTTATTTAATGCACTATTGCTTGACTACATAACTTTGCAGGAGAAAATCTGAGTTGTAATAATATACATAAATGTTAAGTGTTGTAAATAAATGCTAAAGGCTAATTTTTTTTCCTCACAGACATAAATCAATAGTGAATTAAAACCAGAAAATAGAGCATAATACTGGAAAATTTCAATATTTAAAAAATACTGATTTAAATCACAATATATACATCAGATTAAATTAAATTTCTATTAATATAACAGGCAAGAAGATAAAGCAATTACTGTGTACTACAAAGCGACAGTGAACAATCTGACAGCAGCCCGATGCAGTGAAACCCCAGGTTTGTTCCCACCAGATTTAACAGACAAACCTCCTCCCAGCTTCAGCGCGATGAAGGCTGAAGCCAGCGGGAGACACGAGCAGGAGTGTTGGATGTTGGAACGTCGATGCTGCTTGGCGCGGCTTCATCTCCGCCGTCATTCATCCACTGCAAATGGAAAGGATTAGAGAAGACCAAAGCTCACAGACAACTTCCATTCACACACACACATATACCTTGTTCTCTTCAGGGGTTCAGAGTTGTTAGAGAGGCTGACAAATTGCCTTTTAAACAATGCATCAAATTAAAATTGTCCAAAAGAATTATTATGCATGGAATCATTTTTAATCCTTTGTTTACTGTTTAGCTAGTAAAATGCATTTTTCTCAATTTCTTTTATAAACCCATTCAAATTAGTAATATAAACACAAATAAAGGATATTTTCATTGATGTACATACAAAAAGAATGTATTATGACCAAAATGTGAGTTTCAAAATCCCCATCCCGACTTTTTTGTAGACGGAGCTTAAAAGTCCTGTCAGCAAAAAAAGGAGGGGGATTATGCAGTTAAATGTCCCAAAATTAAAAATGATTGAATTTTAGCAATAATTTGTCACACCTATTTGCATTAAAATATTTAAATAATGCACACATAATTAATAAGTAGTCATGAAGTATTTAAATCTAGGAGTGAAGATAATTTGCATATCTGTAGACTGTATTACATAAATGAATTCTCGGCAGAGTGGCAAAGACATTAATTATATAATTATTGTACAATGATAAAGATATGTGATGAAACATGTTTAAGAGCTCTTCAACTACTGCTAATGGTAATTGCAAAGTGACTAATACATACACTGAAGGGCCAAAACATTATGACCAGTGCATCTTTATGCAAATTGATGCAACTGCAGGTAAATGATGGTGCATGCAAAGGTCATGAAATGGTATAAATAACACCTGATACTGAGCTATGTTAATCAGTGTTATTCTTGTTCTTCAGATGAGAAAGGCAGCGGACTTAAGTGAGTTTGACAAAGGCCAAATTGTAATGGCCAGACGACTGGATCAGAGCACTTCCAAGATGGCAGGGCTTGTGAGTTGCCCACAGTTAGTCATGATATGATACCTTCTAAAAATGGTCTTAGGAGGGAAAAACCACAAACCGCTGGCAAGGTGTGGGATGACCACAGCTCATCGATGCTAGAGGTAAGCAAAATCTATCCTGTATGGTACAAGCCAACAGAAGGGATACTGTGGTGCAACTCATCCATAATTTGAATGCTAGCAACAAGAGTAATGTGTCACAACACACAGTATATCGAACCCTGCTGAAAATGGGGCTGCATAGTTTCAGGCTGCTCTGAGTGCCCATGCTAACCTAAGTTCACCATCAAAAGCGCCTACAATGGGGATGTGAGCATCGAAACTGGACCTTGAATGATTGTATGAAGGTTGTCTGGTCCAATAAATCTCATTTCCCGTTGCACCATGTGGATGGCCAGGTACATGTGCTTTGTTTATCTGGGGAAGTGTTGGCACCAGGGTGTATTGTGGGACAAAAACAAGCCAGTGGAAGAAGTATAACTCTTTGGGCAATGTTCTGCTGGGAATCTCTGGCACCAGTCATTCATGTGCAGGAAACTATAATGTCTACCACTTGCCTAAACATCATTGCAAACCAGGTATATCCTTTCATGGCAACAGTATATCCCTCTGGTAGTGCCTTCTTTCAGTGGGATAATGTGCCATGCCACACTGCCCGGATTGTTCAAGAATGGTTTGCAGAACATGAGAAAGACTTCCAGGTATTGCCCTGGCCTCCAAATTCCCCAGACATCAATCCAATTGAGCATCTGCGGTTTGTGTTAGAACAGCATATCCAATCTGAGGCGACTCAACCACATAACTTACAAGGGTTAAAGGAGCTGGTAACGTGCTAGTACCAAATACCACAAGACACCTTTAGAAATCTTGTAGCGTCAATGCCTTACTGGGTAAGGGCTATTTTGGTGGCATGTGGAGGACCATCATAATATTAGGTAGGTGGTCATAATGTTTTGGCTCTTTGGTGTATATAGAGCTCATGTTACATAACAAATGAACGAGCATTAGCTCTGAAGAGCATAATGACAGAAATTCATATTAAAATGTAAACTATCTATGCTTAATGGCTATAGTTTCCTATGCTTAATGGATGCTTGAAAAGTTAATGATCCAAAAGAATGAACTATTTTTTATTTCTACAGGGATAAGTTTTCCTTAACAAATGGTTCTTCTGTGTTGTTGATCAGGATTAATGTAAAGGTAACACTTGACATGGTAGGATGGATTTTGCTTATTTTACTATTTTACTCAGAATTACCTGTTTCTTCACAAACCTGAAGCCCTTCTAAAAATATGTGAAATTATTTCAAAATCATAGCTCATCACTTCACAATTAAAACAATCACTTAAACTATACTCACAATTTTTTGTTAAATTGTACTATAACTTGATAAAACTAGCAAATTTGAGGTAAGTCATTAATGACCAACTGAGCAGATATAATAGCATTATAAATAAACAAACTATGCAGTTGCTTTTATGTGACTAATATATTTTTTTCTTTATTTTTAGTGACAAACTGTGCAGATATTATAGTATTATGGTGAATTACATGCATTCTTTGTGTGACTGATTCTAATGTTTTTCTTTTCTTAATTATTTTTTGTTGAGTAATAGGAATTTAGAAAAAATTAGGAGCCTTTAAAAACACTGGAAATATTAAGCAATTTCAAAGTTTAGAAGAAAAAGAATATGAGAAACAGATTGATATTTACATGGATTCTTTCAATGATACTGCTGATTCTACCATTGCGATTCTGGCAATGAAGATTGTAATTGTGTAGAATGTTTCATCAACAAGTAGTTTTAAGCACTTGGACAATAAGTAATTAACAACCTTATTACAGACTATGGTCTTGAATATTCCAAAGTTGTTGAGCCAGAGGATGAATTGAAATAAGCAAAATTTGAATCCAGTATCACAGGTAACAAAGATGAATGAAGATGTCATGGGTGGAAAAAAAATCCATTTCAAATACAAATTGAACTCAAAGTTTACTGAAGGAATGAAAAACAGATGTACCTTCTCAACTAGCATTGTCCCAAACTGTTATCACACAACAGTGTACATGGGGGAAAAAGATATATAAGGCAGAAAATTTGTGCAACATGTCACTATTATTGACCATGATATTTTTTTTTCCAGTCCTGAACCACTTTGATGTGAAATTTTTTTTTTGTAACATAGACTTTTGCATTTAGTAACATTATTGAAAACTGCTGAACATTACATAGAATAGTTTCCCAAAAGATGGCAAAGCATTCACATTACTATGTAGAAAATAGTAAAAGTACAATCATACAGTGTAGCCTGTTATACTAATTGTATCAGTGTGTTCATATTCATCAAAGGGTTAAGCCTTTTGGGTTGTTTTAACTCTTGAGTGGCACATTTTTGCACACAATGGGCTAAACGGCCAGGTTACAAGGATCCCGAGGGCTCAGAGTAGGTTGGGAGAAGGGGACCACAAGACAGGAGACAGATGGTAGCCTTCCATCAAGGCCATATGGTGTTCTTAATATGTACAGGGTCTGGCTCTCTCTCACACATGGGCCATGGCTTAACATCCCATCCGATGGAAGGTGGCCTTTTCAAGCCCATTTGTGTCCCCTATTGATCGAGGGCAGGGAGTTTTGCAAAGATAAATCTCAATGTAGGCCCAGGAAGACTTTAATCTGGGAACTGCATATTACGAGCCTGGCTCACTACTAACTGAGCCACCCCCACCCCTCAAAGGGTTAAGCAGTTACTTACTTTGAAAGCTTGACAAGAGACTCAATATAATAAATAATACAGAAGATCTGAAAAGAAGGACAACATACACAAGAATAAAAACATCCTAACCTTATTTATGACTCTAAAACCAGATTTCTTCATTCTGCAGAAAAGCTATTAAATATAAAAGTTAATTCATGTAATCGTTGTATAAAAATATCTCTGTCTTATGAAAAATGATAAATTGCAAATGCCATTGAAACACAACATCTGGGTACTCCCTTAATGCCCAAGAGGTCATTAATGTCTTATGCTACAAAATGCCCTTTTGTAGCCTGAAAATTTCAAAAAAGCAAAAAATTTATTTTTACCACTAAATAAGCATTATGGAAAAAGAGGTATACTTTAAAAAAAATTATGGGGAGGAATGGTTTAAATATACATATAAATTAACTGTAATTAAACTATATTGTTAGAGTTTACTGTTGCCTTGCCCCTAAATGGTTTGCAAAGACATACAAATTAATAATTGTCTACAAAATTAAAAGAATTTTTAAACTTAGATTTAAAAGTATTTCTTAGGCTGTCACTGTTATGCAATCCAAATGAAGCATGTCAAACCTAAGGTTCAGTTGGAACAAATATATAGCCCTTGAGCTGAAGAAATCTACCTTTCAATCCAACCCACAAATTGTTGCTAGAAAAAAAAGAAACAAAGTGAAAACAGCCTACAGTCTTATGCTGGGCAAAGATTTCAGCCTGTTAATCAATGGGAGTTTGATAATCCTACTCTAGATATACATCTTATGTATCTTTAAACACACTTTCTCCCGCCTTGATACTCATACCTGGAAAGCCATTAGGAAAAGAAGGAACCTTGTGCTCTTCCATAAACTCTTCATATAACTTTAACCCAATCTGTATGCCATTAGGATCAGAGAAACAGAGTTAGTACTGACTGGATTAGCCAGGAGGTTGGGTTGTTTTACCTCTGAGAGTCTTGTGCAGGCATTGTTAAGATATGCCACGCAGACCAGTGCAAGCTCCATATCTCCAGATGAATGAGTTCAACAGAAGGCATATTGCTAGCATGAAAGGTTGGGTTGTTTTACCTCTGAGAGGCATTTTTTTGCACACAGTGGGCAAAATTGCCAGGTCACAAAAACCCCAAGGGCTCAGAGAAGGTTGGGGAGGGAACCCGCTGGACAGCTGTTAGCCTCCTGTCAAGGCCATCCAGTGTGTTCTTTAACATGCACATGGGGCCACAACTTTATGTCCCATCCAAAGGCTGGCAGCGTTTCCAAGCCCGCTGATGTTCCCTACTGACCGAGGGCAGGATGGGGTGCTCTGCAGAAATCAACCTCAATGCTGGCCCAGCTGGGACTTGAACCTAGGAACTGCAGATTATGAGTCTGGTACCCTATCAGTTGAGTCATCCCCGTATCATGAGAGAAGACAATCTTTTGTATTGAGAAATTGCAACTTGTGTGCGCCAGAGTGCATTTGTTGTGCATCGAATATGCAGAGAATGTTTCAAAGAGGGCAGTGGATACTTCGGGAAGGTTCTGGACCTCGTCCACAGACAAGTCCAACTTCAAAGACTGGCTATAACAGACTGCTCTGCACCATATACAACCTTGGTCCAACAGTGGATGTCAATAACACATCTTCTAATGTTGGCAACAAATGTTCGACACAGTTTATTGCAATTCAGACTGCACACCAGCCATTGCTAAGACAGCCTCTGACACCCCAACACAAAACAGCCAGACTATAGTGGTGCATAGAGTTGGGTTGTTTTACCTCTGAGCGGCACTTTTTTGCACACCATGGGCTAAATGGCCAGGTCACATGGACCCCGAAGGCTCAGAGAAGGTTGGGGGAGGGGACCCACTGGAACAGCTGTTGGGAGACAGATGGTAGCCTCCCGTCAAGGCCATCCAGCGTGTTCTTTAACGTGCACAGGGTATGGCTCTCCCGCACACGGAGCCACGGCTTAACGTCCCATCCGACGGACGGCGGCCTTTCCAAGCCCATCGGTGTCCCCTACTCACCGTGGGCAGGGCGGGGAATTTTTGCGGAGATAAATCTCAACGCTGACCCAGCTGGGACTCGAACCTGGGAACTACAGATTACGAGCCTGGCGCGCTACCGACTGAGCCACCCCCGCCCCGTGTTGCGTAGAACGATGGCAGTGGCATGATGAATGGTATATCATCTTCACTGATGAATCCTTCTTCTGTCTGTTCGAATCTGATGGCAAAATTCTCATCTGCTGACAGGTTGGTGAGGAGTGTATTTGGATGAGGCATACAGCACCAACATATGGGTTAGGTTGTTTTACCTCTGAGCGGCACTTTTTTGCACACCATGGGCTAAATGGCCAGGTCACATGGACCCCGAAGGCTCAGAGAAGGTTGGGGGAGGGGACCCACTGGAACAGCTGTTGGGAGACAGATGGTAGCCTCCCGTCAAGGCCATCCAGCGTGTTCTTTAACGTGCACAGGGTATGGCTCTCTCGCACATGGGGCCACAGCTTAACATCCCATCCGACGGACGGCGGCCTTTCCAAGCCCATCGGTGTCCCCTACTGACCATGGGCAGGGCGGAGAATTTTTGCGGAGATACCAACATATGGAATTATGGTGTGGGGTGCAATTAGTTATGAAAGCAATTTTGCCTTAGTATGGATCCACACCACTATTACAAGCATTTGTTACAACCCGGATATTTTGTGCTTATAGACTGTCCAACATAACATATTTCAGCAGGGCAATGCAAAACCCTATGCAGCAGCTGACATTGTTGAATACCCAAGGCAAAACAATGTGCATATCCTTCTGTAGCTTGCTAGATCCCTTGATTTGTCACCCATCTAAAATTTATGGGATATTTTCAAATGGATGTTGGGGCCAATACCAGCACATCCCACCAAATGTAGACAAAGTTTGGGCAAGGGTGCACAGTTCTTGGACAGCTATTCCACAACCTAGCATTAAACATTTCTTTCACTCCGTGCTTCGCTGTGTACAGTAGGTTATACACTGAAGTGCCACTGAATTAGGGATAGGAGACATTATCCAAATTCAGTACTGCAAGTCCCGCATTTGCACGCACGAGTGGCTGAAACTCTGGTCATATTTAGCTGTCAGCTTTGGCTTCCCCAAGCATTCGCCGTGAGAAGTGTAATGGGAAAGGCGCGAGATTTAGATGCATTTGACAGAGGGCAGATAGGTGCCCAACGGATGGGGCACTCGATCTCCGAAATTGTCAACGAACTTGTATTTTCCCATATGACAGTTTCAAGGGTGTTCTGGGAATATATGAAAATTCCAGCAAAAAAACAAAACAAAAAACAAGCACCTGGACAAACTACAAAGGACAACCAGCCATGAATGACTGTGGGCTTTGCTGTCTGACCCACATCGTATGGACTGATGGGAGGTGATTTCAGACATTATCTGAAATCACCTCCCATCTGAACACGGGTTACAGCTGGGAAGTCAGTGCATGGACCGTGCAATGCTCACTTCATCGTCTTGGCTTCTGGAGCTGCCGACCTACGAGAGTCCCACTTCCAAAGGCACAACACCAGCTAAATGCCTTAGCTGGGCTAAAGAACATCGAAAATTGGCAACGAATAGCCTGGAGTGATGAATCCCGATTTAAACTTCATCAAAACCAATGGGAGACTAAGGTATGGCGCCAACCCCATGAAATCTACATATCAGATTGGAACAGTACAAGCTGGTGGTGGCTCAGTGATGGCCTGAGGTGACAAGACAACTGTTCATCTCACAGGTCCAGGCTGGCTACTACATGGTTGCAGGAGCATTCTGCTGACTTTGAAATAATGAATTGGCCACCTAGAAGCACAGATTTAAATCCCATCAAAAATCTTTGGGATATTGTCAAGCAGAGTGTTCGGGCCTATGTCCTATCAGTGATGGAGGATGCATAGGCCGCCATACTTGTGGAACATTTACACAAGCTTGTGGAGTCCTTGCCTCGTCATGTGGTGGCTGTTTTCAGGGCCAAGGGGGTCCAATACGTTACTAGGTTGCTATCCCTAATTCAATGGCACTTCAGTGTACAGGAAAGGGGCCATTACTAAACAATTCGGTAAGCAACTATCCAATTGTCTCTAATATTGTAATCATTTATGATTAAATCATTAATCACAAATTGCTGAAGAAGGACATATATATGTGTATATTAAAAATCTGGATATTATATTGTCCACAATATATATGTATTACAATCTTTTTAACAATTTTGTGCAAATCTTTCAAGATATAATGTGAACTTTAGCAAATTCACAACAAAATTACTCTACAACTGTGACTTCTACCATATTATGGATTAAAATTGGAACTTTGCAAAAATTCTCTTCATTGACTCTGCTCATGCTACAGCACCAGCACATTTATCAATGGGCTTATAGATCTACATTGTGCAAGTTATGCCATTTATTAGTGACTTTTCATCTATTTTAATGTTATATTTTTGACAATAAAGTAGTAAAAGCATTTTTAATATATATATATATACCTACACAATCAATTTCATACCGTGATTAGCTGCATTCATATTAACTCCTTAACTGCTCAGTTTTTACTTCAACCAATTCCTGTCTCCGCATACTCAATGAAGATATACTCCCTTTGGCAATTTTTTCATGATGTACATATTGATGATATGCAGCAATGGTGTTTAACCATCCTATATAATACCTTTTTTATTTTGGGACATGGAAATCATAATCAGTGTTTACAATTAATTGCTCCCTTTTTAGATGCCTAATTTAAATACATAAAATTTGTAATAAAAAAAAAGCTAAAATAAAAATGTAAATGACTGGAGATGTAATGTCTGATGTATGTAAAAAAAAGGATCAGAGAAACAGCCCTCTATAAACTCTGTGAACCCTCTGAATTTTCTATTCTCACAAGCAACTTGTATTCACACTTTCTCACTTGTTGCATTTTCTTTCCTAAATACTTTGCCCAAAGCTTACAGAACAATTTTGAACAAGTCTCTCATGACCAAGCAGCCTGCAGCTCACTGATTGCACGGTAAAGCAAAGGTTGTTTGAATAACAGTAAAACACAAAGCTAAAAAAATGCAAAAAAAAAAAAGCAGCCTCTTCCCTCAAAAAATCTGAAAAATCAATGAAATTACTTACTTACACTTATGAGGATTGTAAGATAAAAAATATATCTTTATTATAAAGTAAACATCATTTCAAGCATTATGCAAAAATTACAGATTAAATATGAATGAATTTCAGCACATTCTTTTAAGTATTATAGAAGAAAAAAAAAACTAGGAAACTAATGAACACAGAAAACTTTTTTAAAATATTCAAAAACAACTAAACCAAAGAATAAGAAACCTGATTCAGAATTATAAAATGCTCATTGTTCAGACTTTGTTTCTTAGCTTATTATTCTTTTCATTTGATGTACTAAATTTAACATATACTACAATATTTTCATAAAAATCCCTTATAAATACACTATGCACTATTAATATCAAAAAATTTAATATACTATTTAATACTGTCTATACATTTTTAATTAAACATGTAGCTGAATAAAATACTTAAGTTACAGTGCTTCAGTGAAAGTTCTTTCTACTGGCACCATTCACATTCATTAAATTTCATTGCATAAGTTCTGGTCTCAAGTTGCTATAATAAAAGCAGTAATCTACAGTTCTTGTCCCAGAGCAATCTGTTGAACACTATCCAATTTTTGTTAGTCGGTTCTAGTTGTGCATGCGGAATGTTTATTCACTATCACAGTATCACTTTCCACTTGCACATAATGCACAATATACAAGTTATGCTTAGTCTTTTAAAATGTTAGAAAATATTTTTTCATTTTTCAAAAACCTATTCTTCTGCACCAGCTCAGATTAATGTTAGACAGAAATTTAATTTTCATCATAAAAAAATATATATACATGTAGTCCTCAATTTACAGAAGGGTTACATTCCTAAAAAGTTGGCGGTAAAACACATTTCTGTCACATTTCTTCACTTAATTCCATTGTGCAATGATGAATACATCTTAGAGAAAAATTTTTCAGATCTAAAACTTCATATAAACATAATTCTTGATATAAACATATTTGAATAAAAAAGAAAAGCCACAATGTTTTAACACTTTCAAAGCTCACTCAGATGTTGTTTGTGTTTCCAAATTACCATGAGCTATCACAAAAGTTACATATGAACAAAAGTACATATACTGAGATGCCAGTTAATTAGGTACACCACTACTTATTCCATAAATGGTTCATCCCAACATGTAATAAGTTGTGACCATGGTGTGCAGTATAAATCAGGCAGACCAGCTCTACAAGCATCCGTTAGAGTTGGATTGAGTGTCAGAATTGGCAAGTGAATGACTTCGAATATGCATGATAGTTGGTGTTAGGCAACCAGTTCTAGCATCTCCCAAATGGCCGTCCTCTTAAGTTTTTCATGCACAATCGTTTCAAGGGTTCCAAAAATGGTGTGAAAAGCAAAAAACTACCAGTGATCAGTGATCCTGTGGATGAAAATAGCTTGTGTATCAGAGGAGTTGAGAATCATACAAGTGAACAGATAGGCCACAACCAGGCAAATCACAGCACAATTAAACACTGATGTGCAGAAGGTCATCTCTGAACACACCATATATTGGACCTTGTTGCAAATGGGCTACAACAGCCACTGATCATATTGATTACCACTGTTGTCAGCAAAGAACATGAAACAACATCTGTGCAGGAGCATCAACACTGGACCATTGAGGACTGGAAAATGGTAGCCTAGTCAGATTGGGTTGGGTTGTTTTACCTCTGAGTGGCACTTTTTTGCACACCATGGGCTAAATGGAAAGGTCACAAAGACCCCAAAGACCCCAAAGGCTCAGAGAAGGTTGGGGGAGGGGACCCACTGGAACAGCTGTTAGGAGACAGATGGTATCCTCCTGTCAAGGCCATCCAGTGTGTTCTTTAATGTGCACAGGGTATGGCTCTCCCGCACACAGAGCCATGGCTTAATGTCCCATTCAGCAGACGGTGGCCTTTCCAAGCCCATCGGTGTTTCCTACTGACCGTGGGCAGAGTGAGGAGTTTTGCAGAGATAAATCTCAATGCTGACCCAGTTGGGACTCTAACCTGAAAATTGCAGATTATGAGCCTGGAGCGCTACCGACTGAGCCACCTCCACCCTAGTCAGACAAATCAAGCATGATGAAAAAGGAACTGTGTGGTTCCTTTTGCATCATGCTGATAGAAGGATCAGAATTTGGCAGAAGAAACATGAGGTCATGGAGCCATCGTGTCTGGTGTCAATAGTACAGGCCGATGGTAGCATTGTGATGGTGTGGAGAATGTTTTTCTGGCACACATCAGGCTCCCTGATACCCATTGAAGGACATCTGAATGCTACAGACTATATACAGTGTATCCTCACTTGGATGGACATGTTCAGCATGACAATGCACCTGCTTACAAGGTGCATATCGTCACTGAATGGTTCCAGGAATATATTGGCAAGTTTCCCTTGCTTCATTGGCCTGCACAGTCCCCAGATCTAAACTTCTATTGAGCATCTTTGGGATGAGGTGGTAAGGGATGTTAGCAATGAGACTTGTTGCAGCAACTGTGTGACAAAATCAATTCCACATGGTACAACATTTCTGCACAATGCATCCAGCATCTTGTAAGTTCCATGCTCCAACAAATTCCAGTTGTTCTATAGTGTTCTAACTATGAATTACATATACATGGCGTTTCAAAAAGGACACAACCCTAAATATAAGAGAGTAGAACTTACGCGCATGTACATTTTATGCCATAATATTAGTCAGTTGGCATTACTGTACTCAAGGTTAACAGCCTTTAGTAGTTGAAATGACCTTGTCACTCACTAGTCTTACTCAAGCATTCATTCCTTTGTATTGTGTCAGCTATGTCGTTTTCCAAAAACTAATGTGTATTTATTGTTGAGACTTATTGTGGGTACAAATCTTACAAATGTGTGAGAAAGGAATTTGAGTTGAAGTTTCCTCAATCTGCAAGTTTCCAACAAGTCGACAATATCTCGTTTGATTGCTAAATTTCGTGACACTGGGTCTGTACAGGATTGAAAGAGCTCAGGCTGGACATCACTGTTAACTGCTGAAGTTCTTGACGTTGTGTCTCAGCATTTAACTCGCTCACCCAGAAAATCTCTTAGAAAGCTATCTTCACAGGTTGGACTGTCACCAACTACTGTTTTCAGGGCTAAAAAGAAGTTAAAATTTCATGCCTACTCATTGGTATCGTTCATGAACTGAAAGAACCAGACCATGAAAAACGTTTAAGGTACTGTCATTGATTTCGTTCTTTTGTTGATGAAAAATGAATTGAGGTGTTGGACCATGTTTATTTCAGTGACAAGGTTTTGTTTCACTTGGATGGGTATGTGAACAGTCAAAACAGTCGAATATGGAGCAGTCCCAAGATTCCCAGATCT
Organism: Ryuthela nishihirai; assembly: GCA_038380435.1. NCBI lineage: Eukaryota > Metazoa > Arthropoda > Arachnida > Araneae > Heptathelidae > Ryuthela > Ryuthela nishihirai. The sequence continues at coordinate 838,247 of JAWZYU010000070.1, forward strand.
TACTCCTCCAGATTTTTTCCTTTGGGGATATCTCAAATGTGTAGTGTTTCAAAACAATCCTCATACACTTGAGACTTGAAGGCTAACATTGAAAGAGAGATTTTAAACATAAGAAAACAAACATTATGAAAGGTGGCTGCAAAAGTCATGAAACGGGTATGAACCTGCATCCAGGTTGCAGGAAATCACTTTCACATCTGTTGCAAAAGGTAGATATATGTCTAATTTGCATCTTTTCAAATTTGTATCTTTTGTCAAGTTTAAATAGAAAAATACAATAGAAGATTGTGTCCTTTTTGAAACACCCTGTATATATCTATGAATCTATATCTGAAGTTATGTCTATGAAAGCACAAGAAGATGCAACATGCTACTAGGTGGGTGTAACCAATAAACTGGCATCTCAGTGTATGAAATAATATTGTAATGAATGAAATGTAAAATCAATAAAGTTTCAATTTAAAATAAAAATTAATTCACCCTGGTATGCACTGCCATGCTGATTTGACCTATTCCAAAAGACAAAAAAATTATCAAAAGCAAACCACCAGTAATGAGAATTGGAAGTATTAATAACCTTTATAAACAATCTGTACTTGAGAAATAAACTGCATAAATAATTCTGTTCCCTCCAAAAACTGCTTCAGTGCTTGAGGTGGATTAGGGTCATGGAAAGAAGTTAGAACACGGTTGAGGAAGGGGCAGCAGCACATTGCTCAACCATATTATCAAATAGAAATTGATAGAGATAATTAAATAATTAAAAAAATAAATTTTGGTGGTCATCACTCAAGGGCCACATCAAGATTCTTGATATCAACTGTTATATTTGTGGCTATAAAAAACACTTTTCTGAAAAAAATTACATAACTGGAAAATTTTTGCCATGTAACAAAAATGGGTGCTGAGATGCAATTTCTGTAAAGTGCGAAATTCAGTATAAAGGGGTTTTGTAAGTCAAGGACTACCTGTATATATAAATTGTCTCCGACATCAATTAAAATGTTATTTTCCCTATGAATGTGAACAAGTGATATTTTACAATGCTGGGTGGCTCCTGGCAAATGAATGCAAAGATTTAAACGAGTCTCCAATATATTTTTCATGCTTAGTTATCAATTTTTTCCTTCTTAATTTTAAATATTTTTTTGTGTTCAGAATTAAATGCTCTTTCTTTTGATACGTAATATGAATTATTTCATCAATTACTTCAAAATAAGGTTCAACAGTTGAGTTGCATTTTTAAAGAGATTTTTACTCTTCTATTAAGCAGCTTAAGCCACTTTATCGAGCATTTTTGGTGTTTTAAGTGACCCCAAGTAGTGATTTGGGAAATTTATTATATAATGATAATTTAAAATGATTAAGTTTATTTAATCCAATGATATTTAAAATCCGAGTCAAATTTATTGGTTACTGCACTTTTTCTTCAAATTAAAGATGCATTTCATCTCTGCTAATAATTAAGGAATAATTCTATTTATTCACTGGCAACTTTCAAAGCATAAACCTGAGAATTTTACTGAAACTTAGCACCCATGAAACTTAACATCTGCCTTAAGGTGAGTTATTGATGCTCAAGAATTTTTATTACTACATGCCTAACTTGTAGAATAAAATTTACTAAACTTATTTTGCAATAAGAATTAGAAAGGAGAAAATATGAAGTCTACCATTATAACATGTAAATATAGACTTTGTCACTAATTACAATAGTTCAAATATATATATGTAGAAGTTGTGAAGCAGAATTCATTAAGCAAATGCAGAAATCTTTCTCAGCTTTTAAAAAACATATACAGAATAAAAACCTAAAAATAAGAAAGTGAACTAGACATTCTAAATAATTCATGACTCTTCTTGTTCTTTGCATATTTCACATTATATTGTTATTTCAATTTCAATGAATTCTAATTTCAAGAATATTGTTTTATCTGCATTTATGAACTTAAAGAATAAACTTGTATATTGAGCTATAGAGGGTTCAAATGTACAAGTCATACTTAGGCCCCATAATTGTGAATTTAGTTAGCTACAAAAAGATTAGTATCAAAAATTAAAATGATCTTTATCATTTGGATGCTCTGTCATTGACAAAAAAAAAAAGCCCTTGAACAAAAAAATGATAAGCATTAGCTGTCAGCTTTGCAATATAAAGTCTTTAAGCATTTTAATACAAAATTTCTCTTTAAAGAATTACTTTTTTTTACATAATTATGTACTTAAACCCCAAATTTCTATCTTTCTGAAGTGACTAACTGAAAAATCAAAAATGGTACTTTCACAATGAAAAGTTATGACCATTCATAGAACTCTACTATGAATGGAGAACTATGGTTGCTGCAGTGCTAGCAAAAATACTATACAGAGCTCTAGCTACTGTAAAACAAGGTTAACAAAATATTGAATGAATATTTTGTGTTTAACTTACCTTATCATATTGTTCACTTACTTTATCACTTACCTCATATTTAGGGCTGCAAATTAAATCAATCATTTGCACAAATACTTACTAATTCTTAAAAAATTATGACATAAAATACTATCAAAAAGCTGAATAAATAAAGAAATTAAATAAAACATTACTTAAGAAATGTTTTCTTTAAATTTTCATAATCTTTCATCTAATTACTTTTATAAGATTTTAATATCTGTATTTAATACTAATTCATTTAATAACCAAAATGACACAACCAAACAGAAATTATAGCTAACATCAACAGAAAAAATATTAACAAATATGGCAATAAATATTCATACTCCAAAATTTTATATTTAAAAAAACTATGTTATGCAGAAATTAAACAATTTATATAAATTAACCCAGGAGTTTAGTCTTTAGCCACCCATTCCATGTAATCATATTTGAACTTTTTTTTTAATTTTTCATAATTCTGTAATCTTTTTTTTAAAGAATACATAAATATAATATCACATGCTTTATATTTGGCAAAAGTATAAAGTATCTCAAGAAGTTAACATCTTAATTTTTTTCTTCACTTTTTATAGGCATTTGCAATTCTTAATATGGCTTTTGCATCCATAATTTACCTAAATACACTTTTAATGTTCATCAGCAAAAATATAACAAGAGATAAAAAAAAAAGTACACAAAAATATGGGGCAAAAGCAGCTAATGTCAGTGGCACATTTAGGTCCTGTTTGCCATTCATTAGATCACTTTTTTTAATGCCCCCATGAAATGTGTTGTTCAGACAGCAAAATCTCTGTGTCTATATAATAGAAAAATACAAGCCAGTTAGAAAACTAGATGCAGTTAATAGCTCCATGCTACAGAATTCATTTGCAGCAATTCAAAAATGCATATGGGTAGGCCAAAAGATCAAAAGACCAACTACTCCTGGGTTAACATAACAGATAGGTATAATATCCATATTTGTTATCAAATTTAAATTCTACTAACTAGCAACATAAAGCAAACTCACTGGTACCATTCTAATAATCCAGTGCATTATGCTCAGGTAGTCATACCCAATCCAAAAATTTCTGTTGCACTTTACAACAGTAAACTGATAAACAATTAAGTCATAAGAACTTTGAATGACTAAGTGCTTTCATCCTTTTATCACATTACATAAACAATATATGCTAATGTTCAAGAACAGCAATGTTCATCATCAATTTAAGTTTTTCCACATTTACTAAAAATCCAAAACTAACTGAATACAAACAAAAAAAAAAAGCAAAACTTGAAGGTTTAATTAATATAACACAAAAAAGAATCAGATGTATGGTATAGTTAAATTGCAAACCTTTGCTTTTCTGTGCAATATGCTTTGTTAAGTGTTGTAATTATTAAACATTTCAGCAACTTTTTTTTAACCTTGTTTCTAAAATATGCTATATCATTACCATATTTAGCAAATGTGAAACTATATGTTAATGTTCACTTATAGTGAAGGAATAAAGCAGTTGTGAAAAAAAAAGTACAGTGCTGCTACCAAGTGTATACAATAATGAAGATGCAAGTAAAATAGTTTTAAATGAAAATATCTCAAATCTTTAATAAGATGATGTAATGAATGGCAAATTCTTCTGTTTGCATAATCCTATATGAATGATTTTTTTTCCCACTTCTTTAATATTTGTGACTATTTTGCACTCATATCTGATGCGTTTGGGGAATACATGGCCACGTGACAGTGTGAAGATATTCCTCCTTATAGTGTTTCCTCAGTTTAATTCACTATTAAAGATTTAAGATACTGACATTTAAAAACATATTTACTAATATCTTCAATACTATCCATACAAGATTTAACTTTTAAGCTTAAAAAAAATTTTAATACATAAAATTATTGGGAATGGTAAAGAAAAGAGTATTAAGTGTATTCATAACATTTACAAGTACTGTAACTAATTCTTAACCCTTTACAGCAGTATTTCTTAGCTGGAGTAAAAATTTTGATCATATTTAAGTATACACTTTGCTTTTACTATTTGCACTATTTTAAGTTTCTGAATAATATAATGAAATCACAGTGTACATATCATAAATTTAATAAAACTCTAAAACATTGTATATGATATATAAGTAAAAAATAGCAGAAATAATGCAGTATGATCCAACATTAATGGTATAAAGGTGTATCAGGATCTGTGGTAACAAGAGTTTCCGAGATGGATGCCAAAATGACATATTTCAGGTACATAGATATATCTCCTTAACATAGAAGAACATTTCTACATCTCTATAGAATGAGATTCCTTACAAGAGATAACAACATGATAGAAGGTTTGTAGGTAAAGGTAAATGCCATGCAAGGTGAGTTGTTACATGTTGGATGTTCTTTACAGCTCAATGTTAAATATTAGGAGCAATAATAGCAGTAACCAAAACAGTCAGTTGCTATGAGATTATAAAATCTGAGTGCACAGAACTGTTCTAATTGGTGGTTTGTATTACCTAACCAAATGAACTCACTGAAATCTGCTTACCTAATCTATTACCTTACTTTATTAATTTCCTGACTTGCACTACCAATTTCCACAAGACTAGATCAGTGGCTAGTTATTAGAGCTTAAGCTGGAATCAGGTAATGTATTATATTATACTTTATATAATATTATATAACAGCTGTAATTCTGGGCGGGTGGACATATATGACATCATCGGTAGCAGAAATTGGCAGTTTCCCTATGGTTCTGTAGCTACTTGAGCGATCGATCCCAAATTTGGTGGGATGGTCCCACTAGTTTTGACCCTCTTGGTATTGACAGATGGGGTTCCTAGATGCCGTAGGTTGGGAGTGATCCTTCGAAAAGCGTCCCAGATTTCTGGGGTGCTGTCATCGCCTGCCTTGTGAATGCAGTTTTGATTGACATACATTTGGTGTGAATGAACTCATCGAAGAGTTTTGCACCAAATGTTTGGCGTGAATACTACTAGTATAATACATTCCTGATGTCTGCTTCAGCTCCAATAAATGGCCTCTAGTCTTGTGGAAATTGGTAGTGCAAGTTGGAAAATGGATAAATAAGTCAGATAAACAGACCTCAGTATGGTAATTTGGTCATGTAAAACAGACCACCACTTAGAACAGTTCTGTGCACTCAGACTATATAATATCATAGTTACTGACCTTTTTAGTTAGCACCATCTGTGTTCCTAAAATTTAACATTGAACTGTAAAGAACATCCAATCCATAACAACTCACTTTGTATGCCATTTAGACCACCAACTTAGAATAGTTCTGTGCAATCAGACTTTATACCATAGCTACTGACCTTTTTGGTAGTGCTATCTGTGCTTCTAAAATTTAACAATGAACTGTAAAGAACATCCAAAACATAACAACTCACCTTGCACACCATTTAACTTCACCTACATATATTATCTCTTGTAAGGAATCTCATTCTATAGAAATGTTCATTCTACATTAAGGAGATATCTCTGTACCTGAAATATGCCATTTTGGCATCCATCTTTTAAACTCTTGTTATCACAGATCTTGATCACACTGATTTATTTCTGCTATGTTGTACTTACATATCATATACAGTGTTACATAGTTTTATTAATTTGAAGTTTTCGAATGTGTTTAAATATGAATTTTAATTGGGATTTGAGGTGGGTAGCTTATTTTTAAAGGTAATGTGACAGTAATGAAATGATGATGCAAACAAATAAACTTTAGAGCAATTGCTCTAAAGGTTAGAAATCTTAACAGTTAAGGGTACAATGGAAGTTGAATATTATGCATTGGTGTGGGAGCTGTACAAACTCAAACTATGCCTAGGTGTGTCAGGAGTACACAAAGGCTGAGAATTGTTCCTCTACAGTTGTTATTAACTCTAGTTATTTCATGCATAGTTTCTTAACATTATTATAAAAATTCATTCCATAATATTATTAGTAATTTTAAAAGATCATAAGCTAAAATAATCCTTATTCATAATAATCAATTATTGGGACTAAATGCAGAGAAAGAGGTCTTGATATAGTTATTCCAAAATGAGGGATTTCTTCCTAAAAGAATAATCTCAACTACTGATTAGTCAATTCAGTAGATTCATTTTTTTGCACATGGATTATAATTTCTTCATTTAATATCAGGAATATGGATAAGAAGACATGCATAGACCAACTGTACTTTCAGTAAGGGACGATTTATTTGATGAAAAAAAAAGAAAAGAAAAAAAAATCACAGTGCTTATGATAATTACAAAAAGCATAAATTTTCTTTCAGCAATGATAAATTTGCAAAATTGCACTCAATCCCTGGTAATTGTTGTAGATTATGGTCTAGCACTACTGACTAAGCCAACTTAAACCCCCCTACCCCCAGTACAAAAGGCTTTAGTTGCTAAAACTCATTTACGATACTCAGTTAAAAGAAACAGAGATAATGAAAAAGATCAAATGGCAGATCATGAAGGGATCTACCATTCAATCAGCAAGGGAAAACTGAGGATCTTTGCAAATGCAGAGCTAAGTATCTGCAAAGATTAATGAACAACCATTAAAACAAGACAGAGATTTCAAATAAAAGAATTTATACAGTAAGAAATACAAAAATTATTTGAAAAGTATTTGCTAGAATATGAGTTTAAAAATGGAGTGCAAAATATTAAAATTTTTTTAAGAGACTAGGATGGAAGTAATTTAATACTGCATCTTAATGTATGGTGTCCAACACAAAGTAGCTACAGTTATGGGAAACTTGAGCAGTAGAGCTGATATTCATTAAAATGTAATCCAACTGAATCATTAGGAAGTCTTGGTACTAAATAGTAAAACAAAAAGTCTACTTACTAGATATTATTCTTATAAGGTAGACAACTGTTATTCTTGCTGAGTTTAGCCTTATTGACTACCTTCGTATAAACACTAATACCAAGGTAGTCAATAAGGCTCATACTAACTTATTTTGATATTGACTGCATTACTGAATGCATTTATATTGTACTTAGTCAACTGAAATAACTATCAAATAAGAGTTGTATCAAGAAAGCAGACATTTTTTAACATGACTTCTTACTGATTTCAGCTGGACTTCATTTTATCATATCCCTCCATCAGTGCTAAAATTAGAAATGCTGCATTACACTAACTACATGATTTGAGCATCCATATTTAACATGAGATACTAAATTATTTCTATAGTGTTACTTTTTTAATAACCAATTACTTTTACACTGTTAAAGGCCTTTGATGGTAGCTTTACATACACTGGAAGGCATCCCCTGATATGACCATACAGAACCAGATGGGCAATGCTCCCAAGACCTGACTAAACTTTCTAATGTTACAGGCTATTAATATATTTCAGAAAAAAATTTTCATTTCTTTGAAAAAAAAATGAAAGGTACAGTTTGCTCTATTAATTGGCCTTGTATAAACAAATATTTTATGTCACCTGCTATAAAAGGGCAACTTCCCACAACCTGAATGTTGATCATTTAAAACACTGGTTATTTACTAACTTTGATTACATTTAAAATGGATTCTGATTTTGATTTTGTCACATTGGTGGGCCTCTGATGAGAAATATCTACTATAATTCTTATTTAGCTTGTGCACTGTTAACCCAATGAGTCCAAGTACAAAGTTCTGCTTCTAAGGCCATCAATGATCATACACAAGATTATTGTGTCTGATACAGATCAACAGATACTGATCAACCAGGTGGTTGATCAGTACTTGAAAGGGCCCAATAGGATACCTGATACTTCTACCAGAATTGATTCTTAAGTACTTAAAGGTGGGAGAATGGTTACTGAACAGTATTAATCTAATGAAAATAAAGCATTCATATGTAATGCTCAGTAAATTTTTAGTGTCTTGTATCTATAATATTTTGCTTAAGCAGATTCGTGAGAAATGCTTAAAGTTTCAAAAACATGCAGTTACTAGCTTTGTAGATTTCAAAAAGGCTTTTTATTCTGTTCATTGGCATAATTTGTGGTTGATTGTGAGATTGTATGGCATACCTGAAAGTTAGTTAACATAATGATTTGTTTTATAAAAGTACTGAGCCATGTGCAAGAGTTGGTAAGGCTTATAACAATTGGTTTAGAATTACTACTGGAGTTCGATAAGAGTGTATTTGCTTCATTTCCCTTTGGTTTTTGATTATATTACGCATAATTCACTGCAAGGTGCAGATTTTAGTCTTAAACGATAGAGAAATCTGAAAATTTCTGATTTAGAGTATGCTGATGAAATGGCTCATTTAACATATGATGCTGATGAGATGAACTCTTTCATTATGGCTGTTGATGATAGAGAGAAAACTAATGCAATGAAAATTGATCAATCTGGTTGTGCTTCAGTTATTTTAAATGGTTACAACCTTCAGCAAGTGTCTCAGTTTAATTATCTCAGGGGTTCGTAACAGGTACTGATAATGTGTGGCATGAGATTAACATAACAATAAGGATTGCTGCTGGGACTTTTAAGAATCTGTGGAGATTGTGGAAAAATAAGCATATACACCTTAGATCAGTGATTCCCAACCTTTTGGAAGACACCACAGAATAGAAGAGATAAAAAGGTTGTCACAGAAAATTCCATTAAATTTATTTTTTTGACCACCCCTCTTGACTGCCTCAACGCCCCCCATTTGCCTCTGGATCCGCTACCGCCCCCATGGAAGGCTCCAGCGCCCCCACTGGGGGGCGGTATTGCCCCGGTTGGGAATCTATGTCTTAGATTATATTATTTAATAAAGGATTAATTGGATGCTGTAGCCCCCTCTACCATGATACATACAAGAAAATATAAACATTCTAAACATAGCACAAAGAAAGTAAAGCTAGCCCGAATAGCACTCCTGAGCCCCCTCTTAAACTTATAAATAAAATTTTTATTACTAAATTTAAAGGCTCCCTTTCTGAAGTTTGATACAGTAGTGAAACTTGATCCCTTTGTAAACAATAAAATAATGCCTTTGAATTGATACCTTCGATTTTAGATGTTTATGCAGTACCTTGAGCATTAGGTGGTCTGACTTTGTAAGTAATGATGAGGTTAGGCAGAGTCAGAAACCACTTTTGAGTGGCATGTGTAGGGAGAGTTATGAACATGGTACCTATAGGCCTCAGAAAAAGGGAGTTACCTAAGACATGGTGAACAGACAATGCCAAACAGGACTTTTTTTTTAGAATTCGCCTACAGTGGCCAAATGCTGTGGCCTGTATCTCAGGATAGATCTGTTTGTAGAACTAAATTAACAGACTGGTTGGGTTTTCATAGACATGGTTTGTCTGTCTTGAATTAATTTATAAATACTTTCAACTTTTCTTTATTCAAAGCACTAACATATTTCAAATTGACAAGATATTCACAGTCACCTTCAATAACCTTTTCTCATCTTTGCAACAGCTGGGCAAATACCTCAGGCATAAAACTCCGGTGGTTTGCTATCGAAACACTTGATAAGAACCCTTTCTATTATGGGAAATATTTTGTGGCACATATTTGCTATTTCTGGCTCTCAGTTATTTATAACTTTCAGGGACTAACTTCTCCCTTTCAATGGTATGGGGGTCATTTGAAGTATTTGTTTGGTCATTGCTAATCATGGTGGAACTAGCATCTTGTAGCATATTAATGCTAGCTGCAAAGCATGTTAAATACCTAATCTTATGTTTCGATTTTTACATATTTTAGACACATTTTATCTCATTATTGTGTACGTCACCAAAGTTTTTGCTTCCATCTCTTTCACTTATACAATTTCTATCTGTATTGCTATATTTGCTTTCTGGCCTTTGCCATTTAAATCTCAGTTGTGGTCTCAGTGTCCATTTAATCTCAGTGTTTAATGATTTTTTTCCCCAACTTTGTTTCTTCCTTTTATCTTATTTGGAGCACTTTCACTACATAATCTATACGTCATTAAATCCCAATCTACCTATTGCTTTTCACACCACTGCAGTTGTCAGTAGCATTTTGGGTTGAGTCTCAAGGCTGATCACTTGTGTTTCATGAAATGCTACTTTTCACAAGCCTGTTATGTAAATTGTCAGTTGTTTGGTTTGTCATGGAACTAACCTAAATAATGTGAATTACTAGGATGCTCTAGGGTATATATTTGAGTTGTAAGCACTTCTTTGAATTTTACTATTATTTTCCTAATTGCTCTTTGCTTGAACAAGCACAAATACTCTTGATGAAAATCAAAATTTCTTTCTGCCAACACAGGCAAGCAACTTTGTACCTAACCCTCTTTCAACACCATCCTAATCTTAATCATTATAATTAAAGTTCTGTAAAATACTTTTACTTTATTTTATTAATTAATGTTTAATGCCCTTGAAATACACTTATTTTTGTAATAAATAAATATATTGTTCTTGTCACGTTTACATTTATGAACTACAAACCTACTTTTTCTCTATGAACCTGAAACCAAATCTCTTTTCCACCCACAGATACTTATTTTCAGGACTCATAATGTTTTCTAGAAATGTAACCCTCCATGAATAGCATGGGCCTACTGTACATCAAATAATCATAAAGAGAAGTGGCTTACTTCTTGATAAACAATGCAAAATATTTTTCTAGTCAATTGCTTTAACAAATACTTTAGCCTATGCCTAGTCTTCTTAATAGTGTATTAAAAAAATTACTTTTTGAAAAATTATGTGTGTAACAAACTAGGTTGTTTTTTTTTTTGTAAAACATTCCTTTGTTGTTTTAATAGTATGACATCACTAGTGATGCATCTCAATAATCCAAGTTCAAATCTGGATTTTGTCAAAAGAACAACATAACATTTATGTCAGATAACAATCCATTAGCTGAAGTTTACTATAAATATTTTTGTATCCAATCAAATTTTTCTCCTTGGTCACAATAGTATATTAACATGTGTTGTAGCAATTACAATGTATAAGTTTTTGATATCCAAGACTCTAATGTATAAACGAATTTTAAGTTTATTACTCTCCAAAATATAAAGTTGTTTGGGGTTTTATGAAACACTAGCAATCTAAAAAGGTAAGATAGATTCAGTCAGTATGTAATTGTGTTTAGGTACAATGGTGCAATCAGAAGATTTTTCAGGGTGAGTGAAAATATTAAAAATAATTGCTGATGGTAAAATGTGATTTGATTGCAAAGTGATGCATTTATTATTAAAATATTACGGAAACAAAACATTCATTTACTGATACATATAAATTACTTTATGATACTATGAAACAGCATATTGAATATATTTTTTTTATAAAATCTGATTAAATTATATCTTAACCATGTCTTTTCTGAAGAAGAACTTAAGACTGCATTTCTGAATTCTAATTTCTTCCCATATAATGAAAAAATTCTTATCTACCTTTCTTACACTTGAATAGAGAGAATTCATCTGTTATATACAACAAATTTGCACTAATCAATTATTATTTATATTATTAACAATTCCATATGTTTTTATATGTTCAAGGATCATGCAGAAAAAACAAATCGAGATTTGAGTGTGCAATAATAAATATAAAAATGCAACATTACAGAGTTTAAAAATCTGGAGAATGTATTCAAATAAATAAGCTTGGAAACTTTGAGCTGCAGGCTGCCCAATCCCTATTCATTGAACTTAAAATCAAATAAATACACCCATTTCCATGCTGATATGAAAAGGCAGAGTAAAGTACTCACCCCACAGCAAGGACACGACCAGAAGGAGCATAGCTGCAACATAACGCATCCTCCACAGTACCAACAGCTTCAGGATTATCATCTGATCCAATGTCCCAGAACCTTAAATATCTGAAAATATACATAAGAGAATAAAATGTACATTTCTAAACCAAGAGCTTTATTGTTTTTGCACATTTAGCAGTTGGAACAGCTACATGATGAAAAATAAAATTAGCATTGATGTTATGACAAATGGACAATCAATAAGTAGGATTTCTTCCCCAAAAAACTTGATATTTATCTTTCACTCGGTGTTTGTTATAATCCTTTAGATAAAGTGAATATTGTAGATAAAAAATTAATTGGTCTTTATGGTAACAAATTTTTGGTTATTCAGGTGTTTGGATAATCAAAAGTATATTGTAGTTCCACAATGGTTAACAGATGTAGCCATCTCAATGCAGTCCTTACGACGGTTAACAGATGTAGCCATCTCAATGCAGTCCTTACAATGGTTAACAGATGTAGCCATCTCAATGCAGTCCTTACAATGGTTAACAGATGTAGCCATCTCAATGCAGTCCTTATATAGTGCTGGAAGCCAGTTCTCAAATAATTGTTAAGTAGTACAATTAAACAAATGTTTTCCCTGAACTCATCCTTTTTTGATATTTTTTAAGTTGAAATGTAAGTTAAGGAATCAAATTTTCAAATAAAAAATTGTCTATTGATATTTATCTAATTATTTGTTGAAATACATTCTGTGAAACTGATACACCTCAAAGCAGTAGATGGTTGTCTGAAACTCAGCACATGCATGCAATCTGATGACATACATATCATCACACATTCATAACACACAGAACAAACATTACAAATATAGAGGCATACGTGAAATTGTTAATTAATAAGTTCATGGTGTCCATTAGTATTTGATACAACAATACAGACAGAAACTGACATTAACAATGCATTATCCAGAACATAAGGAAATGTGTGCCCAGTATCTCCAGTCAGAATTGTTCAGGAGGAAGCAAATAGCTAGATTTTGTGAGACCAGATGACCAACCCATCAAAACATTGTGCATATTGGGCATAACGCAAGAATGATTGGTCAGGGATAGCAATAATTACCACAGGAGAGCACTCACACCCATTTAGTAGGATCTGGAGCAACCAGGCAGGTGGTCTTCCTATTGTGTTACCACAATAGGAAGACCACACAATCCAGAGATAGGATCTAGATGAGACAATCACAATGCTATCTACTATTCAGAAAGCTGCAATGTCACCCTTGAGGTTTCTCTTATGAGGGGCATTCAAAAGGTTCTTGACATACATCTGCAATGAAACCATCTTTTGCCTACATTTACTTCAACAAAACTTTTACTGTCCTTCAAAGTACTCCCTCCATCATCTGTGCACAGTTGCAGGGTTGGGTTGTTTTACCTCCGAGCGGCACTTTTTTGCACACCATGGGCTAAATGGCCAGGTCACAAGGATCCCGAAGGCTCAGAGAAGGTTGGGTGAGGGGACCCACTGGAACAGCTGTTGGGAGACAGATGGTAACCTCCCATCAAGGCCACCCAGCATGTTCTTTAACGTGGACAGGGTATGGTTCTCCTGCACACAAGGCGACGGCTTTACATCTCATTCGACAGACAGTGGCCTTTCCAAGCCCATTGGTGTCTCCTACTGATCGTGGGCAAGGTGGGGAGTTTTGCGGAGATAAATCTCAATGCTGACCCAGCTGGGACTTGAACCTGGGAACTGCAGATTACGAGTCTGGCGCACTACCAACTGAGTCACTCCCCACCCATTTTATGAGCATTGGCATTGTCATAAAAAAAGAGAACTCTTGACACACCTGTTGTTGGCAACTGCTCCTTCATCTCCTTAACTATTTTGGACAAAACAATGTTCATGTAGTGTTGGCCATTTATAGTCATTTTTCAGGTACCATTTATAGTCATTTTTCAGGTAGTGCCACTCCTTGGGAATTAAAAAAATTGTGAACATCCTCTTCCTTGAGCAAAAGTCTTGTTGGAGGTTCTGGGGATGTGGCTCATCTTCCACAACCAATCATAATTGTCAATACATCTGGGCACTGTAGTAATAAAACATCTCGTGACCTGTGACAATATCATGATATGTTTTGATATTGTTTCAGGTCATTTAGGTTCAAACATTGTCACCATCTCCTTGTACGAGTTGACTCTAGACTTTTTTGCTGTTCTGTCAGTTTGTGGTGTATCCATCTGGCACAGATCTTTCAGAACTTTAAATGTTGATGAATAATTGTTTCCACACTGCCAATTAATACATTGACATCTAAATGTATCACCTAAATGGTGATGTGTGGGTTTTCATTATTGGGTTTGTGAACAGAAGCAATGGTTCTCTCATTTATGTCCTTCTTCAGTCGTCCTGTATGAGGTATGTTTTTGGAACTCTATTGTCCTTCTCTGAATTTGCGCATCATCATGTAACAGTGTCATATGAACAGGCATGAACCCCATATATATGTAATAAATCGACATGAATTTTTTTTTCAGTCCCCAAGCTGCAATCTTGTGAAAATATAAAATTATTTCCCCTTCTTTAGTAGGTTCTATAGCAACAACACAGATTTTGCAGACCAAATTTTACACACCACCAGTGAAGAGAGAAATGATGATACAGCTTTTTTTTTTTAACACAATGACAAGTTTAGAAGCTTTCAAACAAGTCATAGATCGTTATCTTTAAAGGTACAAGTGCAAATCCCTAGACACGTGTCAAGAGCTTTTTGAACGCCCTCTGTAATTAAGAGGACTATTATCAAACAATTCATACGGGCAGGTTTGCAACCACACTATCCATTGTGCTACTTACTCAATATCATTGACTGCAAATGCAATGGTGTCAGAAATACCTCGAAGGATAAGTGGCATTGTGTCATCTTTAGGGACATCCTAGTTTCGTCTGGATGTGGACAATCACTGAAGTCATGTGTGAAGATGTCATGGTCAGATCTGATCCATCAGTCATTTGGTAATGGCATACTGAATGGGTAGATGATGTAATGGTTTGGAGTGCCTTCAATTATAATGGCCAATCTACTTTGGTGTTCATTACAGGAAGTTTGATCCTCCATAGACATACCATCGAGATTCTGACACTCACTGCACTTCCTACAGAGTGTACCAGATGAAATCCTATATCAGAAAAATGACTAGTCACATACTATGATCATCTACAGAGAAAGTCTACACAATGTGAACATTGTGTACTGGCCAGCAGTGTTCACAAACTTATTTTATTGAATTTATCAAGCATGCTTAGTACACTGTTTGCATGCCATCTACAGTCATTTGTGATGCGGGATATTTTTCACTTCAACCCATGATGCACAGCTGCCTATGTCATCCAAAATAAAAGTAATGCTACATATTGATGGCGCGAATGAGTCATTGCTTTTCTACCCAAAATAAACATTCTGTTGTTCTATAAATGTATGTTACACAGGAACAGAACTCTTTATCACCATCTGACTTATGCTACTTTCAGACTGTATACTGCTTCTGGTGTGGGGAAATTTTAGACTGTATAATAATTCCACAATGAAGTTGGTGTGGCCATTTCTGCAAACTGATGCAACAAGCTACTATGTGTTTTCAATGTAATTTAAATGCTCCAGAGTGAAATCATAAGTTGAAAATGCATTACAAATTGCCACCATTAACTTCTTTTTAAATATCATTTGTTCACTACTCAATTGGAAAAATTTCTTTTTGATTCAGAAAAATGCACACATTCAGTAAATTAGTAGTTTGGTTTTGCCATTACATTTTGTTACTGATTTCAACAATTTTTTTTGATTCCATAATTATTTTTTAATTGTTAGATATACACACAGTGGTCATTGAATTGTGACTATTCCACCCATATTTTGTCAATGGGAAGTTAATATTGAAGATCTATAACTCCTAAAATAAGCCTTTTATGAGAAAATGTGGCTTAGGATAATTTAAAGATCTTAATTAAATCCATCAAAATCAACATTTTCAACAATATTATTTCATTAAACAGTTATGGAGGGTTAACCCTTAAAGTGCTGGAAGATACCATAGTTCCTAGACCAAATGCAGTGTCATATCCACTGAGAACTATACATGTACTCAATGATTTAGATATCCAATAAAATTCTGAAAAATTGCGAAAGAAAGAATTATATTGCTGTGGCAGCCATAATTGTGAATTTTTTTCACAGTAGAGTATTAGAATGTTTTCTTCCTTCTTTTAATATTCCCAAACTAAAGTTTTGTGGAAAGTGTTTTTGAACTCTTGCCATTTAACTTTTTCTTGATATTTTGAAATTCACCCAAAAATAATCTATATAATGGTTAGTAGTCAGTCATTGTCAGTTCTATTGAATTGTCAATGAAAGAAAACAATATACTGACTGAGATGTACTCTTGTACACTCAGCTCTATTGTACAGGAAAAAAATACGGAACTATATATTTTGTTTCAGGTATCTCATATATATTATGTAGAATAAAATGCTGCTTCTTTTAAGATACAACTGCTATATTATGTTCATTAGTTATTTCAGAATGAGGCTCAAATCCAATGAAATTACTCCTTTTTCACAATATTGTTTCAAATAAACACTATTATAATTAATATGTTTGCTGTTTTTCTTTCTCAAATATTTTATTTTCTAAAAATTTACAATTAAATGCTCTGTATTTTTGTTTGTATGCTCTGTTTTGTATGTTTGGTACACGACATGACTCATTTCTGTCCATTAGTTATTTCAGTATAATATTTAATTTTTTTTCTTTTTTTTTGTTGGGAGCACTGCAGAATTAATCCTGACACCAGAGTGAATTCTGCTCTATAAACTCTGCATGTTAAGGGTTAAACATTTCAGAGAAACATTTTTTTGAAGAACTTAATTAAAAAATTAAATGAATATTGGAGTAATCATTCACACACACTTTCAAAATTCAAAATATGTAGTTTTTTAGGAAATGGTTTGAAATAATACTTCTTATTTCAGTTTCAATTAACTTCAAGGGTAAATTATTTCATCTAGTATTGTGGTTGTTAAATGTTCAAATTTCTTCAACTTTTTAAATACTGGAAGTATATTTCGAAAATTGATATTTAGATAGAAATGACTGAGATATTTAACTTATCTTTAGTCATATTTTTTCAAAACACACTAATTTAAAATTTATAAAGCTTCGAAATTAGTATTCCATTGGCATATGGAGTGGAGTAGTCATAATTCAATGATCACTCAATGTATATTGCTGGTTCACAAAATTATGTTCTTAATCATAACTGCTATAAAACTAAATCTGTTTTATTCCAGGAATGTTAACATTGCTCAACCTCATTATATTCAATGCAGTGCCATTACAAGTACATAATATTTTAAGGATGCTTGATAATTTCTGCATAAATGGGAAACCATGTGCAAATTTTTGGGTTTAAGGGTCAGTATTTTGCTGAGTAGAAGCTGTTTGAGAGGATGCTTACAGTTGACATTTGATGCTTTGTAAATTTTCTTTTATAATTAATTATGGATATCCTACATTCTTTCCTATTTGATGAACAAAAAGTAATATTCTTCTGTAGGAACTCAGGGGTGCTACAGTAAACTAATGCTCTATGATAATAGGAATAAAATGTTGATAGTTTGCATTTCAAAGGGTGGATTGAGTTATAGGGTGTAAAGGTGAAAATATATGTAGATTTGTGATAAACTCAGGTTGTGATATAATCTGGATGTCAATGTGTTAAAACATTCAGATGTAACCAAATACTGTAACATGAGAAAAGTTAATAGTAGGAACTATGCTATTTAATTCATTTAATAAATGATTTAAATGTATGGCCCCATGCCACCAAATTTAATATGTTGAATTGGCTTGAGAGACGATTACAGTTAATGTTTGATATGCACATCAACACATAATCTATAAAATAGAAAGGAAAACTAAAGTTGTGTGATGGATTGGTGTAATTTTTGCCCAGTCATTTCATATTCTCCCTTCAAAAATAAATACCAATTGTGAGCATGTACTTAGTCATATGTAAGATGTGTCTGTAAAAGTTAGTAAGTTTTTTTATCCACCAAAAAACAACAACATTAGGACTTTTCATCCTTCAGTTTCATTCTTCTTAGCTGTTAAGAGTGTTACTGTTTATGGATTGATGAGAGACTGTACTACATTAAACTATTTAGCATTTTTCGAAGGAAAATCTGGTGCTACAAGTGACTGTGGTTGGTTGATATCATCCAGGGTGTTTTTTCACTATAGGATCTTCTTCTGTTGATCAGATTTTTGATCAGACATCAGATTTGTGCTAGGTGCTGTTTTCTTCTTTGTTTCCATAGCTTTTTTACAGTATTTTTTTAGTTTTTCTTTACTTTTTCTTCTCCAACAATTTTTTATGATATTCTGATAGGCTTAAACCATATATGAAGAATTAAAGGAAATGAAAAAGATTAGGGTAGAAGGGTAGGACTAAAGTTCAAAATACCTTTGTTTCTCAAGACGATGATTCAATTTTTATGTTATTATATGAGTGACACTTTGCTTTTCATACTTGCACTTTGTTGTTGACTAAATCGATACATGCTGAAATCTTGGCCGTGGCAGGGATTTTTGAAGCACTGTCTGGTGGAGAAAAAGTCCTATAAACTTGGAATTTTGCATTGTTCAGATTGTCTATATTGGTTGTAGATGTCTATATTGGCTTGCCTCTTTGTGGGAAGCGAATTTTGTGCTGGGATGGGCATTCGGATCTGCTCACTTTCTTCAGTTGGATTGTTTGTCTGTGGTGTAGTCTTGCATCACCACTGACCTAATATGAGACAGGTAACACTACTAACATCTCTGATAAAAATTTTGGGTCCAATTTCAACTGCACTCGCATTTAAAGCTTATTTTAAAATCAAAAGAAATTTATTTCCATGTGCATAAACTTGTCAATTAAACCTAACATGTACTAACTTTTGCTTTTAGCTCAAACTTCACATGCTCTTTTAATTTTTGAGCCTATTTCTATGTATTTCTAAATTTTATGGCCAACATGGTGAAGAATGTCAAAGATATATTTTAAATATTTTACAATAACCAAGAGCTTTGTACAGAGGATCTGTTTATCATGCTATTAGAACTGATGCTAAGTTGTAGAAAGTCACGTGAGGCATTTGTCACTTCTGAAGTGGTTGGTTCAGATAATGCATTAAATGCACAAAATTTAAATACAAAATCTATTGTCAGTCCCCAAAAATATGGTAGGTGGATGTTTGGGACAACAAAAAATATATATATAATTAAAAAAAAATGCACATTCTACTGTATTATCTGAATTGCTTGAAACAACACAGTAATGAATATTAATTATCTAAAAAGCTGAACCTTAGTACATAGAGTATATTTAAATAATTAAATAAAATAAATGCATATCTTACCCATCATCTGCTACAGTTGCAAGATGAGCACCATCTGAAGAAAATGACAGTCCTCTGATCCACGTACCATTATCCCCACAAGCGTAGATTAAATGAGGCAGAGGATGCAGATGTCTATGAAAAAGGAACATTTGTTATACTTAGTTTGTTTACATTTAAGTATATTGTCAATATCATCAAATTCAGATAAAATAAATATGCCTAATTAAATTTCAAATCTTAAAAAGTATATAACAAACATCACTGCTAACAAATTGTTCACATTTGACAAAAAAAATTTTTTTTTAATGACTCCCTGTTTTGGCAAATCCAAATATTTTCTAGATCATGACACCACAGCCATTATAGTAAATCGATAAGATCATGACACCAACACATGGGATTCTCCTGCTACATGCTGTTTTCACCCTATGTATGATCATCCAAAGAGAGCATATTTCCCTAAACCAAAAGCTCTCTTTTCCAATCATCCACAGTCCATGCTTTATATTCTTGGCATTACACAAGTCACAGTTTTTACTATTCTGGGATAGCAGCAGATGTCATTGTGGGCATCTATTCTGATATTCCAAACAACAGTGAATTCAACACACGGTCCTACTAGAAATCGGTTGTAATTGCCAGGCATATTCATAATTATATTTCAACTGTTGCTGTCTATTGGCCTGCAGAAAGCACTGAACCTGTCTCTCACTTCATATTCTTACCTTGTGTTCCAACAATTTTTGTTCTTACTGGTTGCTTTTCATCCAGTGTTTCAGTCTCCTTTACCTTTACATCAGCTGCTCTGTAACATTCGAGATGTGCTGTTTCTGAAATATAGGCAGTCACACACCTGGCATTAAAAACCAGGCTTTTTTAAACTCTGATAATTTTCACCTTTTGACAATTATTTGTATCAGTTTTTAATTCATGCATCTTATAACTTCACTAAGAACTAGAGACTGCCACTATTGCATACACCAGCTTTTATTATATTTGTATATCATTCTTTAGCATAACTACAGTAGTTATAATTCAATGGGCACTGAGTGATACAGGTGCTTGAAACTGAAGAATCAAACATTAAATCCTATCACTTATCTAATAAATGTGATACTACCATCATACTACAATTGATTCATCATCATCATCATCCTCAAGCAGCCATGGGCTACGGAGGTCCAACCAGACCATGCAATTTAGTTCTCCAAGCAAGTCTATCCTGAGCAACATCTACTGCATCTGGCCACTGCACACCAATTCTAACAAGGTCTTGTTTGACATTGTCTACCCACCGCATCCTAGGTCTCCCCTTCTTTCTGAGGCCTTTAGGCACACTGTTCATAACCCTATTTGCCAATCTATAATTATTCATACGGGCAACATGGCCAAACCAACGGAGTCTCTCTCTGCACAATATGCTGCTTAAAGGAGGTTGCAAACTCCTTTGCCTAATCTTATCATTAGTTACAAAGTTGAACCACCTAATGCCCAAGATACTGCGTAAGCATCTGGAATCAAAAGCATCTAGTTTCCTGTTATCTTGTTTACAAAGTGTCCAAGTTTCACTACCATAACTAACCCTAGAAAGAACCAAACTATTATACAGTCTAATTTTAGTCTTTAGGTGTATACGCCTATTTCTCCACACTCTCCATAGGTTCTTAAAAGTCCCGGCAGCAATCCCTATTCGTCTGTTAATCTCATGCCGCACATCACCATTATCTGTTACATAGCTCCCAAGATAATTAAACTGTGACACCTGCTCAAGACTGCAATCATTCAGATTAACTGAATCACAACCTGCCTGACCAATTTTCATCACTTTAGTTTTCTCTCTGTTTATAACCAAACCTACTCTACTACCAGTCTCATCAACAGCTCGAATGAAAGAGCTCATCTCATCAACATCATTTGCCAAAAGGGCTAAATCATCAGCATAATCTAAATCAGAAATTTTCGTATCTCCAGCCCATTTAAGGCCAAAATCTTTCCCTTGAAGTGAATTTCGCATAACATAATCAATAACCAAGCTAAAGAGAAAAGGAGACAAAATGCACCCTTGTCAAACACCAGAAGTAATGCTAAACCAATTGCTACAAGCCTTACCAACTCTCACACACGACTCAGTGTTATTATAGAGAGCTTTCATTATGTTAACTAACTTGTCTGGTATACCATATGATCTCACAATCAACCACAAATTATGACGATCAACAGAGTCGAAAGACTTTTTGAAATCAACAAAGCTAGCAACCAAAGGTTTCTGAAACTCTAAACATTTCTCAAGAATCTGCCTAAGTGAAAATATCTGATCCACACATCCCCTACCACTTCTGAATCCACATTGCTCATCATGCAATTGACTGTCAACCAGATTCTTAATTCTATTAAGCACAATCGTGGAAAGAACTTTACCTGGAACAGAGAGTAGGCTGATACCCGTATAGTTATCACAAGAACTGCGATCACCTTTTTTGAAAATAGGGATAACAATAGCTCTGGTAAAATCCTTAGGAACCATGCCTTTATCATAAAAGATATTCAGAATTTCAGTCATCCAAGTGGTAACCGAAACATTCCCAGCTCTAAGCATTTCCGTAGTAATTTCATCTACCCCTGGGGATTTATGAAGTTTAAGTTTAGAAACAGCCAAAATAACTTCAGATTGTGTTATAGGTCCAACATTAAAGCCACCAATGCATCTATCATCATTGCAAACGATGGGAGTAGAACTAACTACATTGTGTAGAACATCACTGAAATGCTCAGCCCACCTAGCCATGACAGAATCCTCCCCTTCTATAACCTTACCTTGTTTATCCTTCAATCCTTGTATGCCTGTCCGTTTTCTACCACACAAAACATTAACTATCTGGTGCAGCTCTCTGCTGTTGTGCTGTCTAACTGCTTCCTCGGCTTTGTCAGCCAAACCATCAAGCCAAAGATCTTATCAGCAGCTAACTGATCCTTTACAAGTTTATTAAGGTCTCTGTAATGCTTTCTATTAGGACTAGTAGGGTATTGATTAAGGGCATTCCTGCAGTTCTTTCTTTCCGAAATAAGCTCAAGTGCCTTATCACTCAGATAATTTTGCCTCTTCTGCTCCTTTTTTCCTAAAAGAGTACTGTTAGTGTCCAAAAAAGCCTGTTTAAAATGATCCCATTCTTCCTCAACTTCAGTAGTAAGCAAACGATGACTGTCATAACGACTAAGTAACCTATCATGGTAAGCTTTGGCTATAACTGGATCTTTCAGAGCTTCAGTATTAAAAGTAAAATTTTTAACCCTAGCACAACACTTTTTAAGTTTAAGTTGCAACACACTTTTAACAAGGTAATGGTCAGATCCAATTTCAGCTCCCCTATATGCCCTGGTATTCCTAACAGAACTAGCCCATTTGCTGTTAATTAATATGTAATCAATCATATTCTTATGCAGCCCATTAGGTGAAACCCATGTGTACTTATTTATCATTATGGTGTTTGTATTTAGTGTTAGTTATTCTGAAACCATTGAGTTTACTTACCTGTAGGAGAAGTTGCCCATTGCCATTGCAGCTACCAATACCAAAAGGGCCTACTACTCCTCCCCAAAGGGCAGAGTCAGTACCAACTTTGGCATTGAAGTCACCAAGAACAAGGGTAATATCTCCTTTCTTGACAGAATTCAAAATATCCTGAAGTTGTTCATAAAACCTATCCTTCTGATCCTCATCGGCATCCTCAGTGGGGGCATAACAGCAGATAACATTCAAGTCTTTAACGCTTGTCTGAAATTTTGCTGTAAGAAACCTTTCATTAATGCACTCATATCCTAGAAGAGCATCGCTAGCGTGTCTGCTGAGAAGCAGACCCACGCCTTGGTGATGCTTATTGTCATCCCTCCCTGAAAAGAGAAATTTAAGATTATTTTTAAGAATCTGACCCTTATCTGTCCATCTTGTCTCTTGCAAGCCGAGAATATCTAAATTATAACGGTGGAATTCTTGCGTGAGGACATCAAGAGAAAAAGCTCTGTGCAGAGTCCTCACATTCCAACTACCTATGGAGAGAAAATGGTTAGTGGGATGTTTAAAGAAACTATGTTTATTGAGAGAGGGAATGCCGACAATATCAAACAGCCCCCTAATCGCAGACATGGGGCAAAGACCCGTTCCCCCACTACTAAAGGCTGAAGCCATCTACACTGGAAGACTTCCTCCAATGTAGAATTTGACGATGCCAATAGAAGCAAAGAGTTCAGGTGCCTGCGATGACTTCTGCTCAGGATTATCCACCAGCTGATAAACATATCCTGTGAATCTATTCACTTGGGGCTGTCAACCCACAAACAAACAGAAAACACAGCGGAAGATTTTCCCTCCACAGAAGCCCACCAGTGCAGCAAAATCAGGATCCATAATCAAGCTCAGAGCCATATATCTGTCCAGTCCAGTAGGTTTATATGGTCAGCACCAGGACCCTGTGTGGTTGACCACTCCTCAGCAGGGTAGAAAAAAAAGAAAAGTAGCCATAGTTGTCCAGATCAGTAGGCCACACTAATCTGGCAGCCCTCCCCTTCCGTTCACTTCCACAAGAGAGTATCTCTTTTGAAAGTTACTAATGGTCCGCACCACGAGAAGGCGGGGTCGGACATTAGATGCTAGGCCTGGCCGGTTCTATGCATCATCACAGGGGATTGGTGCATAGCTTTCCTTCAAGTGACTACCTAGCTACCATTTACAGACCAATTGATTCAAAGTACATGAAAGAAAAATTTAGTCCTTTTCACATGATTATACAAAATTTTAAGAAATATTCAATATCTACACTCTCACTGTTTAAATAAAAAATTTACTGATATCTTAAAAATGTGTATACTTTTCACAAGTGTATACTTCTCCCTTGTTTATCTCACATTGTACATTACCAATATCTGCAACACAACTCCTGAGATAATTAAAACCAGAAATTTCCTCAGGAGCAATGCCATTCAAAATACTGAAACATCATTCACCTTACCAATTTCCATCATTTTAGTTTTATCTCTGTTTATCACTAAACCTACCCTTTTATACCAGTCTCAGTAATAGCTTTTGTCATAAACTCAACTATTGAGTGGTAAGCATATACATGTTTTTGACGAAATATTACTGCTTTCTGGTACCACGGTTAAATCAGACCCGAATCACTGAACTTAAATAGCGATAAACAAAACAATTTATTTCTTTGTCTAGATACATAATGAATCACCCTGTCAGAGATTACTATTCTCTGTGCAGGTTCCTTGCTATTTTCTACTTTTACAAATTATACCTGGCACTCGTATGTAGGATCGCCAGTGCTGACCTCGCTGAGCAAGACTACACAGCAGATTGAACTTCCAAGTTTCCATCTCATTGTTCATACTCCTCTTTACAAACGGGGCTTCCTTTTGTCCTGTATACCCTCGCTATCAGCTCTGTCCAGTTGTGCAATCAGCATAGTAGAGCTAATTCTTGTGTAATGCAGGTGTAAAAAGAAAAGTGGGGGGGGGGATTCATACTGTCCCAGCTGACCTGGTCAATCCTGAAGCTTTAATGCCCATAACAGCCCAAAACGGCTGACATTTTGAAATTGACTCATCCAAATAGTGCTATACAATTGTCTTTAATATGCTCTACCCTTTTCTGAAAATTTCTGGGCGTTAAAGAGTTAAAGAGTTCATCTAATCAAAATCATCTGCCAAAAGGGTCAAATCGTAACATAATCTATAACCAAACTGAAAATAAAAGGAGAAAATTTCAGTAGTCCATTTTCTTTAATTAATATACACTGAAAGGACAATTTATTATACACAACTGCCTAATAACATGTGGTCCACTTTTCACCCTTACAACAGCAGCAACATGTTGTGGCATGAACTCTAGCAGGTGTTGGGAAAGGTTCAGATGGTATTGTGACTCGAATGCATTGCTCCACTTCATCCTATAGATAATCAATAAGATTCAAATCTGGAGAGTGAGAGGGTCATTCGAGCATTGTGAACTCACTGGAATGCTCCTCCAAACAGGAGCAATGAGAAGGGGGGTTGCCTTGTCAAAAGAAGGCATCTTGCTGTGGGAAATGGATAGCCACAAAATGGTGTAGATGGTTGGCAAGTATGTCAACATAGCCTTGTACAGTGATGGTAATTTCAACAAGGTACAAGGGGCCCAAGATGGTCCCATAAACATGCCCTGAACATCACCTCTGCCAGCATGGAACAGGTCTTGACAGTTGGGGTTCATGACCGCTGTGTTTTATGCCATAAACGCAACTTCCCATCACCATGTTGTAGTTGGAATCAATTTGTTGGACCCAGCTACCCATTTCTAGTCTTCCAAGGTTCGTTAGCAATGCTTCTTCACCCACTGCATCCTAATAGCCCAGTGACAAGGGTACTCAATGTGGGCATCAGCTGCCATAGCTCAGTCATGCCATCATGTATTGGGGACAGGGGTGGCTCAGATGATAGTGTACCAGGCTTGTAATCTGCAGTTCCCAGGTTCAAGTCCCAGCTGGGTCAGCATTGAGATTTATCTCCGCAAAACTCCCTGCCCTGCCCACATCAGTAGGGGACACCGATGGGCTTGGAAAGGCCACCATCCGTCGGATGGGACGTTAAGACAACTCAGTGTGTGTGGGAAAGCCATACCCTGTGCATGTTAAAGAATTCACTGGAGGCCTTGACAGGAGGCTACCATGTCTCTCAACAGCTGTTCCAGTGGGTCCCCTCCCCCAACCTTCTCCAAGTCTTCAAAGTACTTGTGACCTGGCCATTTAGCGCATGGTGTGCAAGAAAAGTGTCGCTCAGAGATAAAACAACCCAACCCATCATATGTTGAATGCTCTTTGCACAAACCTTCATAGCTGACCAGTCATTGAATGCCAATATTATCATCTGCACTGTGGTCCTATGTTCCAATGCTACAAGACAAGAGAGAAGGCTTTCACTTAAACATCAATAGCCCAGTTACAGCCACATTTTTCCCAGAGGCCGCAGATTTTGATGTAATCCTGGTGTGTGACAGCTGCACACAGAAATCCCAGATGTTTTGCAGTTGCGAATATAGAGCACTCCATCTTCCTCACACCAACTATCTGCCCACAATCGAACTCTCTCAAGTCACTGTGTTTACCCATCATAACAGTCACAGGTACACTACACAGCAGGTAGGTATCTTACCTATTTATAGTCCCCAAGGAGTTTTGGCTAGCTACATTATTGTGGTGGAGTAGGGCAGGTGTGTATAATAAACTGTGCTTTCATATAATCTTTCATAATTCTATCTAATGTACCATGTGAAAAATAATGTCTAATGCACCACCTGAAATATGATTTTTATTTATTGTAATGATTCTTTTCAGTATTGTATATTTTAAACACGGCCAGTGTTATACAACGTGACTCATAGACTTCTCACATTTACGGAATTTTCTGAACTGGTTATGAAATAGAAAAAAACTTCCTTGGCTGCTTTTTTTGCTAAACATTATGAATTTTTTATTTGGGTGTTGAAGTTTGGTGATATTGACTAAGTGCAGAAAGGTTTGCGCACCAAAGCAAAAACAAAACAATGTTACATCGTCTGTGTGGCACAGCCAAGGTACTGAGGGGGGGGGGGGGTTTGCCTTTAAAATCATTCAATATAAACTCGTAATTTAAAAAAAAATTATATTTTTCTAGAGGGTGGTGGTGAAATTTTCTATGAGTTTAGCAGAGGGGACACCTTCCTGAAATTGCCCTCCCACATGACTGCTGATTTCCATAGTAAGTCTATTTTGTTTCCATATACAAGACATTCATTTTCATAAAACGGTACAAAATCCAAGTTTTTTACTAACGAAACAAGAAATAATGAAAGAAAAATTACATATAGCCTAATGGGATGTTAAATAAAATATCCACAATAACTTTTAAGCCAGCCTCCAATCTAGCATAACTTGGAAAGATTGATCAGCCGACTGAAAGGTCGCTAACAGAAGTTAATCTACAAAAATTAATTTCCTTCCATATCCAAGACCTCATTTATTTTCAGAAAATGATACTAGTTCAAAATTTTACTGGAAATTTTACTGATGTTAAAATATCAACAGCCACAAGAAGTTGTAGGCTGGCATATGATATAGCATAATTTTGAAAAAAAATCAATAGTTATCGATCGGCGAAAAAAATCGCTAATTTCTGAAAATAAACTACTGAAATGGAAACTAAGGTTTAAATATAAAAAAAAGTAAATACTAACATTACAAAGGGTATCCAATATGCTGGACCAAAACTGTAAAAAAATTACTTATAGCACACGCAAAGGAGATTGCATGTGTCAGCCATCTGCATCTTGTTTGCCTCAGTGAAGCATAATTAATTAAATGCAGCTGCAAACAGAATTTCTAAGAAATATGTGTTTACTTATAGTTTTGATTTTAAGTTGGGAAAGATGCATAAAATGCGAGGAAAAATGATAAAAATAACTTCGGAATACTGAAATAGGTTTATGACAGAAAAGAGTGTGAAACGGGAAAAAAAATGGCGCTACAAATTTTGTAGTTACTTCAAAAACCTATCAATTTTTAGGAGATTTTCGAAAATTTAAGGAAAAATGTGTTGATAATAGTTCAAATCAAACTTGTGAGCTTAAATCAGAAGGTTGCTTCAGCAAATCGGCAATACCGTTTAGTGCTTCTAAGAAATGGCAATCAGATGGCTTTATCAAATTATTTATATTGTAATTTAATAAAATATGCATCAAATTAAAAAACAAAATATTATTTTTGAAGCCTGAATTATATATTTTTATACAATAAATATATAAAAATTACAATAGCAATTTTTATTTTTTAAAAATCGATTTTTTTTGTTGTACTAAAAACTAAAAACTGATACACGTCCTTGGCCTCTCAATTCAGATTCTCCAAACGTATACAGACGACGTGACACTGGAAGGGTTAAGTTCACTTAGCTGTGAGAGATGTCCCCATTACTATTGCAGCTACCACTATCAAAGGAACCTATTATGCTTGCTCAAAGAACAGAGTCAGTACCATCTTTGGCATTGAAGTCACCTGGAACAAGATAAATATCTCCTTTCTGGACAGAATTCAAAATATTCTGCATAAAGTCAGAAACCTCTGTGGGGGCATAACAACAAATAACATTCAAGTCTTTAATCTTAGCTTTAAATTGAGCAGTAAAAATATTTCATTAATGCAGTCATATACTAGATTAGCATCAATGACATGTTTGCTGAGAAACACACCTACACCATTCCATCCTTTCTCCTTTTAAGGAGAAATTTAAAATTACTTTCAAGTATCTGACCTTTACCTATCCATCTGGTCTCTTGCAAGCATAGATATCCAAGTTATAAGGCTGGAAATCCTGTGTGAAGACATTCAGATTATGATCTCTGCTTCTTCATATTCCAAACTGCTATGAAAAGAAAATAGTTTTTACATTTTTTAAAGAAACTACATTTATTGACAAAGGTATGGCCAATATCAAACAGCCTCCTTAATTACAGGCATGGGGCAAAGACCTGGTCCCCTTTTATTATGAATTGATGCTGCCATACTCAGAAACTCTGCTGAGGAACTCAGAGAATGAAGTTCTTTACCATCAAAATCTATCCTATTCTTTTGAGTTCCACCAAGCCAGTGTCTGAGACATTACTCCAGCTTAGATTTGTTAATGCAAGAACTAGTGGCTTCTGATCAGGATTATTTTTGTCAGCTGTTATAATGTATCCCGTGTATCTGTTCAGTTGGAACTGGCAAACCACAAAAAGGCAGTAAAAACTGCAGTAGATCCTTCTTCAACAGAAACATACTAGCACATAAAGTCAAAAACCAAAATCATAATTAGTCACGTTTAAAGGTAGTAAACATTCCATGAAAAATACAACTTACCCAAAGTATTTGAGCATATGTCCAGAATGGGCATCCCATAGAAGAACTCGAGTATCCCAAGATGCAGTAGCAATAAGGCAGCTATCTGGAGAAAAGGCACATGCCACAACATCATGCTGATGTCCTACGAGTTTCAACTTTACTGTGTATGATGTCATATCCCAAACATAGACCTAAAAAAAAAATCACTATTAATATGTTGAAAAAAAAACTTTTCTCACATCCTCCTTATATCCATCATAGTCAAGAAAATGAAAAGTTGCTAACCTTTTCTATTAATGTAAATTAATATATTTTCAAGGGTAAAAGTCAAAATGTTCAACATACACTGCACAGCCAAAAAATTTTAAACTGTGCACTATTAATGTATCTGCAATACAAAACAAAAATATACAAATAAGGTCATGAGATCCATCTTAAATACAAGAGCACAACCACTGGTAAACACTCAATCATGAGATGTGTGATATAACCTATTTTCAAAAGGGTGTTATTATTGGTATTCAACAGACTGGTGCAACTATAGATAAAACTATGGAAATCACAAGACTGTCAAAAGGCTACCATCTCTAAACCCTATACAAAATGGTTAGCAGATGGAGCCCATAATGACTTGAACACTGCATAGAGAATTTATATATTTGCAGTTTGCCAGTCATACCCTATTCGGGGAAACTTTAGCATTGGCTGAAAACCAGAAAGTGAGGCTTCAGTAATTACTGGGAGTAGTGCGAGTACACTATACAGAACTGGGAAAAGATTATGTGGTCAAATGAATCACAACATGCACTCATTGTACATATGGCAGAGCTAGAGTATGGCACTAACGAGTGCACATGACACATGAGGGGTCCATTGCATTGAGCAAGGGATCCCTTGTGTCAAATTGACAATACAAGCTTCTGGAGAGGGAGTCAATGTGTGGGGAATATTCAAATGGTACAGATTGAGTACATTAATATGTCTGTTGGCAAAATGCCACAGCATGGTTAAAACATATCCAATCATATACCATCTTAAGAACAAGATATATAATTTTATACATTCTGTTATAATTCATAGGCTACAAATTGGCTGTAGAAATGAGACTAAATACTACCTATCAGCATCAACTGGCAAGCTGCTTGCAATGTTACTCAACATCAAGTCCATATATATTGGATATAATACCTAAATGGGTCCTGTTTTATGTAAATATTAAGGTAATCAGTTTAGCCATTCTCATTATACGATAGTAGATAGATCTATGTGCTGAAATAGTATAATCAGCATAATGGTTCTACTCACCGATTTTCACTCAGATAAAATTATAATATCTTCATCCACAAAAATCCAACTAGCTGTCACCGCATCCTTAACATAAAATTAACTGAACTCTGCAACACAGACATTTTCCGCCTTCACCCAGTGTGGAATCTGATCCTTAGGGAATAAGCTAACCCTAAGATATACCCCCCCCCCCCCAAACATGCTCCCCATACTCACCTCTGACTCCCATTCTCACCTGCATTAACACACATACCCCTCAGATCCCTCTAAAAAACTACCATAATGCATACTAAGAATTGGCAATTAGAATCCCCCCCCATTCACACACTCCCCAATACCCCCTTATCTTTACTGATATGGAAAATCACTAATGTTTTCATTAACATGTTTATTAATAATATCACGCTTTAGTATCCAAAGTTTATAAAATTAATAAAATTATCCCATTCATTACAATCCTAATGGACAACAAAGAAAAGGAATTTTTAATCTATTCACAAAATGAAGCTTCCCTTGAAGCTCGCTAATCTTGGAGAGTTCCCATAACTCCACACCCTCTTACCAACCTCCTTCTCATACAGATTGCATTATGGCCACCTGCATGTATGCTAGCCACTCCAAACCTCAGAGCTGAGCCACTGACAACATAATTTATGGCACCCCACCTTTCCCCGACACTCAACAACCAACTGCCTCTCATGCAATGCCTAAAGCTTCTCACTTGCCACCTGATGATGCGCCCAAAGTAATGACATGGCAACACGCATCGTGGATCTCAAAATTTTTAACACTCTATGTTACAAGTATTATTAGTTACTTCTGATACTACTGCCGTCACAAAACCTCAATCAAGTAAATTATCAGCATCCCCTTCTGAAATTCTACTGACTCTTTACTTGCCAGAAGAACATCAAAAAATAAACCTGAAGCCACTTGCCAGCATCCTGGAAGCTCATCTCACTACCCATCCTCTACGGTACATAAAATCTCCTTAATAACTTTTAGTCCTTGATAGCATAAAACATTTGTTGAAGTGCTTAAAAACATCTACAGTGTCACTGAGAATTAAGATTTTAATTTAATTTTAACATCAGGGATGGAGAAATTTCTCAAAATCCTGTGAGCCAGAGAAGTGGATTTTAGGAGCCAGTAGTTGTGGAAATCAAAATAATACACTGGTGGAAATTGAAAAAAGAACACCATTAACAATGAAGCCCAATCTATGAGATTTATTTAGTAGAAAAAACTTGAGAAAGGACATTGATCACAAGTGTGAAGTGATTCAATGTTTATTGTACCTTTTAATGAGTATTACATTTTACAGAAGGCACATTTTAATAAGGTGTTGAACCTCCTTGAGTAGCAATACAAGCTTCCAATCTGGCATGCAATCGGCCGTACAAATGCTGGATATCACGTTCGGGGATACCATTTCATGCGCTTTCAACTTGGATGAGTAATTCAGCAATGGCTGTTGCCTGCCGCGATCCACAGAACAGTCTTTGTCTGATTCAGTCCCAGACATGTTCGATTAGAGAGGGTTCCGAGAGTGTGCTGGCCAAGGGAGTTGGTGCACTGCCTGAAGAGCACGTTGAGTGGCACAGGCGGAGTGTGGGCGGGTGTTATCCTGCTGGAATATCGCATTTGGGATTACACTCAAATGCAGCAGGACGACCAGCTGTACGTCGCTGACTCACACATTGCTATTTAGTGTACCCTGTACAAACACAAGATATGTATGAGAGTGACAGCTAATCATTCCCCACACCATGATGCCTGACATGGGCCCTGTGTGTCGCTGGTGGATGCACAGTGGAAGAAGCCACTCACCTTGTCGCCTTCAAACACGTAAATGACCATCAGATGCTCCTAAGCAGAATTGGCTTTCATCACTGAAAACCACAGACTGCCATTCTTCCCTCCAATGAACTCATTCCTGACACCACTGCAAACATGCTTGACAGTGACGAGGTGAAAATGGTAACCATGCTAGCAGCACATGCCTGTAGTCCTGCTTCCAAAAGATGATTGCATATCATTCTTATAGACACCCTTGGTAAGACAGAGGATTTTATTTATGATGCCGTAGCCATCCACTCTGCCACCCCTGTGTGATGCCCCATCGTTCACTTTTGCTTTACCTTAACCAGTTTTTGTTTAATTTACGTTATATTTATCATTTTGGGGATTTTTTATTTCCTTTTCGGCATCACAGCACTCGTTTTCAAGTTTCTAGGAGTTGCGTACGCGCAACTCCGAACTCCCGACCGTAACCATTAAAGCGCGTGCCAAGGACACGCCCCCTCTTGCGTCCGTCATTGTATGCAAATGTCTTTCCCGGCATGCGCCGGCCCAATTGTCAAAACCGTGCCCTGCGAGGCACTTGGAGGATTTAGCATTTAGGATTTTGTCACTTGAGGATTTGTCACTTGAGCTTTGAGAGCAGAGAGATGTAGTAAGGTGCGTAGCACCGTGCGTGTAGCACAGATTTTAGTTTCTTCATTGATGTTCTTGGTGAGTTACTTATTTTTGGAAATAAATTTATTTTGTTATGTTACAAACTTTTGAGTCTATAGTTTTTATCTTGAGCAACGCTGATTTAGAATCTTTTTTTTCATTAACTATTATTTGTTGAGAATCATTTTGACTCTCACTTATGAACGCTCACTGGCACTGGAACCCTAAATCAACTTATTTTACATTTTTGGCAATTTGTTAATGATTGCCTGGCGCCCGTTCAAAGCTATCCGGAGCAATAAACTTTAAGTATTCTACATTGTTTGGAGCGTTACAGAGTCATCATAAAAGAAGTGGTGCAACGAACAGGGACACGCCAGTATTTAAAGATAGTAATTTTTTTGAGCTCAATAGTGGTATATATTAGTTGTAGATTTAACGGCAGCTTAAGCCCAGAATTTTTGTTGAGCAAATAGCTTAACATTTGTGTGTATTTATTCAAAGGTACTGAAGTTTCAGCTTTGATATTGCTGAATATTTAAGATTGTTGTATGTAATGATTAGAAGTGTCCGGACACACAAGTACGTAGGACGATAAGAAATTTTTTTTACAAGCAAATTTATATTTTTGTAAAGCTTAGTTTAGCTTTAGTATTGTTGTATAGCAGTACCTTTGAGCGCTGCTCAAGATAAAACGTTTTCAAAATTTCCAAAATTCCAAATTTCAGCAGACCGCTAAACATGTCTGCTAACAATATGGCCGATTCCGCCATAATGACTCCCGACATAGAAAGAGTAAAGGGTAGATTGAAAGATGTAATGATGGAAGCAGAAGTGCTAATGAATCTGCTTGATGATAATCGGGAGAAAAGGGGAACGACAACAACCCCTAAATTTGCTGACAATGCTACGTCAGTTCACCAACGAAGAAACTTTGAACGTAAGGTTCCATTTTCTGTTCCGTCAGAAGCAAGCGATAGAACAGAGTATTTTCAACCACCACAACGACAATTTGCCAACCCATCCATTAACTATAGTCCTTATGTAAATTGGCCTTTACCTGAGATAAGGTTCGACGGTTCGAAACGTCCGTCATCGTGGACATTTGTCAAGTCCATGGAGGAGCACTTCCGTTTACATGAAGTGCCAAGCAACAAAAAAGTTGTTTTAGCAGTATCTTGCCTAATTGGATGTGCTAAGCAATGGTGGAATAATATAGGATGTCGTCATGGCATAGAACTTTGGGAAGAATTTAAAAATGAAATCATGGACATATATCCGGCTTATAATGATTTTACAGAACTAGCTACAGAGTTGTTTTCACGAAGACAAAGGGAAAGAGATGACATAGAAAAATTCATATGGGGTACAGTAGAATTATACCAGCTGTACGATGCTGATGCCGCTGAAATTGATATTGTAAATTGCATATTGTCTCAATTACTGTTGCCCATCCGGGAATTCCTAGAAATACGAAATGTGAATTCCATTGCCAATTTAGTCAAACTGGCTCGGCAATACACTGCAAGAAGAGAATCTGCAGCAAATACACATAACCAACAATGGATGCCATTCCCGCCAAAGCAGCAACATCAGGTTGAGTCGCGTAGAATGACTCCCGCACGACCGCAATTTACACGGTCCCGACAATTTGCGCCGAACGCGCCAAGAACTATAGAATATGAACGAAGTAGAGACTTTTTGCCACGTCAAGCTCCAAACCATAACACTAGACCTAAAACTTTGGTTAAACAAAAGAGAGAAACTATCACTTGTAACTTTTGTGGCCGACTAGGACATATTGAGAAATACTGTCACCAAAGGAATGAAAATTCGGGAAACTCTCATCGGGTTCTTTGAAGCGAGAGGCCAAGGTTCCTCAACAAAAGCCCTCTCATGAGTTATACCTTGCCACTATGGCTTTACCTTTTGTTACTGATTGCCACGAAGTAACTAAAATAACAGATCGAAACGATACAGAAGTCGATCTTCAGTTTGCTAAGGAACAAGTTTGCGACGATAATAATGACGAATGTCAATTGACAGTGCAGCCGCGGTCCCGTGGACTTTTTGACTTACCTTGTGGTCCAGAACAGATTATTTCAGAAGCACCTATAAAATGTCCCGTTAGTGCAAATAATGAGTGTTTAAATAACGAAGTTTGTGAAGTAGAAGAATCGTATGAGGAAGCCGTTTTTGAAAAGGTTTTTAAAGTAGAAGTTTTAAAAGAAAGTAATAATAATGAATATAATTTTGAGTCTGATTTAAGTGAAGAAAAAACCAACCAAGAAGTTGTGCCGACCGCAAGTATTCCTGACAAGTCTGGAGGTCATCACCTATTAAAGCGTCATTTGGAGGCGGACACCAATAGACCTAGAAAGTACGAGAAAAGGTTCTTCAAAAATCCGCACGGAGCAACGAAAAGCCGACGAAACGACCAGAGCCTGCAGAGCGACAACCAGCAGCGAAGCAGCGAACATCGGGAAGATGACGTCACGAGAGAGCTCTACAGCGACGACTTGACTTGAACGAGATCTTCAGTAACAACTTTACGTGAAGCCACCCAATGACGACGGAAAGATGTTATCGGAAACGGACTAGATGATTTATCGCCACGGAGTGCCAACAATGAAATTTAAGTATATTTTTCTTTCACTTGGCACTTGATTGAGTTATAAAATGTTTTTTTTCTGGAATAGATGAAGACGAAGAAGAAGCCTTATTGTGAATTGTATAGTTAACGATGTTTAATTTCTTGTTGAAACTTTAGAGTTCGATATTTATTTTTGGAAAGTGAAATTGTTATAGTTCGAGTTTATACTTGTGTGAATAGAATTTTTTTTTGCATTCTTGTTCATCGAGGTTCTAGTTATTGTATTTACGTGAGTTAAAATGTATTTTTGTAGATTTTTTTTTTCAGCTGACTGATAGCTGAAAATTTTGTAAGTCGATATTGGAAAGTTTAGAAATTGTAAAATGTTTCTGGATATGAATGAGAAGAGTGAAAGAGAATTAGTGATTTAAGAATTTGTATTGTAAAATAACGTGCATTCCAAAGTGAATTTATGTAAAAAAAAAAAGGAGATTCATGTAAAAGTTATTGGATGAAATGTTATCATCGTATATTATAAATTATTTACACTCTTTTTTCTTTATTCTTAGATACGATTATGTATATGTGTTTAAATCTGTTCAGTGTCATCAGTGATATTTATGTGTCAATGATACGTAATTTTTGTGGATGACATTGACAGTATTTATTGGTATATATAGATGATGACCATGATGATGATTGCAGAATTTTGTTTTTTTTTTTGTGTACCTTTTTGGAGCTGTCCCCAAATGGCATAGTCTGATAACAGAGTTGTTATCAGCATAACTCCTTTGGGAGGGGGACGTTAGCTCTGAAGGGGGAGGTAATTAATGATTTTTTATTTCAGCTAGATCGCGATTTCTGTGAATAGGAGAAGAATTAGCGGATGATTACAATCCCGCTTGTTTGTAAATTTTGAATTTTCTTAGCTTTGCGTATTTGAATGTAATTAGGAGGAGATAACGGTGTTCGAATACCCGTTTTTCTATGTGATTTAGGAGAAGATTTAGCTTTCACGAATTTTTTATTGTGGTTAGGGGAAAAGCGGAAGTTATTACCCCGCTAACAACAAATGTAATGAATCACTTTTTCTTTTCATCTTTTTAACATTTATTAGACTAGGAGTTCATTAACCTGTTTTTCTGTACAGTTCAAGATATGCCAATTTCGAGTTTGTATCAGAATGTGATACTAGTTAGACCGATGATGCTAGTATACAGTTAACTGTCACAGCCACTGGTACGTAAGTACACTAGGGTAGCTGTTAAACACATATTTTTGTTAGGAGGAAAAGGGAGGAGGTACCTTTGGTTGTGCTGGAAAATTGTGTCAAAGTAAGAATAGTTCGTCGTATCCAAATTTGCGTTAGCATACTTCTACTTATTTATGTTTAGCCATGTGTAAATAACGTAAGATGTGTCCTTTATTCAAATAGGTCAATCATTTTGACTCCCTTTGGAAGGGGGAGTTGTGATGCCCCATCGTTCACTTTTGCTTTACCTTAACCAGTTTTTGTTTAATTTACGTTATATTTATCATTTTGGGGATTTTTTATTTCCTTTTCGGCATCACAGCACTCGTTTTCAAGTTTCTAGGAGTTGCGTACGCGCAACTCCAAACTCCCGACCGTAACCGTTAAAGCGCGTGCCAAGGACACGCCCCCTCTTGCGTCATAGCTTGCGTCCGTCATTGTATGCAAATGTCTTTCCCGGCATGCGCCGGCCCAATTGTCAAAACCGTGCCCTGCGAGGCACTTGGAGGATTTAGCACTTAGGATTTTGTCACTTGAGGATTTGTCACTTGAGCTTTGAGAGCAGAGAGATGTAGTAAGGTGCGTAGCACCGTGCGTGTAGCACAGATTTTAGTTTCTTCATTGATGTTCTTGGTGAGTTACTTATTTTTGGAAATAAATTTATTTTGTTATGTTACAAACTTTTGAGTCTATAGTTTTTATCTTGAGCAACGCTGATTTAGAATCTTTTTTTTCATTAATTATTATTTGTTGAGAATCATTTTGACTCTCACTTATGAACGCTCACTGGCACTGGAACCCTAAATCAACTTATTTTACATTTTTGGCAATTTGTTAATGATTGCCTGGCACCCGTTCAAAGCTATCCGGAGCAATAAACTTTAAGTATTCTACATTGTTTGGAGCGTTACACCTGCCCTCCTGATAAGCCAATCCTCTCATGTGTCCGTAACTTTGTATTGCCAGGAATCACATCTGCGAGTGTGTGAATGCTCTTCTGACCATCAACATCACCATTGTACTATGTTGATACCTCTGTCCAATGTTGTGTGCAATTTGATGAAAAGACAAACCTGCTTCCCAAAGACCCACTATATGACCTCGCTCAAATTCCACTAACTGAACTAATGTGTGCCTGCATCGTCCATGCATGGTAGATTCTTCAAAGAGCGCTGAACAACATGACACAAGATGAATATATTCTTTCTTCACGCCCTAGTCCTTAAATATGTGCTGTGTACATTTTCATGTGGTCGTCCTCAGTGACGTCATTATTTCATCCAATGACTTTAAATATTGGATCACGGTTTCTGCTTCCCTTCACTATTAACATATTATTATTTGATGTTCCTAAATGAATTCTTTGGGTATTTTTTCAATTTCTGTCAGTGTATGACAATACCCGTGTCACCAAAAATATATATGTATATTTTCTGATATCCAGATGATTGGTATTCAGGGATTTTTTCACTCCCAGTGGGAACCTATTTAGTTAATAATAAAAAAAATACCCCCTCAAGCAGCTGCTTGTCACAGAAGTCTGACAGGAACCTGTCAGTTTATATGCCATAGCAGAGGTCTGTGAGGTTTAGTTACTAGTAATTATTCTTCCATTAGTCAAAACAGCACAAAAAAAGAGCCTGACATTCAGATGCAACATACAACTATATCTAGCAACTATAAAACACTGCCATCTCAGCTCAAATGATAAATTAGAACACAACCAGAAGATGTAATCAACTTAGAAGACTTTTACTGTATTTTTCAACAGCTATAATAAGCATTATCAATAGCTTAATCATAATTCTGCCTCCTCTGCTCCTTTTTTCCCAAAAGAGTATTGTTAGTTTCCAAAAAAGTCTGTTTAAAACTGTTCCATTCTTCCTCAACTTCAGTAGTAGTTGTTTTAATCCTTTGTAATACTATGCAACAAGCATTAAAGACTTGAATGTTATCTGCTGTTATGCCCCCACTGATGATTCCGATGAGGATGAGAAGGATAGGTTTTACAGACAACTTCAGGATATTTTGAATTCTATCAAGAAAGGAGATATTACCCTTGTTCTAGGTGAATTCAATGCCAAAGTTTGTACTGACTCCGACCTTTGGGGAGGGATGATAAACCCTTTCGGTATTGGTAGCTGCAATGTTTCCTACTGAACTTAATGGTTTCAGAATAACTAACACCTATTACAAACACCACGACATAGGTATACACATGGGTTTCACCAGATGGACTGCATAAGAATATCATAGATTACATATTAGTTAACAGCAAATGGGCTAGTTCTGGTAGGAATATCAGGTCATATAGGGGAGCTGAAATTGGATCTCACCATTAACTTGTTAAACGTGTCTTGCAACTTAAACTTAAGAAGTGTTGTGCAAAGGTTAAAAAATTTACCATTAATTCTGAAGCTCTGAAAGATCCAGTTGTAGCTAAAGCTTATCATAACAGGTTACTTAGTCATTATGACAGTCATGGTTTGCTTACTACTGAAGTTGAGGAAGAATGGAACAGTTTTAAACAGGCTTTTTTTGGAAACTAAAATACTCTTTTAGGAAAAAAGGAGCAGAGGAGGCAGAATTATCTCAGTGATAAGGCACTTGAGCTTATTTCAGAAAAAAAGAACTTCAGGAATGTCCTTAATCAGTACCCTACTAGTCCTAATAGAAAAGATTACAGAGAGCTTAATAAACATGCAAAGGATCAGTTAGCTGCTGATAAGAATCTTTGGCTGACAAAGCTGAGGAAACAGTTAGATAGCACTACAGCAGAGAGCTGTACCAGATAGTTAATGTTTTGTGTGCTAGAAAACGGACAGGTATACAGGGTTGAAGGATAGGTAAGGTTACAGAAGGTGAGGATTCTGTCATGGATAGGTGGGCTGAGCATTTCAGTATTTCAGTGATATTCTATAAACAATATGGTTAGTTCTACTCCCATTATTTGTAATGATGATAGATGCATTACTGGCTTTAATGCTGGCCCTATGACACAGTCTGAAGTTATTTTGGCTGTTTCTAAACTTAAACTACATAAATCCCCAGGGGTAGATGAAATTACTACGGAAATGCTTAGAGCTGGAAATATTTCGGTTACTACATGGATGACTGAAATTTTGAATATCTTTTATGATAAAGGAATGGTTCCTAAAGATTTTACCAGAGCTATTATTGTCCCTATTTTCAAAAAAGGTGATCGCAGTTCTTGTGATAACTAGAGGGGTATCAGCCTACTCTCTGTTTGAGGTAAAGTTCTTTGCATGATTGTGCTTAATAGAATTAAGAAACTGGTTGACAAGCAATTGAATGATGAGCAATGTGGATTCAGAAGTGGTAGGGGATGTGTAGATCAGATATTTTCACTCAAGCAGATTCTTGAGAAATGTTCAGAATTTCAGAAACCTTTGGTTTCTAGCTTTGTTGATCATCATAATTTGTGGTTGATTGTGAGATTGTATGGAATACCAGACAAATTAGTTAAATGTAACAAAAGCTCTCTATAATAACACTGAGTCGTGTGTGAGTTGGTAAGGCTTGTAGCAATTGGTTTAGCATTGCTTCAGGTGTTCAACAAGGGTGCATTTTGTTCCCTTTTCTCTTTAGTATGGTTACTGATTATGTTATGCAAAATTCACTGCAAAGGAAAGATTTTGGCCTTAAATGGTCTAGAGATTTCAAAATTTCTGATTTAGATTATGCAGATGATTTGGTCATTTTGGCAAATGATGTTGATGAGACTAGTAATAGAGTTGGGTTTGGTGATAAACAGAGATAAAACTACAGTGGTGAAAATCGGTCAGGCAGTTGGTGCTTCAGTTGCTCTGAATGGTTATGTCTTTGAGGAAGTTTCTCAATTAATTATCTTGGGGGTTATGTAACAGATACTTGTGATGTGTGCGGCATGAGATTAACAGGCAAACAGGGATTGCCTCTGGGACTTTTAGGAATCTATGCAGTGTGTGGAGAAATAGGCATATATACCTAAAGACTAAAATTAGACTATATAATAGTTTGGTTCTCTCTAGGGTTAGTTATGGTAGTGAAACTTGGATGCTTTGTAAACAAGATAACAGGAAACTTGATGCTTTTGATTCTAGATGCTTATGCAGTATCTTGGATATTAGGTGGTTCAACATTGTAAATAATGAATAAATATAAAAGTTAAGGAAAAAAGTCTGTAACCTCCTCCGAGCGGCATATTGTTGGTTTGGCCATGTTACCCTTATGGATAATTATAGAGTAGTGAATTGGGTTATGAACAGTGTGCCTAAAGGCTTCAGAAAAAAGGGGAGACCTAAGATGCAGTGGGCAGACAGTGCCCAACAGAACCCTGTTGAATTGGTGTGCAATGGCGAGGTGCAGCTGATATAGCTCAGGACAAATATGCTTGGAGAACTAAATTGTGTGGTCTGGTTGGACCTTTGTAGCCCATGGCTGCTTGAGGATGATGATGATGATGAATACTATGCATTCACTCAGTGGCAAAAAAAGATACTCAAAGAGTAAAGATATATACTTTTGGGCATGCATATAAAACCTTCAACATAACAATGGTTAAGAAATTCTAACTGTCGATTTTTGTTCACCAATCCTGAGAAAGAGTATATGCACTCTGCCACTAAAGGTAAATTCTAAAAAGTTCCCATTTGAATTTGCCCACCACTGTCTCAATACATGTTTAATTGTGAACAAAACCTGTAAACCCAAGGATATAGCCTAGCATATTACCAACTGGGCAGTTCATAACTCAAAATTATGAAAATACAAATTAAAAAATATTAAAATTCTTTTCATAGTGACAGGCTACTGTTAGTATAATTTGCTATAGAAACATGTGAGGGGAGTAAAACAGCATAAAAGTAACAAAAATATCCTTGTCTTAATAACATTCAAACCTGAGTCTCTTTGATAAACAGCAAAACAGGTTAATTTCTACTGAGCCAATCAATGATCATTAAAATTTCCAAAAATATAAATTAAAAAAAATTTAAAAATAGCTTTCCTATACACACACACTAAAAGGTTGGGTTGTTTTACCTCTGAGAGACTTTTTTTTTTGCACAGAATGGGCTAAAAGGCCAGGTCAAAGGACCCTGAAGGCTCAGAGATGGATTGGGGGAGGAGACTACTGAGCAGCTGTTAGGAGACAGATGATAGCCTCCTGTCAAGGCCATCCAGCATGTTCTTTAACCTGCACAGGGTATGGTTCTCCAGCACACAAGACCACAGCTTAATATCCCATCCCATAGATCCTTTTGAAGACCATCGGTATCCCCTTACTGACTGAGGGTAGTGAGGGGTATTTTGCAGAGATAAATCTCAATGCTGGCTCGTGCAGGACTCGAGCCTAGTAACTGCAGATTACGAGTCTGGCGTGCTACTGACTGAGCCACCCCATAAAAGGGCTAAAAATAGAAGTAAAGCATACCAATAATGAAATCACTTACTGGATTCATATTAACTTCAAAGGAAGATAAGATGCAAAAAAAAAATGTGCAGTTGTAAGTCAATTTTGGCATCCTAGCTTTTCTTGAAGTTAATATTAATCCAGTTAATGATTTCATTATTGGTATGCTTTGCCTTTATTTTTTTTACTTTTTAGGGTGCATAGAGGAAGTTTTTTTTTTAATTCCATTTATAACAATTTTTTTGCATTTTAGTGGCAACTGCACAGAGAACTTTGTCCACTAAAAACAGGTAAATTTCACCCAATCTGGCAAGAAAACTGT
Source organism: Ryuthela nishihirai (assembly GCA_038380435.1). NCBI lineage: Eukaryota > Metazoa > Arthropoda > Arachnida > Araneae > Heptathelidae > Ryuthela > Ryuthela nishihirai. The sequence goes on from JAWZYU010000070.1 coordinate 881,026, forward strand.
TGTATTGCCTATGCTATTCTGCAAGTCTTAAGCTTCATTTGACATACAACTTGTAAAGATTGACCCCATTATATTACCCTTATTTTCTTTTGTGGGGAGAGTGGTAAAGAGAGGGAACATAATTTGAGGCAGTGCATGACATTCTTGATGCCACAAGCTTTTGAGATATAACTCATTCAGAATGAACCCTATGAAATATGCCTGCTTTTTTGGGGAAAGCTGAGACAAACATGAGCCATACTATGACAGTCCTCATATCACAAGTTTTCAATTGATATCTAACATTTTACTCTTGGCTATTGCATTTGGAAGAAATAGAATAATCTTTATACCATTCACTGCTTTTCTTTTGGGGGAAGGAGAAAGCATGGTGATAATTTTTTATGATCTGCGACATTCCTCAAACCACAAGTTTTCATTTGATGCATATCTCATTACTTTCAGCACTCTCATTACAAAGATATAGTGGAACAATCTAGTTCCCCTTTTATCTTAATTCCCCTTTTTATAGGAGGGAAAGGGCAAAATCCTGGAGTAAATGTTTTATAGCCTATGGCATTTCCCACACAACAAGCTTTCATTTGGCATGTAACTAGTTATGTTCACCACTCGCATTCCAAAGACATGATGGAATAATTAATGCCAAGCTAAAAACAATATGAAGATAGGTAAAAAAAAGACAAAGTTTTCTCTGAGTCTGCTAAAAATGTTTCATAATTTTGTTTGTATGTAGTCACTTACCAGTTTGCACATGCCAACAGACACCAAGGCTTTGGAATCTGGTGACCAACAGCATGAGTAAATTGGTTTTCCATTCATCTTCAGAGTTTGAAACATGTTACCATCATCATGAAGATCCCAAACTTTCAAGGTTCCATCATAAGATGCAGATGCCAAGACCAAATTTCCACTGGGACAAAAAGTCAAATGTGACACCATGTCTTTATGATCCATTAATTCCAACATCAGTTTACCTGAGAAAGCAAAAACATTGTAGCATGCAAATATGGCATAATTATATATATATTTTAATTTCTAATCAACTTCTAGTAATAAGAATGTGATATATATATAAATACAGACTATCTTTGGTAAAAAAAGTGAGTGACAATTTATTTTCTAATTACATATACACAAATTACCATTCCTTTTTAAATATTATATTTTAAGTTCCTAATTTAAAGCTACTATTATACTTTCAGACAATTATACATATTTAGGTTTTCTTTCAACAAACATATTTTCCTTCCTGACATGAATTTCAAAAAGAACTCTTTCCAATCTTTTTTCTGACTCTGCCTTACTATGCTGAGCATCATTAATTTTCCTGTGGCAGTTTCAAAATCCAGCAGATGCACCATTAGTAAAACAGGAACAATGAAGTCCTTAATTAATCATCACAGAAGTTGCATATATTCTGCCAGCATTTGCAATTTCTTTCCTATATACTTTCAATAAAACAGGAATACCAAAGTCCTTTACTCACCATCACACAAATTTCATATATTCTGTTCACACTGCCAATTTTCTTGTCCATAACTTTCAATAAAACAGGAACACTAAAGCTCTTTAGTATCAGACAAAGTGCACATATTCTACTCACAATGGCAATTTTCTTGCCCACAACACTTTCAGAATATGTCTTCTACATAATCAGTCTCCAACCTTGGTAACAACCAAGTGAAACTTGGAACCTCTGTAAACAAGATAAGAGGAAACTTGATACCTTTGATTCTAGATGCTTAAGCAGTATCTTGGGCATTAGGTGGTTCAACTTTGCAAGTAATGATAAGGTTAGGCAAAGAGTTGATAACCTCCTTTGAGCAACATATTGTGCAGAGAGACTCCATTGGTTTTGCCATGTTGCCCATATGCATAAATATAAATTAGCAAAGAGAGATTAAGTTAACTCTATAAACACTGTAGTTGCTGGACTAGCCATGTGGTATCGTGACAAACTCATTGACACTAATGGAGTAATTGATGGTCGTAGGTCAGTGCAGTGGAATTTAGGTTAAATAGTCATACCTGCATTTTTTTCTTTTCTTTCATTCTTCTAGAGGTAGTTTCATAAGTTGTTCAAGGCGGACAATTCCAGGTTGTATGCTGTTCTTGGGAGCTGACGTTTTCACAGATCCGGACCTATGAAAACATCAGCTTACTGTTACCTCTCACTTGGTGATAGAGTTCTTACATATGGTGGTGTTACCCTTTGCTGCTTCTGTGGTATGACACCAACATGTAAAAACTCTTATCACCAAGTGAGAGGCAACAATACCGGACATGTGAAAACATGCTACCGAGAACAGCACACAACCCAGAATTGTCCTCCTTGAACAACCGACAAAGCTACCTCTAGAAGAACGAAAGAAAAAAAATGCAGGTATAATTATTTAATCTAAACTTCACTGTACTGTACTGACCTACAACCATCAATTACTCCATTAGTGTCAATGAGCCGATTATTGCCGACTGCCTCTAACTTGGTAATCGAGTTCTTATGTGTAGTGGTGTTGCACTTTGTTGCCTCTGTGGTATGACACCACCACATGTAAGAACTCTATCACCAAGTGAGAGGCAATAATACCAGACCTGTGAAAACATTAGCCACCGAGAACAGCACACAACCCGGAATTGTCCTCCACAAACAACTGACAAAGCTACCTCTAGAAGAATGAAAGAAAAGAAAAAAGGCAGGTATGACTATTTAACCTAAACTTCACTGCAACAACCTACCATCAATTAACCCATTAGTGTCAATGAGCCAATTGTTTGTCGCAATACCACATGACTAGTCCAGCATCTACAGTGTTTATAGAGTTAACTTAATCTCTCTTTAACTCAGGACATTGTGTTTTTACCTTCATTTTTATTTATTAGCAAATAGGGTTATGAACAGTGTGCCTAAGGGCCTCAGAAAGAAGGGAAGACATAGGATGCAGTGGACACAAAATGTCAAACAGGATGTAACTGTCGTAATGGTAACAGGATGTAACCATTACGATAGAGAATGCATATGTGCTTAATCGAAATGACACCATTTGGAACTAGCCTCTTGGCATTGTGAATTAAGTCATTACCTCTCAACAGTGCTTGCTGACTTCCTCAGGGTCTTTAGTTTGATCCTAGCTAGGGAAAGCCTTATCTTGGCTTGATACATTCTCCTCTACAAGCAGAGATGTTCTCAGATTTGGAAAGATTTCTTCTCATACGGCCAGAATTAAGAAAAATTAATGAGTTTAATTCAGATGTTGGTTCTGTGCCAAGATGACAGCATGTATCAAGGTGATAAATAAATAAAGGAGGATTGTTGAAATGGCCAATAGATGGTGGCATAGTTTGTTTACAAGTGGCACCCAATGTAGGGCCAACATTGAAGTTATAGGTGAGCATGCCACAAGGACCTTGTTAGAATTTGTCTACATTGGTCAGATGTAAATCATGTGTTTGGGAACTAAATTGCACAATCTGGTTGGACCTCTTTAGCCCACAGCTGTTTGAGGAGGAGGATTCCACTACAGAATGGTGAACACACCACTTCACATCAAAATTCCCTAATTCTAGAACCAATTTGCAGGCAGATAATCAAACACATTCAATTGTCAGCTGACCAATACATATTAGTACATGTTACAGAACATAAGAGTATGAGACAAAGAGAGTTGAATAGTACGTTCAAAAAACCAGAATTTTCTACAATCAGAGAGAGTTGAATAGTACTTTCAAAAAATCAGAATTTTATACAATCTGGCTTGTGCTAGGTCCTGAAGGCACTGCATTTATGAAGTTCTACTGTTTGTAAATTTGTTTCAATATTTTCATAAAATTCAGAATTAAATGCTGTTTAATTTAGTATATAACATGACATATTTCTCTTGATTGACCTAGCAAAAAAATTCTAATGTTTCTTATTTTTTGACTGAGAACAGTTGGCAAAAAGTCTTGACAATTCTCAAAATATATCACTGATGAAAAAATTACAGAGAAGCGATATTTTTGTTTCAAGTAAAAAGTTATTTTCCTATTATTCAGAAAGAAATTTCTTTTCTATTTCTACATATTAGATTTTGGGGCACTAGTTTTTCCCCCCCTTAACCCTTCCAGTGTCCACATCATCTGTATACATTAGGAGAATCTGAATTGAGAGGCCAAGGACATATGTATCCATTTTTAGTACAACAAAAAACGTTTTTTTTTTAAATAAAAATTGCTGTTGGAATTATATATATATTGTATAAAAATATATAATTCAGGCTCCAAAAATAATATTTTGTTTTTTAATTTGATGCATATTTTATTAAACTACAATATAAATAATTTGATAAAGCCATCTGATTGCCATTTCTTAGAAGCACTAAACAGTATTGCCGATTTGCTTGTTAACATTCCTATTTGCTGAAGCAACCTTCTGATTTAAGTTCACAAGTTTGATTTCAACTATTATCAACAAATTTTCCCCTCAATTTTCGAAAATCTCCTAAAAATTAATTAAAAAAACTGCTATTTTTAAAAACAATAGATTTTGGAAGTAACTACAAAACTTTTACCAGAAAAAAGAATGGTGAATACGTATCACCATTCTTTTTCTGTTTCACACTCTTTTCTGTCATAAAACTATCTCAGTATTCCCAAGTTATTTTTATCATTTTTCCCGGCATTCTATGCATCTTTCCCACCTTCAAATCGAAACTGGAAGTAAACACATTCTTTTTAGAAATTCTGGTTGCAGCTGCATTTAATTAGTTATGCTTCATGAGGCAAACAAGATGCAGATGGCTGACACATACAATCTCCACTGTGTGTGCTATAAGTATTTTTTACAGTTTTCGTCCAGCATATTGGATACCCTTTGTAATGTTATTATATACTTTTTTTATATTTAAACCTTAGTTTTCATTTCAGTAGTTTATTTTTGGAAATTAGTGATCTTTTGGCCGATTGATAAGTATTGTTTTTTTGATAATTATGCTACTTTGTACGGTTAGCCTACAACTTGTTGCTATGGATATTTTAACATTACATTAGGCTATGTCTTAATTTTTATTTTATTATTTATTACTTTTCCAGTAAAACTTTGATCTGGTATCATTTTATGAAAATAAATGAGGTCTTGGATATGGAAGCAAATTAACTTCTGCAGATTTACTTCTGTTAGTTAGCGATCTTTCAATTGGCTGATTTATCGATCTTTCCGAGATATGCTAGATCAGAGGCCAGCTTAAAAGTTGTTGCAGATATTTTATTTAACATCCCATTAGATTATTAGGTAAGTGTCTGCTCCCCTCAAAATAATTTTCCAGATCTGGGCCTGTCCATTCATATCAACAGAACATGTGCTAATCTTGTCAATTTTGGGCAAAATGGCAAATAAATATATGCAGATGGATAATAATATTGTTGCGGATTACAAAAATGGATAGCCACTGAGCGTGAGTATTAAAAACTATATTTTAAAACCAAATTCAATACAAGGTAAATTGTTACAAAGAAAATATGGATGAAGTATCTTATAAACAAATCAACTATTATCCATACACAAGTCATCAACCTTCCTGCGCAGAGCACACAACATTAGCTCTGTCTATTCCACTAAATATTACCTTTGTTTTACTTGATTACCATGTCGCTTGAACATCATACACAAACAAAATCATCTTGTGCTAGTTCGCTAACTCACACTAGCAGAACCATACGACCATCCGCGTACACATCACATAAAAGATACCACTTTTACACTTCCCGCGTACACATCACATAAAGATAATTCTTTATACTTAACGCGCACTGTCTCAGAACAGCTAACCGTCCATTTTCGAACTCTCGACCATTACATGCTCCACTGTTCTTCAAATTCTCCCAAAGTTCTTATTCGTTGGCTGATACTTTTTGCTTTCGGATGCTAGATTCCTTCTGTCATTAACACTGCCCCCTTCCAAGGTCTTGTTCGTCCCGAACAATTCTGGATTCCACAGCTTCTTCAGTTCTTCGATGAAACGGAGCCAAACGATCCATGTGAATCACCTTGCACTTTGTAGCTGGACGTCGACGAATGCGATATACCACGTCATTAATCCTGTTAACTATTGTATATGGACCTTCCCAAGGTTTCTGAAGTTTTGAAGATAGTCCTTTCTTTCTATGTGGACTGTATAGCCAGACAAGATCTCCTTGATTGAAAACAGTTCCATTTATTTTACTGTCATATCTTGTTTTGGTTCTGTCACTTGCTATGTCGATGTTATGTCTAATGTTATGTCTAACGGAGTGATGGATTTCTTCTAGTCATTGTTGTAATTCTTGTACGTATTGTGGAGTGGACACAGGCATTGCTTCGGGCCGACCATATAAAAGGTCACAGGGAAGACGTAACTCTCTTCCAAAAAGCATCGTGGAAGGTGTCTGTCCAGTTGTCTCGTGCACTGCCATCCTATATGCCAGCAAAAGGAGTGGTACATGGCGATCCCAGTCACGTTGGTGGTCGTTCACAAATAATGCTAAATGCTGAGCAATTGTTCTATTGAATCTTTCAACCATACCATCCGACTGAGGGTGTAAGGGAGTTGTTCTGGTTTTCTGAATGCCTAATAGTTGACAGATGCCTTTAAACACATTGGATTCAAAATTCCGTCCTTGATCAGAGTGGAGTTGTAAAGGTACTCCATACCTACTAATGAAGTTATTAACTATCATCTCCACCACTGCTGTTGCTTCCTGGTCTTGGATGGGATATACCTCAGGCCACTTTGTGAAATAATCCATTACCACTAATATATATTGATTTCCTTCATCAGTTCTAGGAAACGGACCCATTACATCAATGGCTATTCTTTCAAAAGGGAGACCAACGTTATACGTCTGCAGCTTACCCCGACTCCTAGTCTAAGGGCCTTTCTTTGCTGCACAGGCTTCACATTGCCTACACCATCTTTCAACGTCTGCCCTACTTTTCAACCAATGAAATCATTCCCTGGCTTTGGCTAATGTCTTATTAACACCGAAGTGTCCTCCAGTGGCACTATCATGTACATCTTTCATCACAAGTTCCACTCGGGAGCGAGGAAGGATTATCTGCCAACGGATCAGCCATCCAGTGGGATTCTCCCATCTTCTGTATAATACACCGTATTTCATTTTTAAGGAGTCCCACTGTGCCCAGTAACTTTTAGTAGTTGGACTATACCTCGAGATTTGCTCCCAATTAGGTCTTACATCAGATTTTTCAATCAATTCTAATATTGGTTTTATGTCTTCATCATCTAGTTGAGCCTTCCTGATTTCAATTGGACTCCAGATGTTAGGGGTATCCTGTTTGTTTGTGTCGATACTATTTGTCTTATGGGCATTATCTCTTTAGTTCCAAATTTCAGTTCTGCATTATAGCAATGTTTACAGTTGTCAATACATGGGCGCCTGGAAAGAGCATCTGCATTCTTATGCATTTTACCACTTCGATGTTCGATGGAGAAATCGTATTCTTGTAACCGTTGTATCCACCTAGCGATTTGTCCTTCAGGGTTTTTGAAGTTTAATAACCATCTAAGTGCAGCATGATCAGTACGTATAAGGAATTTCTGGCCATAAAGATAATGATGAAAATGTTCTATTGCTTTTACCATTACTAACAGTTCTTTGTGTGTTACACAATAATTCCGCTCTGGTTTGGATAAAGTTTTACTAAAGTATGCAATAACTTTCTCTTGTCCGTCTTGTTCTTGTGAAAGTACAGCACCAACTCCTGTGTTACCTGCATCAGTATCTATTACGAATTGTTTTCCAGTTCCAGTTTGTGGGTATGCTAGCACTGGTGCTGTGGAAAGAGTTTTCTTTAGCTGTTGAAAGGCTATATCGCATTCAGTGGTCCACATAAACCGCTGGCCCTCTTCTGTCAGACGATGTAATGGCCTTGCGATGTTGGAGAAACCTTTGACAAATCTTCTATAGTAGGTGCAAAGTCCAATAAAACTACGAAGTTGATGAACATCTTGTGGTGGTGGCCAGTCTCTTACAGCTTCTATCTTACTAGGATCAGTCTTAATCCCTGATGTAGTGATCACATGAGCAAGGTAATGAACTTCTTGCTGGAACAGTTTACACTTTGTCAGTCCCAATTTTAACTTGGCTGCCTTAAGTTTTTCAAATACTTGACGAAGATTTCTCAAAAGTTCTTCAAAAGTTCTTCCAAGAACTATGATGTCGTCCAAGTAAACCAGACAGACCTCCAAAGACAAACCTTTGAGCACCGACTCCATTAGTCGTTCAAATGTAGCAGGTGCATTACAAAGTCCAAATGGCATCACCTTAAACTGCCGAAGTCCATTCCCTGTAGTGAAAGCTGTTTTCTCATGGTCTTCAGGACGTATACCAACTTGCCAATAGCCGCTCTTTAAGTCTAATGTTGAGAACCATTCTGACCCAGATAAAGTGTCTAGTGTATCATCAATCCTGGGTAAAGGAAAGGAGTCTTTCTTTGTTACGTCATTTAATCTGCGATAATCTACGCAAAATCGTGTAGATCCATCCTTTTTCTTGACAAGAACTACTGGTGATGTCCAGGGACTCTGCGATGGTTCTATAATGCCTTGAGCTTCCATGTCCTTTATGAGTTGTTCCATCTCCTCTCTTTTTGCCAATGGAAGCCTTCTTGCTGACAGATGGACTGGAGGAGAATCACCAGTGTTGATTTTATGTTCTGTCAGGTTTGTACGGCCATAATCATTTGATGTGGCAGAAAAAATGTCAGAAAATTCTTTTAATAGGTTCTCGGCCTTAACAGCTTGGTTTTCAGTTAATATTCGTCTTGTTTCTCTCCATAATTCAGTAAGATGAGATGGGATGTCTGTATATGATTTTGATTTGAATCAGTAACTTCTATTTTATTTATACTTGTTACACAGGTAACAGCTTCACATATTGCTAATTCTTCACCTTTTTTTAACATTCTATTGGATTTGTTACAGTTCATCACTCTGATAGGGATCTGTTCTTTATCCATTCTGACTAAAGTCCTTGCAACCAGGATATTATGAGCCAAAGCTCCTTTACCAGAGGCATCAGTAACTGCCAATCGGAAGGCCCCAGAAGTCTCCACCCAATGTCCACGGGCTATAACTTCACTTTGTGCTGGGATCTCTGTGTCTTCCGTCACTAATATTGAAGTTACGCTTGATAAAGAATCAGACTTCCGGCTAAGCCGAGGAATCTCTTCTGTCTTATAGATGAGTAGGTTATCACTGGGTCTAATGTTGAATCCATGTTTCTTAAGAAAATCAAGGCCTAATATGCATTCATCGTAGATGTCAGTGATGTAAACAGGATGGTGTACCAGACAGCTACCAACTCAGATATTAAGTTCTATTTTTCCATGAACCTTTACACGATCTCCAGTGGCCGTTTGTAGGCTTATTCTAGACTGTGTAGTATTCAAGTTTGGGTGAGGTATTATTTTCTTTATTATATCTGTTCTGAGTAAAGTTACATTTGCACCAGTGTCGACTATCATACGGCAAGGTATTCCATTCCATTTATGGCTCCATCAGCTACTAATCCATTATTATCACCATGTAATGTTCCCTGGGGCCAACCAATCAACAGCCAGCATTTGCCTCGCAAGATTGACAAATTTTCTGTTTTCCTGATCCTGTTCTCTGGTAGATGGACTCGGACTCCTCATTCGTTTCCTATTACAGTTGGTACGAATGTGTCCGGTCTTGCCACAATTCCAACACTGAAGGTCTGTTATAGTTTTTGAAGAACCTTTTATATCTTTCAAAATGGATAGTATGGCTTTGGTTAGTTCTTTCATTTCATTATCCTTTTCTACAGTTTCTTCTGCACTCACAAATCTCACTGTACGTTTGTTCGCTCGGGAGGAAAGCCTAGAGCACTCGTATTTCATAGCATGTACCACAGCTGACTTTAAGGATTCACCTTCAAACATCCTCAGAGATTGTTGAGTGTCAAGGTCAGCAATAGCATCAATAAATTGTAATTGAGCTAAGTTAACTTGAATTTCTGGTGGACAATTACTATAAGCCAATCTAGCTAGACGCTCAATATCACTAGCAAGCTCTTGCAAAGTTTCACCACTTTTCTGCATGCGATGTTTAAATTGAGTCATGTAATATTGTTTTAAATAACTATCACCAAACTTTAGTTCTAATGCAGAAACTAGACTTTGATAATCAAGTCGTTTTTCTTCTGGAACAGACTGCAAAACTTCCGCAGCAGAATTTCTTAAGGAAGCTGCAAGAAAACTGGCCTTTTGGAATTCATTTCACTCATTGGCTGTAGCGATAACTTCGAATTGTGTTTTAAATACTGTCCAAGATGATTGACCATCATATGTAGAAGGTTTAGTTGTATTTTTAGCGATATGTGTAATAACATTATTTCCACTAGAATTATTATTATCACAAGCAGAAGGTAACATCTCATTTCTCAAAATCTGAAACTGGCGTTCACAATCAGTTTTTACAATTTCAATTTCATGTTTATAACCTAACTTAACACTATCAAGATCATCTTTTACACTATTTAGTTCGGTCATAATGTCCTTACACTTATCAGAAATCTTATCAATTTGAGAAGCCACTTCAGCTCTCATCTCAGTATTTTGTGCGGCCAGGTCACCTATTTTATTTCTCAACTCATTATTTTGTGCGGCCATATAAGCTTTCAAATCATTATTTTGACTTTTAATGTCATTCATCAACTTTACTAATTCATCCATACTTCTAGTTAACGGCATTCAATAAATTATCCCACTTCTGACACCAAATGTTGTGGATTACAAAAATGGATAGCCACTGAGTGTGAGTATTAAAAACTATATTTTAAAACCAAATGCAATACGAGATAAATTGTTACAAAGAAAATATGGATGAAGTATCTTATAAACAAATCAACTATTATCCATACACAAGTCATCAACCTTCCTGCGCAGAGCACACAACATTAGCTCTGTCTATTTCACTAAATATTACCTTTTTTTTACTTGATTACCATGTCACTTGAACATCGTCATACACAAACAAAATCGTCCTGTGCTAGTTCGCTAACTCACACTAGCAGAACCATACGACCGTCCGCGTACACATCACATAAAAGATACCACTTTTATACTTCCCGCGTACACATCACATAAAGATAATTCTTTATACTTAACGCGCACTGTCTCAGAACAGCTAACCGTCCATTTTCGAACTCTCGACCGTTACACACACGACCGTTACATGCTCCACTGTTCTTCTTCAAATTCTCCCAAAGTTCTTATTCGTTGGCTGATACTTTTTGCTTTCGGATGCCAGATTCCTTCTGTCGTAACAATATAGTAAAAATGGTAACTTAAAAGGCAAAAAGTACTTCTAATATGAGCTATATTCAACATTCAACCTCACAGATAAATCATTTAAAAGCTTACCTGTCAGGACATCCCATGTTCTAATACGACCATTGCTGTGGCCAGTGGCAAGAACTAAATCCTTTGAAGTGCTAAAGCGAGTCCAAAATGCTGGAGAGGATCGGTGACCATGATCAGATGTAGAAGATCCAAATGCTACTGATCTCACCAAGCAACCTGTGTTGATAGTTACTGTATCTCTTCCAAAGCAATGACCTTGTGCATCTGCATTGTCTACAGAAATCCTGATAAAAGAGAAACTATTTAAATTACATTTCCTCTTTGCAAAATTTTATTCCCAAAATATCATAATAAAAAAAATTACTAAAACTATTTCCCCCAAAAAAATAAGTGTAAACAGATATTCATTTTTATGAAAAATAAGATGTAAATTCCCTCTTAAATCTAGGAAAAATGAGCTGTCAAGTCCACAATTATATCAAATAATAATGTATACAAAGATATTAAATCTTGAAACAGTCATAGGTTATAGAGGTACAACCACAATGTGCAATTATTTTTTCTCAAAATGTGTCTAACTTGAATAACACTCACTGCAGGCAAATTTTAATAAAATCCTGTTTGACTTCTTGTTTGAAATTCCTCATTGTTTATTGTAATTGTCATTATCAAAAGTGACTATTACTCCAATCCAAAGGGTGGAATTAGTATCAACCTTGACACTGAAGTCACACTGTAATATCTCCAGCATAGCTGCAGATAGCATTCTTATATTTAACCCCTGCTTTAAATTACATTGCAAGATATATTTTATTAATACAATTACATCATAAAGTATCATCACTAGCATTTCTGCTAAGTAATAATCCTGTACTTTGCCAATATTCATTTATTATTGCAACATAAAAATTTAAGATTATTTTTAAGGTCTGGACTTTACCTGTCATATCTCCTCTTTTGCAACCACATTATCTTCATCTTATATCACTTAAATTTTAATGTATAGACATCAAAAGTGTAATCTTTATTTAGGGTCTTCATATTCTATGTCACAAAAATGAAAGATGGATAAATTGGTCAGCAAATTTCTAAAACAACAGAATTGTGAAAAGTAAGGTCCAACAAATTAGTTTCAAAACAAAGAGAAAAAGACCTATTCCCTGATCACTAAGAGGTTTCAAATTCTAATAACACAATATGATAACCATCATGTAGTGCAAGGTTCTGTAGTGTAAATATTTTATTTTTTCAAACAGAAATCTGCATTTAAACTTGCATTTAATTTTTCCTCTTGATTTCATTTGAAAAACACAATTCTAAACCTAAAAATATATTTCTGGGGTCTGATGATCAATAACCAGCACTTCTTTGCATGATGAATAGTATCAAGTTGAATTCTACTAGTTCACACTCTAACACATGCCCCATAAACAGATTAACATATAGTAACAGTATTTTTTTTACTTCTTTGCTTCTAGAATTACTTTCATTGTTCCTCAAATACACTGTGCTTAAAATAGGCAATACTTACTTTAAAATCTTACTTCTTACTTTTATCAAGAGTGAAATACACAGTAATTGCAGCTACTTCAGTTGAAAAAGAACACTGAAAATTTTTATATTTCCTTTTTAACCATTTTGCTAGTAGTGCCCAAGCTGAGCTCAATATCAGAATTGTTCCTATTCTGCCAGTGATGAGCAGAGCACATCCTAAATGAATAACTTCTATAAAGAGCTGTTGGGAGAACCAGAATAGATGAATACTTACTGTCAAAAGGTTTAATCATAATTAGTAGGTTGCAAAAGAAAATGCAATTTTTAGATGCGATTTTTATCTATTTCATTTTTTATGCAGCAGCAATGCATACTTCATTTGGATGTGACCTTTAAGTCTGACCATGCCATCTTGCATGCAGCTCTTAAACCTTTCTAAAGAGATATTCTCTTCTGAAAGGGAATGGAAGGGGAGAGCTGCCAGATCAGTGTGGCCTATTGATCTGCTTTTCATGGCCACATTTTCCTTTTTTTCCTTTCTGCCCTGCTGAGGAGTAGTCAACTTAACAGGGTCTTTTTGGTACTGATCAATACAACCCATTGGACTTGCTAACGGATTTTAGTTTATTAGAGATGCTAAGCTTGCTCCACTCATGGACTTCTGTTAAGAGAAAATCTATTGTTATGTTTGCTTATGGTTTGCCAAGCCCTATAAGTAAACAGATGCACAGGATACCCTATATCACCCTTTATCTGGTGGATAATCCTAATCAGAGGCCATTGCAGGAACACCTTACTTCTATGAAGCATTACCAACCCTGCCCAGAGTAATATGTTTTAAACAAGTTAGTTCTATTTTGATTCTGGTTCTTGAAAAGCCCTACTTGAAAAGGTGGTGCCTGAAGTACCTACTAGCATTGGTGACTAATTAACTTAATTTAGCTTTAGCAATGGGGGAAGGGGTTGGACAGTTTGATATTGTTGACCCTACCTCTCTTAATAAATATAGCTTTTTTATTGAACAGATAAGTAAATATGGAGATGTACCTTCATTTTGTGCTATGCAAGTTGACTTCATAATAAATATATGGAAAGTCCTTTTAACTTACAGCTTATCCATTATTGTCTGAAACAGAATTTAACTTTATTTTGAAAAGAATTTCTTTTTATTAGTGGGGGAAATTCAATCTGAGTTCGAGGGTAGAATACAAACTTCATGCTTTCATCTTATCACTAATAGAGCTGGATCATTACAATTCTTTGTGCTGCTAAATATTTTTCTTCAATCAAAGGGTAATTGCATGTAAATTATGATATGAAATTTTCCTGCTATAATAAACGAAAATGACAACTTCAGCGTTTTTTATCAACAGTGAGATCAGGTGAATCATTTAAATCTATCTGCAAACTGCCCATTTCAAAAATAGTTAATGAGTCTTGGCTCTAATAGATTTACATCAGATCATACACACAAAATCAGCATGTGATGCATACACATATGCATTTTACAGTATGAATGTGTGCATTATAATCCATTGGCTTATGAATATTTTTACACTAAACATGTCCAAAATTACTACTTTATGAAGTGGAATTTTGCCTAATATGTAAGTTTGCCTGATTTTTATAATATCCAGTTTCACATTTCTATACTATGCGATTTTTACCTAATTTTTATAATATTTAGTTTCAACAATGTTTTTGTCTAATTTTATTCAATCACAGCTAAATTATTGAATTAAAAATACCCATAAATAACTGTTGAATTTTTAATTGCAATATGTTGAAATGATGAAAGGTTTCTTACGATATTTAAAATTTTTTCAGTTTAGAACACCTTAAATCACTCAGAATAGTGGAGGGCAACAGAGTACATTCATACTGGCTTTTTTTTATTGTTTCACACACTACTGTCTTGAGAAGAATTTTTTTGGAGGGGGGAGGAGGAATAAATCTTGTAAAATGGGCCCACTGTAGTCTGGCTGATAATATATTGATTTTTAAATGCAACTCTATCTGATAATTGCAACTGATTTGTAAAAGCAATCCCTATAAAGAACCCTGTAATGGGTTATCTGCAGAATAGTATCTGACACCTCACATCAACTATTGATAGGGAGAAAGATATTCAAAGAAATAACTACAGCTGCTTGAACATCTGAGAGATGTTTGTATATGAATGGGCTTCATTTCCTTGCACATCTGAGAGATGTTGATGTAAGCCAAAAGGTTAAAAAAAAAGTAACAATGCATGACAATAAAGTGTTTTTTCCCCTTTGGAAAAGCAACTATTTTACAACTGTAAAACATTTGAAGTACACTGTGGAAATCTAAAAGCAATGTCAAGCAATTCTTCCTGAAATATATTTAAAACTTGCAATAATTTTTATTTTGCAACTTCTTAGTCTATTTTTAACTATTAACAGATTTATTTTAGTCAATGCACTAAAATTTAACCATTATAAAATTTGCAATTGAGATTCCATGTCTGTTCTAATGATTCAATTGTCACAAATACAATTACCAAGATTATGGATTGTTGTTGTAAACCTATTAGATGATAGTGTTACACTTTATATTTCATGTGAAGTGAAAGTGGGCATTCTGATATTCTTTACAATCAAAGAATCATACAACAAACAACATTTTTTTGGACTGATTGCAAATCTCGTTTCTGAGTTGTAGGAATTGCACACAAGCAACTCCCACTTTTGATTATCAGTCATTAATGCATGCGTGTAGGACACAACCTCTCGTATCATAGCTAGTGCGATCGTATATTATTCAAATGTTTTCCCTGTGTGCAACAGACACGCGCTGGATTTGTATGCAGCATTGTTATAACTAAGTGACATTAGGTCACAGAAGTGTAGTCATAGTTAGTGGAGAGAATGAGAATTGTCAGTGGAGATGTAGTATTGTAGTGGAGAGAGATGTAGTAGAGATTTAGATAGATGTGAGTTGCTAGTACTCCAACTTTTGTATTCATCAAAGGAGTTTGGCAAGTTTTTGAATTTTTTGGAAATAAACTTTGATTGTTTTAGAAACTTTTGAATCTTTGCTATTTTTCTCTTGAGCAATGTAAATTGATTTTTTGATTAGATTTAAACTTTAATTAAACTTGACAATCCTTTTGAATTCTTCTCGATAAGTAATGCTAGAGAAATACTTAAGAACCCTATTTCAACACTATTTGGCAAGTTAATATTGCCTGGTGCCCGACAAAGCTATCTGGAATTTTGAATAAATTTGGACCAGACAAAAGGTCCAACTTAAAAAGTTAATAATCTTTGGAGTGTTACAAGGTAACCATTCCATTACCCACTGAAATCACTTTGGCATAAAGAAATTATTACAATTACATCAGTCTTAGCACATGAAAAATAAACCTAGATGAACTCTATGATACTCTAAAACCAGTTTATAGTCTGATTAATGTCAGTCGATTATTATAATTTATGGTATACAGAGATTTTAATAACAGAGAAGTCATCAATTTAACAGTGCTGAGTTAATATAATTTAGCATTCTTTTACATTGATTCCAATTCCTCAATTTAATGTACATCAGTTCAGTTTAGAGTTAATGCGGTCTTGCACCAAACAGCACTTATCAAGTATGAGACTGAATCTGCTTAGTAGCATTAAGCAGTTTAGATAAATGAATCAATAGCTGATCATTGATTTACTAATTATTTAATCACTATTAATTTGTTTAAGTAACAGGATAAAGGTGGGTGTACAGGAAAAATTGTCTTGAGCTGGGTGTGATCTGAACCCATGACCTGACAACACCCGGCACAAGACATTTTTTCCTCTACACCCATCTTCATCCTGTTACTTAAGGTGAAGCAAAAGGCAATTCTACACTGATTCTTACTCAAAAGATGGCACCGAATACTGTCCATTTCAAAGGAGGTGGTGGGATTGACCACAAGAGGGAGGACATCAGGATGCTTCTGTATTGTTTGTGCTAAAAAAAATACACAGATGACCTGTAGATATAGAATTCAACAATTAATCTGAAAAGTATTATTGTTGCCTGGTCAGCAATAATTTTTTTCAGATGAATAATTCTTTACATATATTTGTAGTTTAAATTTATTTATATTTTTATATATATTACAGTTTCAGTTATAAATCATTCTTCCAAAAAAAAAATCGAAAGAAATTAGACTATATCGAAATATTCAATATGGTCTATATTTAATAATTTAATATATATGTATGAATCACAAATATATGAGTTTTGTACTGTGACAGAACGATCAAATTCTGACGATCAAGGGATTAGCTTACTTGACTACTAAAGAAGAGGACCTGGGTTTGAGCCTCGGAGAAAATGATATTTCATTTCTTGAGTTGTTGTCTAATCTGGTGAGGTCTTGCCTTCCACACAATATACTCATATAAGGGATTAGCTCACTTGACTACTAAAGAAGAGGACCTGGGTTCGAGCCTCGGATAAGGAAATGATATTTCGTTTCTTGTGTTGTAGTCTACTCTTGTGAGGTTTTGCCTTCCACATAATGATATCTGTGATATAGTTATACTCACAGGCTCTTTGTCAAACCAATGTAGCAAGCAGCTGCTTGAAGAATTTTTTTTTTATATAAAAGCTTGCCAGAATCTAAACTGAATCTAACCTACTGTGTAACTCATTTTTCGTTTTCGCGAGAATTCTGAGGTTCCATTGCCACTTGTGGGGTGGTATTGAAGTTGGACTCTGGCAGTACAGACATCCCTTGATATGTATTTTGAGAAGAATTAAACGCCAGTGAAGAATAACTCCTCTAATTTTCCTTTTTCATTACTTACAATACATATTATATTATTTATGTACAAACATATACATTAACAGTATAAGTTGTTTTATTTATAAAATCGATTTTATGTTACCATATACCACAACAGATTTTTACCGCATTTGAAACACCTGCTAGTAAGCAGTAGCGAGCAGGTAAATGAGTGTAATGCATTATAGTAAGTACACTGAAGGATCAAATACTAACAATAAGTGGTTATTCTGCACACAAATGTACTTTTTAGGTTAGATTTCGATTTATGAACATTTCGATTTATGAACATTTCGACTTACGACAAAACCTCAGGAACTTAACCTGTTCGTAAGTAGGGGAGCACCTGTACTTCGATTTTTAGACTCGATTTTCTCAGAACTTCTGTATTTTCAGAAATTCAGAGTACATTTGAAATAATTAGCTGAAAAAAATTTGTTTGCCCTGAGTGGGATTGGAACCCAGAATCCATCCAGGGAAACCAATTTTTTTTTCAGTTAATTATTTGTAGTGTTTCTTGTCTACAAAATATTTTCCTGTCATACTTTATTACTGAATTAGAGTACATTTATTTTAAATATTGCACTACCTAAACTACTTTGCCTACGTGCATTTGAAAATGCCTGGTCTAACAGTTACCACTATATTACACTAATCCTAGTAATTGAAACGATAATGACAAATCATGTTTGCTTATTATTTCAGTGGGGGTTACAATAGTTAATTTTTAACAGAAAATTTATTTAATAGTTGCCAATGCTAACTTAGGGTACTGCTTATAAAAACAGTGTTTCAGTTTTTAATATGCAATATTAAAATAATTTTAAATTTAATTAAATTAAATAGTGAGCAAACTTCTTTAGCTACTGAAAAGCACATTTGGAAATCCATATTGAGCACTCACCTTCCCAATTTTTTCCAATGCAACAAAATGTTATGTACTGCATAGACATTTGCAGTCAAATCCCATTGGATAAATTTAGTTCTAACTCAGAGATCTATTTTTTCCAAATTAAAATGACTAAAGCTATCATTATTAATGATGCCCTCTTCCCCAGAATTTCTGAAAATCAAAGTTTTTCTTTGTGTGTTTATTTTTTTACTTTCAGTTATAATAATTGTGAAACTCACAGGAAAAAAATAACAAATTTTTGTTTTTTTTAATACAGAGAAAAACTGAATTTGAGCCAGAGCCAGACTTATATATAAGCTAACTAAGCTACAGCTTAGAGCCGCACAATTATGAGGGACCTCAAAAATTAAATTTGTAGTTTATTGTGCCACAAGTTTTTTTAGTTAAAATTTATTATGAAAACACTGTTCATCTCAGCTTTACACAGTCATTATTGTATACCAATGGTATCTCTTTAACTTGTCAAAGCTTAGTGCCTCAGAAAGTCGAAGTCCGGTCCTGATTTGATCATACCTTCATAAAACTAGCTGATTGAGTAAATGGCTATCATCACGAATTTTAACTCTATTTTTTTTACTTTTGATTTACACAGTAGGTTCCTGAAAACCACCATGCAAATCGACACCAACAACTTATGGAAAAATGGGAGATAGGTTCCACAAAATATCTTTGTCATTAAAAAATTTACATTGAAAATTTTGTTTGAACAAATTTATCTCATTTTAGTTCAGCAGTAATAATAAACATTGCATATATACATACAAAATCCTCATGCAGCCATGGGGCACAGAGGGCGTACCAGACTATGTAATTTTGTTCTCCAGACAATTCTATCCTGAGCTACAGCTGCTGCATTTGGTCACTGTGGGTCTACAACAACTAGGTGGAAGAAATTGGATGGACAGCAACTGGGAAGGATATATGGTGGATGACAATTGGGTAAAAGTCAATTGGGTAGGTATGACAATTGGATGGAAAAAGAAAATGGTTAGAGAGAATTTGTGATTACTAACACTAATTCTAAGCAAAAAAACAATCATCAACTTTTGGAAGTCTGTGCAATTCAGTAATCTACTAAACAAAGTTGTTTAAAAATCAGTGTAGTCGATATTTATATAAATACTGATTAATCTGACCTTGAATAAGGGAATTTCTAAACAAATCTATTTCTTCCGAATGAAACAATCCAAAACCAATAGAAATCAATATGATCACTATTGGGATTAATATCACTAATTCTTAATTCAATAAAGGGTTCATGTCTGCTCTCTGCAATTTGACACTTCACTACAACACATTCACAGCTTCACTGTGTGAATAAGGACTATGTCAGCTGCTTTACTATTGTTAAGACGAATTTTATCATTATGGTCACCATCTGGAATCTCAGCATTATATATTAGAACGATGACACAAATGTGCATGTGCTGAAAATACAATAGTGCTGAATTACATGAGTATAGTGACTTTATAGTGATCTGTGACACTTGATTGGTTGATTTCACAGAGCAACCAATAGTTGAAGATCTTGTTACTTAGCAAAAATCTTTAGTTGATTGTGGAAGGCTCAACAAGCCTAAACTTTCCTGACAAGATATGTTTGAACAAGGTTGTCAACATTTTATTCTGCCAATGAAGGATACTTACGTATAAAAAATTTAAGAGCATTAGAAATGAAAATATAAAATGTGTTAAAAATGTGGTTTACAAGAGAATGCTATTATGTTTAAACATCATTTCTCATCAGCAATGGAAGCTCAGTCGATTAAATGCATTGTCGGCTAATTGTTAAGGCCATCCGGCATGTTTTTTAACATACACAGAGTATAGCACTCCTGAAGATGGGACCATGGTTTTACATCCCCATTACAGGAACGGCGCCTTTTCCATCAATCGATGTCTCCTTTCTCACTGAGGGGATTTATCAGGAATAAATCTCAAAGCTTGCCCAGCTGGGACTCGAATAGAGAGATTATGAGCCTTGTGCTCTACCCTCCTAAAGCGAAAATAAAGCATAATATCAATGATGAAATCAGTTACTCGATGTAAACTTCAAGAGCAGATAGGTCCTATCTTCCTTTGGAGTGAACACGAACTCAGAGACTGAATGCACCATCGCTATATATTAGTTTTATTTTCTACTTTTCACCAAGGAATTTCCACTTTGTAAGTCAATTGAATTTTTAGAGGAAAATTTTCATTCGACTTACAAAGTGGAAATTCCTTGGTGTTTACTGAATATGTCAAGTTTGTTAATATTTAATTTCTACTTTTCAGGGTTCATTTCAGAAAATAGGCATTTTTTAATTGATTTATTCAATATTTTTTAATTTGTTTGTATTTTTTGTTGGTTACCAAAATCACCTACTTTCACAAACTTTCATTTGATATGACTCATGCGCATCGACCACATATTTTCCTCCCCTTGCTTTTGGAATCATGTTCAAGGTAGCCCATGACAATTGGGGATGTCACAAGCTTTAATTTGATATATAACTCGTTAAGTTTCATCCCCCACATGAAAATCTGCCCCTTTTTAGGGGGAGGGAGAATGGGGGAGTTAAAATTCGAAATAGTCTATGACAAGTTGTCATATGAGATTTTTTAAAGATATTTTTCTTTTCTTTTTATTTTTTTTTTACAATTGTATGTCCTCATGTTTGGAAGATATAGGCGGAACACTCATTTCATATTTCCCTTTTTAGGGGGGGGGGAAGAAGAAAGGATGTGGAATTCTTTTAACCTGTAACATTCTCCATGTCACAAAATTTCATTTGATGCCCAGCCCAGTTTGCTACTTGCGGCCTTCGCTTTCCGAATAGCATAACAATCATTTTCACATTTCCCCTTTTTTAAAGAGAGACCATACCAAGGGGAGGTCAATTTTGTATAGTTTAAGACACTCCCCGCATCACATGCTTTTGTTTAATATATAGCTTGTTACTTTCAACACTCACATTCTGGTGATATAAAGGAACACTCATTTTCATATTTCTCCCTGTTTTTTAGGGGGAACCTTTTTTTTATAGCCTATGACACTGTCTGCATCACAAGCTTTCATTTAACACATAGCTTGTTACTTTCAGCATTCATGTTCTAGAGAAAAAGTGTAACAATATTTTTAATATTTCTCCTTTTTTAGGGGAAAAGAAAGCATGGGGGAACGTTAATTTTTTAAATAGCCTATGACACTCGCCAGGTTACAAGCTTTCATTTGACACATAAATCATTAAGCTTCTCCATCATGTTCAAAAGTTATGGTGGAACAGTTGGTGTCAAACAGTTGGTTTTGATAGACACACAAACCTACAAATGCCAAACGAAAAACAATAGGAAGTAAAAATACCGCCCGGTGCAGTAGCACTTGTTGTGATATCTCACGTCCCCTATGGGGTCTGATGGCAGCAATGTGTGTGATGAAAGCTTGTGCAGTTCAACAGGAAAAATCTAGCAATCCTCATCGAAAGCAGGGGTAAGATAGGTGTTCTTGATAACAAATTATTCCCCATGTAACTAAAACATGAAATAAAGAAATTTTAAAAAGTTAAACAAAAGTACCCATCTTTTTATATGTGTTGTAACAAATAAAGGGACCAATGAATTTATATTAATTTTACAAAAGGGGCTATAAAAATTTCTATTATTATTTTAATTTCTATTTAATTTTATACCAATAGTGTGCTGCTCACAAACCAATGCAAATTTTTTTAGCTTACTGCAGATGACAAACATAATAAATAATAAATAAATACCCCCTCAAGCAGCTGCTTGCCACAGAGGTCTGACAGGAGCCTGTCAGTTTATATGCCACAGTAGGAGATCTGAGAGGATGGCAGGACCTCAGCAGAAAAACGACACACACATCCATGCCTAATCCGGGGCTCGAACCCAGGTCCCTTAGATCAGTAGCCAAGCGTGCTAACCACTCGGCCACGGGACGGCTAGATGACAAACATACCTCTATCAAATCATCATCACCAATCAACCCATCAGGACTCATGCAAAGGAAAGGTTTATGTTATTTGGTTTTGAATAGAAAAAAATTTGGTGGATAATCACGGATGATGACACAAAACTAGTGATAGTTAAAAAATAATGAAGTCATTCTGCATCCAGTTTTCAAACTGAACGTCAATCGCTCGTACCACCAAATGTGAAGAATCTTGCAACCGAGGCCCCCACTAAAGGCGACCTTGTCAATAGTCACTGGATACACATCTGACTGGAGTGTCTGAGTTTGGCCGGGGGGAGGGGGGGGGGGGGGTAAAGGGAGAGTCAGCTCCATGGTGACATATTTATTGATTTGGTTTGGAGAACAGAGGCCTGAGGTGCCTGGAATCACTTGAGGCAGCTGCTATATCGGTGGACTGCTGATTGAACATTTCTGTAATCCGTTTCAGTAATCCACTCAATTACCATTTCTGTAATCTGTTTCAGTAATCCACTACAATTTCTCTAGCTCAAGTAATATTTCATTTCTGTGTAGTTGTGATCCAAAATATTTACCATTGCAAGTATATGGCTTTCACTTCCCCTTAAAACAGCTTAAATACTTAGTAAATCAATGATGAGCTGTGGATTCATTTGTGTAAATACAAGGTACTAATGATCATACTAGAACTGACACAGATTCAGATTTGCTCACAAAACAAAATATCAGACAGGAAATTTTTGGATCATGTCCACATACCTAGGATGGCTCTGAAGAATTGAGTCCCAAATGCACTCAAAAGACAGTGATTGACCAGATAGTGTATAGCATAACAACACTAGATGAAATATTGCATTAAAAAATTTTTCAGTGTAGAACACCTTAAATCACTTATGATACCCTAAACCAATTTATGTGTGTAATATCAATGAGTGCACCTGACATGTCATCCAAAGGATGTGGGATAAAATCCCACCCAGCTCAAGACAATTTTTCCCTCTACAACCATCTTCATCCTGTTACTTAAACAGCTTAATAGTGATTAAACACTTAGTAAAACATTAAGCAGTTTACTGCAAGTTTGCTTACAGAATAATCTTGGTTATTCAACAACACTGCTCTGTTACCTGTTTTTATCCTTGATAACTTATTCTATGCAAAAACCCTGAATTGCCCCTGCCTACAAAATCCCCTGAAAAGAGCCTTGAGGAAAGAGATCTTGACAGACAAGAAATTCACAAATGATTGCACAACCAGAGATAATTAAAATTTTTACAGTCAAAATTTATAATTTTTATGTCATGCTTATTGCACAATTCCAACCCTTTTCATGTATTAAATAATGGCTTATTATATTCTATTTCATTTACAAACCATATTTGTAGCTCATAAATTATTTCATAGAACAAGGGTTTGGCAACAAATAAATGCTATTTATAAAAGAAATTTATCTCCATCTAGTGATAATTTCCACAATGCTTTATTGTTTTGAACCAATTAAAAGCACTAAGCATGAACTTATTCTAACAAGATTTTATTTGAATAAAACATTTATGGAGAGTCATTGGCAATGGAGTTTATAGAGAATTAAATACGTTGTTAAAATTTGCATCAAGGTTCCTTACACTTGATTTTAATTGATCCAATATTGCTCATATATACAAGGTTATTATATACATGAACAAGGTTGTTATGTTTGCAGTTAGAATATATATAAGCAAACACTTTCATTCTTTACATTTAAAATGTCTAATTAATCTTAAAATATGCTTTCTATTTAATACATTCTTTCTACTTCAAATCCTTCTAGGTAAATGAGATTTTATAATAAAGTTTTTCTTTTCAGTACTGCAGTACTTTTACTGTATTTTTACTTTTAAAACCATCTAGCTTGAGATGTAAAATTGTCCCTTACATGAATTTGTTCATCTGTAAATCAATTACATATATATATATATGCTAAAAATTGTACTTTAAAATACTGAACTTAATCATTTTATCGCATGCATACCGATGCATGCATATTTAAGTTCTCACTAAAGAAATATCCAAAATGACTGTCTTACCTACAGCCAGGCTTGGGCTGGACTAGCAGGTGCAGATACCGGAACCTACCAAACAGAATAGCCACATAATTGGGCTTTAAATCCAAAGTGATTAATAAAATGCCTTATATAAATTTGGAATGGTCTAGGATTTAACAATATTACTTACACATTCCTATTTTTCCTGGGATAAAAGTAGTAAGTAAAACTTCAATTAATATTTGTGTGATATATGTTACTTTAGTTCTGAAAATAATCCATCTGATTTGCTGATGGTAACAAGAAAAAATACAAGTATATTTTAAAATGATCCCTATATGATTCTTTTTTGTTTTAACATTATATTTTTAAAAATATTTAAACATATTTATGGGAAAAAATAGGTCTGCTATTTGTTGTTTTCCTTAAAAAAATTATTCTAATTTATGTTATTAAAATTAAAAGGTTGAATGTTAGTATTAATTAATCAAAGTGAGAAATGTTTGTTCATCTAATACTTTGGAAGCATGTTTAGCCTATTTACTTCCTTGTTTGGTTTCCACTAAGTTCTATAAACAAGAGCAGATTTCCATTCAGCCAAAATAGGCCATGGCCAAGGTTAGTAAAATTTTGGGAATGGTAAAATTTCTCAAAGTTGTTGTACTAAATGATATTTTTTTTTTTGAAAAACAAATTATAAAACTGTTTAAAACAAAAATATTTTGAACACAAAAAACTTCTTGCCATATAATGGCAATGATAACTATTAAGATCTTGGTTTTCGAAACATGCTTAACAACAGTTCCCCCATAGTAAGAGTGTAATTAAATCATGACAGTTGAGTGAAGAATAACCTAGAGGTTGTGCTTCCTTCGATGCTTAAGGTTAGGGTTGACTCAATTAGTAGATCACCAGGCTCATAGTCTGATATACCCTATTGTGATTCACAACTATGCCTGAATGGATATTTTCTTTGCCAACACCCATTCTGCCTTGGTGATATAGGGGGCACTGATGGGCGTGGAAAGGTCACAGTCCATTGGATTAGATAGTAAGCCATGGATCTGTTAGTTCGAGAGCAATATCCTGGCATGTTAAAGAACACACACTTGATGCTCTAGAAAGAAGGCTTTGATCTTTCCCCTATCAGTGGATACCCTATTCAGCTCTGAGACTTGGGATCTTTGTTATATGGCTGAATTGGGTTGTTTTACTCTGAGTGGCACTTTTTTTGCACACAATGAGCTAAATGGCTAAGTCACAAGGACCCCCAAAGGCTCAGAGAAGGTTGGGGAAGGAAACCCACTGGAATGGCTGTTGAGAACAGATGGTAGTCTCCCATCAAGGCCATCCAGCATGTTCTTTAATGTGCATAGGATATGGCTCTCCCACACATAGGGTCACAGCTTAACATCCCATGTGATGGATGGAAGCCTTTCCAAGACCAGTGGTATCCCCTACTGACTGTGGGAAGGGGAGTTTTCCAGAGATAAATTTCAATGCAGATTACAAGACTGGCATGCTACTGACTGAGACAGCCCCCGCTCCATATTGTTTATATGGATTTAGCTGATTCTGTGCAAAAATATGCTACTCAGAGGTAAAAACAACACAATCCCACAAATGTCATCAGAACTTAATATATACAAATTACCTAACCTGCTATTTTGGAAATAGAAATTGAGTTTGCTACACTATTGCGCCTATGAGCTCCTGGCAGGTTTATATCATGTTTCAAAGCATTTTTAATATTTTGAAAAAAAAAAATTAAACAGCATTTTCACTATGGGGGAAGATTGAGGGCTTAAATTTAATCTACACAAAATGGTATTTTAAACAAATCAACAATGCATATATTTACATTAACAAAAAAAGTTTGTAACAATATTCCTTTAGTATTTAGAGAGTTATAACGTTTGAACATTTAACAACATAAAGGCTAGACAAAAGAATTTATCTTTGAAGTTAACTGAACATAAATGAGATGTGCTATTCAATAGTAAATACCCAGATTACCTGTTGACACAGAATTCAAAAAACACTTTTGCAGAAAAATAAGTTTCCCCAATGAGTGGCACTTGAATCCAGATCTCCCAGTTACATGCCAGGTGTTCATTCGCTCATTTTTTTTTCTGCAAAAGTATCTCTTGAATTCTATGTCAACAAGTAATCTGTGTATATACTTTTGAGTGATTCTTGAATTAATAACACTTTAACATGAGTGACTTCCTTACCTATACTGAGCAATATAGGAAAGTTGCCTTTCGCAATAATAGATGGCACCATAAGCTACAAGATCAGGAAGATTTAAAAGTTGCAATTAGTGATAAATGATGGAACTGGTGATAGTTTAATTATTAGAACATCTGGCATGTAACTGGGAGGAGTGGGTTTGAATTCCACTCACAGGCAAAATTAATTTCTTCCATTAAGGTGTTTCTAGAAGTTCTATTTCAAACCATTTCATAAATAACTACATATTTTAAAGGTGTGTGCAAATAATTCCTTCAGTATTTATTGAATTTTTTGATAAAATTTCTTAGAACACATTTCTGCTCTTAAATATTGAAACCTTGATACCTGTTTAAATACTGAAAGAATAGTGTTGAAAATCTAGATTTGACTGAGATCTTTAAATTATCTTCAGCCACACTGTCTTATAAAACACTTATTTTAGAAGGTAAAAAACTTTGAAATTAACTTCCCTTTGAATGGTGTGGAGTGGTCATAATTCAATGACAACTGAGTGTATATATAGTATATATATATAATATATATTATAATCCATTTAGTAAAGGATTTTCCACATTTTAATCATATTTCTTAATTATTCTGAGTCATGACTCAGATGGTTCAAACATTGAAAATTTTCCCCAAAATAATTATGCAGCAATAAGTCCCCATTTCATGTCATTTCAAAATTTCTTTAGATGCAAGCGGTAACAGGCTAAAGAAGGTTATAAAGAATTGCTTAGAAATGTAATAAAATATTAAATTAACATGTATGAATGAAGACTTTGAGTGAGATATGGTTTAACTTTGACTAATGAAAATTTAATACATGATTTCACTGTTGTAAAAAATCGCAATATTTTAAAGGAATATCCTATGGTTTTTTTACTCTAAGGTGTCATTGAAATTAACAATGCATATATAGTACCAACATATTAGTTGAGAATATTTCTCACAAGTTATTCGAATGAATAATGGGTAAACCATAGTAGAATCAAAATAACTTAACATGCTTTGTTGTTGAGTAATAAAATTTTTTAAGTTTATCCTTCAAACAATTTGCATATTAAAAAGTTTTTAGGAGCAATATTGCCTTCATGCTGATTTACTACAATTTATTATGTTCGATATACACTGAAGTGCCATTGAATTTGGGATAGCAACCTAGTAACATTTTGGACCCCTCTGGTCCTGATAATGGCTGCCACATGACAAGGTAAGGACTCCACAAGCTTGCATAAATGTTCCACAGATATGGTGACTCATGCATCCTCCAAAGCTGTCCACAATTCTCTCAAGGTCGTCACTGATGGGACACAGGCCTGAGGTGGCAATTCATTATTTCAAAGTCAGCAGAATGCTCCTGCAACCATTGTGATGCCCCACCGTTCACTTTTGCTTTACCTTAACCAGTTTTGTTTAATTTACGTTATATTTATCATTTTGGGGATTTTTTTTTCCTTTTTGGCATCACAGCACTCGTTTTCAAGATGTTGTGAGTTGCGTACGCGCAACTCCGATCTTCTGACTGTAACCGCTAAAGCGCGTGCCAAGGACATGCCCCCTCTTGCGTCATAGCTTGCTTCGTTCATCATAGTATGTTAATGTCTTTCCCGGCAAGCATTGCCGGCTCATTGTCAAAAACCGGTGACCTGCGAGTCACAGCGGGGAGTTAGTGCAGAAGCATAAGCACAAGTGAGTGCACGAGCACAAGGTGCGTAGCACTAAGCACAGTGCGTGTAGCACTGGAGTTGTGTTTTCTTCATTGATGTCTTGGTGAGTTGAATTATTTTGGAAATAAATCTGTTTTGTTATATTTAAAACCTTTTGAGTCTGTACAGTTTTTTTCTCTTGAGCAACGCGAATTAAGGATTTTTACATTATATTTAAATTTACTTACTTGACAATCGTTTTGATTCTTACTCATTAATGCTCGCTGGTATTTGAACCCTAAATCAACTTATTATTAACTTATTCTACTTTTGGCAATTTGTTAAGTATTGCCTGGCGCCCGTCTAAGCTATCCGGAGCATAAAACTTCAAGTATTTTGCATTTGTTTGGAGCGTTACACCATGCAGTAGCCAACCTGGGCATGTGAGTTGAACAGCTATCTTGCTGGTAGACACCTTCTCCATTGGGATGCATGATGGGTGTAAATGGTCAGCCATGAGTTCTGCATACTGGGATGCATTGAGAGTAGTCGGTATACATACGAAAGGTCCCACAGACATCCAATTGAAGATACCCCACGCCATCACTGAGCCACCCCCAACTTGTACTGTTCTGATCTGACATGAAGGATCCATGGCTTCATGGGGTTGGCACCATACCCTCAGTCTTCCATCAGCATGATAAAGTTTAAATCGAGATCCACGGCTAAATTTCAATGGTTCACTTTCAAAGTTCTTTAGCACCAGCAAGGCGTTTAAGCCTGGTGTTGTGCTGTTAGAAGTGGGACTTTTGTAGGTCAGTGGCTCCCAAAGTCGAGATGGTGAAGTGAGCGTTGCAAGGTCCGTGCACTGACTTCCTGGCTGGAACCCTTGTTCAGATGGAAGGTGATTTCAGATAATGTCTGGCCCCTATCGGTCTATATGATGCGGGTCAGATGGCGAAGCCCACAATCATTCAAGGCTAGTTGGCCTTTGCAGTTTGTCTGGGTGCTTGTTTTTTTGCTGGAATTTTCATATTTCCGGAACACTCTTAAAACTTGAATCTCATTCACAGGCAGAATTGTTTGGTTTGCGAGTTGGTCGTACGAGAAAATTCCAGTTCGTTGACAATTTCGGAGATTGAGTGTCCCATCCGTTGGGCACCTACGATCTGCCCTCTGTCTAATGCATCTAAATCCAGCACCTTTCCCATTATGTTTCTCATGATGAATGCTTGGGGAAACCAAAGCTGACAGCTACATATGACTAGAGTTTCAGCCATGCATGTGCACAAATGCAGGACTTGCGGTACTGAATTTGGATAATGTCTCCTATCCCTAATTCAATGGCACTTCAGTGTATAACCCAATATAATAATTTATATCATCTAACAGTGCCTCTGGAAGGTAGAGTAATATGCAAATAGCTTGAAGGATGAACTTAAATTTTCATTGCTCAACTACAAAGAACTTTAAGTTATTTTGATTATTTTCTGAGTAAAAAGGGGTTTTTATTGTTATAACCATCAAGCCATATAATTGTGGCTTGATGGTTATAACACAATTAAAAAGACCATATGATGGACCGTATAACACCAATTGTATGTAATAATGGTGATAGTCCAATGGTACACTCAGATGCAACACTGGTATGCTGTAATCACTACAGTGATGCCCAATTCCAATAGCTGTGATGGAGACAAACTTTAAACTGATTACCAGTTTGCAAACCGAGTCCATCAAATTTTATAAAATAGTTACACTGATACAAGTTGCAATTGTAATGGAGGAGCATTATTAGTGTCTTATGCAGCACCAAACAAAAACTAGGAAACTTTTGCGATGAAAAACATCAAAAGCTACTTACATTTAAAAGTCTTGCATTCACCATGCATTTTGTCACGATAGCTTTATGACATCAGGGGACATGTAGGTAAACAAGATGGTTAATTTATATTGTCAGCCATCTGTCATTGCTCTTAAATATTAAAGTGGTAATTATACAGCATGAGTTTCCATGCTGATGGTAAGGTTTGGTTGGTTGTTTTACCTATGAGTGGCACTTTTTTGCACACCATGGGCTAAATGGCCAGGTCACAAGGACCCCGAAAACTCAGAGAAGGTTGGGAGAGGGGACCCACTGGAACAGCTGTTGGGAGACAGATGGTAGCGCTGATGGTAAGGAGTGGAGGAGTATCAGTATTACACATGCATTGATTATTATGCTTATAAGTAGATTCTCTAAATAGTTTAGCTAGAAAAAAGTGTGGATATTATTTAATCTGTTTAAGGGGTAAGAAATACTTCATTTTGCAAAATAGTTTGCGATAGTGCAGTATTTTGTACTTGTTTCTAAATATTGTGTTCAATGCTCATTTACTCCAATTTATTATGTATGATATGTACATCCAATATAATCATTTTTATTATCTAATTCATTTTCTGAGTCATTAAGTTTAATATTATAAACACTGACTCTGGAGGGTATAGTATTCTGGTCATTTAAAATTATTATTGTCAGCTAATAATCTTGAATTACTTTTGAAAAGTGTGGTACACAAGAAAATGAAATAGCATATTTAATATACATAGTTCTTGGGTTCTGAGCAGGGCTTGGTTCAAATTATTTCTGTTTCACATGTAGTAATTTTTATATTTCTGTTTGCATCAGATACTTAAAAAGAATCTTTAATTTCTCTTTTCAGGGAGGGAGGATGGAAAGTGTCTCAAGGCATAAGTTTCTTTCTCAGCAGACAAGCTAGTGACGTTCTTCTATGATATAAGTGCGTTAATGTAAGATTTTTTTACAATTAAATTTAATACTAGGCTAAAAGACTTGAATGTTAACAGAAATGTTTTTGAAACTAACAGTACTTTTTTTGGGGTAAAAAGGAGCAGAGGAGACAAAGTTATTTGAGTGATAAGGTTAGTGAGCTTATTCCTGAAATAAGGAATTGCAAGAATAATTTTATTCAACATCCTTTAAGTTCTAACAGATTCGTCATCATCCTTAAGCAGCCATGGACTATGGAGATCCAACCAGATTGTGAAATTTATTCTCCAAACACCTCTGTCCCGAGCATATCTGTTGTATCTGGCCAATGTAGCCCAATTCTAACAAGATCTTGTTTAACATTTTCTGCCTACTGCATTCTAGGTTTCCCCCTCTTTCTGAGGTCTTTATGCACACTATTCATAATCCTATTTGCTAATCTGTAGTTATGCAAATGGAAAACATGGCAAACCAATGTAGTCTCTCTCTGCACAATAAGCTGCTCAAAGGTTGCTGACTCTTTTGCCTAACCTCGTCATTATTTACAAAGTTGAACCACTTAATGCCCAAAATACTATGTAAGCATCTAGAATCGAAGGCATCAAATTTCCTGTTACCTTGTTTACAAAGAATCTAAGTTTCACTATCATAACTAACCCTAGAAAGAAACAAAGTATTATATAGCTTAATTTTAGTCTTTTGTATACAACTATTCCTCCACAGATTCTTAAAAGTCCCCGCAGCAATTGCGATTTTTCCGTTTATCTCATGCTGCACATCACCAGTATCTGTAACATACAGACTGTTGCTCAAGGGTGCAACCTTTCAGAGTAATTGAACCACATGCCTGACCAATTTCTATCACTTTAGTTTTCTCTGTTTATAACCAAACCTACTCTACTACCAGTCTCATCAACAGCTCTAAGAGTTCATCTCATCAACATCATTTTTGTGGTAAATAAACTTTGATTCCAAACACAATTAACTTTTCTTAAATTAATTAAATGCATTTTCACATTATCAGGTAATTCCCAAACACATCATTCTGTGTCATGTACTTTGAGTCATAATCAGTATATTCATTTTGCTCATTGCTGACCTGTGTTCTTTAACTTGCTACAACAATTTGAAACATCTATCCAAAAGAAAATCATCTACTTCTAACATATCAATAATGCTACAAATCTAAATCACTTTTATATCTCAACAACAAAGTAGGGCTTTTGATTACGAAAAAACCAAAACAGTATATTTTAATAACCCAAATACTTACAAAGTTGACTTGCAACGGTTCCACGGTATAAGAATGACAACACTGTTCCCTGAAGACCAAGCAAAATAGGCTTCATCTGGTGAGAATGCACAACACCAAGCTTCTGAACCTGACGAAGGACCTTTCTTGAGAGCATGAAATGGAGTTAACCGTGTAATGAGAGTGGCAGATGCTGAAAAGTAATGATAATATATTAGAATGTCAATGATAAAACTAGTAAGCATTTTGCCTTCCTTTCACTGGAATTCCAGTTAGAATATAAAATAACTACTCAAACAGCTGTTTGCCACAGACGTCTGATAGGAGCCTTTCAGAATAATTTTAATTAGTAATTTTAATCATGTAAAACTAACCCAGGAATAGGTTGGGTTGCTGGGTTGTTTTACCTCTGAGCAGAACTTTTTTTGCACACAATGGGCTAAATGGCCAGGTCACAGACTAAGGGCTCAGAGAACATTGGGGGGAAGGATACCCATTGGACAGCTGCTGGGAGAGAGATGGTAGCCTCCTGCCAAGACCATTCAATGTGTTCTTTATGTGCCCAGTATATGGCTCTCCTGCACAGGGGGTCAAGCCTTTATGTCCCATCTGATGGACAATGGCCTTTTGAAGCCCATCAGTGTCCCCTTCTGAACAAGGGCAGGGTGAAGATTTTACAGAGATAAATTTCAATGCTGGCCCAGGTGGGAATCGAACCTGAGAACTACTGACTGTGCCAACCCCTGCCCCTGAAAATTGGGTGAACACTCACAATGAAGCTCCATACCAAATATAAATAAGACAGAATTAATTCTTTTAAACGTAAGTAGATTAAGAAATATTTTGTGGGAAAAATTTTGTCAACATATGGGACTTGAACCCGCATCTCTCCAGAAACATTTCAGAATATTCTACCAGTTGAACTAATGCCAACTATGTCTTTTTTCCCACTATGTAAGACTTTGAACTCATCCTGAGACCTTTTTTCCACAAAATATTTCTTGATTTATAGACATTAAAAAGTCAACATAATGCTGTGATTGTCATTTATGTTTAAGTAAGTAGATCATAAAAAATGACAATTATGATTTAGGACCTCCACAAACATAAATACAACCCACAATAATATAAATTTAGTTATATACAATGTCTGTCATAGCAACAAAGAATCTACTGCTAATTATCAGCTGCTATTTGTAACATATGCAGCATAGACTTTTAAATTTAGACATAATGGCAAAACCCACTGTTGGTCATAGCAGTTACCAACCAAAAATGCATGCAAAAAAAAAGGGTAAATTTTCTCACATGCAGACCAACTAATACAGTGGTTTCACAAATCTTGTCAGAAAAGATTTGTGAAGAACTTAAAAAGTAAGTCATACAATAATATATTTCTCTGGGATTTCAACCCAGATCCCTTTACTCATTGTGTATTTATTGTGCAACCAAACATGCAAATTGATCAGCCACTGGACTGGCTCTTTGACTTGTGTTCTTATTAAATTGAACACTGCTAATACAGTTATAATCTTAGCTCATTGTACTATGCTTTTACTAACTTTATGATTAATTTTGGATTCTGCTCTGTATGTTGAATAAAACTTTCTTCAGTGCTTCAACCTGCAAAATGAAGGCAGATTATTTTTGGAGCTGAGTGGTCAGCCTTTCATGCTTTTATCTATATTAAAATGATCAATATGAATGTTTAAAGACAAAAAAACTTACGAATTTCATCTCTAGTCCTGTTCTTGAAACTTGCCATTCACTGAACTGGAGCTCAAATAATTTAACTGATTTTTCCTTCAAATGTTATACAAAAATAAACTGCAACAGGAAAAATGTATGTAAAAATTTAATTTTAGCATACTGAGCAGTATTATTACTTTTGATAGGTATTTGAGAAAATAAGTGCAAGAGTGTTATAAGTATTAATTATAAGTTTTTGTATGCCATCTATCAGAATAGTTAAGTCATTAGAAAAAAAAGTTTACAAAGTTCACCATCCATCACAGAATTCAATGATACTAGGTATAAATTTTAGTATAATATTTGCAACTATCCAAAATATTAAAAGTTAAAACAATTCTGAAATAAATTACAGCTACTTAAAGTACATGAAAAATCCAGCAAATCTTGATCATTCATGTTACTAAATAGGATCTGATAAATACAGGGATAATTGAAAAACACACAATAAACTGACAGAACACAATTTTAAACGATCCTTTTCCATTTTTATCCCTATTTTTCAAATACATACTCTGTTTCACATAAAGAATGGAGTGGCAAAATCTGAAGATCCAAGGCAATAACAAATGGAAAAATGTCATACTCCCATGAGAATTTAGTAAGAACAACTTGCAGATGTTCCACTCTTATGCAAGAAATAAGAGCTTTTTCTAATGTAAATTATTATTATTATTATGCATAACTCAAAGAAGTAAAATTATTTATTTTCACAATATCACTGCTTGGACAATTAATTTCTCCTGCGTTGAAGCTTGAGATGCTAAAATAATTTGTTTTAAATATCATGCAGTTATAAGCTTAGTTGTTATATTTACTATAATGGGAGAGTAGTCCTAGTCTGGTACATTGATGATAGTGCTAGTTGCTGATGCTTGGTTGCTGCGGTGTTCTAGCTGTCAGTGGTTCACCAGTCTAATAGCATTGCCATGTGGTAGTTGTCACTGCCTGTTGATGAACATTCTGTTCATTTGTTTAAAACATGCTTATTGTTTATCTCCACATGCAGCAGGATGTCTGTCATGGTGAAATTTTTCACGAAGCTTTAAACTAGTTGATTTCAGATGGTATAAGATCATCCTCTGCAAATACACTATGCTGAAAGAAGTCACTGGACACCAGAGTGTTTGACAAAATGTCGCATTTATTGAAATTTCATAAGGTATCTGCCCACCTTTGGCCGCAATTACACTCTGCACTCTTTTGGGCATACCTTCAATCAGTTTTTTATAATGTGTAGGTGGTATTTTGCACCATTCATCCTTCAACGTGGTAGTTAGTGTTGACAGGAAAGTGGGACATGTTGGTAAGGCTCGCAACCGATGTTCGAATTCATCCCAAAGGGTCTTTATGGGATTCAGGTCAGGGCTCTGAGCAGGCCAGGGCATTTCTCCATGCTTGAGTCAAGAAACCACTGCTGAATGGACCTTGCAGTGTGACATGGTGAGTTATGTTGATAGATGTAAGGCCCCTCTCTGGTACCGTAATACTGGAACAGTGTAGGTAGTGTAGAATTGCCTAGAATGTCTATGTACATCTCGGCATTCATGCTATTGGCTACAGGAACCAACAGTCCAAGTCCATTCCACGATACACAATTCCAAACCATCACACTACCACCACCGAACTTCACAGACAGGACAATACACTGTGGCAGGTAATGTTCACCAGGCATTCGCCATACCCAGCAGTGACCATTGAATTGCAACAGCATGAAATATGATTCGTCACTCCATAAAAATTGTTTCCATTGGTCCTGTGACCAATTCCAATGAGCTTTGCACCAGGCTAGACATTGTTGTGCATGTTTAGGAGTTATCAGTGGTTTGTATGCAGTTGCTCAGCCATGGAAATTCAATGTATGCAGCTCCATATGCAACACATCCTACTGCAAACACTAACACCTGTGGACTCTTGAAATGTTTTGGTAATGGTAGCAGCAGATGAATGATGAGAACATACGACACGTTTCAGAGTTCTTTGATCCCTTTCCGTAAGTTTCTGTGGTCTGCTCGACTGTTTCTTGACTGTTGTGACATCTTCATGTTTCCATTTATTAATCACATCCTGCACAGTTGACCTCAACATCATCCTCAAGCAGCCATGGGCTGTGGAGATCTAACCAGACCACACAATTTAGTTCTCCAAGCCTATCTGTCCTGAGCTATATCTGTTGCATCTTGCCACTGTACACCAATTTTGATAAGGTCCTGTTTGACATTGAATGGCCAATGCATCCTAGGTCTCCCCCTCTTTCAAAAGCATCAAGTTTCCTGTTATCTTGTTTACAAAGCATCCAAGTTTCACTACTATAACTAACCTTAGAAAGAACCAAACTATTATACAATCTAATTTTAGTCTTTATGTGTATACGTCTATTTCTCCACTCTCCATAGATTTCTAAAAGTCCCAGAGGCAATCCCTGTTTGCCTGTTAATCTCATGCCACACATCACCAGTATCCATTACATAACTCCCAAAATAATTAAGCTGAGACACTTTCTCAAGGATGCAACCATTCAGAGTGACTGAAGCACCAACTGCCTGACCGATTTTCATCACTTTAGTTTTATCTCTGTTTATCACCAAATCAACTCTATTACCAGTCTCATCAACAACCCTAATGAAAGAATTCATCTCATCAACATCATTAGCCAACAAGGCCAAATCATCTGTATAATCTAAATCAGAAATTTTGAAATCTCTAGACAGTTTAAGGCCAAAATCTTTCCCTTGCAAAGAATTTCACTAACATAATCAATAACCAAACTAAATAGAAAAGGGGACAAAATGCACCCTTGTCAAACACCAGAAGCAAGGCTAAACCAACTCTCACACACGATTCAGTGTTATTAAAGAGCTTTCATTATGTTAACCAACTTGTCTGGTATGTCATACAATCTCACAATCAACCACAAATTATGACAATCAACAGAGTTGAAAGCCTTTTTGAAATTAACAAAGCTAGCAACCTAAGATGCTCTAATTTGGCCGCAATCACAAGCACAGATAAGTTACTCAAATGGCATCCTATAATGGCCCCTCTCTGGAAGTCCGTTAACTCAGCACATTCACTGATGTTTTGTATCAACGTCTCCACTGAAGCCTGTTCTGTGCCAACACTCTTCTTATACCCTGCTAGTACAAATCACATGACTGAAAATTACATTTTCCCTCTGCCAATCAGGTGTCCCGACACTTTTTACAACATAGTGTATATTTATACATTTGACTGTTGGCAAAGCAGACTGATGAAATGCATAATGCATTTCATCAATCTGCTTTGCCAACAGGGTTGATATAATGTGGTCCCTTAAGTGGTACTCCTATAGCTTAAACTGTAAATTGCATAATAGCAAGTTCCAAGTGAGGGGGAGGGGGTCAAATCAGTGTTGGATAGTTTTAAAAAGAAAAATAATACTTTCTTATTTTTTTTTAAGGTTTATAATCAAATTTTCCATGCAGTTTAGCTGAAATATTCTGGGTGTTGATGCTAATATTTTATAATTAAGTTTAGTTGCTGGTAAATTGCTTTGAATTATTGTTTGAATTAGAGCTGTATGACCTATTTTCTTCTTAATATGTTTGTTTTTCTTATGTTTACCCATACATACTAGGTCTCTTCCATTCACTAAATAATATCGTGAAGTATAATATGAAAGTACCTAATTCTGTAACAAATACAATAAAGAAAGTTGTACATAACAACAGAGAAAAAACTAAACCCACTGGAGGAATATATAAAAATTGAGGACCCACATCAATTACTACAAAAATAACTATAAAATATATTTTTTCTTGTCACTGATATTTGCAAGAAGACACAAACTATTTTAAATGATTATGTAGGCAATTTATGCCATATAGTCTGAGCACTTTTGTGTTGCCCTTATGTAGCTACACATTTTCAGAGACATATATTAGGCAATTAAATACACTAGCTAATATTTTGGTAATTCTAAACTAATAATAAATTTTTGGGATATATATAATTACATTTCACAGCATATTTATACAGTGGACCCCCGATATAACGCGCATGTCGGGCGGGAAACACCCGCGTTATAAGATGAACCGCGCTATACCGAGCGGTGCGGTGGCGACACAATAAATTTCACACTGTAAGCTTTTCTTTTACTCATCATGCATACAATAATTAAACACTATTCAAAATACATGCAGGAACTCAATACATACACAATTACTCAATACGCAGTAACAATAAAATGCGATACTCACTAACGGCGCACGGACTTGTATAAACATGTTTGAACTTACTGCGAACATCGCCCGCACTATAACCGAGTGCGCGGTATAGCGAGCAGCGCTATAACGAAGGTCCACTGTATTACTATTTTGAATCTTGAAACTTTTCCCTTTTCAATATGCGTAATAAGTAAAGTCAAATGTTCCTTTTAATATTGTCCAGATATTTAATTTCACTTCCACCAAAATTAAACATAATTCAATTATGGATTATATAGTAACAAGATATTTAAAATGTACTAATTTTTGTTGAACACTTTTTCAGAGTGAAGTAACAGGGAAAAAAAAAGATCTGGAAATGCACATAAAAATTTACTGAAAAAAAAAATCTTTCTGAATAATAGGAAAATCAATTTTTATTTAAACCAGGAAAATCAATTTTTATTTAAACCAGGAAAATCAATTTTTATTTAAACCAGGAAAATCAATTTTTATTTAAACCAGGAAAATTCTTTTTCTCAGTGACATACAGAGGGTCCTCAATATATGTCGCACCGATATACATCATTTCACATACATGTTATTAACTAGGGAAGTAAACTCAATATACATTAACTATATTCGCACTTATGTTGTTTGAACAGGAATGCACATGTATATTTCCTTTGAATCCTCCTTTAAGAAAAATGTCAGAGAACCTCAACAGCCAATCACAGAAGCAACTGAAACTACAGCTGCAATTGCAGCAACTTCTAGTGCTGAGGAGGAGCAATAATTGTAATAAGAAAAATAATTAAAAAAAATAATTTTTTATGATTTATTATTAATTTCATAGTGTAATTTCTAATTATTATTTATA
Organism: Ryuthela nishihirai; assembly: GCA_038380435.1. Taxonomy (NCBI): domain Eukaryota; kingdom Metazoa; phylum Arthropoda; class Arachnida; order Araneae; family Heptathelidae; genus Ryuthela; species Ryuthela nishihirai. The sequence continues at coordinate 920,261 of JAWZYU010000070.1, forward strand.
AATTACAGTAAATTATACAATAAGTTTAGTGGTCCTTTTCACTTATAAATTTGAAATTTTTAGTTGATCTGGAACATCTCTCACATAATGCATTAGTTCAATGGAAAATAGATGCCCTACATACACAGTCATATCACAATAACATGACCAACTACCTAATAATGGGAATAACCACTCTTGGCCCAGATGACATGGTGAGACGACATGGCATGGATGCAATGAGGCCCTGGAAGTTTGCCAGAGGCACACATGCCCATTCGGACTCCAGCAGAGCATGGAGGTCCCAGAGATGACATGGTTGTGGGTCTGCACACTGAACGTGTCGATCCAAATGGTCCCACAAGTGCTCTATGGGATTGAGGTTGGACGATTTTGCCAGCCAAAGGAGAACGGAGACATCACTGTCATGTTCCTGGAACCAGTCATTCACCACCTTAATGACATGGCAGGGCACATTGTCCTGTTGGTAGACACCATTACCACCAGGGTAAATGCCCAAAATGAAGGGATGCATGTGGTCAGTGAGGATGGACAGGTAGCCATTGGCATTCAGGACTCATCCAGTGGTACCAATGGTCCCAGGTCATACCAGGAAAACATCTCCCAGACACTGCCAATCAGGACTCATCCAGTGGTACCAATGGTCCCAGGTCATACCAGGAAAACATCTCCCACACACTGCCACTGCCGGCCTGTATTTGACTGACAAGCGTGTCCGGGTGTTGGTTCTTGTGTGTCTGATGCCATATCCACAACTGCACATCACTTCTGTGGAGTAGAAACCTCGATTCATCGAAGGCAACCTTTTTCCACTCTTTCACTGTCATAACGGAAGTCCCGTGCAAATTGCAGGCATCATCGCCAATGGATCTTGATTAACATGGGCACCTTTACGCAGCATAGACTCCAGAGACCATGCATAACAGGGTTCGCTCTACTGTTACCAGACACACCTAACTGGGTGCCCCAGCATTCATTTGAGTGGTCAATTGGTGCACTGTTGCGCGTCGATTGCCCTTTTCCAGTTGACGGAGGTGACGTTCTCCTCTGGGGTCGATGGCCTTTGGGGCTCCACAGTTATGACGTCTGGAGGTATTCGGTGTGTCAGCGGTCCATTCTTGGTACACCCTTACTACAGCACCTCGTGAACCGCCCACAAAGTCTGCTGTTTCTGAGATGCTTCCACCCTTGGCGCGGTAGCCGATGATCATTACTTTTTGAACGTTCATCAAATCAATACCTCTGCCCATTGTGCTCACGTTACGCATTATGACTCATGTCCTGGCTGGCTGCTTATTTCTCCGTGTGGTTGACCTTGTCCTGTGCACTCTGCGATGCACCTGGGTGGTCATATTATTCTGATATGACTGTGTATGTTGTTTCGTTATAGGTCATGCTTTTTAGGAACATAACTATAATGTATATCGAGGACCCCCTATACTTTAAGGGCCAGGTGTTTTGTCAATTGTGCTCAAATGGAAAAAATGAATTTTTTTGCCACCCATTCAACAGATATAGACTATGTTATATAAGAAATTAAATTCGATTTAATTCAAATTTTTATGAAAATGAAATATTTGAATAATTTCACAAACATTAATTTTATTAAGACTTTTGCCCTGCATATTAGCAAAAACATATCTGAACGACAATGAAGGCTTAATTCTGGAAAACTTAATTAGCAAAAATAGTTATATTACATACATAAAAATGAAGAGAAAATTCCTTCCGAATAATAAAATGTTCACCTGAAACCAAATTTTTTTAATATATATTTTTTACTATAATACTTTAAAACATTGACTAGATTTGAACAAAGTGATTTTGCACTGTTCACACTGAGGATTTTTCTGCTATGTTTATAAAGTAACTTTCTTGGCTGGTGCATTTTTACAATGAAAACACTTTGTTTAGTTGTTGCACTATGGAGATATTGAAAATATTGCAAAGTGCCTTCAAGTTAAAACACTAAGGCTAATAAAAGTTCAATATCCTCAGAGTGGCAATGCCAAGATGAATGGGGACAGGGTACACTTCTTAAAATTCTATATACACTAATATTTTTTTTCAAATAACATTTTACCAAGTATATTCGATGGTTCAACATCCAGTAATAAATAGGCACTTTGATGTCAATTTCAATCTTAGAGGAAAAATTGTCTGAGCCAGGTGGGATACGAACCCACGACCTCCTGGTAACATGTCAGGTGCTCTGGACCACTGAGCTACCGGCCGCCAATCAAGATCTCCTCTAATTAACGCTATGAACATTCCCTTTATGTCACATATAGGCGTTATTTTAGGCAATTTTTAGCCCTAGTGGCTTTTTATTTGCCAATAGATGGAAAGCATGTCTTACAAGTATGCCAATGATAATAAATATTGAGATAAACAGAGATATCGATGTCAAAGTGCCTATTTATTACTGGATGTTGAACCGTTGAGTTTATCTGAGTTTATCTCAATATTTATTATCATTAGCATACTTGTAAGAATGCTTTACATTGGCAAATAAAAAGCCGTTAGGGCTAAAAATTGCATAAAATAATGCTTATATGTGACATAAAGGGAATGTTCATAGCGTTAATTAGAGGAGATCTTGATCAGCGGCCGGTAGCTCAGTGGTCCAGAGCACCTGACATGTTATCAGGAAGTCAGTGAGTATGCTAGATTTTCAGAGAATTCTAATATAGCAGAGAACAGATAAATGTACGGCAGAAAAACCAAACCAAGTTTTTTCTGTTGGGAGGAGTAGATGTGGTGGTTGTAGTGAGGACGTCTTGTTATAGTAGTGCTTGAGATAATGAACTGTGTGATTATTATTCGATATGCGAAAAAATTTGAAAAATACCCCCTCAAGCAGCTGCTTGCCACAGAGGTCTGACAGGAGCATGTCAGTTTATATGCCACAGTATAAGGTCTGAGAGGATGGCAGGACCTCGACAGAAAAACGACACATACATCCATGCCTTACCCGGGACTTGAACCCAGGACCCTTAAATCAGTAGCCAAGCGCGCTAACCACTCGACCATGGGATATGTAAAAAAATAATAACTACCCCTCAAGCAACTGCTTGCCACAGAGGTCTGATAGGAGCCTGTCAGTTTATACACCATAGTAGAAGGTTTGTGAGGATAACAGGACCTCAGCAGAAAAACAACACAAACATCCATGCCTTACCTGGGGCTCAAATCCAGGTCCCTTAGATCAGTAGCTAAGTGTACTAACCACTCTGCCATGGGATGGCATTCAATATACAGGGTGATTGTAAACTCTTTCAACAAAAAAAGAGGGGTGATAGTACACATCAAGACGATCAATTTTTGCAATGGAACCTAGGGTCACATTCCACTCCTTCCACCAGAGAAGTGTAAAGTTACATATCCACATTGATCCTTCAACAGCTAAAACAAAGACATTTAACCAATTAATGAATTGCTTAATTACATTCGCATCAGAGAAAGACTCAAAGTAGCTGCTCAAAGTGGCATCCAAGGGCGTTTTTGAACAGTCCACACCAGCGAATGAAGGACTGTTGCACCCTCTTGTAGATTCTTGGTGTGGTGTTGGTCTTGTCCACTGCAACACTGATTCTCACAACGAAATCTTCCAGGGAGTCCATAGGTGTCTCATACCCAAGTGTTTTCATGAGCCCCCAGAAGAAGAAGTCTAGTGGATTGAGGTCCGGGGAGCGTGGAGACCAAGCCACAGGTCCACCACGGCCAAGCCACCGCCCGGGATACGTTGCATTTAGGAAGTATTGGACCTCGATGGAAAAGCGTGCTGGGGCCCCATCATGCATAAACCACATGTCAATCTACATGGTGAGTGGAACACCCTGCAACAAACTGGGAAGCACTTACTCCAGAAACACACGGTATGCTGCGCCGGTCAGTCGTTCTGGCAAGAGGTAAGGTCCCACCAGACAATCACCCAGGATACCTGCCCAGATGTTGATGCCAAATTTCTGCTGGTGTTTACGAGGGTCAGTGACGTGTAGATTTTCTTAAGTCCAAGTGTGCTGGTTGTGATTGTTGAAAATGCATTCCCGGGTAAACGTGGCCTCATCGCTAAATAACACTAATGCGGAAAATTGCGGATTAACACTGTTCTTCTGGAGCATCCACCTAACAAACTCTACCTGGCAGGGATAGTCATCTTCGTTCAAAGCTTGAACCTTCTGCACATGGAAGGGATGCATCTGTGCCTCATGTAGGACATTCCACACCGAGGTTTAACAAACTCCCATTTCGGATGACACCACTCGCGTACTTGTGGAAGGAACTTCTGCAAATTACTGCAAGCCACGTTCTTCCATTTCTGGTGTCAGCACACTTCACGAACGTCCAGTATCACTCAATGAGATAGCCAACAAGCCAGTTTCACGCAGTCTTCGATCAACACTGGCAAAGGTCAAATGGTAAGGAATATGACGATTCGGAAATTTTTCACGGTACAATCTTTGTTCTTCATGTCCATTCCCACCTGCTTGGCCGTACATCAGATGCATATCCGCCAATTCCTCGTATGTGTAGTCTTCCATGTCCTTCACGAATACATCACTTATCATGTGACGTTATCACATAATGTCGAAAGGGTTCGGCTGCGTTTTTAAATGTTTGTTCTTAATCGTCTACGTACTTGCTCAGTGCACCTGATTTGCATATTGTGCTTTTCATGCACCGGTTGTAAATACTTGTGCATGCGTGGTGTTTTTAGAAAGTACTCTTTTCTGACAGAAGGAGTGGAATGCGACCCTAGGTTCCATTGCAAAAATTGTTCGTCTTGATGTGTACTATCACCCCTCTTTTTTGGTTGAAAGAGTTTACAATCACCCTGTATACTATATAAATATAATTATTAGTGTATTATAGGGATATTAAATGCTTCTTTGTACATTGGTAACTTTTTTTATGCCGCTAATAAGGTTTATAACTACTATTTCCCAGTTTTTTATACGAAAATTTCCTGTTGTAAGATCATCAGTGCAATACAAATGCAACATACTGTTACCATGGGGATGAGAAATACAAACTTTTGGTCAGTTTGTTGTTCACGGTTCACAGCCAACAGATAGCACTGCTCAAGAAGCGTATGGCGTTGAGGCGTAAAGTATGATGTAGAAACATAACCATTGGTTGTTGGTGACCTATGGTTCTTTGATTTGTTCCTTTTGGGTGGGTAACGTGAATCACATCGTGTGCGATTTGACGGGAATGTGAAGTTATATTTGAATCTTTTTGCTTGCCATTTTTGCTTGACAACTCCTTGGGATAACATGCCTATGCGGCTAGAGGTAAGTACATATCTATAATGTATTTAATGATAGCCAGAATAGGAATAATTAATATGTTCCTGTTGTTTTTTCAAAATTCTGTTAAGATACGATAAGTTATTTAAGATATTTTGGAATTGAAATTATTTAATATTAGGAGGGTTGTTGGTGAAAGTGTAAGTAAACTGTTTTGGTAATGTTATGGTCGTGTTGTTTGGAACTGGGAGTTCAGTAGCTTTTTATGGCTGTGTTATTATGTTTTTGTAAGTTATTTGGAGTGAGGGGCATTTGATGGGGAAGGAAGGAGTGGTTCACTAGATAGAATTATATTTAAAAAAAATTGTGATTAGTATGGTATAGCAGTATGTGTTTTGTTGTGAGTCGAAGAAAATGACAAAAGTTTATAATGTGGAGTAATTAAGCTTTAAATATGAGAGTTTTTATCGGGTGTTAGGGTTTTAGGAGATAGTTTTTGGTGAAATGTATAAAGTAAGTTTTCAGAGGACTCTAATGTAGTGGGGGGAGTATGTTTGGGGGAAAGAATGTTGGAATTTTTTTGTGTTGGACTGAACATGGTGGAAGTAATGAACACGTGTATTTCGTTATAGTAGTTTGGGATGAATTGAGTGATTTTTAGTAGTTAAGTGTAGTATGGTAATTATTAGTGTATTATAGTGATTTATTAATTTTGTTATATAATTAGGAGTCTTTTAAAGTTATTTATATGATTTATTATTAATATGTGAAAGCGTTTGGCAGCTTTTCGATGTAGAAATTATGGGTATTTGTAGGATTGTTGATGTGAAAAATTGGCAGTTTTTGATGGAGTCAGGAAAGTTAATCAATAATTTAGGGGAGGGTTATTAGAGCTGTATGATGGGTTTTTTTTTTTTTGTTATTGTTGTTGTCATTAATGAGATTATTTGATTTCAGGGACTTTTTTTTATAATTCGGTCGGTGGTGCACAGTTTCCTATTTTCATGTTTTTCAGCTTGTGCAGTCTGCAAGGACATTATTCAGTTTCCGGGGCTTTTTTATAATTCGATCGGTGATGCACTGTTACCAATTTTCAGTTTGTGCTGTCTGTGAGGATATTATTTAGTTTCTGGGGCTTTTTTTATAGTTCGGTCAGCGGTGCACTGTTTCCGATTTTCATGCTTTTTGGTATGTGTTACCACCGATAAGATTATTTAGTTTTGGGAGCTTTTATATAATGCCGGTTGGTGATGCATTGTCGATGATGTTCTTGGTTTGAGATTGGTGTGTAATTCCATTAATTCTGGTGATTTCTTTAGGTTAATTATTGTATGTGTGACTGGATTTATTAGTTTAGTTTGTAGAAATATACTTATGGAGTGTTTTAACTATTGGGAAAAGAAGGGGGGGGGATAGTTCATGAATTTGTAGCATATTTGAGGGCAAATATGTTGTCATAGTTTATTTCTTTAATGGTGTGCTTTGTTGTTGTTGTTTTGATAATGTTTATTTTTTAGTAATATGTGGTTATGAGGGATGTTTTTTAGTGAAATCGTTTTTTAGTGAAAAATCGCACCATCAAATGGTGCATTTGACGAAACTTGAATTACCATGGTAATGGGGGGGGACAATCTTTTTTCTAGGAACCCCTATGCGGGTTAGGGTCTGGGGGGTTGTGGGAATCAACGAAAAGGACTTACGTTGTGTGAAAAAAAAATGGCGGCTGAGGACCTGATGTGCACTACTACCAATCTTTTTTTCAGTTGTTGGGTTGTTTTACCTCTGAGCGGCACTTTTTTGCACACCATGGGCTAAATGGCCAGGTCACATGGACTCCCAAAGGCTCAGAGAAGGTTGGGGGAGGGGACCCACTGGAACAGCTGTTGGGAGACAGATGGTAGCCTCCCGTCAAGGCCATCCAGCGTGTTCTTTAACATGCACAGGGTATAGCTTCCCACACATGGGGCCACGGCTTAACGTCCCATCCGACGGACAGCGGCCTTTCCAAGCCCATCGGTGTCCCCTACTGATCGTGGGCAGGGCGGGGAATTTTGCGGAGATAAATCTCAACGCTGACTCAGCTGGGACTCGAACCTGGGAACTACAGATTACGAGTCTGGTGCACTACCGATTGAGCCACCCCCGCCCCTCTTTTTTTTTTTCAGAAACCACTGCTTAGGTTCGTCTGTGGGAATTAGCAAAAAGTAGTTTTCTTACGTTGCGTAGCAGGCCCAGATTTAGAAAAAGAATCGGGGGAGGGGGGGGGCTAAAGACTGGATTTCTAATATACAATATTTTCCCCCTTTGTTTCACAGGTATTTAAATAATATCTTGAAAAATGTATGAAATAAAATAAATTTAATAATTTTTACCTCTATTACACCTTACTAGCATTCTGAACTGGGAAAGGGGTGCTGGTGTGAGCAGACCAACACCCATACAGTGGGATAATAGTCAGGTCATAAGAATCCCACTGAGTTGGGTATGGCAAGATCTGCAGCAACTAGGCAGGGGCAGTGATGGATGAGATGGTAGAGCACAATGCAGGCAATTTTCTTTCTGCTTAACCCCAATTCTACTCTTGGTGAAAACAGGAACATTGGCTGGAAAAGAACATATATATATACATGTAATAAAATTTCCATATATATATATTGTGGCTTATGTCAAGCAGGTATCCTGGGATTTAGTTTCAGGGGAGGGTTCGAGAATTTAGCCTCTAGGGTAGAGGCTGGGACTTAAAGCTTTCTTGTAATATTTCACGCTGATAATAATATGAACTTGAAACTGTCTAAATAATTAAGACAGTTTCAAGTGTATTACTTTACTAAATGCTTAATGAAATGAAATGGGCAAGATAATTTGGAGAAAATATCCATGTAAAATATTTTTATTTATTTCAATTTGAAGTTTAATGTTTTAGTATAGATATAGGTCTGTAAATTACCTGTAAATGGTAGCTAGGCGTAAACTGGAAGGAGAGCTGTGTACCAATTCCTAGTGATGATGCACAGAACCGGCCAGGTCTAGCACCTAATATCCGACCCTGCCTTCTCGTGGTGCAGGCCGTTAGTACCTTTCAAAAGAGATATTCTCTTTTGGAAGGGAACGGAAGGGGAGGGCTGTCAGTTCAGTATGGCCTACTGATCTGGTCATCTATGGCCACTTTTTTCTTTTTTTTCAACCTTGCTGAGGAGTGGTCAACTTCACAGGGTCCTAGTGCTGACCATTTATACCTACTAGACTGGACTTGTTAATGGATTTGAGCTTGATTATTGATCCTGGACTTGCTGCACTGGTGGGCCTCTGTTGAGGGAGAGTCTGTCACCGTGTTTTCTGTTTGCTTCTGGGTTGCCAGCCCTAAGTGAGCACAGACATGGGATACCTTATATCAGTTGGTGGATAATTTTAATCAGAGGCCATCACAGGTACCTGAACCATACTTAGCTAGTTGGGCATCGTCAAGCCTAAACTGGAGTAATGTGTCTCAGGCAGGCCATGTGGCTCTTGAAAAAGTCCACTTGAAAAGGTGGTGCCTGAAGTTCCTACCAGCATCGGTGACTTCAGCCTTTAGCAGAGGAGGAACATGTCTTTGCCCCATGCCTGTGATCAGGGGGCTGTTTGATATTGTTGGCCCTACCAATCTCAATAAACCTAATTTCTTTAAAAATCCTACTAATCATTTTTTCTCTGCAGTAATGTGGAACGTGAGGACATTACATAGAGATTATTCTCTTGATGTCCTCATGCAGGAATTCCAGCGCTATAACCTAGATATTCTAGGCTTGCAAGAGACCAGATGGACAGGTAAAGGTGAGATACTTAAAAATAACTTTAAATTTCTCTTTACAGGGAGGGAGGATGGAAAGCATCACCAAGGCGTGGGTCTGCTGCTCAGCAGACATGCTAGTGATGCTCTTCTACGATATGAGTGCATTAATGAAAGGTTTTTTACAGCAAAATTTCAGACAAGCATTAAAGACTTGTATGTTATCTGCTGTTATGACCCCACTGAGGATGCTAATGAGGATGAGAAGGATAGGTTTTACGAACAACTTCAGGATATTTTGAATTCTGTCAAGAAAGGAGATATTACCCTTGTTCTAGGTGACTTAAATGCCAAAGTTGGTACTGACTCTGATCTTTGGGGAGGGGTGATAGGCCCTTTTGGTATTGGTAGCTGCAAAGGCAATGGGCAAAGTCTCCTACAGGTAAGTAAACTCAATGGTTTCAGAATAACTAACACATATTACAGACACCGCGACATACATATATACACATGGGTTTCACCTTATGGGCTGCATAGGAATATGATTGATTATATATTAACAGTAAATGGGCTAGTTCTGTTAGAAATACCAGGGCATATAGGGGAGCTGAAACTGGATCATTACCTTGTTAAAAGTGTCTTGCAACTTAAACTTAAAAAGTGTTGTGCTAGGGTTAAAAAATTTACCTTTAATACTGAAGCTCTGAAAGACCCAGTTAGAGCTAAAGCTTACCATGATAGGTTATTTAGTCATTATGACAGTCACGGTTTGCTTAATACTGAAGTTGAGGAAGAATGGGGACATTTCAACAAGCTTTTTTGGAAACTAACACTACTTTTTTAGGAAAAAAGGAGCAGAGGAGGCAGAATTATTTAAGTGATAAGGCACTTGAGCTTATTTCAGAAAGAAGGAACTGCAGGATGTCCTTAATCAGTACCCTACTAGTCCTAATAGAAAGGATTACAGAGAGCTTAATAAACGTGTAATGGATGTTAGCTACTGATAAGAATCTTTGGCTTGATGGCTTGGCTGACAAAGCTGAGGAAGCAGTTAGGCAGCACAACAGCAGAGTGCTGTACCAGATAGTTAATGTTTTATGTGGTAGAAAACGGACAGGCATACAAGGATTGCAGGATAAACAAGGTAAGGTTATAGAAAGGGAGGATTCTGTCATGGCTAATGGGCTGAGCATTTCAGTGATGTTCTAAACAATGTGGTTAGTTCTAATCCCGTTGTTTGTAATGATGATAGATGAATTGTAGGCTTTAATGTTAGCCCTATAACACAATCTGAAGTTATTTTGGCTATCTCTAAACTTAAACTTCATAAATCCACAGGGGTAGTAGATGAAATTACTACCGAAATGCTTAGAGCTGGGAATATTTTCGTTACCACTTGGATGACTGAAATTCTGAATATCTTTTATGATAAAGGTATGGTTCCTAAGGATTTTACCAGAGCTATTGTTATCCCTATTTTCAAAAAAGGTGATCGCAGTTCTTGTGATAACTATAGGGGTATCAGCCTACTCTCTGTTCCAGGTAAAGTTCTTTTCATGATTGTGCTTAATAGAATTAAGAATCTGGTTGACAGTCAATTGCGTGATGAGCAATGTGAATTCAGAAGTGGTAGGGGATGTGTGGATCAGATATTTTCACTTAGGCAGATTCGTGAGAAATGAAAAGAGTTTCAGAAACCTTTGGTTGCTAGCTTTGTTGATTTCAAAAAGGCTTTCGACTCTGTTGATCGTCATAATTTGTGGTTGATTGTGAGATCATATGGTATACCAGACAAGTTAGTTAACATAATGAAAGCTCTCTATAATATAACACTGAGTCATGTGTGAGAGTTGGTAAGGCTTGTAGCAATTGGTTTAGCATTACTTCTGGTGTTCGACAAGGGTGCATTTTGTCTCCTTTTCTCTTTAGCTTGGTTATTGATTATGTTATGCGAAATTCACTTCGAGGGAAAGATTTTGGCCTTAAATGGGCTGGAGATACGAAAATTTCTGATTTAGATTATGCTGATGATTTAGCCCTTTTGGCAAATGATGTTGATGAGATGAACTCTTTCATTCGAGCCGTTGATGAGACTGGTAGTACAGTAGGTTTGGTTATAAACAGAGAGAAAACTAAAGTAATGAAAATTGGTCAGGCAGGCTGTGAATCAGTTAATCTGAATGATTGCAGTCTTGAGCAGGTGTCACAGTTTAATTATCTTGGGAGCTAAGTAACAGATAATGGTGATGTGTGGCATGAGATTAACAGACGAATAGGGATTGCTGCCAGGACTTTTAAGAATCTATGGAGAGTGTGGAGAAATAGGCGTATACACCTAAAGACTAAAATTAGACTGTATAATAGTTTGGCTCTTTCTAGGGTTAGTTATGGTAGTGAAACTTGGATGCTGTGTAAACAAGATAACAGGAAACTAGATGCTTACGCAGTATCTTGGATATTAGGTGGTTTAACTTTGTAACTAATGATGAGGTTAGGCAAAGGAGTCTGCAACCTCCTTTAAGCAGCATATTGTGCAGAGAGAGACTCCGCTGGTTTGGCCATGTTGCCCGTATGGATAATTATAGATTGGTGAATAGGGTTATGAACAGTGTGCCTAGAGGCCTCAGAAGGAGGGGGAGACATAGGATGCGGTGGGCAGACAATGTCAAACAGGACCTTGTTAGAATTGGTGTGCAGTGGCCGGATGCAGCAGATGTAGCTCAGGACAGATATGCTTGGAGAATTAAACTGCGTGGTCTGGTTGGACCTCCGTAGCCCATGGCTGCTTGAGGATGATGATGATGATTACAGAAATGTTGGTGAGGCCCGTCCCTCTTGCCCCTAATGACAAGCAGTCACTGCCATCAAGTATTCTTCAACATGCACTAGCTGTGCCTGTCCTGCATACAGAGCCACTGCTTAATATCCTGTCCAATAGAGCAGCCTTTCCCAGCACAATGGTGTTCCCTTTCTTACTAAGAACATAACAGGGGTTAGAAGAAATTATCAATGTGGACATTTGAGTTGTTTTACCTCTGAGCGGCACTTTTTTGCACACCATGGGCTAAATGGCCAGGTCACATGGACCCCGAAGGCTCAGAGAAGGTTGGGGGAGGGGACCCACTGGAACAGCTGTTGGGAGACAGATGATAGCCTCCCGTCAAGGCCATCCAGCATGTTCTTTAACGTGCACAGGGTATGGCTCTCCCGCACACGGGACCATGGCTTAGCATCCATCTGACGGACAGCAGCCCTTCCAAGCCCATCGGTGTCCCCTACTGACTGTGGGCAGGGTGGAGAATTTTGTGGAGATAAATCTTAACGCTGACCCAGCTAGCAATGTGGACAGAGTTGGGAGCCCAAAATGGGTATATCATATTATAAGCTTGGAACAAAATCCACTATGCCAACCACCACAAAATATTAACCCTAGATCACTAAACATATGCACAAGTAACATAAATATTAAACACACCTAAATTTCACAATTTTTTTATTTATTGTTAAAAACAAAAAAATTAGATTTTCCCATATAGCAAAAAACCAAAATCAAAAATAACTCTTTATAAAACAAAAAAATTAAAAGAAATATTAAACTGCACAATTCAGACAACAAGCCTGTTCTCCGCAGATAGCTCGGTTGCAGTGGCTGCAATAGAACACTCAGTAACTTCACAAAAAATAATTTTACCGCAAATTCTTCACAGATACAACTAATTTCAAATAAAAGATGCAGCTGCTAAAGGTCACACATCGATCGCACTAGCAGAAACATCCAAATTAATCGAATCGCTCACGAGTCGTCGTAAATTTTACGACTATTTTGTGTTGCAGGATTAACAAGATATATATCATTAATAAATTAACATGAGCCTGTTTACATTATAACTATTTTGTCTCCTAACGACATGATCTGACGGTTTTCTACCATTTACTGTAAGAATGACTAAATTTCAAAAATATTATTAGAAATTCTATACATATGAGGTTTGGGTAAACCTTTTACCTCTGAAAAAATTTCTTCATTCGGGGTTCGGTTATTCCACAAGCTGCCCTTTCGCTTGTATTAACATCAAATGGTGACAATAGAATATTATGTTACTCCTTCTATAAGCAACAAGAGTATAGCTTTTCCAAAAGTGATTAAATATCAACAGACAAACAAATGTGTATCTGATGCACAAATCGATAAAAATATAACAATTATAATTTCATTACATTCAAGGTATTAAGACGATAACAAAATTTGCAAAATCCATATTTACCAACTCCACTTACTTATTCTGATTCCAATTACAAGAGTTTCTAATTCTATCCTTCCCCTTCACCATGTAGCCGACAACAAAATTTGGGTGTGGACAGCGTTCTCAATAATGATTGGATGATGCTAAAGTACATAAACGTCACCAGCCAAGCGTCCGACGAAAACTGTATATAGTAGACAAGATTCAAGGAAGAAGAGATACTAACGGCTAAAGCGACTGCGCAGCAGCCATGTTGCTCTATTCATTGTGCTAGTAATGCGTTATCCTTAGATTCATCCGTATTACTTCAAGATCTACACTAGGCCTGGCAAACTCACAAAAAAAGGAAGGTAGAGATGCGCAACTCCCAAAGGGGTTTTCTTTCTAGGGTTAGTTATGGCAGTGAAACTTGGACGCTGTGTAAACAAGATAACAGGAAACTAGATGCTTTTGATTCTAGATGCTTACGCAGTATCTTGGATATTAGGTGGTTTAACTTTGTAACTAATGATGAGGTTAGGCAAAGGAGTCTGCAACCTCCTTTAAGCAGCATATTGTGCAGAGAGAGACTCCGCTGGTTTGGCCATTTTGCCCGTATGGATAATTATAGATTGGTGAATAGGGTTATGAACAGTGTGCCTAGAGGCCTCAGAAGGAGGGGGAGACATAGGATGCGGTGGGCAGACAATGTCAAACACAGTGCAGTGGCCAGATGCAGCAGATGTAGCTGAGGACAGGTATGCTTGGAGAATTAAACTGCACGGTCTGGTTGGACCTCCGTTGCCCATGGTTGCTTGATGATGATGATGATGATGATGATGTAATAAGTCCACCACGGGCATTGATTTGAGCCTTTCCTTGTTCTAATCGTTTGATTCTTTGTGTACACTTGTTTTACACTGCAGAAACGTGAGCTGCCATAGTGGATCATATTTTGCCATCAAATGCACTGTAGCTAAAAAAATTTGCCGTGGTTTAGAACCTCATTTTCCAGAGCGTAGGCCAATTCATTTTTGTGACCTCGAAAAGGAAGTGCTTGCTTGCCTAACATCTTTATGATGTCTATAATCCTCATAACAATACTCCTCTGCTTCAATACTTCTTTCTTTTTAATTAGTGAAGATGAAAAAAAAAAAAATATCTAAGGTGCCATCATTAACCACACTGATAAATTCCTGAACATTTCTGACATTTGTTGCTGTCGATTCTTGTAAAGCCAAGCTCTGGCTAATACGCCTGTAGTCACTAAAGCCACGTGCAAAGGGTGATGGACTACAAGTGTTGGGAGAATCAAAAGCCAAGCAGTGTGAACAATATAAGCACCTATTTTCTTGTTATATGTTAGCCATTTTCTTGGGACTGAGTCATCCATAATTTTCCTCTCGTAGAAACGAGCATCAAATGGGAGATCATCAAGTGGCTGAAATGGATGTTCAGCAAAAAACTGTTTCAGATTTGCTCGTGATGGATATTGGAAGTTTCCAGCAGTTGATCTTTCATGTTCTTGTGTAGGTTCATTTATAGGATGTGCTTCAGAAACCAAGTCATTTATACCTGAAAGCATATCTGATTCCCTGTAACTTGTTGAAGCTATGTGTTCAGATGTTGCAACTACAGGTAGTACAGATACCAGAACAAAGAAGCCAGAAGAAGTACTGGGCCTGGGTTGGTAAGTAAAGGCTGCTATTTTATTTATCTCTACATTCAAAGTAGCTCTTTCCTGTTCTTGTAACTCACAAGCCATTGCATTATCACCATGAGTATTGTTTCTTGCTTCTCGACTATTTGTTGCGGAACTCTACATTGATGTGGATGGTGGTTGTGGTATTATAAAATCTGTAATAGACTTGCATTGCTTGGCTGAAGCCTGCCTTTCTGATTCTTGTCGCTCTTTGCGTTTCAATGATCCAGATTTACGCTTTTTCTTTTCCATGCTGGTAGGAGTAATATTCCTGAAATTAAAACTTAATTAAAAATACTCCACGTTGAGAAAATGATTTAATTATTTTTTTTTATTAAAATAGTAATGCAACGTAAATTTTAGTTGCATATAGTAATAATATTGGAACTTCTATTATATTTTCAAGCTACTGAAAGGTCATTAACATTTTTAACACATTGTCTGATGATTATTGGGGCCCACTTGCCATCGGGCAACCTGACACCCTAGCCAGTCCGCCACTGCCCCACGTTGAGAACCATTAGTCTAAGGGTAAGTTCCTCAGAGAGAAGAATAAAGCATTTTTAAAGCAAAATGGCGTCATAGAGTCTTATGGTTAACTGCGCCGTGTTGAACTGTATCTGCAATGGAAGAAGATACTGTTTCTATGGATCTTAGTTTGAATGATGTATATAAAATAGCAGCAGAAATTGTTGCAGAGTTTGAAAATATTATTGATGTGTGTGGTGCAGAGGCTATTAGCCCTTTAATACAGAAAGTGATGCATGCTCTTGAATGCTTAGAAATCAGCATTACAAAATTGGGGTACGTTGAAAAGGAACTGATGGATGTGAAAATGAGGTGGTCTCATCTAAAGAACGAGAAAGCTGCAAAAGATGAAGCAAAACTGAAAATGGAACAAGTAAGTAGTATGTTGCATAATAAACTGGCATTAGTACAGATCACGGGCCTTAGCCGCCATTTTGTTTTTGACGCAACGTAACAAAACGGCCCTTTTAGTTGATTCTCACAACTCCCGAGACCCCTAACCCAAACAGGGGTTTCTAGAAAAAAGATTGTTTTTTTCGTTACCATAGTAACGAAAAACCCGAGTTTACGTCAAACGCAGCGCACCGTAACCATAGTAACATAAAATTGCGTTTTAAACAAACGTAAAAAAAATTAAATTACCGCAAAAAAACCCTGATAACCGTCAATTACAGAATGAAAGCTCATAAAAGTGCCAAATCCAACAAAAATAAAACGATTGCCTTCCCATATACAGTAAACCACTTCCAACATTCCCCTTCCAATCTTTTCAAAACACAATACACCGCCGACTGAATTATAAAAAAGCCCCAAGACTAAATAATGTCCTCCAACACAGCACAAACCAAAAAAAAAAGAAAATTGGAAACAGTGTGCCGCCGACCGAATTATAAAAAAGCCCCAACACTAAATAATGTCCTCCAAGGCAACACACAACGAAAAACCATGAAAATCAGAAACAGTTCACCGCCGACCGAATTATAAAAAAGCCCCAACACTAAATAATGCCCTCCAAGGTAACACACAGCGGAAAACCATGAAAATCAGAAACAGTGCACCGCCGACCGAATTATAAAAAAGCCCCAACACTAAATAATGCCCTCCAAGGTAACACACAACGGAAAACCATGAAAATCAGAAACAGTGCACCGCCGACCGAATTATAAAAAAGCCCCAAAACTAAATAATGTCCTCCCAGGCAACACAAACCAAAAAACATGAAAATCGGAAACAGTGCACCGCCGATTGAATTATAAAAAAAGCCCCAAAACTAAATAATGTCCTCCCAGGCAACACAAACCAAAAAACATGAAAATCGGAAACAGTGCACCGCCGACTGAATTATAAAAAAAAGCCCCAAAGCAAAAAACTGACAAAAAAAAAACTTACAGCTCAAATAACCCTCCCCTAAATTACATTGTCATTTTACCTCTGAGCCCCCACTTTTTTCCCACACCATGGGCTAAATGGCGAGATCACATGAACCCTGAAGGCTCACAGAAGGTACGGGACCCACTAGAACAGTTGTTGTGAGACAGTAACTTCCTGTCAAGGCCATCCAGCGTGTTCTTTAACGTACACAGAGTATAACTCTCCCACACACAGGGCTACGGCTTAACATCCTAACCGACGGACGGCGGTCTTTCCAAGCCCATTGGTGTCCCCTACTATGAGCCGAGTTTGAAAATTTGCCGAGATAAATCTAAACGCTGACATAGCTCGGACTTGAACCTTGGAACTACAGATTATAAGCCTGGTGCGCTATCGACTCTGCCACTCTCACCCCACCTCTAAATTTTTCATTCTTTCCTGACCATCAAAAACTGCCATTTTTTTCACACACTGACAATTCTGCAATACCCAGAATTACTACATCAAAAAGTTGCCGGACGCTTCCACATATTAACGATATATCATATAACTAAATTTAAAAGACTCCTAAATATACAACAAAATTAATAAATCACTATAATACATTAATAATTACCATACTACACGTAGCTACTAAAAAAATTCAATTCACCCCAAACTATTCTAACGAAATACATGTGTTCTTTACTAACGTGATTTTCAATCCCACACGCAAAAACTTGCATTCTTTCCCCCAAGCATACTCCCCCACTACACGGGCCCCAAAATATCTTTAATAACTTATTATTTACCATATCTTAACCAATTTAAAAAAAAGCTAGAACATATTAATTATTCATATTCTACCTATCACTGAACACCCCACCCCCCATTAAATATATGATACACACGCACTTACCTCTAACCATATAGGCATATTATCCAAAGAAGTGATCAAGCAGAAATGGCGAAAAAAACCAAATGTAACTTCACATTCTCGTCAAATCACACACATAACACATGACTCCACATTACCCACCCAAAAGAAACAAATCAAAGGGCCATAGACCAACAACAACCAACAGTTACGTTTCTACATCATACTTTACCCATAGACACATACTTTACATTTCGACGTCACACGCCACTTGAGCAATGCCATCTATCGGCTGAGGACCGTAACCACTACACGGGCCGCAGATAAAACTCCTCAGGTTAACACTTAATTGTGTTCATACTCCACAACGTGTAAAATATATTTGTTCGCTTTGACCAACTCACAGCTCCATACTCGTAACATTAGGTAACAGTAGTATTTTGTGATAAAGATCACACTGGGGTGGGGGTGGCAGTGTCGGTAGCGTGTCAGGCTCATATTCTATAGTTCCCAGGTTCAAGTCCCAGCTGGGTCAGCATTGAGATTTATCTCTTCAAAATTCCACGCACTGCCCACAATCGGGCCACAGTAGGGGACACTGATGGGCTTGGAATGGCCGCTGTCCATTGGATGGCACGTTAGCTCACGTATGGGAGAGCCATACCCTGTGCACATTAAAGAACACTAGATGGCCGTGACAGGAGGCTACCATCTATCTCCCAACAGCTGTTCCAGTGGGTCCTCCCCTAACCTTCCCTGAGCCTCCAGGAGCCATGTGACCTGGCCATTTAGCCCATGGTGTGCAAAAAAGTGCTGCTCAGAGGTAAAACAACCCAACCCAATGATAAAGATCACAATTGTGAATTGTTAAAAAAAAATAAAAAAACAAAGTAAACACACAAACCAAGTTAAGACAACACAACAATTGCCTTCCCACATACTACAAATTCTCAATCTTCTCTTTCCCACTTTTCTCAATATTTAAAAACTCCATAAATATAATTCCAAAAATTAAATTCCTTAAACAAGTTACACATACATTAAAAAAAAACCTAACAAATAACCAGAATTGATCTAATTGAAGACAAACCTTAAAAACAAGAAATTCGGAAGCAATGCACTGCTGATCCTATTTATAAAAAACCCTTGAAACTAAATAATCTCATCAGAGACAACACATATTAAAGCATAAGAAAATTGGAAACAGTGTGTCACAGATCTAAATGATGAAAAATCCCCCAAAACTAAATAATCTCATCAGAGAAAATAGAAAATCCTTATACCCAATAGGAATACAAACTGCAATATCTGTCACAATGATAATTAAATAATAAATAAATACCCCCTCAAGCAGCTGCTTGCCACAGAGGTCTGACAGGAGCCTGTCAGTTTATATGCCAGAGTAGAAGGTCTGAGAGGATGGCAGGACCTCAGCAGAAAAACGACACATACATCCATGCCTTACCCGGGGCTTGAACCCAAGTCCCTTAGATCACTAGCCAAGCATGCTAACCACTTGGCCATGGGATGGCTGCATTTATATATTCATTTTCAGCAATTAAATGTCTGTATTAAACTTCTTAATCACAAATAGTATTAAAACAAAGTTAAAAATAAATAATCAATTCCATAACCATATTTGTCAACACTATTAATATTCATAACCAGAAATATTGATAAAAACATGCATAAGCACACTAAAATAAGCTATTGGAAAAACTACAAACCACTGTCCAAAAAGCAATTCATATTTCTCAAAAACACAAACCTCCTCTGAATAAACTCTTATCTTTCTGCCTCCATTATGAACTGCTATTTTTCCACACCAATAATTTGACATCCAAAATTTCTATATAAAAAAAAGCCACCTAACATTTCCATATATTCCCAATAAATAATATTAATAACATTGAAAATGTAATAAATATATAATAAAATTAATACATCACTGTAATACACTAATAATAATTATATTATACATAACTAGTAATAACCACTCAATTCATCTCAAACTATAATAGTGAGTAGTCCTTGTATGATAAGGCCTGTACAAACTAGGAGTAGCTTCTCTGACTCTCATTGAAAATTTATGTCACGAAATACTCTAAATGTGCATATTTTTGTGTATATAGAGACATTAAACATAGGTAACAGTTCATACTTTAAAATAAGTTATTGCTCTGTATGTAGTACAAAGCAATGTTAACTCTTAAATGGTACCATGGGATCAATCCACATAAAAAAATTATTATTTTGTTCTACATAAAGTATATCTTAACTAAAATTGAAATTTGAAATAAGTTAGTTCAATAATAATGATATCAATTTTGAAATTTTTATCTACAAAATAATTTTGAAGGGGTTAAATAAAATTCGTTTTTTGGGATTAAAATATCCTATAAAGAAAATAGTAGAGTTACAGATTAACTCTTTATTCTTGCATATACACTATAATGACATAACTGACTAAGGATTTTTTTTGTTGTATGTGCCAAAGGATCTGGAACAAATTGAAGATAGTTGGAGGCATGAGATAACATATCTGAAGTGTATTCTAGTAAAACTTCAGGAAGAAAACAGGCGACTACAAAGTTTATTAGAAGACAGCAACTATCAACAAACTTCAGGTATGATTTATTTAAATATTTAAACCCACAAAATGCAAAAAGCTAATGAAAGCTTTTCTATATGAACTACTATATACAGGATGTCCCTGAATGACCACACTAACTCTACATGGTGATATTCCCTTTCTGAAAGGATCAGATATGCTCAAAGAATTATGCCGCTGTGAGGGATAGTTTCCGATTAAAATGAGAAGTGATTGATGATGTTGCATCCACTTACAACCAAATGTACTTTGTTAGGAAGATCATACAACAGACATGGTATGTAATGACATAGGATGCAAGGATGACTGCATTGGCAAAACAATACAACTTGTAGCTACTGATGATGTAAATGGGTGACAAATGGTACAGTATGTATAGGATGTGTCAGTGATGTGGTGATAAATTTTTAACAACCAGCTTGCTAAAAAAAAAGGCCAAGAACGTGTGTATATATATTTATTGTAAGTTTTACTGATTTCATCATCATCATCCTCAAGCAGCCATGGGCTACAGAGGTCCAACCAGACTGTGTAATTTAGTTCTCCAAGCATATCTGTCCTGAGCGACATCTGCTGCATCTGGGGCGGTGGTGGCTCATTCGGTAGCGCGCCAGGCTCATAATCTGTAGTTCCCATGTTCAAGTCCCAGCTGGGTCAGCGTTGAGATCTATCTCTGCAAAATTCCCCGTCCTGCCCACGGTCAGTAGAGGACACCGATGGGCTTGGAAAGGCCGCTGTCCGTCGGATGGGACGTTAAGCCGTGGCCCCGTGTGCGGGAGAGCCATATCCTGTGCACGTTAAAGAACATGCTGGATGGCCTTGATGGGAGGCTACCATCTGTCTCCCAACAGCTGTTCCAGTGGGTCCCCTCCCCCAACCTTCTCTGAGCCTTTGGGGTCCTTGTGGCCTGACCATTTAGCCCATGGTGTGCAAAAAAGTGCCGCTCAGAGGTAATACAATCCAATCTGCTGCATCTGGCCACTGCACACCAATTCTAACAAGGTCCTGTTTGACATTGTCTGCCCACCACATTCTAAGTCTCCCCCTCTTTCTGAGACCTTTAAGCACACTGTTCATATCCCTATTTGCTAATCTATAGTATGCACATACAAACAATGTGGCCAAACCAACAATCTCTCTCTCTCTGTACAAAATGCTACTCAAAGGAGCATTTTGTTGAGCCACAGGTAAGGCATGGATGTTTGTGTTATTGTATCCAAAAGATTGTTAAACTTTTTCTCTTTGGACCTTTTGACTGATCAAAATTAAACCTTTGGATAGTATATTGGGCACCAGGCAAATATTAACTTGCCAAATAAAGTTAAATGAGAGTTCATTAGGTATATTGGTGTTACTGATCACAAAGAATTCAAAAGATTGTCAAATTTTTAAAGTTAAATCTTAAGCAAATCAATTATCGTTGCTCAAGAGAAAAACAGCAAAATCAAAGTATTCTTTAACGAACAAAGTTTATTTCCAAAAAATTCAAGATTCACCATATAAACTGATGCGTACAAAATAGTCTGAGCAACTAAAAAGCTCATTTAAGCATCTCCAAAACTGACAAACTTCTCAGCTAACATCATTCTCTCTCACTAACATTTTCTCATTACTGACTATCTCTACTATCATCACTGACTCCATGACCTAACATCACTTAGTATGCCTGCGGTGTACAACTGATGTGTGTGTTGCACGCTGGGAAAAACATTTGCATAATCTTATGATTGAGTGCTAGCTATGATGCAAGACATGTCCTTAATGCGTGCATTAATGGTTGTCAATCAAAAGTTGGAGTTGCGCATGTACAGCTCCTTTAGCAGATCAGAATGAGGAAAAATGATGGCCAACTAAGAATATCCCCCAAAATGATAAATATAAGGTAAATAAAGTAAAACTGGTTAAGGAAAAGTAAAAGTGAATGAGTGGACCATTACTTTCTTCTGAGGTCCCGCCTTCTTCACAGATCTCTATGGCATATAAACTGACAGGCTCCTGTGAGACCTCTGTGGCCTGATGGATATTTATTATTTTATTTATTTAAAGAGTTATGGAAACTGAAATATTTATAAAATTATCTTGTTCTGCAAAAACAACACTCAAAATTGGCAAAAATTATCATATTCATTATGTACACTGGTAAAAAATGCACTTAAATATTTAATATAATGGTTATTCTTTTTGTTTTAACATGTTTTTATTAAATTTTCAGAGCTATTATTTAACAAAAATTACAATAGAGGTTCATAGTGCAGTAATTAAAATTAAATTGTAATCTTTAATTCTCTGTGACACTGTTAAATGTTTTTAAGCACTTCAATAAATGTTCTATGCTATCAAGTATCAAAAGTTATTTAGGAGAAATTTAATACCGTACCACAGACGATGGGTAGTAAGAGGAACTTCCAGGATACTTGTGAGTGACAAGGTTTGATTAAATGTGAACAATTTAAATGTAGTATGTTTAGTCAAAATATCCGAGCACACCAGTGCTGGATGCGGTAATGCGACTAAAAGCCAAGTGGTTGGAGGTTGCCAGGCCCACGGCCCAACAGTACTTTAGTGTGCAGATGAGGCCCTGGACCTGGCTACCTCCTCTAATTGGTTTGTTGTAGGAGGGCTGTGATGCCCCCTCATTCACTTTTACTTTACCTTAACCAGTTTTGCTTAATTTACGTTATATTTATCATTTTGGGGATTTTTATTTCATTTTTGGCATCACAGCGCTCGTTGCCAAGAGCATAGGAGTTGCGCATGTGCAACTCCGAACTTTCGGTTGTCACCCGCTAAAGCGTGTGTACTAGGACACCCCCCCTCTTGCGTCATAGCTTGCGCCACTCGTCAATTTATGCAAATGTCTTTCGCGGTGTGCAACATGACGTGCTAGCTTTGTAGCCTCTTGTTATAACCTGGTGACATGTTAGTCACACAGTTTGAGTTAGAGAGAGAGTAGCAGAGTGTAGTTGGAGTTTTATTGAACAGTTTGTAGTAAAATAGAAATGATGTAGTATCTTCTTCATTGAAGTTTGGTGAGTTTGAAATAATTTTGGAAATAAATTTGTTTGTTATATAAACCTTTTTTGAATCTTGACTAATTTTTTCTCTTGAGCAACGTTAATTGTTTTAATTAGAATTTACATTAAAATTGCCAATCATTTAATTTTTGAATTCTTACTCATTAAGTAACACTTGCTGGTGTTCGAACCCTGCTTGAACTTTATTTTTGGCAATTTGTTAATTATTGCCTGGTGCCCCACTCAGCTATCCGGAGCTTGTGATGCCCCATCGTTCACTTTTGCTTTACCTTAACCAGTTTTGTTTAATTTACGTTATATTTATCATTTTGGGGATTTTTATTTCCTTTTTGGCATTGCAGCACTCGTTTCCAAGTTTCTAGGAGTTGCGCATGCGCCGCAACTCTGATCTTCCGACTGTACCGTTAAAGCGCGTGCAAAGGACACGCCCTCTCTTGCGTCATAGCTTGCGTCGTTCGTCATAGTATGCAAATGTCTTTCCCGGCATGCGCCGGCTCATTGTCAAAAACCGGTGGCCTGCGAGTCACTGAGGTAGAGTAAGCAGAGCATAAGCACAACAAGTTGTAGCACAGTGGAGTGCACGAGCACAAGGTGTGTAGCACCAAGCACAGTGCGTGTAGCACAGGAGTTGGAGTTATGTTTTCTCCATTGATGTCTTGGTGAGTTGAATTATTTTGGAAATAAATCTGTTTTGTTATAAACCTTTTGAGTCTGTACAGTTTTTTTTTTTCTTGAGCAACGCGAATTAAGGATTTTTAAATTATATTTACTTGACAATCATTTTGATTCTTACTCATTAACACTCGCTGGTATTTGAACCCTAAATCAACTTATTATCAACTTATTCTACGTTTGGCAATTTGTTAATTATTGCCTGGCGCCCGTCTAAGCTATCCGGAGCATAAAAACTTCAAGTATTTTGCATTTGTTTGGAGCGTTACAAGCTTAAATAATTATTGGATCAGTCAAAGGGTCCAAACTTTAAAAGTATTATAATTCTTTGGAGCGTTACAGGGCGGGCATGGGTTCAGACCAAGGGCGTCCCAATGGATCCCCTCTGTCTGGACTCATGGCCGACGTCGTGATGAGACATGTTGAAGAAACGGCCCTTAAGAAACTTCAAGTAAAACCATTATTATATCTTCGTTATATCAACGACACCTTAATTTTTTGGCAACATCTGGCAATAGAATTTGAAAAATTGTTAAACATTTAATGGAGTTTTACCTTCCATTAAAGTTGCACATGAAATCGAACAGAACGGTGAATTACCGTATCTGGACATTTTGATTAAACATGAACAATTTAAATGTAGTACTGCCGTCTATAGAAAACCAACTTTTATTCCAAACCTTATCCCCTATGATTCAGTGCACCCATGGGAATATAAAAAATCTGCTATCAAAACATATTTTATACGAGCATATCGGTACTCTTCTAGTAAAATCATATTAAATAATGAATTAATTATTATATATAATATTGCAAAGATAGCTGGATACCCTGAAAAATGTATAAATAAAATGCGAAAAACAGTGAAGTATAGTATGAGGAAAACCTCACAACCGGACCCCGCTCAAAGTGCAAAAATAAGATATACCCGTAGTTTTCCTTTTATACCCGGAATATCTAAGACTATCAAAAACGTAGTAGCTAAATATGACTTAAAAATGCCACACAAGATCAATAATACTATTAAGAGTTTAATTGTAAATGACAGAGACAAACAAAAACCAATGGGGGGAGTATATGAAATTGAAAATACCTGATGAGAATAAAATATTGGGGGGGGGGGGAATTTCTGTATTGGTAAAATCTTCCAGTCATACGAACAAAGTATGTCGGAACATCAATCTGACATTAAAAAAGCAAATGATAATACAGCTCTGGCGCAGACTGTAAAACAAAATCAATTACAGATTAGTAACCTAAATTTTAAACCAATAACAGCACCGGCAAATTAATATCAATTAAATTGCACTGAAAAAAATTTCATTAATTTAAATAAAGATCGTTTGTGCAACATGGACATTCCACCCCTACTGGCGGCGTTGAATCTCCTGTTGCGCGAGCATCGAACAAATCAGATAACTCACCGATAGGGGGATGCTCTCATATATATATCCATTACCTTACTAACTTCTTTGCCTGATGAAGTCCCGCACGCATTCAGGTACGAAACATGTTGTATATTTGTTGGTATACAGGAAGGGTGGGCCATAAGTTTTTAACGTTTTTAATCTAGTGCTTTGACCTTGTTTTTAACTTGCACTGATATATGCTTGTTCATGGAGTTTGTGGGATGCAAACTTGAAAATAAATCTGAAGCCTGATTATACTGAACGTTGACAAATGGAGCTGCTTCCTGAGCTTAAGTTGTATCATATCAAAGAGTTTGTTGAAAATTCCAAACATCAATACCATTGAAATATGTCATCTCTAAGATCAACGTAGTCCTGGACTGGTATCTGGAGTATTATACGTAAATATCAAAGGTTAATACTTGTGAACTGACAGCATATGTGCTACTTTCTATGTTCACATCCATGTGTGCTTACATCCATAACGAAGACAGCACCAAAGGGATCATATCATATCACTTAACCAGCTGCAGCCAGCCGGACTTTCCACGAAATATGGTACTGTTATGACTATTACTTTGAACCTTTATCATTTTAAAGATTGCTTTAAGTTCTGTCATACAAATGTAACAACTCTTACCATGACTATTCATGAGATAGTCAGTGTAAATGTGATTGCTCCTAGGCTCACTCCCTTAAAACAGCATAAATCATGTATTAAATTTTGTTTTAACTGTAATGCTGTGAACTTATAATTAATTAAAATAAATATATTAGTGAGGACCTAAATAATGGTTTTCATGAAATAATAAGCTGAAAAAAATTGGTTTTGCCATGAGTGGGATTCATTGATGGTGTAGTCGTAGCATAACTGGCATGTTTCCAGGAGACGTGAGTTCGAATCCCACTCATGGCAAAACAGTTCTTTTCAGCTTATTATTTCATGAGTTTCATGTCTACAGGACATATCCTGTGATTCTTTATTACTGAATGGTTTTCATATCGGTAGGAATATTGGGAATTGTGTGTAGGGGAATATTTAATCACTGATTCTTAGGGTGCATTATGTTAGTTTCCTAAAGGGTTTGGGGGTATGTGCGTTAATGCAGGTTGGAAACGGGGATCAGTGATGAGAAAGGAGAATGATTAGGGGGGGGGGGGATATTTCCAAGGTTTAGGTTATATTCCCTAAGGATCAGGTGCCATGCTGGGGAAAGGGGGATAATGTCTGTGTTGCAGAGTTCGGTTAATTTTATGTTAATCGGGATATTTTCTGTGATGGCTATTTGGAATTTGGTAGGTGGGGATACGATTTTAAATGAGTGAATCGGTAGGTAGATTGTTTTCAGTGATTGCTTGAGATAGTGCAATTTTTAATAGTTTTTTTAAGATTATTTATGCTCTTTAAGTTGGGCGTTAAATGGGCATGAGGTTTTCCTTACGTATTTGTCTTTGTGAAAGATTTTATCTATGGAGTTTTTGAGTTGGATGTAATAAACTCCTCCAGGAGCTGGGTATTTGGTTGTGATCATTTTGAATAAGTTGGGATATAGTGTGTGACATTTTAATTGAGACTTTATAATGGAAAGGTTATAGGTACATGTATATGGTCACGATCATTTTGAATAAGTTGTAATATAGTGTGTGACATTTTAATTGGGGCTTTATAATGGAAAGGTTGTAGGTACATGTAAATGCAGATCACATTACGGCTACCCGCACATTTGCTGACCACTCTGAACCTCGGAGCTTAGCCACTGACAATCCAATTTATGTCACCCCACCCCTCCTCCGCATTCAACAACCGCCTCTCGTGCATTAGCTTAAGCTGCTCACTTCCCACCTGATTATGTGCACAAAGTAAGGGTGCAAAATGTGTGTTATGGAACTCAAGGTTTTTTAAGCACTCTATGCTGCCAAAAGTATTGTTAGTTATTTCCTTCACTAAAGCAAATAAATTATCAGCATCCCTCATTATTTTCTGAAATTCTACTGAGGCGTCGCTGGCCGGCAAGAATGTCTAAGATTAAGCCTTGTCACTCGCAAGCATCCTGGAAGTTCCTCTTACTACCCATCCTCTGTGGTACGGTACGTAAATCTCTCCTTAATAACTTTTGATACTTGATAACATAGAAAATTTATTGAAGTGCTTAAAAACATTTAACAGTGTCATAGAGAATTAAAGATTTCAATTTAATTGCTATTATTTAAACTGGCATTATTGCTATTAAATATTACAATCTCTGTAACTCTCTAAATACTGAACAAGTTGTTGAAACTCGATATTAAAAATAATAAATCTTCACAGAATAAATTTTCTTTCGATGTAAGCCCACCAATGTAGCAGGTCCAGAACTGAAACCCTATGATAACTCTCCTGCAGATGAAATATAAATAGATTGGATAGGCTTATACTGATCTGGCAGCTCTTCCCTCCAAAGGAGAGAGTATCGTTTTCATGAGCTATTAGTGGTCTGCACCACAGAAAGGTGTTGTTTTACATGTGAGCTGCTATGTTGATGCCAGCATTCAATGGTCTAAATGGTCAGGTTACAGGACCCCAAGAGCTCAGCTTGGGGAAGGGGATCAACTTGAACAACTGTTAGGAGATAGATGGTAGCCTCCCTTAAGGTAAACCAACATATTCTTTAACATGCATGTGCAATGATTCGCCATGTGATAGGGAATACATATGTACTTAATCTAATGATACCCATTGGGAAAGCCTCTTGCCATTGGAGATTAAGTCATTGTCTCAGCAACACTTGCTGACTTCTCTCATGGTCCTCAGTTCAATCCTAGCTTAGGGAAGCCTCATCTCAGCATGATGCATTCTCTCTGAGCAGAGCTACCTAAATGTAATTTGCCGATAAGCAGTGATGTTCAGAGATTGGATGGATTTCTCATACAGCAAGTATTAATTAAAAATTAATGAGTTGAATTCAGATGTTGGTTCCCTGCTCTGTGCCTAGACAGCAGCATAAATCAAGATGATAAAGAAAATGAAGATTTTTAAAGTAGGCCAATAGATAGCATCAGAAGTAAATTAGCTCACCATTAAGATGAAAGAGATAGGTAGTCACAAGCATGTGACTGGAATGAAAAAGTAGTATGGTCTTCTGATGACTCCCCTTCATGCTTGTATAGTGTGACCTTGTCCATGATTTGAAGGAAGATGAGTACTTCAAGATTAAGTCTACAAATAAATTTGTGTGGCCAGTCAAGGCCTAGTATTCACAAATATATATGGAAGTTTTATAGGATGTTAAGCTGGATAACAAAATTTGAGGAATTTGTAGGATATGATGATGAAGATTTAAGAGATAATAGTATGAAACAGTGTTGAAATGTAGAAAGATGAAAAAAGGAAGGCAGAATTTGGGGTGAGTATGTCACACAAAAATATGACTCTCCTGCACACGGGCTTAGCATCCCATCCAATAGCCACAGCCATTCCAAGCCATTTGGTGTTCCCCATTCTGAACAAGAACAGGGTGGGGGTTTAGTAGAGGTAAATCTCAACACTGGTACAGATGGGACTTGAACATGGCATTGGCAGATTACAGACCTGGCATGCTACTGACCAAGCCAACCCTTGCCCTTTCAAAGAAAGATAGAGTTGGGCTTGCAACTCTGTTTATCTATTTATGTCTAATAAATCATTTCACAATCCAAAATAAATTTTGTTTAATATTTGGAAATATACATTGTTTTGAAAGTTGATACCTCAAATTCACTTAGGAATGTGGGAGTGAGGATGACAAGCAAAAAAATTAAGCTTTGTTACCTATTTATGGGAGAAGTAAAAAGCTAAAGCTATTGATTCTTTGTGTGTATTGGAAGGGATAAAAACCAGGCATTTTATCTTTTTCAAAATACCTATTTAATGTATGATAATTTTTAAAAAGACTGAATAGTTATAAAATCTCTATGAAAGCAAAAATGATGCATTCTCAATGTTGTAAATGTCATAAGTTTTTATGTTGATAAACCATTTTATCTAGCTTATATAGGATTATCTTTAAATATAGTATTTACAGTAATTTATTAGGAAATTGCAGCATCTAATAATGACACATAAATATTACAAATAATAATCTCAAATGCTGCAAGAACAAAAAAAATAGTTCCTGTTGTAATAAAATGTGAGCTGTTAAAAGTATGAATTCAATAAAATTAAAATTTTAAAAATTAAAATGCCAAAATAATCATTTTGTCATTTTTGCAATTTTTTGAAATAGATTTTTTTTTCAGAACTCTGGAAGAAATTGTTTTTCTTTCATCTAGTTTTTTTTTCTTTTGAAAGAAACATACTATTTTGCTAAATATAACAGTTATAATTTTTCATTGACATTGCTTACAAAAGAATTATATTATTTCATTTAACCATACTTTTCTGTTGTAGAAAACATTCCTGACCAATGCTTTATCAAGGAACTTAAAGATGTTATAGCAGCATTAAACAGTAAGCTACAAGACAAAGAATATTTAATAAGAAAGACGACCAGTGACCTTGACTCTGTAAGTATTTTGCATACATTTATATATACATATAAACATTCATAACCTACTTCATAGTAGTAAAAATAAAGTATTGTAATGCTCCAAAGAATTTAATACTTTTAAAGTTTGGACCCTTTGTCTGATCCAATTATTTTCATGCTCCGGATGGCTGAGTCGGGCGCCAGGCAATAATTAACAAATTGCCAAAAATAAAGTTTAATTAGGGTCGAAGTACCAGCGAGCGTTAATGAGTAAGAATTCAAAAATATTAAATGATTGTCAAAATGTAAAGGTTAATTCTAATCAAAACAAACTAACGTTGCTCAAGAGAAAAAATTAGTAAAGATTCAAAAGGTTTAGATAACAAACAATTTATTTCCAAAAATCACTCACCAAAACTTCAATAGAAAAGATACTACATCATTTCTCAACTCTGTCCAAAATCTCTGACTACACACACTGCACTAACTGTGCTCAACTAACTTCTGTGCTACTGTGACAACATGTCACCAGGTTATAACAAGAGGCTACAGAGCCCATACGTGTCATGTTGCACACCGGGAAAGACATCTGCATAAATTGACGAGCAGTGCAAGCTATGACGCAAGAGTGGGCGTGTCCTTGTACATGCGCTTTAGCGGGTGACAATCTAAAGTTCGGAGTTGCGCATGTGCAATTCCTAACTCTTGGAAACGAGCGCTGTGATGCCAAAAATGAAGTAAAAAACCTCAAAATGATAAATATAATGTAAATTAAGCAATACTGGTTAAGGTAAAGTAAAAGTGAATGAGGGGACATCACAACTCCTCCTTCCAAAGGGAATCAAAAGATTTGACCTAACATTTTGTCGAGCAAATTTTGAATAAAAGGACACATCTCACGTCATTTACACATGGCTGAACATAAATAAGGAAAAGTATGCTTACGCAAATTTTCATAAGACAATCTATTCTCACTTTGACACAATTTTCCAGCACAACCAAAGGTACCTCCTCCCAAATCTCCTAACAAAATTGTGTTGCAGCTAACCTAGTGTAAATATATACCAGTGACTGTGACAGTTAACTGTATACTAGTGTTATTGGCCTACCTAGTATCACATTCTGACACAAACTCGAAATTGGCATAACTTGAACTTTACAGTGAAAACGGGTTAATACACTCCTAGCTTTCTTAATTTCTTTGCTACGATTGTTGCTGATGCATTTCTAATGGGAAATATTTCGACCCATTTTGAAAAATAATCTAACACTAGAATATATTGGGATCCCGCTTGCTTTTGTCGATACGGGCCCATTAAATCCATGCCAACTAATTCCATGGGTTCATTGGAGGTCATGCTTTTCTTGAGACCACAAGGACAGTTCTGATCGAATTTTGTGGTTTGACAAATTAAGCATGTTTCTATATAGGTTTTACGTCTTTTTTCAAAGCTGGCCAATATGATCTTTTGGCCACTTTCTGATATGTTTCCCGTGTACCTAAATGTCCGGCTGAAGGTACATCATGTAATTCTCGGAGTGCATACTCTCTTAAATTCTTGGAATAAATGGGTGATAACTGCCTGTTTGACTCGGTTGTTTGCAGTAATACAAAATATCATTAATTAATCTGAAATGTCTGGCTCTTCCAACAATACTTGAAGTTATACTAGGATCTAGAGGTAATTCATCAGTTTTCAAATAATGGTACACATTTCCATATTCTAAATC
The DNA here is from genome assembly GCA_038380435.1 of Ryuthela nishihirai. Classification (NCBI taxonomy): domain Eukaryota; kingdom Metazoa; phylum Arthropoda; class Arachnida; order Araneae; family Heptathelidae; genus Ryuthela; species Ryuthela nishihirai. Next base: position 951,904 of record JAWZYU010000070.1, read on the forward strand.
TCTTTGTTGTTCCTTAATTAAGTGTTCCTTGTATTCGATGGGAACTATTGTGGCGAGTGAGGGAGAAAAAGGCTTATCTTCGAGCTCTGGCGTAACTTTTGCTGGCCACACTGGAGCATGGGATAATGCATCTGGTAGCTGATCTGCACTTCCTTTTCGATGCTCGACTTTGAAATTGAATTCTTGTAGGTGTAATTCCCAGCGCATTAGACGACCTGTTAGATTGGTGGATGTCTGCAACCATTGTAAAGCAGCATGGTCGGTAAAAATATAATGTCAGACATGTCTAATTGTACTTTAAATTTTTCTATAGCCCATATTACGCTTAGACATTCTTTTTCAATCACTGTATAGTTTCTTTCAGTGTGACTCAAACTGTGACTGGCATACATGATAATGTGTTCACAATTGTCATTCTGTACTTGGCTCAGCACGGCACCGAGACCGACTTCGGAAGCATCAGTGTAGATGTTAAAAGGTTTGCCTAACTGTGGCAAGGTCAATACGGGAGCATGATACAATGCATCTTTTAAGGTCTGAAATGCTGTGTCGGAAACAGGTGGAACCGTTTTTGCTTTCGGCGTAATTCACATAAAGGTTCGGCCAAATTAGCAAAATTAGAAACAAATTGTCAGTACCAACCACACATTCCTAGAACTCTACTAAGTTGTTTCGAATTGCGCGATGTGGGAAATCGTTCTATGGCTTCGACCTTATTAGGTAATGTTTTTACTCCATCTGTATTAACATTGAAACCGAGGTATTGAACATCTTCTCGAAGAAATGTGCATTTAGACAATTTTATGGTGAGTCTGGCTTCTCTTACCTTGCAAATACCAAATTTAAATCACTTAGATGCTCTGAAAAATCAGTAGAAAAAATAACTATGTCATCTTAGTATACTTCACAAATTTTTCCTTTAGATCACCCAGAACCACAGACATAAGATGTTGAAACATGGTGGGTGCTCCTGATAAACCAAATGGTAAGCAAAGAAATTGGAATAATCCATCATTTGTGAGGAAAGCTGTTTTGGGCCGATGTGGTGGATAACAGACACCTGCCAATATCCTGAAGACAAATCTAGTGTGCTAATAAATTTCTTGCCAGCCAGATGTGTTAGTAGATTCTGAATAATAGGTAGGGGATATCTATTGGGGACTGTAACAGCATTTAGTTTTCGATAGTCCATGCAAAATCTAAGGTAAAGGCCAATTAACATAAGGACTATAGTTAATGGATGGGTTGGCAAATCGTCATTGTGGTGGTTGGTAATACTCTGCTCTATCACTTGCTTCTGACGGAACAGAAAATGGAACCTTACGTTCAAAGTTTCTACTTTGGTGAGCTGATGTAGCATTGTCAGGAAATTTAGGGGTTGTTGTCATTCCCCTTTTCTCCTGATGATCATCAAGCAGATTCATTAGCACTTCTGCTTCCATCATTACATCCTGCAACCTAACCTTTAATCTTTATAAGTCGGGAGTCATTATGGCAAAATCGGCCATATTGCCATGAGCTATTTCTGTTGATTAGTTATTTATTAAAAATATTCTAAAATTGACTTGTTTATTGGACTCTGCAACAAGCCTGGACTTTTTCTCAAAGTATAGTATGGAGAAAAAAATTTCAAAATGGAAGAAATTTTTTAATTTAAACAAGAAAATGTTTTTGTTGTTATTTAGAAATAAATAGCCTTTCTATTCATGTGCATTATAATCATTTCTGTCTATTAGCTTTTTTTTATATAAATTTTTATTTGTGTTGCCAGATGCATTTTTTTACTACGTGACTCTAAAAAAGTCCTATTAAAATGAAACATATGGTCTTTTTTGATAAATATTTTATTTTCGGAAAATCCAGAATTAAATGTTGATTAATTTGGCATATAACATGCCATAATTCCTTTCGCTAATTATTTGGCAAAAAAGTTCTAAAGTTAAATATGGCCTCTGAATGTAAACCAGTTTTTCAGGCTGGACACTGGAAGGGTTAAGAACAATATTTTCGTAATTCCAGTCTCTCCAAAAAGAGATAAAAATAGAAATGTTGGCTTATCAAGAGTTCAGATTAGTCTGGTTTGCCTTATAAGTAGGAATAAAATTATAATATCAATGGATATTTATATATATTAAAACATAGTAAAAGTCACTTTCTTCACACTAAACACAATGAAAAACAGATGGGTATTTTGATGTCAAAGCAAAAAAAAATTTTTTTTGCAGTAGCATATTGTGCTAATAGCATATTAGAATCATAGATTAAGTAGATAGCACAGATAGACAACTTCCATATGCACCAACTGTAGCACAAAAGTGATGCTAGTGCTCCTGCCAAGTAGTGGATCAAGGAGCAACCTCCGACAACAGGCATGTCCAGGGTTCTCCTTCATGACAATGCCAGTGCTCACAAAACTCTGGCAAGTTATAGCCTATCTGCAGCAGGAAAAAATCAAACAGTTACCCATCTTGAATATACATCCGATCTTACACAATGTGATTTTTGGTTGTTTCCAAAAATTAAAAAGGAACTTGCTGGGAAGTCTTTTTCAAGGGTGCAAGACCTTGCAAAATGTGTTCGTTCAGAGTTGCTGAGTATTACCAAATAGTAGTACCATCAAGAATTTCAGAATTGACACAAATGTCTGCAAGGGAGTACTTTGAAGGACAGTAAAATTTTGGTTCAGATAAGTGCAATGGTTTTGTTCTGCAGATGTATGTAAAGAACTTAAAAAAAATCTCATAAACAATCAGATATAGAATTGCAAAACTAGGAATGGTTGCAAAACAAGATGTCCATGTGCCTTGAAAGTTGGTGGGAAAATGAGAATTATAGCCAGCTGCTAAAGGTGGTAATGTAAGAAGTGGTATTCAGTCATCAATCTGTGCTAGCTAGTTAATCCGTATAGATTATACTTTACTAATATACAGGACTAGTATGCAACTGAAAAAAAATGTCATCAATACAGAAATATTTTTATTGGCTTTCAAGTAAGAATAATATGTAATAATGTTGGAATTAACAAACCTTCTTTCCTGTTTGACTTATTCTGTAGTTGAAGTACAAAATTGAGCATCTGAACAGGGCAAACAAAATGCTTCATTTAAGGCTGAATGAAACAAAAGTTGAAGTGAAACACCTTTGTGAAGATAAATCATATCTTCAAATGCAGATTCAAGATCAACAGCAAACCTTACAAACTCTGCAGGGATATCTGAGAGAAGCCATCTTGCAAAACATGGATAAAGAGGAGGTATGATCTGTCAATTACAAATATATTTATATATTACTTTATGAATAAAGTGTTCGCTTAATTCATTGATGTTCAATGAAGTAGTTGACTTGCAAACTATATTAAAATAGACAAAAATTGTGTATATAGGGATTGAAGGATAAGTAAGGTAAGGTTATAGAAGGTGAGGATTCTGTCATGGCTAGGTGGGCTGAGCATTTCACTGATGTTCTAAACTATGTAGTTAGTTCTATTACGATTGTTGTAATGATGATATAGATGCATTACTGGCTTTAATGTTGGCCCTATAACACAGGCTGACGTTATTTTGGCTGTTTCTAAACTGAAACTACATAAATCCCCAGGGGTAGATGAAATTACTACAGAATGCTTAGAGCTAGGAATGTTTTGGTTACTACGTGGATGATTGAAATTTTGAATATCTTTTTATGATAAAGGAATGGTTCCTAAGGATTTTACCAGAGCTATTATTATCCTTATTTTTAAAAAAGGTGATCGTAGTTCTTGTGATAACTATAGGGGTATCAGCCTTCTTTCTGTTCCAAGTGAAGTTCTTTGCATGATTGTGCTTAATAAAATTAAGAATCTGGTTGAAGGACAATTGTGTGATGAGCAGTGTAGATTCAGCAGTGGTAAAGGATGTATTGATCACATTTTCACTTAGGCAGATTCTTGAAGAATGTTTAGAGTTTCAGAAACCTTTGGTTACTAGCTTTGTAAATTTCAAAAGGGCTTTTGACTCTGTGACCATTATAATTTGTGGTTGATTGTGAGATCATATGGCACACTGAATAATTTAGTCTATCTGTAATAACACTGAGTCATGTGTGAGTTGTTCAGGCTTGTAGCAATTGGTTTGGCATTACTTCTGGTGTTTGACAAGGGGGCATTTTGTCTCCTTTTCTCTTTAGTTTGGTTATTGATTATGTTATGCGAAATTCACTTCGAGGGAAAGATTTTTGGCGTTAAATGGGCTGGAGATGTGAAAATTTCTGATTTAGATTATGCAGGTGATTTAGCCCTTTTGGTGTCAAATGATGTTGATGTGGTTGAACGCTTTCATTCAAGCTGTTGAAACTGGTACTAGAGTAGGTTTGGTTATAAACAGAGAGAAAACTAAAGTGATGAAAATTGGTCAGGCAGGCTGTGATTCAGTTAACCTGAATGGTTGCAATCTTGAACAGGTGTCACAGTTTAATTATTTGGGAGCTATGTAACAGATGCTGGTGAAGTGCAGCATGTGATTAACAGACAGATAGGGATTGCTGCCGGGACTTTTAAGAATATATGGAGGAATAGGCGTATACACCTGAAGACTAAAATTAGACTGTATAATAGTTTGGTTCTTTCTAGGGTTAGTTATGGTAGTGAAACTTGGATGCTTTGTAAACAAGATAACAGGAAACTAGATGCTTACATAGTATCTTGGGCATTAGGTGGTTCAGCTTTGTAACTAATGATGAGATTAGGCAAAGGAGTCTGCAACCTTCTTTAAGCAGCGTATTGTGCAAAGAGAGACTGTTGGTTTGGCCATGTTGCTCGTATGGATAATTATAGATTGGCGAATAGGGTTATGAACAGTGGGCCTAAAGGTCTCGGAGTTGGAGGCCTAGGATGTGGTAGGCAGACAATGTCAAACAGGACCTTGTTAGAATTGGTGTGCAGTGGCCAGATGCAGAAAATGTAGCTCACGACAGATATGCTTGGAAAACCAAATTGCACTGTCTGGTTGGACCTCCGTAGCCCATGGCTGCTTGATGATGATGAGTGATCTTTCAACTGTAATATAAGAAATTCATGGATACTGAAGGTAGTATTATTATAAAATTGCTAGTTCCAAAGCTTGATTATGTTTTACATGACAAGCTAGTTTTCCATTTGTATGAAAAACAGAGACAATGCCAGAAGATAGAAAATCGCTATAGGTACCGTGTTAGTTTTTTTTTTCTTACCTTTTGATTAAAATCATCATTTTTGATATTTTTTCTAAAATATATAATATATATTTATATTTAATCTGAAAGTGACTAAATGAAATTTAGAAAATAAAATATACTTTAATTGTATCTGTCAAAAAGTGTAGATTGAGTCATATGAATAATATTACCAAATAATTAGTTCTACAGCAGGCCACCATTATTGCAATCTTGCATGGCATATAAGTGACAAAAGTTGTTTCTTCTTTTTTGTAAAGTTTTAAATTGTTTCTCAAGAATTTCTTTGTTTTTACTATCAATTAATTTCTTATCATTTTACAAGCTTTCAAATAATAAAAATGTTTTTTTTTTTTTTGCAACCAGAGGTGTTCACATTTGAAGAAGTGCATGCTTTAGTGTTTGGCTTCAAATTCTGTTATATTATTTTTGTTTTTAAAATTGTTTTGTTATCTTTTTATTAAAAATTTATTGCCTTTATAAAGTCCTAACTCATCTTTTATATATATTTTTTAACATATCAAAGCAAAATGTCTGTATTTTCAGTTTTGTTTTCTCATGCCAACTGATCATTCTTGGATAACTGAAATGTATATGAATTGAAAAGTTAAAAAAAATTACTGTGTGTCTTAAGAAATAAAGCAAAATGTATTGCCAATGATGAAACAATGTACTGATTTCTTATTGACTTCAAAGAAAGATAGGATACCTGAAATTTTCTTCATTTGGCAGGAGAAGCTAGTTTTGATTCCATCTTTCTTTAAAGTTAATATGAATTGATTAAGGAAATTAATCATGGTATCATTAAAATAAATAAAAGATAGATTTCCATTTATTTTTTTCCTAATTTATATGTTTTTTTAGTAGCAACTTTACAATGAATTTTGTAATTAAAAATTACCAGTAAACTGTAATAAATATCAGCATGATGATTTAAAATAGATCTCTGAACACTAATTAAAAATAATAGTAGAGTTTTGGATAAGTCTGCATAAGAATATAATATAAAAAATTTTATATGAAATAAAAACATTTTTTTTCTGCTGCTTCAGAAGAGAAGATTGTTATATTCCTTGTGTTACACTGCAAGTCATAAGCTTTCATTTGCTCTTTGATTCATTACAGTTGGCCCCATTCAGTTTTGCTTCATTTGAAGTTAGCAAAAGAGAAGGCATAATTCATGGCAACCTGTGACACTCTCCACATCAGAGGCATTAATTTGATATATATATAACTCATCATGATTGTGCCCCAGGAAACATTACTCTCCTTATTTAGAGAGAATAAAAAAGGGCATAATTTGAGGTAGTCTGTGACATCCTTCATGCCACAAGCTTTCATTTCAGATATAACTTATTACACTCTGCTCTCATATTCAAAAAGAGGTAACAGTTATTTACATTGTAAAACTTATGATTGTAGAGTAACATATGGTATATAACAATTTCCTTCTCTAAAGCTTGCTTTCTTTTTTTATATGGGAGAAGAAAGTTTGGGGATAAATGTTTTATAGACTATTACTTCCCTATGTCACAAGAGTTATATCTTATTAAGTTCTGCATTTGTATTTATAATATTACTGAAACAATTTGCATATTTCACCTTTTATGGTAAAGGAAGGTTGGGGGGGGGGGTAAAATTTTCATAGTTGATGACACTCCTTATGTCAGAAGTTTTCATTTTGTATGTGTTATGATTGACCACTGACTTTAGAAGATATGTTGAAATATCTGTTTTAACAAATCCCCAAACCCACCAACAAACAATGAAAAGGGTAAAGAAATGGGAATTTTTTTAAATTTATTATTTTGTTTTTCTCTCTAGTGTCAACTTTTTGCACTTTCTCACAAAAATCATATCCCATATGTTACTCTGCACATAAGTTTTATTTGACACTACTCATTGCAATCAATACCCATTAAATTTCTCTGCTGCTTTTAGAGTGGTTTAATTTGAAGTAGCTTATGACTTCCCCTCATCACAAACTTTCATTTGACAAGTAGCTTGTTATGCTTAGGTTGTTCTCAGAAGATATAGGGCATATATCTTCATTTGGCTTATGCACATTTCTTCATTTTTTTTTTCAGAGGAAGAGAGGATGGACATGAGATTCCCCATGTCCCAAGATTTTGTATGTCATTTAACTTGGTTACATTTGGCACTTGTTTTAGAAGATATATTGGAATAATCAATTGCACATATCTTTTTGAGAGGGAAAAGAAAGATGAGGATAAAAATTTTATAACCTGTGACATTTCTAAGCTGTTGCCAATCTCCAGAAAAGTCATGGATGTTTCTAAAATGGTTAAAATTTAATCTTCTATAATAATGTAAAGGTTAAAAGTACTTTCTTAAAATCAGTGCTTTAACTAGTTACCTCATTTAAACAGTGTACCAGAATTTAGTTACAAACAAAAATGACATTGGTCATAGACATTACCTATACAGAGGACTATGTCCCCATAAGTATTCAGTTATCAATATGCAACTGAAGTCAATGCTTGTTGGAAGTTTTTTGTTATTCACTGTTTCAATAATAATTGACTGTAATAATTGAACTACTATGAAAATATGAGCTCAGTTGTATACTCAGAAGTAGCAATGGACTTCAGTTGCTACATCTTATGGGGCGGGGGTGGCTCAGTCGGTAGCGCACCAGGCTCATAATCTGTAGTTCCCAGGTTAGAGTCCCAGCTGAGTCAGCGTTGAGATTTATCTCTGCAAAATTCTCTGCCCTGCCCACGATCAGTAGGGGACACCGATGGGCTTGGAAAGGCCGCCATCCATCGGATGGGATGTTAAGCCGTGGCTCCGTTGTAACGCTCCAAACAAATGCAAAATACTTTAAGTTTTATGCTCCGGATAGCTTAGACGGGCGCCAGGCAATAATTAACAAATTGCCAAAAGTAGAATAAGTTGATTTAGGGTTCAAATACCAGCGAGCGTTCATAAGTAAGAATCAAAAATGATTGCCAACTAATAAGAATTAATGTAAAAAAGATCCTTAATTAGCGTTGCTCAAGATAAAAAAAACTACAGACTCAAAAGTTTTATAACAAAACAAAATAGATTTATTTCCAAAATAATTAACTCACCAAGACATCAATGAAAAAACATAACTCTTGTGCTACACGCACGGTGCTTGGTGCTACGCACCTTACTACATCTCTCTCCTTCTCTCTCTCTCTACTTCTCTCTACTTCTCAGTAACTCGCAGGTCACGGTTTTTGACAATGGGCCGGCGCATGCCGGGAAAGACATTTGCATACAATGACGAACAACGCAAGCTATGACGCAAGAGGGGGCGTGTCCTTGGCACGCGCTTTAACGGCTACGGTCGGAAGTTCGGAGTTGCGCGTACGCAACTCCTAGAAACTTGAAAACGAGTGCTGTGATGCCGAAAAGGAAATAAAAATCCCCAAAATGATAAATATAACGTAAATTAAACAAAACTGGTTAAGGTAAAGTAAAAGTGAACGATGGGGCATCACACCGTGTGAGGGAGAGTCGTATCATTTGCACGTTAAAGAACACACTGGATGGCCTTGACGGGAGGCTACCATCTGTCTCCCAACAGCTGTTCCAGTGGGTCCCCTCACCCCACTTCTCTGAGCCTTCGGGATCCATGAGACCTGGCCACTTAGCCCATGGTGTGCCAAAAACTGCTGCTCAGAGGTAAACCAAAAACTACTTCTTAACAGTGCTAAAAATGAATTAAGATGACTTCTCTGGTTTTGTCGTGACATGTAATCGCAGGCATTGACATGATTCTCTGTTTGCACTTGTGGCTGCAATAATGAATGGTGATCTTTTTTCTTTCTGAAAATCCCTTTATATTTGCTTTTAACTTTGGTTAATGTCTAATTCCTTGTATTCTTAGGGCTTTTGACTCTGTGACCATCATAATTTTTGGTTGATTGTGAGATCGTATGGCACACTGAATAATTTAGTCTATCTGTAATAACACAGTCGTGTGTGAGAGTTTGTAAGGCTTGTAGCAATTGGTTTAGCATTACTTCTGGTGTTTGACAAGGGGACATTTTGTCTCCTTTTCTCTTTAGTTTGGTTATTGATTATGTTATGCGAAATTCACTTCAAGGGAAAGATTTTGGCATTAAATGGGCTGAAGATGTGAAAATTTCTGATTTAGATTATGCAGGTGATTTTGCCCTTTTGGTGGCAAATGATGTTGATGAGGTGAACTCTTTCATTCGAGCTGTTGATGAAACTGGTACTAGAATAGGTTTGGTTATAAATGGAGAGAAAACTAAAGTGATGAAAATTGGTCAGGCAGGCTGTGATTCAGTTAATCTGAATGGTTACAATCTTGAACAGGTGTCACAGTTTAATTATTTTGGGAGCTATGTAACAGATGCTGGTGAAGTGCGGCATGTGATTAACAGATGGATAGGGACTGCTGCCGGGACTTTTAAGAATCTATGGAGGAATAGGTGTATACACCTAAAGACTAAAATTAGACTGTATAATAGTTTGGTTCTTTCTAGGGTTAGTTATGGTAGTGAAACTTGGATGCTTTGTAAACAAGATAACAAGAAACTAGATGCTTTTGATTCTAGATGCTTACATAGTATCTTGGGCATTAGGTGGTTCAGTTTTGTAACTAATGATGAGATTAGGCAAAGGAGTCAGCAACCTCCTTTAAGCAGCGTATTGTGCAAAGAGAGACTCCATTGGTTTGGCCATGTTGCTCGTATGGATAATTATAGATTGGCGAATAGAGTTATGAACAGCGTGCTTAAAGGTCTCGGAAAGAGGGGGAGACCTAGGATGCAGTGGGCAGACATTGTTAAACTGGATCTCTTTAAAATTGGACTTTTGTTGCCCATGGCTGCTTGAGGATGATGATCATGATGAGGCCTGGGCCAATTGGCCCACAACATCCTCCCCCTTTAAAAGGCCCTAGTTGTAGCATGCTTCATGTGTTAGCCTCATGCATTATATAGTGAGGAAAATTCTAATGTGTGTGCATTCTTCCCAATTGCTGTTACTGGAGCTTTCACAGGTTCTGTGTTGGTGTGTCACTAGTTAGTGATTGAGGTCTTTATAATGCTGCCCTGTTAACAGATACTCAACTGCATTGATGATGGTTGTGCTATCAATGCTCTGGTACTCCTCAGCATCATTCTCATATTAGTGTGCAGAACTAATTGGCTATGATATGTATGAAAAGTTTTCTTAACAGTTTTGGTAATATAAACTGATAAAATAATGATTTCTTAAAATAAAAAAAACCTTCCCCAGTATCTTTCACTCTCTGGGTACACCAGTGGTACAAGGCCAAACTAGACAGTGACCAGCTGAAATTTTGCAGATTCTTAAAAGTTTCTAATTTTCTTAATATATATTCCCATAGCCGAGGGGGCGGGGGTGGCTCAGTCGGTAGCACACCAGGCTCGTAATCTGTAGTTCCCAAGTTTGAGTCCCAGCTGGGTCAGCATTGAGATTTATCTCCGAAAAATTCCCCGCCCTGCCCACGGTCAGTAGGGGACACCGATGGGCTTGGAAAGGCCACCGTCCGTCGGATGGGACGTTAAGCCATGGCCCGTGTGCGGGAGAGCCATACCCTGTGCACGTTAAAGAACACGCTGGATGGCCTTGACGGGAGGCTACCATCTGTCTCCCAACAGCTGTTCCAGTGGGTCCCCTCCCCCAACCTTCTCTGAGCATTCAGGGTCCTTGTGGCCTGGTCATTTAGCCCATGGTGTGCAAAAAAGTGCTACTCAGAGGTAAAACAATCCAATCCCATATCCGAGTGGTTAGCACGCTTGGCTGCTGATCTAAGGGACCTGGGTTCGAGCCCCAGGTAAGGCATGGATGTTCGTGTTTTCTGCTGAGGTCCTGCCATCCTCTCAGATCTTCTACTATGGCATATAAACTAACAGGCTCCTGTCAGACCTCTGTGGCAAGCAGCTGCTTGAGGGGGTATTTATTTTTTTTATATTCTTAAAAAATATTCCCTGTTCTGTTAAATAACACAGAGACTTACAGAGACAAGGAAAGTTTCCTTTTCGAAAAAGTTGTTTGTTGAGGTCTCATCTTCTTCACCAGGCCCCTGTGACATATTATATTGACATATTTCTCTCAGACCTCTGTGGCAAGGAGTTGCATGAGGGGTAATTTTTTTAAATATATTTATTCATTAATTTCAATGAGTGAACTTTTGATATTTTTATTCCTGAAATATCATTTGCAAGCTTAAGAGTGAAGCAAATGACATGATATTTGCAAAATTGCAGAGGAGTAACAGTATTGAACTGTTACTTGGGAAAATAAGTTTTTTTTGCAGGATCCTGTTAGAGGTGTTTACTTAGACAGGTTTCACTGTAATTATTTGTGCTAAAATAAGTTCCCATTATTTTATTCATATGTATATTATTATACAATTAGCATACCCAATGTAGAATTACCCAGGTTGCTGATGAAGATGAAGCTGTTGTGATGCATCATACAGATGACAAAATAAAAGAGTTGCTTCAAGAGCAAGATGAACTTAGAGCAAGGATTTGTGAACTTGAACATGAATTTGCATTAGCAAAAGTTCCAAAATCGTTAGTATCTTTTGCATTTCTATAATATCAGTGTAATTTTTGAAACATATCTAAAAAATAAAGGTTAAAGAATTGCAGCAGATAAATAATATGTGATATAAATGTGGTTCTTAGTACAGATATGTCTCTTTTGGCCACATTAATGAACACATTCAATCTATTAGTCACCTCTGACTGAACTCTAACTCTCTTTAAATAGTTTTGTGATAAATATTTTTTTTATTTTTCATAATTTTATAACTTGTTTGTTTGAAAGAATACACAAATATGATATAGGCTTACTTTTTTGTAAAAGTATAAAGAAAAGGCATTAAATAATTAACACTTTTTTCATGTTTCTTTTTGCTGTTTCAAGATTTAAATTCATTTTTGGTGCTTAATGTGGCTTTTGCACTTATAATTTACTAAAACAATGTTCATCCACAAAAATACAGTGGTACTTAAAATTATTCTTTACCGTGCCAGACCTGAAAAGCTAAGTAGTAAAACTGATTTATTTCCACTGTTAAGACAATTAATGTTCTCTGTGTTGCAGCTTTAGTGTTAAAATGATTCAGTACTATTGTATATTGCTGTAGGAGATAGCCTATCAATCCTTCTGCCAAGGAGTTGATGTCACCTGAAGATGTCAGCAAAACAAAATGATGAAATGCATAATATTTGCAGATAAATGTCAGATGTGTTTATCAGAAAAATGTTCTTTTACCATCAAATATCAATTAATTTAAGGCTTCACCAAATCATGGAAAACACCACTACAGCAGAGCCCCATATTAAGACATCCCACAGCATGTGGAGATAAACAACCGCTCCATGTGTTAAATAGATCAACGTTCTGTGTATCAGCAGACAGTAGCAACTGCCATACAACAATGCAACAGTTCACCAGTCCATCATGCTGTTGGACTGGTGAACTGTTGACAGCCAGAACGGGGCGGGGGTGGCTCAGTCGGTAGCGCGCCAGGCTCGTAATCTGTAGTTCCCAGGTTCGAGTCCCAGCTGGGTCAGCGTTGAGATTTATCTCCACAAAATTCCCCGCCCTGCCCACGGTCAGTAGGGGACACCGATGGGCTTGGAAAGGCCACCGTCCGTCAGATGGGACGTTAAGCCGTGGCCCCATGTGCGGGAGAGCCATACCCTGTGCACGTTAAAGAATACGCTGGATGGCCTTGACGGGAGGCTACCATCTGTCTCCCAACAGCTGTTCCAGTGGGTCCCCTCCCCCTACCTTCTCTGAGCCTTCGGGGTCCATGTGACCTGGCCATTTAGCCATGGTGTGCAAAAAAGTGCCGCTCAGAGGTAAAACAACCCAAAGACAGCCAGAACACCACAAAGACATGGATAGCTCTGTCAAAAATGGTAATTATAACAGCTGTGCTAATATCTTCAAGATGTTTGAGTCTGAATCATTTTAACATCTAAAGCTGCAACACAGGAGACATTAATTGTCTTAACAGAGGAGAATGAACATTACTATCTACAGTACACAATCACTGTGTCACATGAAGGTATTGTTTCAGTTGATCAAGCCTCAAGTGGCAAACTATAAGATGCCATGAAGATGGAAAGTATATTCCAAGTGTACTATTGGTTAAATTAGAATATTCTCAACGATTCTGGTATATTCCAAGTGTACTATTGGTTAAATTAGAATATTCAACGATTTTGGTTCAACAGACAAGGGAAACACCAATCTTACACCGATCCAATGTTTAGAGGAAAAATTGTCTTGAGCCGAGTGGGATATGAACCTATGACCTCCCGATAACGTCAGGTGCTCTGGAAAAATTGGATTGATGTAAGAGTGATGTTTCCCTTGTCTGTTGAACCAGAAGCATTGAGAATATTCTAATTTATAAAATTTATTTTTCCAAATAACTAATGAATAGAAATATGACACGTTGTGTTCCAAATAAAATAGCATTTAATTTTGAATTTCATAAAAATGAACTATTTAACACAAATGAAAATTATATTAATTTCAATAGGACTTTAGAATGATGTGGTGAAAAAGATCTGACAACGCAAATAAAAATTTCTTTTAAAAAATTAATGAACCAAAATAATTATAATACAAATGAATAGAAAGGAAATCACTGACTTAAATAAGAGGAAAAATAACTTTTACTTTAAACAAAAAATTACTTTTTTTCATGTAATTTTTTCCTCAGTGATATACTTTGAGAAATATCCAAACTTTTTGCCAACTGTAGTAAGTCAATTAAAAGGGAACTTTAGAAATTTTTTCCCAAATAAAATAGTCAACAGAAATAAATAAAATGGCAAAAATTCGAAAAAAAAGAAAGGTAAATAAAATTTTGCGAACTTTTGAAAAAAAAATAACAAAGTTTTATTGTATACATGTGCTCCCCTACTTATGAACAGGTTAAGTTCCCAAGGTTTTGTCATAAGTCGAAAACTAACCTAAAAAGTACATTTGTACACAGAATAACCACTTATTGTTAGTGTTTGATTCTTCAATGTACTTACTAGAATGCATTACACTCGTTAATCGCTCGCTACCGCTTACTAACAGGTGTTTCAAATGCAGTAAAAATCTGCTGTGGTATATGATAACATTGTAATGCTCCAAAGAAATGAAATACTTTTAAAGTTTGGACCCTTTGTCTGATCCAATTATTTTTATGCTCCGGATAGCTGAGTCGGGCGCCAGGCAATAATTAACAAATTGCCAAAAAATAAAGTTTAATTAGGGTTCGAAATACCACCGAGTGTTAATGAGTAAGAATTCAAAAATATTAAATGATTGTCAAAATGTAAAGGTTAATTCTAATCAAAACAATTAACATTGCCCAAGAGAAAAAAATTAGTAAAGATTCAAAAGGTTTATATAACAAACAATTTATTTAAAAAAAACTCACTAAAACTTCAATGAAGAAGATACTACATCATTTCAAAACTCTGTCTACACACACTGCACTAACTGTGCTACTCCGTGCTTACTACCACACTGTGCTCAACTAACTTCTGTGCTACTGTGACAGCATGTCACCAGTTTATAACAAGAGGTACAAAGCCCGCACATGTCATGTTGCACGCCGGGAAAGACATTTGCATAAAATGACGATCGGCGCAAGCTATGACGCAAGAGGGGGCGTGTTCTTGTACACACGCTTTAGCGGGTGACAATCGGAAATTTGGAGTTGCGCATGTGCAACTCCTAACTCTTGGAAACGTGTGCTGTGATGCCAAAAATGAAATAAAAATCCCCAAAATGATAAATATAACATAAATTAAGTAAAACTGGTTAAGGTAAAGTAAAAGTGAATGAGGAGGCATCATAATATAAAGTCGATATTATAAATAAAACAACTTATACAATTAATGTATATGTTTGTACATAAATAATATAATATGTATTGTAAATAACAAAAAAAGGAAAATTAGACAATGCTATCGACTTCAACGTCATGAATCCGTGTGAAATTTAGGTTTTAGACGTATGGTCAAATTGTTCGTAAGTCTGAAAGTTCATAAGTTGAACGTTCGCAAGTAGGGGAGCATTTGTATTTTCCATTTTAACTTTGGTAAAATGTAGTGGTTTAAGTCACAGTGCTGATTTAAAATTTTCTCTGCATCACTTGCAATTGTTGGAAAAGCTGAAACAATTAGATGGAAATACTATTTAGGGATTTACCTAGGTTTTTTTCTTGTGGTGATATCCAATGGATAGATCTACCCAAGAAGAAATTAAAACCGACTAACGTGTTGCCTCTTCAGTTTGATTACCATGTCCCTTGAATAACCTTCACTTCAGCATAAACGAAATATAAGCAACTTTCTCACTTAAATTAACATTATACCAATTCATTAAAAGGAAAACAAATAACACTTTCTGTTACTACCTAAAACTTTCCAATATTTCTAAACATTGTTATTATTTTTAGTCTATCTATTCCAATAGACTAGTGACATAATTCTCGCACTGAAGCATAACAGTAGTGTCAAATGACACATAAGTTCTGGTTTTATTGTTGCATATTCATCTGTCGTAACAATAATTTAATTGCTTTGGAGGTTCTTTTAATTTTAACCTTGATATATTGTCATTTACATTTATCAGACAGCTATATGATATTGTCATATAGCTGTGTTGAATTTCAGTGATAAAGCTGATGTTCCCTAAGAATTTTACAAGAGGGACTTTTTTTATTTTTCTTTAAAGATGTGTGTTAGCAATACTTGTGATAGTTATTTAGGTATTAGTCTACACTTTAGAAGAAATAGGATTTGCACAGACCAAATATTTTCATTTGGATAAGTTCTTGAATGATGTGTAGAGTTTTGAAAACTTGAAATTATTATCTTTGTGGTTATCATAATATTATTTTGTGCTCTTTCATGTTTAGTTTGTTAATAAATTTTATTATTAGTGATAGTATAGAAGAAAAAAGTGGAGTCTTATATGGTCCAGAAATTAAAAAATATATAACTTTGATTATGTGTACAATTTTATTTTGAAAGTTATGTTCACAAGATGAATTCTTTTTGTTAAAGTTGTTCACAGGGCAAGTAATTTGAGTATTTGGTGTTCAATACAAGAAAATATAAAATGATGAAAACAAATCACTTAAGTGAGTTAAGTTCTTTTTAGCAATTGTATTTTGGAGCAATTTTCCTAGTTTGCATCAACTGCTATTATCCAGTGCTTGTGATTCACTAGATACTAATGATTCCATAATGAAGATAAAAATTTGCCATCATAACAAACTGCAGCTGTAAGTAAAAACTGCAACAAAATATCTGAAGAAAAATGTTCCATAAAAATTTTATCATTATTAAATAGTATGTATTTTGATTTTAAGTAGTTTTTAAAACTTTCCTGGTGCATTGTTTTGACTAATATTCTGATTAGTTGATATGCTATACTAATTAATGACTTTCATCTACTTTGGATTGCAGATTTAAAAGAAATCCTTCAGATTCCTGTTGGCTAAAACACCAAAAAAAGGCTAATTACTTATTTAAATCCTGTAGAATACATCAACTGTAAGTAACTCCTATACCATTTATTTAGTTTAAATCAAACATTGCACTCTATATGCATGCAGACAGACAGATGCAGGCAGGCAGTCAGACAGACAATCTTCATACAGCCATATGCTGAGTTCCTACCAGACTTTATAATTTGATTTTGCTCCCCAAATGTGTGTGTCCTCAGCTACAGCTGCTTCATTTGACCACTGTAGGCCAATTCTAGCAAGATCCTGTTTGACATTGTCTGCCCATTGAATCCTAGTTCTCCCACTTTTCCTGATGCCTTTTGGGCACACTGCTCATAATCGTATTTGCCAATCTGCAGCTATCATACAAGCAACTTGGCCAAACTAATGCGATCTCTTTCTCTGCACAAAATGATGCTCAAAGGAGGATGCTAACTTCTAACCTCATCATTATTTACAAAGTCAAACCACCTAATGTCCAAGATCTAGAGCACAAGCATCTAGAATCCTGCTTACAAAGGGTCCATGTTTCACTACCATACCTAACCTTAGAAAGAAACAAACTATCATACAGCCTAATTTTAGTCTTTAGGTGTACACACACCTATTTGTCCACACTCTCCATAAATTTTAAAAGTCCTAGCAGCAATTCCTATTCTTCTATTTATCTCATGCCGCACATCACCAGTATCTGTTACATCAGTGGTTCTCAACCTTTTATACTTCACATACCCCCTGGAAATGTGCATGTAACTGGTGTACCCCTTGTATAGATAGATAAAACTATAATTATAGTAAAACAATGGGAATAAAATGGAACACACACACATATAGCATATATCTAGCGACTTTTGAGCTCTCACGGTGTACCCCGAAAAATTTTACTGCATACCCCACGTTGAGAACCTTTATGTTACATAATTCCCAAGATGATTAAACTGAGACACTTGCTCAAGTGGGCAGCCATTCAAAGCAAAGCAACTGGAATATGTAACGCTCAAAAGATAATTAACTTTTCAAGTTGGACCTTTTGTCTGATCCAAATTTATTCAAATTCTGGATAGCTTTGTCATGTGACAGGCAATATTAATTTGCCAAATAAAGTTGAAATAGGGTTCATTATATATATGGCGTTACTTATCAAGCAAGAATTCAAAAAGGATTGTCAAGTTTAATTAAAGTTTAAATCTAATCAAAAATCAATTTACATTGCTCAAGAAAAAAATAGCAAAAATTCAAAAGTTTTTAAAACAAACAAAGTTTATTTCCGAAAAATTCACTCACCAAATTCAATGGAAGAATACAAAAGTTGGAGTACTAACAACTCACATCTATCTAAATCTCTACTACATCTCTCTCCACTATTATACTACATCTCCACTGAAAATACTCATTCTAACTCATTGACAGCATTCTCTCCACTAACTATACTGTCGATTCTACCTCGCTCTACTTCTGACTACACTGACTCACAATACTGGCTCTGTGACCTAACATCACTTAGTTATAACATGCTGTGTACAAATCCGGTGCATGTCTGTTGCATGCCAGAAAGACATTTGAATAATCTGGTGATCGTGCTAGCTATGACACAAAAGGGTCATGTCCTACACGTGCACATTAGTCCTACACGTGTGACTTAGTGGCTGACAGTCAAAAGTCAGAGTTGCACATGCACAACTCCTACAGTTCGGAAACGAGAATTGCGAGCAGTCCAAAAAGATGAAATAATCCCCAAAATGATAAATATAATGTAAAATTATAAAGTAAAACGGTTAAGGAAAAGTAAAAGTGAATTGGTGGACTATTGCAAACACTATCTGCTTGACCAATTTAATCATTTTAGTTTTCTCTCTGTTTATCACCAAATCTACTCTACTACCAGTCTCAACAACAGCTGGAATGAAAGAGTTCATCTCATCAACATCATTTGCCAACATGGAAAAATCATCTGCATAATCTAAATCAGAAATTTTGAAATCTCTATACCATTTAATGCCAAAATCTTTCTCTGCAAACAATTTTGTATAGCATAATCAATAAACAAACTAAAGAGAAAAGGAGACAAAATGCACCCTTATTGAACACCAGATGCAATGCTAAACTAATCGCTACAAGCCTCATCAACTCTCATACACAACTCAGTGTTATTATAGAAAGCTTTCATTATGTTAACTAACTTGTCTGGTATTCCATATGATTTATCAACCACAAATTATGTGAATCAACAGAGTCAAAAGGTTTTTTGAAATCTACAAAGCTAGTAACCACAGGTTTCTGAAATTCTAAACATTTCTCAAGAATCTGCCTAAGTGAAAATAGTTGATCAATACATCCCTTATCACTTCTTAATCCACACTGTTGTTCATCATGCAATTGTCCATCAACAAAATTCTTAATTCTATTAAGTATAATCATGCAAAGAACTTTACCTGGAACAGAAAGCAAGCTAATTCCACTATAATTATCACAAGAACTGTGATCACCTTTTTTAAAAATCGAGACAATAATAGCTCTAGCAAAATCTTTAGGAACAACACCTTTATCACAAAAAATATTCAAAATTTCAGTCAGCCATGTGACAACACAAATGCTCCCAGCTCTAAGCATTTCAATGGTGATTTCATCAACTCCTGTGGATTTATGAAGTTTTAATTTAGAGATGGCCAAAGCAGCTTCAGAATGTGATATAGGGCAACATTAAAGCCAGTAATGCATCTGTCCTCATTGCAAGCAATGGGAGTAGAAATAATCATATTGTTTAGAACATCTCTGAAATGCTCATCCCGCCTAGTAACACAGAATCTTCACCTTCAATCACCTTACCATGTTTATCTCTCAATCTCTGTGTACCTGTCTGTTTCTTCCCATACAAAACACTAACTATCTGGTACAACCTCCTGATATTGTGTTATCTAACTGTTTCCCGTGCTTTGTCATCCAAGTTATCAAGCCAGATATTTTTATCAGCTGTTAACTATTCCTTTACATGTTATTAAGCTCATTATAATGCCATCTGTTAAGACTAGTATGATCTTGATTCATATTATTTGTGCACTTCCTTCTTTCAGAAATAAGTTCCATAGCCTTGTCACTCAAATAATTTTGTTTTTCTATCTTTTTAACTAAAAGGGTACTGTTCATGTAAAGAAAAGCCTGTTTAAACTTATCCCATTCTTTCTCAATTTCAACAGTGAGAAAACCATGATTGTCATAATGACTAATTAGCTTATCGTGGTATGCTTAGCTACATGTGGATTTTTCAAAGTTTCAGTGTTAAAAGCAATTCTCTTAACCTTGACACATTTCTTAAGCTTCAGTTGCAAGACACTTTTGACCAGGTAATGGTCAGACTCAATTTTGGCACCCTGTATGATCTGGTATTCCTAACTGAACTAGCCCATTAAAATATAATCTATCATATTCCCTCAGGTGAAACTCATTGTGTATTTAAAAATGTTCCTGTATTTGTAGTATGTGTTCTTTATTCACACACTGTTAAGTTGGGTGGAGGTGGCTCAGTCAGTAGTGCGCCAGGCTCGTAATCTGCAGTTCCTTGGTTCAAGTCCCTGCTGGCTTAGCGTTGAGACTTATTTCCACAAAACTCCCCACCCTGCCCACAGTCAGTAGGGGACACCAATGGGCTTCTAAAGACTGCTGTCTGTCAGATGGAACGTTAAGCCGTGGCCCTGTGTGCGGTAGAGCCATACTCTGTGCATGTTTAAGAACACACTGGATGGCCTTGACGGGAGGTTGCCATCTGTCTCCCAACAGTTGTTTCAGTGGGTCCCCTTCCCCAACCTCCTCTGAGCCTTTGGGGTCCTTGTGACCTGGCCATTTAGCCCATAGTGTGCAAAAAAGTGCTGCTCAGAGGTAAAACAACCCAACACCGTTGAGTTTACTTACCTGTAGGAGTTTTTCCCAATTACCATTGGAACTACCAATGCCAAAGGGACCTAAAACTCTTCCACAAATGTCAGAGTCAGTACCAACTTTTGCATTAAGGTTTCATAGCACAAGAAAAATACCTTAACAGAATTTAAAATATCCTGAAGCTGTCTATAAAACTTATCCTTCTCATTCTCATCAAAGTCCTCTGTGGGGGCATAACAACAGATGACATTCATGTCTTTAATTTTTGTTTTAAATTTTGCTCTAAGAAATCTTTCATTAATGCAGTCATATCCTAGAAGAGCATCACTGGTGTGTCTGCTGAGAAGCAAACCTACACCTTGGAGATGCTTTCCATCCTCCCTCCCTAAAAGGAGAAATTTCAAGTTATTTTTAAGTATCTCACCCTTACCTATCCCTCTGGTCTCTGCAAGCCTAGAATATCTAGGTTATAGCACTGGAATTCCTGCATGAGAACATCAAGAGAATAATCTCTATGTAATGTCTTCACATTCCTGCAGAGAGAAAATGTTTAGTAGGATTTTTAAAGAAACTAGGTTTATTGAGATAGATAGGGCCAACAATATCAAACAGCCCCCTGATTGCAGGCATGGGACAAAGACCTGTTCCCCCACCACTACAAGCTGAAGTCATCCATGCTGGTAGGAACTTCAGGCACCACTTTTTCAAGTGAATCTTTTCAGGACCCATATGATCTGTCTGAGACATATTACTCCAGTTTAGGATTGATGATGCCCAACTAGCTAAGTGAGGGTCAGATACATGCGATGGCCTCTGATCAGGATTATCCACCAGCTGATATAAAGTATCTCATGTCTCTGTTCACTTAGGGCTGGCAACCCAGAAGCAAACAGAAAACACAGTGACAGATTCTCCCTCAACAGATGCCCACCAGTGTAGCAAGTTCAGGATCCATAATCACGCTCAAATCCATAAACCAGTTCAGTAGGTATAAATGGTCATCACCAGAACCCTGTGAAGTTGACCACTCCTCAGCAGAGCAGAAGAAAAAAAAAAAGTGGCCATAGATGACCACATCAGTAGGCCACATTGATCTGGCAGCCCTCCCTTCTGTTCACTTCCAAAAGAGAATATCTCTTTTGAAAGGTGTTAACAGGCCTGCACCACAAGAATGTGGAGTTGGACATTTAAGTGCTAGGCCTAGCTGGTGCTATGCATCATCACTGGGGATTGGTACACAGCTCTCCTTCCAGTTTATGTCTAGCTACCATTTACAGACCTAGCTCCAGATGAAATAATTACTTATATTTATATGAGGCACCTTAAAATAATAATATTTATAAAAATTATTTTTTTAGAGTTATGTTATATAAAGAGTATTGTTACTGTTCATTCTTAGTAACTTGAATACAGTTCAGTATTTAGTGTATCGGATAACCAAAAACGTTTGTGTTGGTTTTGAGAGTGAAATGAAACCTCATATTTAAAAAGTGAATAAAGATATTATTATAAATAAAGTAAAGGCAAGTGGGATAATAATTAAATTCTCTAATATGCAGGTGGTTTATTTCACAGCAATGCATATTTCCCTTCAGTTTTTATCATGTTTTCAATGAAAACGAATAATAGTTTTGCTTTGTCGTCTGTAGACATCAAACTTTTCGTTTACAGAGATAAAAATTCTTTTCATGTTGGATAGGTATTGTTGAAATATTATGATATGCACTTTCCAAATCTCTCTAAAGCTATAATCATTATCATAATTATATGAAGGTTCCATAATTTCAAACGAATATTGCAAATGATGTATTTATGCTAGAAATTTGAAATTTTCGTGGTGGAATGTGAAGGTCACGAAGTTTCCATTGCCAGCAATGAGGTGACCCCTTAGACCCTGAGGAGATGGGGAAAACACACCTTTTTAGTTTTAGCAGATAATTGTTTACTCAATTACAGGGACCTTCTTGCTCATAAATTAATTAAAAATAGCTTAAAATTCTCTGTCGTTGAGCAATAAAAAAATTTTTCGCAGCTCATAATTTTTTTTAACAGT
Organism: Ryuthela nishihirai; assembly: GCA_038380435.1. NCBI lineage: Eukaryota > Metazoa > Arthropoda > Arachnida > Araneae > Heptathelidae > Ryuthela > Ryuthela nishihirai. Next base: position 974,550 of record JAWZYU010000070.1, read on the forward strand.
GTCTGCTTCTTTTTTTGTTGTATTATTATCTAGGGGCCTCAATAGTTAGGCTAGACACATTTCTTCTGTGTTATTGGGAGTTTTAACAATATTTATTCACAAAATAAAAATAAGTTATTAATTTCTCTGAATTGCATAGTTAATATTTTTCAAGTCAAAAAGGGCACATGAAATTGGTTCACTTTTGTCAAACGGTGGTACAAACACCAAAAACTTCACCATTGACTTACAATATATACAGAAAAGTGACTAATTTCATTGTGTTAAATTTCAGTTTTCAGCTTTTTCTTGGAGAGGATTCCTTTGAAGAGAATTTTCATGCCTTTATCAAAGAAAGATGCCAAATGCCTTTATCTGTTGGATCAACAGGTAGAGCAGTCTTCTGCGTGTGACTGGAAGTCAGATTCTCAATGGGAAACTCTACACTCAAATGAAGGCATGTTCTTTGTGGATATAGCCTTTATATGGCCTTCAATTAAAGATGATTTGTTTTTTTAACTACATATTTGTTAATTTTGGGGAAGAAAATCCAAATCAGAGAAAACTGTAATATAATTTTATAAATGACCATTTTATATTGCCAATGAACTGTTTATTCCTTGTTTGGAAAGATAGCACTACTAATTCTTATATGTACATTGAAATCATGAACTAACCTTTTTTTTTGTAATAAATTGTGGAATTTCGATAATTTTACAGTATTTGAGGTGTGTTCAAAATAAACTGATGTTAAATGAACTTATTTAATAAAGATGTTTGCAAGAAGTATGACAATTTGAATAATTTACTTTGAAAGAAGATCAAATTACACTTATAAAAAAATTACTGATTAATCTTATATGCTATACTTGCACTTGCGCATACAAAATAATTATTCTTGATACAAGACAGACCTATAACTGTACTACACTGCTTTTCTCTTAGCTATCACTATCACCAGTAGAACTAGGCTTCATCTTAGACAAAATCTGAACAGTTATTACTCTAATCTCTCTCAACAAATAACAATGGTTGTTTGTCATAAACTCTTGCACAAAGCTACATAAATCTACTTTCTGTGCGCACATAAAAATGCAAACGCAACTGTCCTATTACAGACATGACAGTCTTCATTTCACATGTAGCACTTAGTGATTGGACATTATGAACCTTGCACTTTAACGTGGTTTCAATGTATATTTTGTTTGATCATCCTTATTACTATCATTGCTTTTATTTAACCTTTCTCTTACTGTACCTTCAATCAACTTAATATGACCATTAAATAATTATTTCCGTGCAAATCTAGTTCTTATTCATTTTTTTATATTTAATACAGCACTCTGCAAATTTAGCCTGTTTTGGTTCATGTTCGTCAAACAACGGAACAGGAAATAAACACATGAATTCGAAAATGCTTTCAGTTTTATTTAACTTTATGAGAGAGATCGGTCTGAAACTTTGAACATTGCTGATTCTGCAAATCAGATTTGGGCAGCCGTCCTGGAACCGATCTGGTTACAGAGCAACTGCTGCCAAGTGAAGTGCTTGCCAACTCCACTACAGGACAGTATCAAACAGCCCATACATGTCCAGCTCTGTCATGACATCTGTAGACAGGTTTGAAGCCACCCACATACACTGGTTTCCATAAATTAAGGAAAACTCAGAAAAATTATGATCAACAAAAAACTAGAATGATTTTAATGAAATTTTATGAAAACATGAATTACAATGCTAGTTTCAGAATGGCATAAAATATTTTACACTAAAAACATTTTTTGTCAAAAAATAACTCTTACAGGAACTTTTCCAAAAATGTGTTGTCGGAATGCAATGGGCCAAGTTCTTTAATAAGTAGTGGAATCGCCCCTTACAGCAATGCAGGCACGACAGCGATGTTCCATGCTGTTTACGATATGAATCGGCTCAGCAGGGAGTAATGACCATTATTTCTCTAAAGCAGTAAGTAATAAGTTCCCCCTTTGTTTCAGGTGGCGAGTTGACGGCAGCAACACATGCTCAATCAGATTTAGGTCGAGAGATTGAGCTGGCCACTCCATGCGCATAATGGTCTCCTCTTGAAGGTATTGTTCCACTAATCGAGCTCTGGAGAGCGTTATTGTCTTGTAAGATGAATGTTCGCCTATTGCACCAGTGTAAGGACGTAATAAGGGTCCAGGATGTCATCTCTATACCTTGAGTATTTAGGTTCACACTCAACACATAGAGGTCTGTGCAGCCACCCTAAGGAAATGCCACCCCAAGCTACCTCCGCAGTGACTGACATGTTACTGGGATGTTAGCGGGTACCTCGTTCTCTCCATATCAAACAATGTATGGAATCACTCTGCAAACAATATCTGGACTCGTCTGTTAAGAGTACGAACCTCCATTGCTCTTCTGTCCACTTAACATGCGGGCATGCCCAATTCAACCGCTCTCTCCTGTGACATGAGGGGTATAGAAATTATTGGCCTTCTAGCGTACAGACCCCTCATGAAGCCTACGCACAGTAGAAGCTGTTACAACCCTCCCAGTGACTGCTGCAAGAGAGGATTGTAGCGGAGAGGGAGTAGACGTCCTGCTCCTTCATGCTGTTAATTGTAGATATTGGGCTTGTACAGCAGTCATAACTCTAGCCCTTCTTCGGCAAAACCTCCGAGATGCGGAATATGTGCTAAAAATTGATTCCACGGTCTATGGACCATAGAACTCAAATTCAGCCATCGTGTCCTGACTTTGGCCTGCTTCAAGCTGGCCAATAGCTCTCCACTACAGTTCATTTGGTAAATGGCGTCTCGAGGGGATTCCTACAGAATGTTTTTTTTTTTTCGAATCCAATATCCAATTATGCAAACTGACGCAACCTAAACTAATTTGCATAGGATATGCTGACCCAGCATTACTGGTTGCATGAACAAGATTGGTGAGGATTACACTTTTTTTTGGCGAATTATCGCGATTTTTCTCATTTTTCCTTAATTTATGGAAGCCAGTGTTACGTATTGAGAAGTATGCGAACATACCTGAAGAGTCGATTGCTTATTGGTCAACGGTTGAAGAGGAGTTCGAAAAGGAACGAACACAAAGAGTAGAGCCTTCGATGACGTCATGTCTCTGCACGAGAGAAAAACAATAACCACTCTGGCAACACATAAACACGAATGAAAATTAAAACTTAAAATATGTTAAAGATTTAGATAAAACGACTTGCTTCAGCCGAACGTTAAAAATGCATAAAGTTGGGGGCAACACAAGGTTAGGAGAGTTTCGACTCCACATATGAAGGAGTGATATTTACAGTTTGTTCTAGCACGAGGACACTCACTGAGTATGCCTCCTTGTTCTGTTAGAGCGCAAGACGTGAATTAATGGCTCGACCAGATTTCAATAGATGAGGTTTGTTAATGATTTCATAACAGTTTTTTTACATCGTGACCTCCATTCTTAGCCTACGAGAATATTGAGAACTTTCGATCGCTCCTCGTAGCTTGAGTTCGAAAGTCCAGGAAGTTTCTTACTCAACCATCTGGGCGAATGTTCAACTAGAGTGATGTGAGAGATCATGTGGGGAGAGCTGACAGGAGATGCAGATTCAGGAATAGGCAGGGCCGTAACGAAGGACTGTGGTTGGGGTGGGGGAGAGAAATCGAAAATTTTCCAACTCGAAAATCAAATTTTGCCAACTGAGAAAATAATTTGTCGGGTTCGTGCCTAGATTTTCGCTCCGTGGGATGAATTTCCCCTACCCTCCTGCATTTTGACATGCATCTTCCAATTTTGCCAACTAGCCATAATCTCAGAAATAATCCCAATATTTTTTAATATCGTCTTAATTGTAGCAATCAGTGTGAGTTTTCACAACTTCCCTTGATTTCACCAACACTCCTTAATTTCACAAAATCAGTGCCAATTTTCCCAACTCCCCTTCATTCACCTACACTCGTTAATTTCACAAAATCAGTCCCAATTTTCCCAATTCCCCTTGATTTCACCAACACTACTTAATTTCACAAAATCAGTCCCAATTTTCCCAACTCCCCTAGATTTCACCAACACTCCTTAATTTCACAAAATCGGTCCCAATTTTCCGAACTCCCCTTCATTTCACCTACACTCCTTAATTTCACAAAATCAGTCCCAATTTTCCGAACTCCCCTTGATTTCACCAACACTCCTTAATTTCACAAAATCAGTCCCAATTTTCCCAGCTCCCCTTGATTTCACCAACACTCCTTAATTTCACAAAATCAGTCCCAATTTTCACAACTCGCCTATATTTTACCAAATGGATTCGAATTTTGCCAACTCGCTGTAATTTTACATAAAAAATCGCATTTTTTACATTTTCCCTGAATATGTGAAGACACTTCGAAATTTATCAGCTTGAAAGTCACTTCAAATTTTTGAAATTCCCCAACATTTTGCCAAGTTTTCTCGATTTCGTCAAATTTCCTTAACGTCAGAAAAATAATCCTAATTTTTCAGAACTCGCCTGTATTTTACCAAGTGGATTCGAATGTTGCCAACTGCCCTCCATTTTGCCAACTCGCCACAATTTTACAGAAAAAAATCCCAATTTTTACATCTCAACTGATTTTTGCAAAGTCGCTCAGAATTTTGCCAGCTCCCCCAAGTTTTGCCAACTCTCCTAGATTTTGCCAACTCGCCATAATTTTACAAAAAAAAAAAATCAGAATATTTACATCTCACCTGATTTTTGCCAACTCCCCAAAATTTTACCAAATCAGTGAATTTTGCCAACTCCTCAAGATTTTGCCAAGTTGTTCCGATTTTGCCAATCACCTGTATTTTACTAAGTGGCTTCAAATTTTGCCAACAGCTCTAGATTTTGCCGTCTCTCCATTTTCCAAACTGCCCTAGATTTGCGAAGTTGCCTCCATTTTGACAACTCCCCTTAATTTAAAAAAAAGATTACCAATTTTCACAACTCACCTAGATTTTGCGAAGTCGCTTCGAATTATAGCCAACTCCCAGTTACTTTGGGGGAGGGAGCCTCCCCCCCCAACCCCCCATGGCTACGCCCCTGGGGAATAGGCTAACATACAGCTTCCTCTCATCGTGGCTCTATACAAAGTAAGGTTTGCCTTTTGGAAAATAAAAGTATGCAACATAAAATATTTTTCATTCATCTCTTAAACCGAAAATTTCCATTTCTCTCAATCTTCCTGCTGATAAGTGGAAAAAAAATCATTGCTGCCGGTACAAATCTCTATCGGATCACATCCTCCAACTCAATTTCTAGAGTGAATAGATCTTTGGTAATATTCTTTTAAAATTTTGCATTTTAAAACTTCCTCTGTTAGAAAGTGATACTGAGGTTTTTCATTTCAGCCTTTAGGCCTCAAAATGAAAAACCTCAGTATCGCCTTCACCACCCAAATGGTGAATCTTTAAATTTTCTCCCTAACTTCTGAGGTCCTGCCATCCTCACAGACCTTCTACTATGGCATATAAACTGACAGGCTCCTGTCAGACCTCAGTGGCAAGCAGCTGCTTGAGGGGGTATTTTATTTTAACTGCATACAACACATAGTTATATTGTATGTCTCGATGTACAGAATACAGTGGTAGCTCGTGACTAAAATTTTTGGAGGAGCACTTTGACTGCTACAGGAAAGGCTCGAAAGTATGAAAAAATTTGGGGATATGCCTGATATTCAGTTGAACGAAAAGGATTGAAAAGACGTTTCGTAATGCATTTATATTTTTTCAAAATATCAGGAAATTGATCGTAATGTTTTTTTTGCTAAATGAAAGTTTGCGACTTCAATTCAGTGTTTCGCCCCACCCCTGTAATAATTATACCTAAAGTGCTAGCTGGAGCATAGCTGGACAGCCTTCAACTCGTTCCCAAAATTGTATATACATTGAATTGAATGTGTGGCCTTTATGTAAATTTTAGTCGGCAATGGCTGTAATTATTCTTTTTCGTTTTTTAATGGATGGCATTGGCTCTACGGTAACCGTCCGTGTCCCCTCTGCGAAGAGGTCATCGGTAGCAGAGATTGCCTACAAGTGGGTGTAGTAATTGAGTGATCATTTGTGCTAATTCAGTATATGAAACTGCGCCAATAATTTGTGCAACTTTTTTCCTCTTTCACCGTTTTCTTAAACGCTGAAATTGAGATACTCTTGTAACGGAAATCAAAATGACTCACAGTGGTAGAGTTGGAGATTTGAGCGATGAGCAACTTGCTGCGTTAGACAGCGTAAGTAGAATATGTATTTGTTTTCCACCTTTTTTTTCTCATTTGTTGCTGAAAAATGTAACAAACCATACAGGGAAATATTTTTCCTTGATTAATATTTCTGTTGTGATGTAGTGTTAAAAATAATTTCTTTAAAATAACAGTTGTATGTCTTAATTTTTCTTCAAGTGATTAGCATGCTAGGCTACTGATCTAAGGGACCTAGGTTCTAACTCCGGGTAAGGCATGGATGTGTCGTTTTCCTGCGGAGGTCCGGCCATCCTCGCAGACCTACTATAGCGTATTAAACTGGCTCCTGTCAGACATCTGTGGCAAGCAGCTGCTTGAGGGGGTAGATGCTACATTTTAGATTATTGTATTTGCTTGGATCAAACTTAATAGAGAATGCTGGAATTTATGCAGAAAGTTTGTAAATTTGGTTTACGGTTTGAATGAAAAAAAAAATGTATCACTGAAGTATAAAGACCTGCAATTCATCCTTTGATGAACATTGCATGCATAGTTAAAGGTAATTGCCATATTTTTCTACAAGCTACATTTTGCTGAATCAGAGGGTGGATTTCTGAGATTATTAAACAGTGTTTTATTCAATTGTGAAGTCACAATGTAGTTTTCCACTAGTGTGAAAACACTATTACAACTTTTTGAATATGTGCATCATTGGATATGCTGCTGTAGCTGTCTACAAAACATGAGTTCTGAACAGTTCTAAGATAAATTTTAGTGATTCAAATGCAGCTCTTGGCTGAAGATCTACAGACACTATGTTGGGAGATTTGGTGGTTCTGGGGCATTTTAATGTTAGCTGTCCTGTGATCACTGAATTTGATATACAATTTCCCTTCATAGTAGATGTCCTATTAGTATGCTTGGCTACTGATCAAAGGAACCTGGGTAAGGTATGGATGCATGTGTTGCTTTTGTGTTGAGGTCCTGTTGTCCTCTTAGACTTCTGTGGCATATGCACTGAGAAGTATTTTTGGTATTGACAGCATTCTATTTTTATAATAATTATCTGCCATCATACACAAGCATTCATACATCATCTTTGTCACATGGTGAAACCAAATTACTACCCAAATAAATGTTAGACTGGTTGGAACAGAAATAAGGGATATTACAAAATTTTCTTGTACAATGCTTTTCCATTTCATTCCTTTATATTCTTTTTGATATATAACATTATCCTTTAATTTTGGGTATTAGTGTATTTACATGTATCTATTTCTAAACGATTAAAGCATGTAATATATAAGTAACCAAATGGCTATGGTTTACTTCATGATTTAAACAGATTAAAAATCTGAAATTCCTTTTACTCTCCATTTTGTGTGTGTGTGTGTGTGTGTAAGATCAGGAAAATTTGAAAAAAATTGAATGGTCAGCAGTTTTTACTACAAACAATAGCAAAGAAATACACCAAAGTGGGGAAGAAGAGGACAATCTTTTACCCTCTTTTGTGTGTATTAAAAAATCATGCACCAAATTAATGTTATATTCAAAAGTAAAAGTTGATGTTCTTATTCCTGGAAATATTTTGCAGTTGCAATTTTTCCTACTTTTGAAAGTAATTAACCATGCCAGGAGCAAGTGGTTTTTCCCAGCATTGCTTATGTATATCTTATGTTGACCAAAATTCTTGAGTTCTGGAATGCAACCAGCTTTTTAGGTTTAAATTGATGTAGGAGAGAATTTTTATATACAAATTTTTATTAAAAATATTTTGCAGGTGCACATCCCTATTATAAACCAGGAAGTGATTTCATTTTATTTAAATAATATATGTATATTTTGTGTGCAGATAAAAAAATTAAGGTTTTTTTATTCTAAATAACAGGGTCATACAATTCACAACACTTATTATGATGACTATGCAAAGCCATGGCAAGGGAGGGATATTGTGAAATTTGTTTTTAGAAATTGTAGCAAAATTCTTGAAATTCTCCCAAAAATCCTGGCTGTGCCTATATAACTGCAAAATAAAATTGAAATGTTTTCAAAAATATTTGTGTAGGTCTGCTGAATGTGTAAAACTAGGCCTCCTAAGTGCAGAATTTTCACAGTGCTGACAATACTGGTATTAAATACACTATATGGCTGTTTAGTACCAAATTTATTTTTCTTTTTTATTCTTTTTATATCATATCTTGCTACACTAGAACTTGCTGTACCATAATGAGATATAGTTGTATAGTAGGACTAAGATTCAATGGAATGGACTTACTATATTCAGTAGCAGGTCAACAAATCTTTTGTTCCACATCAGTCGATGTACATCTGGGTGTTATAATCAGGGAAAGTACTTTGAATGTCTTGACTTCTTCCAGGAACACACATAGAAGCTCTATTTTATTCAACAAGATAAATTACAGAAAAAAAGTTAAAAGGTTAAAAATAATTCTTAAAAGGCACCAAAATTTAAAAACTTTTTTTTAGACTTTTTAGCTTTTTTTGTCATTTATCTTGTTGACAAAATAGAGCTTCTATGTGTGTTCCTGGTACAGAAGAAGTCAAGACATCCAAAGGACTTTCCCTGATTATAACACCCAGATGTATATCTACCAATGTGGAACAAACAAGATTTGTTGATCTGCTACTGAATATAGTAAGTCCATTCCATTGAATATTAGTCCTACTGTACAACTATATCTCATTATGGTACAGCAAGTTCTAGTGTAGCAAGACATGATATAAAAAGAATAAAAAGAAAAATAAATTTGGTATCTTTATGCTAAATGCCATATAGTATATTTAATATCAGTAGCCTCCTAAAGTTTAATGAAGACCTGATATGTTCTACCTTTGAATCATGTCTTATATTGCTTGCTATTTTTGTTTGTTATTTAAATAGGCTGCCTTTCAACTGGAGGCACAGCATACCATATCATGGGACATCAAGAATGCATTATTTTGCATTTTATGTATATAAATTTTTATTCAATTCTTTTACGGGGAGTCTCATTTCAATCATTTGCCATGGGGCCCTAAAACCGAAGTTAAATCTCTGTTTTCTACATAACACTAGTTACTTACCAGAACCAATAAACAAATTTCACTATCTTATTAGTAGCCTTAGTAACAAAGATTCCAAAGGACGGTTGCATTTGCTTGTCAACTGTTTTATCCTTTTACATTACCATGCCCTTCTAATTTCTATGCTTCATCAGAGAGTTGGACTGGTAGTGGTGAAATTGATTTATTCTCTTTTTTTTTGGCAAGATTTGTCAGTGTTATAAATTTATTATACAATAAGCAACATGTTAGAAAAGATAACATTATATTTAATCAGGTAGCGATCCAAGATTTCATATGGAGACATCACTGTCCTTGTGGAGCTTGCATAATCTATTTGGGTGCTACTGTGTTTTCTGCAAATGCAAGTGCTGTCAACTACACCTAACCATAACAGATTAAAATTGTGTAAATAATTTTAATTGTTATTGTTTTGGAAGAAAATTTATTTTTCATTCTTTTTACTCATTAATGTGAGCTTTGAGAACTAGTCAGAGCAGAAAAATAAATTAGTGTGTAATAAAATATGCCCAAATTATTTTCAAACATGAAAATGCAAAATGTTCCCTATTTTAGACAGCATCGAATTTTTTTTCATGAAAATTTAAATGTCTTAAAATTTAAGACGGTTGAACAACTGATATCCCTACTCTTCATAGTAATTTAAAGGTAAAAGTACAGAAAAAATAGATTTTTCCTAACTACTAATTTCACTTAACTGTACTAAATATTGAAAAATTCCTATTTTGACAAATGAATAAGAATCTGACATTTATATTTCAGATTATAAGTCTACATTTTATGTAATATAAATGTTTTATTGATTTATCAACGTCAAAAAAAGTCAGTAGGTAATGCTGTGATTGTCATCTATGTTTAAATTATTGATAACTCTAAATAGTGTGATGAGACTTTATTATTTATTTCCATCTTACTCAGTGCAATATAAAAAGTAATAGTTGCCACCCAAGATCATAGATGGCACCAACAGTTGGCCCAAAAATCTTGGTGAATAGTTTAGTCTTAAATTAGTGGAAAAAAGACAGAGCTGGCATTAGTTCAATGGTAAAATATTCTAGCACATTTTACTGTTATTGATATGTTATAAATGTTTTATTATTGATTAAATATTTAAAGGTGTTAATGTTTTTCAGCATATTTGTTATTTTTAGTTAAAATTATAATTCAATTTCTTTGACTTTAATAGAGCACATTTTACTGTTACTGATATGTTATGTGAAAAAATATATATTTCTTCAGTTTCGTGCTACCATGGATGATATATTACGGCCTGAACATGATGATTACTTCCTTCTCCATTGGTTGAGAGGTAAAAATTTTTTAAACTGTGTTCTATTTATATATTTCTCCAGTTATAATTTTTTGCATATAATGGTGTGGAATATATTTTCCAAAAATTAAAATATGCATAGTCTGTAAATGTTGTATTATGCACTATTTCTATAGATGATATAAGAAACTGGATAGGTCAGATGTATCATCTAAAGCATGAGTCTCAAATCATATAGGGACCATATCAGTTACTTCCCAATATATGGTGACTACATTTTATTTTAAGCAATTGTATAATTGCCAAATCAGTTAATATACAGCAGGTTGCATTTTCTTTTAAGCAATAATAAGCAAAACTTATTTGTTTTATTATTTAATGTTACATACTTTTTAACTTTTTATACTAAAACATAGATAAAAATTTCATCTTAGTAGTTTCATCTTTGGCTGAATGAAACCATATTCTCATACTTGCATTAGATCATCGCAGTCTAGTAAGCCACAATTCAGTACCATGATTATGATAGAATGTATTGCTTGTGGGCCACACAAAATTACATATGAGATACTTGTTTGAGATGCCTTACCTAAAGTCTACCACTGCTGCTGAGTAGTTGTTTCGGACCATTATTAGAGTCAATCCAGATATATATTAATTTGAAAGAGTAGCTGAAGGGAAGGCTACCAGAATAGTAACTTGTTAATTTAGTTCTCATGTTTTTTTTTTATCTCGTCACTAAGCTGAGGAGTGAATAATTACAGTACACCACTGAACATTATGCCATCTGAAATATGTACTGGTTTCAAATAATTTATGTATTTTGTACTTACTGCACTAATTGGCCTTTGTTGAGAAGTAATTTACTGCTATGTATTTCATTTATTTTGAGTCTGCTCCAAGTATATATATACACACACACACACACACAATACTTTATATCAGCTGGTGGCTGTTCCATATAAGAAATCATTGCAAGTGCTAAAGCCTTCTGTTCTTGTAGAATTGCATATCCTAACTGGAGTAATGAGTGTCAGGCAAACTGTCGTTTTTGATGCTTGAAAAGGCTCAATAGAGTGTCTGATCTACCAGGCTAGTGATTTAGTGTTCAGCAGTTGAAGAATTGATTTTTTACCTTATGCTAGTGTCAAAGATGATGAATGCAGAAAAGTGGCGGACTGTGTCTAAAAATATTGGTTGCCAAGAGACAAAGGGGACCCACCCACAACTATAAGGCTATAATTTTTAACATATTGCCTAATGTTTAAGGGGGCCCACTTGCCATCGGGCAAGCTGACACCCTGGCCAGTCTGCCACTGATGCAGAAGGTTTCTCTAGGTCAACAGATCTGTCTGTAGATCTGGTACATCTGTTGTAGTGGGCAGTGAGAAAGGAAGTAGATATTTTTTTATAGTCAAAGGATCAAGGCCACTCTTTTGTGCTAAAGAGATAATAATCTTAATCTTGCCATTCCCCCAGGGGTGGGAGGTCAGGAAAGAGATTATTGCCTGCTGCAGAACTAGCAGGAAGAACTTGGCCAAAGAAATCAGTGGTAGATATAGAGATGGCACAGTCTGACCTGGCATGCAGCTTCCTGAGTAACTTGTGGTTAAAGTGGAGGATGTGCAGCCTGGAAAGATTATGCATGAAGTCTTGCATCTGATAAAGATGGAAGGGCATATTGTTAACCTCAGCAATGACAGATGCATTAGTGTATTTGATTGTACCAGTTTTGATGTTCTGTCTTCCTTTCAATATGAAGTAAGTAATTTCATTATTAGTAAATTTTGTTTTTATTTTTTACTTCCTAAAGTGTATGTAGGAAAGTAGTTTTAGAATCTTTTGATTTTCATAGTTTTTGCTTATAAGTAATAACTTCACAAGGAACTTTGCCACTAAAAATACTTATCTTTCCCCTGGTTTGGAAGAGAAAACATATTCTCTGTATTACTCTGCTTGGTGTGAGCTTTCATTTGACATATCACATGATTGTTGTCTCCTGTTAAACTTCCTCTATCCTATTTTGTTGGGTGGGAGAGAAAGCAGGGTCATAATTTCAGGTAGCTGATGACATCTTTGATGTAAGCTAATTTGAGATATAACTCATTGAGATTGGCCTTACCCTTGTAAAAATTCTCTCTCCTTTTTATGAAGAAAGGTGGTGGAGCAAAACTCGAGGTAGTCTGTGACACTCCCCATATCGCAATTCTTTCATTTGACACATAGCTCATTCTTCTTGATCCTCATGTTTGTAAGATATAATGGAATGATTGTTTACACATTTCCCCTTTTTTAGAGAGAAAAAAGGAGGTGGTAAAATTTTTTCAGCCTATGACACTCAGCACATAGCAAACATTTATTTGACACATAACTTGTGATAGTTTAACAGCTTGGGAAGATATCGTGGAACAATCATTCTTATAAACACAAACCAACAAACTGAAAGATGATAACATGAAAAGCAACAGTAAGATAGTTAAAAATTACACATTTGTTAGTTTTCGTCAGTATTAAGTTTTTTTGTTCAATTTGTGTATATTTCACTCAGCTTATCAATATTTGCATACATTAGTTATATAAATTAAATCTTATAACTATATTTTGTGATATTTGATGTATATATATGGATAGTTTAATGAAAACATTTTTATTTTAGCACGAAAGTTTAATCTGACTGATGCAGTACAAATGCTTCGAAATGTAAGTAATCATTTAACTAATATGTTACCATAGGATATAGTAGCAGATGTTTACTGTTCTTCATTAAATGGAAATAAAATCATAACGCTGTCACAATTTTAATACTTCATGGATTAGAATGTTTTGAGAAGTTTGGTGCAGCTGGGCTACTTATCAGTGTATCCTAGTTATATTGTTAACAACTGTTTTCCTACTGTACTCAAGATAATTCCAGAGCCCAGTCTGAAAAACCAATGAAACCCAGAGTCTAATCTACTTTTTCATTGTGCCTCAGCCGAAAAATTTTAACTTTTTGCCAAATTACCAATAATTAGAAATAGGTCATGTTATATACCAATTTAACAGCATTTAATTTTGAGTTTTATGAAAATAAAATATTTAATGAAAAGGAGAAATATATTTTTTTAAATAAAACTACAGTGTTAGCAAAAGAAATGAAAAATGTTCCGTTATGTTTTTCATTGCAGCCAAAAATTTAATATCATTTTTCATTATAGCAAAAATTAAATTTCACTATAATGTTACTTTAATGTTATTTCAAAATATTTTTATTCAAATGCAAAATAATGAGATATATGTTATTATTTTTACTTGATACGTATATGCAGTAACGTCGTCCAATATTTACCACCAGTACAATCAATCCACTTGTTAAAAAACAAATTAAAATATTTGGAAATAAGGAAAATTATCAATACTAATAACAATTATTGAATTTTCTCTATATCACTGTAATTAGTGGAAAATTTGAGACAATTGGATGGAATTATCATCTAGATATTTACCTTAGTTTCTTCCTTGCGATGATTTCCGACGGGTAGATGAGTCTGTGGGTTTGCTGCAATGATCAATACAAAGTTTTGATTATTGTCGAGAAGCTAATGGCCCCTTCCTCCAATTTTCTATCCAAAACCCAAATTATCCCACATACATAGTTCCAAGTCTAAAGTCTAAGCTGATCACAAGGGAATTGTAATATACCTGAGTTTTTCACCCTATTTTAATTGCCCTGTTTACCTTCTGTGTTAATGGGGACTCGCCCTTTTCCACTCCAGCTCTTATATGGCTATCAGAAATCCCTTTCTCTGAGTGCCAGTTGTGAAGAGAAGGTGGCTGAGATAGCTACTTTGCAAATTCTTTAGGCATGTATCTTTAAGCAGTGTCACTGAAAGTCATTGTGCATTGATAATAAAAGTAAATTGCAATCTGTTTCACACAAATTTCTAAATATAGCATATAAAGGAAAAAAATCTGAAATATATCAACACAAAAACATTGAAAAATAACGAAGTAGCGAAATAAAATTTTCCTTTATTTGTTACGTTTTATCATTATAAATTCCGTTAACGTTTTCCATAACATTATTCAAAAATCATTTTGTTATTTCGTTACAATAACTTTTCCAACACTGTAAAACTATGAGTGATACAGTAAAAAAAATTGGTAAGGCAAAATTTTGTTCAAGAAACAAAGTAATCAAACAAACTAATTGTAATATGTATGAATGGAAAGAAAATTTTCCAAATAATAGGAAAATGAAGTGAAAAAAAAATGACTTGTTTTGCCTTGAAGCAAATCTACACCTTTGAAAATTTTTAAAATTATAGTGCATCCCCTTCCCCAACTTTCTCTGGTTGGCACAGCATGGCCTTTGCTGCCCTTGCACCATAAAACCACACAAATCCAATCAATCTTCTCGGAGCCCTTGGAGTTCTTGTGACCTGGTTATTTAACCCTTTGTGTTTAAAAAAAAAGTGTAGCTTAGAGGTAAAATAACTCAATGCTTATTATCACTAGAATAACACATGCTCAAGACATGTAACATTGTAATAAGGTATGTACTATCATCTTCAAGGGAGCTTCTGATATATATTTTAAAAATGTAATTGTTCTATAAATACAGTGACCATTTTAAGTAAATTGTAATTACAAATTGCATAGTGATTATATAATTTCTTAGTAAAGTTCTTTTAGTGTTAATAAATTTAGTATGTTTATAACTTAATGCACTGTCATAAATCTTAATTTAATCATACATATTTGTAATACCAATGAAAAATAAGCTACTGCTCCATCAAAAATATATATAGGATATGAAATTCATTTTTAAATACTAGCAGATTATTAGCTGAACAAGAAATTCTGACTACTCAGTTCTATTAAATCCTTTTGTACTGTCAATTTTCTAGTAGTATTTAGATATAATTGTCACAGTTGGTCATTAATAGATTCACTGTGTTTTCTTTTAATAGGTAATCCTTTAAAGTATTTAATTACTACCAAATGTACCACTATTGACACTAAATTAAAAAATAATTGACTAGTCTAAAATTTTAGATATGTTAGAATTATATAAGCAAAGAACTTACATAAAGATTTTACTGAAAGAAAATGTAAAAGTATAGCTAAGCCCATTGATGGTATTCCATATATCTGAAGGGAGTAGTTTTTTGCTGGCTGACGCACAAAACTGCACCTGATAATGTACATTGTTTGTGGTTGACAGAGGTCAGTGGTAGTGCTTTGCAAAAATGGGATTTAATGTGGATACCAGTCTGTTTGTTAAGTAGGAATAACAGTTCATTACTGTAATGTAGATGTTATAGTAATTTGTAGCTGCACTCAAATGACTAATGTTATAATAGTAAGTGTTGGCTTCTTAGTTGTTGCTGAATCATTATCTGAAGACACATTAGGCTGTTGTTATTACTGCCTTGTTATGGTGAATCCATTTGTAAAAAAATATAAAAATTACAGACAAGTACGTTAACTTCAACAATAAAAGTAAAAAGCATTTTTGGAAAAAAAAACACAACACATTTCTCTGGACCACTGCCAGCATCATTAGGTGGTAAAACAATTATTATTGGTTTAAACTATTTATTGGAGAATTCCTTAACCCTTCCAGGGCCCATTCTGAAAAACTTGTTTACATCCAACAGTCAACCTATTTTTCATGTGCTCACCCAAACAAAAAAATGAAACATTAAAACTTTTTTTGCCAAATGATTAATGAAAGGAATTATGGTATGTTTATTGGCCAAATTAATCAGATTTTAATTCTGAATTTTCTTAAAATATGTAACAAAAAAGACAACTAGTTTTATTTTAATAGGGCTCTTTTAGAGTCATGTAGTAAAAAATGCATCTGGCAATGCAAATAAAAATTTATGTAAAACAATTAATAGACTAAAATAATTATAATGCATATGAATAAAAAGGCTATTTATTTCTGAATCACAAAAAAGAAACTTCAAACAAGAAATTACTCTCTTTTTGTAATTTTCTTTTTAGTACCAATTTTGAGAGAAGTCTAGGCTTTTTGTCAACTGTGCCAATTCAAATAAGCAAATCAACTTTAGAATTTAATAAAAAAAATCAATAAACTGAAATAGGTCATTTATATACCAAATTGAGCAGACTTTAATTCTGAATTTTATGAAAATAAAAATTGTAAAAGTTTATAAACATATTGATTGTAATAAGACTTTCCCACTGTGATATAGGGGGAAAAATAGATCGGACTATGCAAATAAGGCTTAATTTTGGAAAACCTGACAAAAACAGTTAAATTATACACAGTCGTATCAGAATAATATGACCACCCACAGAATCACAGTGTACCCACCCAAGTGCGTCACAGAGTGCACATGACAAGGTTGATCATAAGGAGATGTAAGTGGCCAGCCAGGACAGATGAGCTATAATGCATAACATGAGCACAATGGGCAGAGGTATTGATTTGATGGACATTCAGAAAGGATGATCATCAGCTACTGTGCTAAGGGTAGAAGCATCTTGGAAACAGCAGACTTCATGGGCTGTTTGCGAGGTGCTGTAGTAAGGGTGTACCAAGAATGGACCGCTGGCACACTGAGTACCTCCAGATGTCATAACTGTGAAATCCCAAAGGCCGTTGATCCCAGAGGAGAACGTCGCCTCTGTCGAATGGTAAAGGGCAATTGGCATACAACAATGCAGCAATTGACCACTCAAATGAATGCTGGGGCACCCAGGTATGTTTCCTCGATAACAGTAGAGTGAACCCCGTTACATGGATCTCCAGAGTTTACGTTATGTAAAGGCACCCATGTTAACCAAGGTCCATCGGCAACAACGCCTGCAGTTCTCATGGGACTACCATCATTGGACAGTGGAAGAGTGGAAAAAGGTTGCCTTCTCTGACAAATTGAGGTTTCTACTCCACAGAAGTGGCTGTCAGTGGCGGATACGGTGTCAGACACACGAGAATCAACACCCAGACACAATTGTCAGTCAAGTACAGGTCGGGGTGGCAATGTGCATGTCTGGGGGATGTCTTTCTGGTATGACCTATTTTTTCTAGTCGTATCAGAATAATATGACCACCTACCTAATAATGGGAATAACCACCCTTGGCCTGGATGACAGTGGTGAGACGACGTGGCATGGATGCAATGAGGCCCTGGAAGGTTGGCAGAGGCACATGTGTCCATTCGGACTCCAGCAGAGCATGGAGGTTCCAAAGATGATGTGGTTGTGGGTCCACACGCCGAACCTATCGATTCAAATGGTCCCACAAGTGCTCTATGAGATTGAGGTCAGGTGATTTCGCCAGCTAAGGGAGAACGGGTGCTTTCAGTGATATATAAATATTTATAATTAGATTTTTCATAAAGTTTAGTTAATATTGTGTTGAGGGTGAAGTTATTAGACTAGCTACCAAAAGGTTTTAGGTAAATTATTCTGAATTATAATTTGTGTTGAAATGATTATAAGTTAATTTTTATGAAGGTTGTTGAAATGTTCTTGAATCCTGATTTCAAGTGCTATAAGTTCTGCCTATATAATTATTCATGTTTAAAATTTGTTGAGGATTATTCAGTATAATTCTATAAATTCTGCTTGAAGGATGGTTTCAGCCCTATCATTCAGTAGCAAATGTTTAATGTTTCCAATAATTGTGACAGTTTTTGTGATGGGATTTTGGGAATCCTGATTTAATCAGAATTCAACTTTCTGTTTTTATCAATTTGATTCATATGATATCCTGCCTGTTGTGCTATTTTGTTTATATACTTTGTTTAGTGATTCAAAAATTCTGTATTTGCAGTAATAATATGCTCGATAAAAGTAAGAGTTGGTGATATATCGGTTTATAAGTTTTTTTTATAAACTGATGTATCACCAATGTTGCCTCCTTTATGTTATGTCAAAGAAAGCTAACATAATCTAAAATTTTAGGCTAGTAGATTATTTTTAAATTTATTGTCAACAGTGATATTGTAGTAATTGAATAGTTTTATCAATTAGAACTGTGATCAGTGGTGCACTGAGGGGGGGGGGGGGGGGGGATATTAGAAAAAACACTAGAAAATTTTCCAAAAATCTTTTCCTAATTAAAATTTTTTTTTATATTTATGTTGTGTCGTGTCTTCTATTTCTATACTACTTATGAATTAGCGGTCACATAAGGTGGGAATACCCTATAGCTCTTGGAAATCACGGGCGCTGTTAACACAAGACGAACGAATCGGGCAGATCGAGCGCTACTTCGTTTGCCCAAGCTGGGCCAGCAGGCTCCTCGCCTCCCCCCCCAAGATTAAATCCTGAGTGCGTCACTGACTGTGATATTATATTATTATGTAAGAATGCTATATGCTGAACCATGTCAGGTCTTAGTGAAAAATTCAATAAATTACTGACAAAAATAAGTACAGAACAAAAAGTTGAAGAAAAAAATCAGAAAGTTAGACAATCACAAATGTTTTAGTCAACTTAATAGAATATTTTGCATCTAGTTAGGTTTGTCCAGAGGTATTTCAGCATTCTAAACAGTGAAAGCACATAGCTAGGGTTGCCAACTTTTTGTTTTGTCAAGGAAGGACATTACTGTGGGGATATTTGATAATAGCAAGTGTTCCCACAGTTTTTGCTTCAAAACTTGGCTTTTCTTTTTTTATTTTTTTCCCACAATGCTTAAATACGTGTTAATATTAGATATATTATCACTTGCCAAGTCATATTTTATTATTCATTGGATTATAAAAAAAATTTCATGCTAATACTGTCTATGTACTAAGTGAAATGTAAACTGTATTTATTAAGCTTAGTTTTACTAAAAGGGAATGGTGGATGACTCTTTGGAAGTTTGGGGCCTGACTGAGAGAGTTCCTGCAATCATTTCATTGTAACCAAGGGTATATGGAAGTTACCTTTCTGTACTCCTCTTCATCTGTGGTTATATGAAACAGATATGCTCAGAGAGCTAAATCTGAATCAATATGCATATACACAATGAGACTTCCATGTCTCAGTATGCAACACTGCTTCATGTGTGAACCAGACCTTAGAACTTGCAAAACTTTCATCCATGATTTTTCATTAAGAAAGGACATTTCAATATAAAGAAAGTAGGAAGGATAATTATTTCTTTGTAGGGAATTCATTCTGTGTTCCCTACACAGAAATAATTAAAATAAAAATAACCACTCCCTCAAGCAGCTGCTTGCCAGTGTATATCATATTACTTCAGTGAATGATGCACATTCACTGAAGATATACTCACAGTAACCCCCTTTTCCTTCAGATAATTTTTAATGGTATTTTTGTTGTTTATATACATGGTATTCGAAAGTTGAATTGCAACCCATGTTATTAATGGAAAGCTAAATTCAAATATCTACAACTTCTAATATAAGCTTTTAATGGAAATATGTGACTGAAGATGAATTAAAGATCTTAATCAGATTAATTAAAATCTCGGTTTTCATCAATATTCATTCAATATTTATAGTTAATGAAGTGTGAATCAATGCCAGCCATAAGAAATTACCTCAGAGGTTAATTACAACTTAATAACTGTTATTTTTAAACAATTTAATAAAATAGTATGTTAAGAAGTTTGTATTAATTCAATGCTCATTAATTTTGAATTAAGTTTGACTGTTTTTGTTAAACATTCCAGCTTTGATAATTTTTTAAATTCCAAACAATTATGGTTGGAAATAGATATTTAGATTATTATCTTATTGAGATCTTTTATTGTCAGTCACATTTTCTCATAAAAAGCTTATTTTACAAGTTATAGTTTTTTAGCTTCCTATTGATATAACATGGGATTGCAACTTAATGTTTGGACACCAGCATCTTTTATTGCTTTCAACAAGTTATAGAAATTTAAATAATAATGTCAAGGAATAAACAGAATAAGATACTTAAATTTTTTTCATCCTAATAATAAAGAAAAATATCGCTTTTAAGGTTTTGGCATCCTGGGTAACTTTTTGTTTTACAGTATTTTGAGCTGAGCCTGCATCTAATTTTTGTAGCTTGCTATCATTTTAAACTCATCACAGCTCAGTTTTTAATTCTGAACAATTGCTGTGTCAGCACATTCACTGAAGATATACTCACTTCGGCAGTTTTCCATGACATATAAACTGAGTGATCATTGAATTATGACAATGGAATGTTAACTTCAAAGCTCTATCTTTTAAAATAAGCATTTAATGAGAAAATGTGACTAAGGGTACATTAAAGATCTCAATCAATTCTATCTTAAGTATTAATTCTTGAGAATATTCTTCAGTATTTAAAGAGTTTAGAAGTTTGAACATATAACACAATCTAAAAAATACTAGACAAATTTTACAGTGATCACAAAATCGTTTCTTTAATACTTTCACAAATTTTTACAGCATTAAACATTTTAAATACTGAAGGAATATTGTCAAAAATCGATATTTAGACAGAATTGATTCAGATCGTTTAATTCATAGTTGATTGTAGATCACAAATTTTAACAGCAATGCTAGACAAAAGAATTTATTTTGATGTTAATTGAAACTGGAATAAGAAGTATTATTTCAAACCATAAATAATTTTATATTTTAAAAGAGTGTGTAAATAACTCTTTTAATATTTGTTAATTTTTTTATCAATTTCTTATAACACATTGCTGCTCTTAAATGTTTAGACTTCCGTAACTCTTTAAATACTGAAGGAATATTGTTGAAAATCGATATTCAGATAGAATTGATTCAACTCTTTAATTCACCTTTAATCACATTTTCTCATAATACGCTTATTTTTAAAAGTTAGAGAGCTTCGAAGTTAGCTTTCCATTAACATAACATGGGGTGTGTGATCATAATTCAATGATCACTCAGTGTAAATATCCATCACATGCAATGAAGGGCTTAATTCTTTGTGGTATGTTTCACCAAGCTGTTTCACTTGAATGCTATTTGAATTTATAATCTATCCAAAGACTGTACTGAATGATTCTTTGCAGAATTGTCAGTGGAGGAAGCAAATAGGAGCTGATACATTGATTGATGACTATGAACCTCATGAGGTATGGTAATTTATCTGATATCAGTTTTCATTTGTGCTATTTGTATAAAAAAGTACAAATCTGTTTGTGTAGGTACACAAGTTTTCTAGCAACCATGAACTATAGAATCTTAAGAAGCAACCTTTCAGACAATATAACAGGATTAAAAAATGTTCTTCCAATTTTGCTCTGTAGCAATTTCATTGTGTTAATAATTAGGACAGTTTTCCTAATTAATCAAACAATGATATTTAACAAATGAAGTGTACTCTGAATAGTGTGAATTAAACTACACATGCTAGTGAATGATGCGAGAAAAAATTACCATGAATTCAGTTGATGTCAAATGATGACAGATGTGTACAAATCAATCCTATAGTTTACACAATATAAATCCATGAATAATAAAAACAATTATTTACACCAATGTATGCTCACATTATTAAATATCATAAACAATTGATATGTAGAAATTAAAAGAAGACGGAAAATATGAGTAAAAAAATTGGTTTGTTAAATCAAAAATTATTTTAATTTAAATGTTAAGATCTTTTTTAAATATCATCCAAAGAATATAAATAATGCTAGTTAAAAGATTACAGATGTGAATAATGAATTAAATCTGGTATATCAGATTTTTTCATACCAGAAGCAAGAACAATAAATTCAATATGAATATTATGTGATTACTTTTAGAAGTCAGTTAAGAGTCCAGTGCATTCATAAGGTGCTTGCACATTCAAACTAAGTACCTGAATAGTTGTTTCAAAAGTCTTGGTTTCCAATTTGGGTGAGGCTTCAGTAAAGTTCACAATAATTCTATTTGCCATTTTAGGCTACTTGGAAGTTGCACAAATCAATGGGAATCCTCTTGGGAATGTTGCTCATTTTCAGTTCTCACACGTGCAAGATTATTTCTGCATTGGGTAATTTATCACAGACCACAATGTCATGTCAACTTTAGCAAAATCTTCAAAATTAAGCTTTTCAGTTAAACCTAATTTATTTTTCACTCTTCTTTTGTGACCACTTGTAACTCATTTTCATCTTAATCTTACTGACACTCGTCTCCCCTAAAAAAATCACTGTTTAAAGACTCATATATGCATAGCTGACATTCATCTACATAACACATTTTTTAACAATTTGCTATAGGAATCCAATGAATTATGACCACCTACCCTAATATGTTGGGCTACCTTTAGCTTGAATAATGGGCCCATAACTGCCTTGGCATAAATTTTGCTAGATGTCTAAAGATATTGGAAGTGATCTATAAATAATTAATGAACTCAACTCATTTTGGGTACTTCAATAAATAACCACTCTATTAAGTTGCTTCAAATATTTAGAGGAAAATTTGTTTTGAGACTGCAAGGCATCCCACAGTTCCTGAATGGAGAGCAGTGATTGTTCTGTGCATCTCATATTCTAGAGTGTCCCACAAGTGTTCAATGGATTGATATCTGGTGAATTTTGATATTCAGGAACAGTGTAATAACTGCTGCATATTCCTCAGCCCTTGCCTGGTGACATGGTGCATTATTGTTTTGGAAGATTATGTCGCTGTCTGACTTGTCACACATCAGTCCATATGCACCAGGGATCCTAATTCAAACCAGCAAAACAAGCCCTAAAATAATGACATATTCATCAACTTGTGTTGTTTGCACAATACATGAAGGCATTCATACATGTGGTACAGCAGAAATTTTGACTCATTGAACCAGCACACTTTTTTTCTCTCTTCAGTTGTCCAACCAACATATTGCTGGTGACAATGACCTCCTGTGAGGAGTGGGCATTTTGTGGATCCTTGGCTTCAAAGCCCCTTCCTTACATGTGATACATCATCATCTGGGATATTCTGATTGGGCTCCCCCCATTGTACTGTGACATCAACTGTGCCGCTATAACCTGCATTGAGTGTATATGAAGCATTTCACCTATCACTCATAACATCCACCTCGTGAACTCCTTGATAGTTTTGTTAGCAGGAGTTGTTATTTGGTACATAGTTCATAGAAGTGTGACATGGTACATAGTTCATAGAAATGTGACATCAGTCCCATAAAACACCTTGACAGACTTTAATCATCAAAGGAGCAACTTTTCTGCACCTCTCATATTTGCCCCCAAAGATTTCACATTCTTTGCACCTTTTTCTTCCATGACAAGATTCTCCTTTAAAAATTATTTCATCAAGAAAGCATTTGAATAGCAAATCCATTTCTTTAATGTTGAGGACATAATTAAAGTTGGAACCTCACAAAATATTGGGAACATTTAACCAATCAGCACAAGCTCTGATAACATTTGTACTCTCAAAGTTTGCAAAACAGAATGCCATGGAACTTTTAAATTTTCAAACCACCTCCTATTTTCTTTGAATTCTGTGTGGCCTAGTTCCTTTTTATGTTCCACTCTTTCACATTTGAAACTCCCAGTATTGAAATAGCTTTAACCCTATGCTGTGTGAACTACTTCAAAAAAAAAAAAAATATATATATATATATTCTTCAAGATCTATTTATTTCACTAACTTTATTCTCTTTCTTCATGCCCTCAGAGAGAAACTGTCCTATGTTTTTATTTTTGTTTTCAAGATGCTTGAGACTGCTTCAATCACTTCAGCTTTTTTTCCCTAATTGATAAAGCATTCAGCTCTTGCTTGGCAACCATGATGTCACATAAAGAGAAAGGCATTTAAAACTCATTACCACACTGTGATAAAGAACAAAATGCACCATTTATACAAGTAGACACATATGGGGAATTTGAGATTGGGAAAGGGCATCCAATACACATGCTCATATGAAGTAAGAGTGTATAATTGGAGAGAGAGTGCTAGTGTAAGTTGAAAACAAATGTTTCTTGTTACCCTTCAAGGAAAGTTTAACTTTGATGGGAATAAGATGATGAGATGTGAATAGGGAGAGAAGTTAGTCTCGTGTTTTAGTTGAACTTCAGTAAAACTAAAGGACCATAATGTAAACTAATGAAAAGTAAGAAATGATGAGTTTGGGAATGACAAAAGACATGGTCTTCAAAGAAAAGGAGGAAGAGTTGAGAGGAAGTGAAATGAATCATATGCTACTCTTGTCATGTAGATATGAGTGACCAGATAAAGGGCAGAAGATCTGAAGGTAAAATTTATTGGAATTTGTTGCTTTTAAGAGAAAAATATTTCGAATTAATAAGGATACATGTTTGGTGCATCATGTTAGAGAAGGAAATTTTGCATTATATGTAAAACCTTTAGGTAATATGTAGAAAACTACTGAAGTAAGAAGTCGAAACAAAAATTGTCTGACATAGCATATCTTCAAGTCTCATTTTACAAGTTTTGGATATGTGAACCCTCTGGTATACAACAGATATGAAAGTGATAGTTTAGTTCATTGAAAACATTCAATTCTTATGGTGTATTTGCATCAATGGCTGTGCAGATCCAACTAATTAGTTTGTGTATAGTTTTCTGCAATGGTGATACATAAACTATCCTACATGTATCCACAAAGGAAGCAATCACTGGGCGACATCACAATGTGTCCACCTCTTCCCCTCTACCTGCCTTGTAAGATTTCATCCAGGTGAGACTGAATAGTCAAACTGCAGTGGGTCAGAGTCCCAATCTTGTTAGAAAATGTAATCACTATTTGGGAAATCTGAAACATATCCCGATACACTGAAGATGCTATTATTGACTCAGCAAAGAAGGACCCTAAATTTTCAGTGAAGTCGTGTCACAAAACACTTTAACCTCAAGACTATCACACATTTTGTGAACAATGTTATATGTATGTCAATGCCCAATCATGATGTGTTTGCTGATGGTACCTGACAATTGAAATGCTGTATTTTTGAAAATCAATTAAGCACAGAGTTATTCACCCAGAACATCCAGCATTTCATTACAGAATGTTGGATGAATGTTGTTGCCTTCAGTTGTGGTGTGTAGAAGATGGAATTTGTATGGATTCATATGCAGATGTCTTCTTAGGACTCACCAAAGAGTCAATTATGACATTCCCAACTCCTTGCTTGCACCTATTGTTGATTTTTGTGGGCTGAAGACAAATATTCTCTTATTAAATACTCTGCACTGTCCCTCTGATGCCAGTCTTCTTGGCCTTTTAGAATGCACAGACAACCTATGTTCCAGAAATCATTGTACCACTTCTTTATTGATGGCCAAGAATTTTTTTCTGATACTATCAGCAGAAGATACATTGAACTATTGCTGATTTTGTTTCATGAAACCATAAAGCACATTGCATCTTCTGTGTCACCATGATATAATGAACCAGCCAGCTGGCATCATCACATTAAATGATGGAAACACAAGCAGTAGCTGCCATTTGTAGATTTGAAAGATGTACTCTAGCAGAAAAATTTGTTTTAACTTCCTCTTACACATAGTTTTTCATACATTACACACTAAAATTGGAAAGTGATTTATGAATGACCCTGTATATCATTTGTTGCATAAGCAGAAAGTGTATTGGCACTTTGCCAGATATTGCAACAATGTAAATTAATGTTTTTGTTAGAATGATTCAAATAGTTAAGTTATAATCTTTTAACTTGTAAAATTTAATATATTCAAAGTCTGCAATTATTGAAGATCAAATCATTGTAGTTATTTTCTTTTTCTATCCCATCTAGGTATTAACTAAATACTTTCCTGGTGGACTAGTGGGACATGATAAAGAAGGGTGTCCAATTTGGATTATACCATTTGGCCATATGGACATTAAGGGTTTGTTGCATTATCATTGCTTTTTAACTTTGTTCTTCATAAAGACCCAATGTAATGGTGATATAAAAAATTATTACCAGCTTAGGGCTTAAGTTATCAGACAGATCGAACCTGAATGCTGCCTTGGTAGTGCAGTTGTATTGCATTGGTTCACGATGACACTGCAACTGCTGGAGTCCTGATTCGAGTCCCAGGATGACATGGTTGTTGTGTTATAACCTAAAGATAAGTTAGTAGCTTTGTAGGTCTGGATCACAAATTGAGTCTTTGTCCCTTTGATAATTTTTGGTCTAATAACACTTCTTTTACAGAACCCCTGTAAAAACTGTATAGATGCTGGAATGGAGGTCTCTAAATCAAGATTATACTTTTGATTTTCTTAGACAAATATTCCAGTGGTACACCTGAACATTTTAGATTTATAAGAGTAACAAGTAAATGTCAATAAAAGAAGTTTTAATTTTTTTTTTCTTTTCAGGTCATGATAATTAACCCTTTCACTACCAGTTTTGTTTCATTGGTTTAAATTTAATAAAACTCTAACACTGTGTATGACATATAAATAAAACACAGCAAAAGTGTAGCAATATAACCTAACAGTAATGCAACAATGACATATCAGGATATATGGTAATCAGAATTTACATGATATATGCCAAAATGGCATAAAAGACACATTTGTCTATATTTCAAGCAGAGAGGTAGTCCCTTGGAAACCACTAGTTAATAAAACATACCCTGTGAATCTATTCACTTGGGGCTGTCAACTCACAAATAAACAGAAAACACAGTGGAAGATTTTCCCTCGACAGAAACCCACCAATGCAGCAAATTCAGGATCTATAATCAAGCTCAAAGCCTTATTTCAGTCCAGTAGGTTTATATGGCCAGCATCAGGGCCCTATGTGATTGACCTCTCCTCAGCAGGGTAGAAAAAAAAAAGTAGCCATAGTTGTACAGATCAGTAGGCCACACTAATCTGGCAGCCCTCCTCTTCAGTTCCCTTTCACAAGAGAGTATCTCTTTTGAAAGGTATTAACTTGCACCATGAGAAGGCGGGGTCTGACAGTAGGTGCTAGACCTGGCCAGTTATATGCATCATCATAGGGGACTGGTGGTCTCCTTCCAGTGACTAACTAGCTACCATTTACAGACCACATTAGATCAGTCGCACATCAAATGTTATTTGCATGGTATTTTTTAAACCATTCACACTTTATCAAACATAGATGTATGCTTAATAACAAGCAAACATAGGTAAACACCACTAGACTTTGAAGAATCTTGACTATAGAGGAAATTTTTTTAAATATTTTTAACTTATAATTATTTGGTGTTTAGTTAATATTTTTATGTTTAAATTCAGCAGATAAATACCAGTCCACACCCATCTGATATTTTTTTTAATAATTAGGAATGTTTTACTCTGTAAAGAAGTCTGATTTCATCAAATATGTAGTGAAACTGATGGAGATCAGTGAACAAGATATGAGAGACCAGAGTGAAGAGGTAAGAAGGAATTTTTTCTCACTACTAGTATAAGTTCCAACAACTACCACTAGCTCATTATCTCTTGATAAAGTTTCATGAAATCTAGACCCAAAAGGCTTGGTTAAGTTAGATGAGTGGCTAACCAGTCTAGTAATTGTGTTTCTTTGACTGAAGAAAAATGGTTAACCTAAATAACATTATTACACTTAAATTTTGAATTTTCAATTGAAATTCGGCTCTGATAAATCTTCATTATCACCAGTGTAAATTGTGCTGCAGTTGCAATGTCTGTTATCTCTGATAAATTAGGTCATCAACAACTGTGTCAACACTCCATTGATGATTTTTCAATAACTGACTCCTCTAAATGGGTAATTTGTGATAACTACCCTGCAGCAATCAATACATAAGAATTTTATACTTACTCCAACTTTCCTCATACCATCTTTTTCATTAATCAATCCTGGGTCCCCATCCTCTGCAGACATTGACAAGTTTCATAATTTTTGTACAGGAACATAAATATAATTCCTATTTAAGTTTTTCTCTGTATACCATATAAAAGTATATTTAGATTTAATAAATATTGTTTACACTTTCTATTGGATTGGAATTTTGATGTGCTATAAAGTGAAAGATCCTTGGTATCATTGTTATCATAATTTCTAAATATTCATTTATGAGTATGTTATGCAGTTAGCATACTCTTGGTGCATTGTATGGCAAGAGTTTGCTCCATGTATATGAAATAAGCAGAATGCATGTGAAGTAGGACTTCTTTTTAGTCTTTTAATGTATTTTTACCAAAGTTTTTTTAAACGTAGGTAATCAAAGCTTACCATTTACAGTGATATTTTTAGATATATTGAACTATGTAAAGTACTGTAATTAAGTACAATATTTGAATGATTTCTGTTCATTAGTTACTTGACAAAAAATGTAAAGTTAATATTTTTTTTGGCTGTGCATAGTTTAGCAGGTAATTCAGTATATGTATAAAGAATCAGTTTAAAGCTGATAAGAATCTTTTATAACTTGGTGACAAAGTAGGTAAAATTGTTAGACAAAGAAAAGAAAGTTTTACTAGATAGCAAATTTTTTTACAGAAAAAATGTGATATGCAGGTATTGAAGGAAAAAAGGTAAGGTTATCGAATATGGAGATTCTGTCATGGCAGCATTTGCGGAGCATTTCAAAAATGTTCTGATTAATTTGATTAGTTCTCTTGTTGTTTATCATGAAGATGATGCTCAATGTATTGATCATGTGGCTGTAATGATTGCTCTCTATTGTAATCAGATATTGTTTTGACAGTCCCAAAATTATAGCTACTTAGTCATCAGAAGTAGTTATCAAGTTACTGGATATCCCATTTTATAATCAGTAAAATAGAAAATGAAGTAAGCTTGAAACTGTACAGTGAAGCTTCCAAGAATACAAATATTAGCTACGATTTAGAACTACAACAAGCTAAAATATACTAACTCAATGCAATATCCTGAAATAAACTATATGTTAAACAACACAAAAAAAATACCAATATATAATTCCAATTAAATCTGGTACCAACAACATATTAAATTTAATCAATAAAGACAGATTCAGTGTTCAATAGATTGTCAGCCTTTAGTGGGGGGGGGGAACGGGTCTTTGCCCCATGTCTGCAATAGGGAGCTGTTTGATATTGTTGCCATTTCCTCTTTCAATAAACATAGTTTCTTTAAACATCCCACTAACCGTTTTCTCTCCATAGGTAGTTGGAATGTGAGGACTCTGCACAGAGCTTTTTCTCTTGATGTCCTCACAGAAGAATTCCACCATTATAATTTAGATATTCTCGGTTTGCAAGAGACCAGATGGACAGATAAAGGTCAGATTCTTAAAAAAATATTAAATTTCTCTTTTCAGGGAGGAACGATAATAAACATCACCAAGGCGTGGGTCTGCTTCTCAGCAGATATACTAGTGATGCTCTTCTAGGATACGAGTGCATTAATGAAAGGTTACTTACAGCAAAATTTCAGACAAGCATTAAAGACTTGAATGTTATCTACTGTTATGCCCCCACTGAGGTTGCCGATGAGTATGAGAAGGATAGGTTTTATGAACAACTTCAGGATATTTTGAATTCTGTCAAGAAAGGAGATATTACCCTTGTTCTTAGTGACTTCAATGCCAAAGTTGGTACCGACTCTGACCTTTGGGGAGGAGTAATAGGCCCTTTTGGTATTGGTAGCTGCAATGGCAATGGTCAACGTCTCCTACAAATAAGTAAACTCATTGGTTTCAGAATAACTAACAGTTATTACAAACACCGCAACATACATAAGTACACATGGGTTTCACTTGATGGACTGCATAAGAATATCATAGATTACATATTAATTAACAGCAAATGGACGTTCTGTTAGGAATACCAGGTTATATAGGGGAGCTGAAATTGGATCTGACCATTACCTTGTTAAAAGTGTCTTGCAACTTAAACTTAAAAAGTGTTGTGCTAGGGTTAAAAATTTTGCCTTTAATACTGAAGCTCTGAAAGACCCAGTTATAGCCAAAGCTTACCATGATAGTTTACTTAGTCATTATGACAGTCATGGTTTCCTTACTACTAAAGTTGAGGAAGAATGATACCATTTTAAACAGGCTTTTTTGGAAACTAACAATACTCTTTTGGGAAAAAAAGGGACAGAGGCAGAATTATTTAAGTGATAAGGCACTTGAGCTTATTTCAGAAAGAAAGAAGTGCAGGAATGTCCTTAATCAATACCCTACTAGTCCTAATAGAAAGCATTACAGAGAGATTAATAAACATGTAAAGAATCAGTTAGCTGCTGATAAGAATCTTTGGCTTGATGGCTTGGCAGACAAAGCCGAGGAAGCAGTTAGACAGCACAACAGCAGAGAACTGTACCAGATAGTTAATGTTTTGTGTGGTAGAAAACAGACAGGTATACAAGGATTGAAGGATAAACAAGGTAAGGTTATAGAAGGTGAGGATTCTGTCATGGCTAGGTGGGCTGAGCATTTCAGTGATGTTCTAAACAATGTAGTTAGTTCTACCCCCATTGTTTGCAATGATGATAGATGCATTGGTAGCTTTAATGTTGCCCCTATAACACAATCTGAAGTTATTTTGGCTGTTTCTAAACTTCATAAATCCCCTGGTGTAGATGAAATTACTATGGAAATGCTTAGAGCTGGGAATGTTTCGGTTACCACTTGGATGACTGAAATTTTGAATATCTTTTATGATAAAAGCATGGTTCCTAAGGATTTTACCAGAGCTATTGTTATCCCTATTTTCAAAAAATGTGATCGCAGTTCTTGTGATAACTATAAGGGGTATCAGCCTACTCTCTGTTCCAGGGAAAGTTCTTTGCATGATTGTGCTTAATAGAATTAAGAATCTGGTTGACAGTCAATTGCGTGATGAGCAATGTGGATTCAGAAGTGGTAGGGAATGTGTGGATCAGATATTTTCATTTAGGCAGATTCTTGAGAAATGTTTAGAGTTTCAGAAACCTTTGGTTGCTAGCTTTGTTGATTTCAAAAAGGTTTTCGACTCCGTTGATCGTCATAATTTGTGGTTGATTGTGAGATCATATGGTATACCAGACAAGTTAGTTAACCTAATGAAAGCTCTCTATAATAAAATTAAGTCGTGTGTGAGAGTTGCAAGACTTGTAGCAATTGGTTTAGCATTACTTCTGGTGTTCGACAAGGGTGCATTTTCTCTTTAGCTTGGTTATTGATTATGTTATGCGAAATTCACTTCAAGGGAAAGATTTTGGCCTTAAATGGGCTGGAGATACGAAAATTTCTGATTTAGATTATGCTGATGATTTAGCCCTTTTGGCAAGTGATGTTGATGAGATGAACTCTTTCATTCGAGCTGTTGAAGAGACTGGTAGTAGAGTAGGTTTGGTTATAAACAGAGAGAAAACTAAAGTGATGAAAATTGGTCAGGCAGGCTGTGATTCAGTTAATCTGAATGGTTGCAGTCTTGAGCAGGTGTCACAGTTTAATTATCTTGGTAGCTATGTAACTGATACTGGTGATGTGCGGCATGAGATTAACAGACGAATAGTATTGCTGCCGGGACTTTTAAGAATCTATGGAGATTGTGGAGAAATAGGCGTATACACCTAAAGACTAAAATTAGACTGTATAATAGTTTGGCTCTTTCTAGGGTTAGTTATGGTAGTGAAACAGGACACTTTGTAAACAAGATAACAGGAAACTAGATGCTTTTGATTCCAGATGCTTACGCAGTATCTTGGGTATTAGATGGTTTAACTTTGTAACTAATGATGAGGTTAGGCAAAGGAGTCTGCAACCTCCTTTAAGCAGCATATTGTGCAGAGAGAGACTCCGCTGGTTTGGCCATGTTGCCCAGATAATTATTTTGGCCAGATAATTATAGATTGGCGAATAAGGTTATGAACAGTGTGCCTAGAGGTCTCAGAAGGAGGGGGAGACCTAGGATGCGGTGGGCAGACAATGTCAAACAGGACCTTGTTAGAATTGGTTTGCAGTGGCCGGATGCAGCAGATGTTGCTCAGGACAGATATGCTTGGAGAATTAAACTGCACGGTCTGGTTGGGCCTCCGTAGCCCATGGTTGCTTGAGGATGATGATGATGATGGTGTACATCTCATACCGTTAAATTATAATACAGAGGATTTTACTTCAGAATATATTGGTATGACAACAATATCATTTCAAGAAAGAATAAAGGAATATAAAAATGACATCAAATTAAACCTTCCACTGCATTTTCAAATGAGGTAATGAATAATGAAGCAATAGCCATGTTTGATGATTCTTTGATCATTACTTCACTTAATACTGTATTTAAATTAAATATACTGTAAACTTAGTAATATATCTCAATAGTACATATTATTGCAATAGTGATATTTCTACTGTCCCTGCTGATGGAGAATTTTATTAGCAATCCTCACAAAATATTTTATTTAAAAAATTATGCGATGATAATTTATGTATTGTCCAAAAATGTCCAATTAAATATACTGTAAACTTAGTAATATATCTCAATAGTACATATTATTGCAATAGTGATATTTCTACTGTCCCTGCTGATGGAGAATTTTATTAGCAATCCTCACAAAATATTTTATTTAAAAAATTATGCGATGATAATTTATGTATTGTCAAAAAATGTCCATCGAAACATATTACTGTGAATATATTATGCAACAATGAAATAATGTTGTGATCGTCAATAATTTGCAGTGAGTATTAAAAACACATACTTAATATATCACGTGATATTTGATACCGCATGACTGAATAAGCCATATTGTTCTGGTTTATCTTAAATAAATTTGGTTTTAACTTTCATACTTTAAACATCTCTCAGTAATCTGATGTCTGATATGAAAAGGGCAGGGGTGGCTCAGTTAATAGTATGCCAGGCTCTTAATCTGTAGTTCCCAGGTTCTAGTCCCAATTGTGCCAGTATTGAGATTTCTCTCTGCTAACCTCCCCCTGTTCTTGACCAGAAAGAGGACACCAATGGATGAACTTTGTTATTAGCATTGCTTTTGTTGGTGATAAAGAGAAAGCTAAAGTTGTGAAAATTGGTCTGGTAGGAGTGCTTCAGTTCTTTTCAATGGCTGTACTCTTGATTGAAGTAATCAGTTTAATTATCTTGAGTTGTACAGCAATACTAGTAATGTATGACATGAGGTAAGCTGAAGAATAGGTATTGCTTCAGGGACTTTTAAGAATCTGTGGAGTGTATGGTAAAATTGACCTATTACCTAAAGACTAAAATTAAGCAATGTATAATAGTTAGGCCCTTTCTGAAGTTCTGTTGTACCAATCATTTGAAGGCTGCTGTAAACAGAGCTTTATCGTTTCTGTGGGATGGTACTTTAATAAGTTAACATTCCAAATCAATAAGATACATTACCTGTGAAAACCCATTTTATGAATTATGCAGCTCTAGTAGATAAAATTTATTACTGTCATGAGTAGTTCTTTATTTCCCATATTTTTCCAAGTTGTATTCATTTTGTGCAGAATAATATGTTTTGCAGTTAAATATCATGGGTAGAAACTTGAAGTTTTAATGCACCTTAGGGTGGCAATGAGAAACCCATGTATGAAATTTAGGATCTGGTGGTAAAGTATTTTTAAAATTACAAGAGATTCAGATCTGTTAAAATAGACATCAACTTTTCAGAAGCCATTGAAATAGCATGAGCTTTTATTGTGCATGCCCCATTGAAAATCTACGAAGTGCCAGTCAACATGCATTGTGATAGATAATTCCTGAATACTATTGCAGGCTCAATTTTGTAGATAAAAGAAGATCCTGGATTCAAGCAAGGTAGCTTTTTCAAAAATCTAAAAACAGTGGTCCAATCTACACAAAATTGTGAAACAATTGGTCCAAGTATTATCTTCACCTTTCATCACTACTTTCTGACCTCTCATGATACAAATGTCCAGTGCACATGTTGCATGTATAATGTCAAGAATTTTTTATTTATAGAGCAATCAATTTTATTTGGAATATTTTTTCGAGCCAGAGGTGAACTTGAAAGCTTTTTTTTTTCCCTAGCAAGCCAGTGGTTAAAGCTTGAAATCCAAATTTATTTATGCGAAGTTGTGATGGTTTGAAATGTCATTCTTCATATGATGTTATTTTCAGTAATTTCAGAGGATGACTTGTGGCATTTGCTATCATCAGCACAATAATGGTCAATAAATTTTGATTTTCATAACCTAATTTTTGATAGAAGATAATCTATAATTTTATTGTTCTAGCTTGGAAAGAAGATTGAAACACACAGTGTTATATTTGATATGGATAACTTCACAATGAAACAAGTTGCATGGAAACCAGGTGAGAAACAAGTAAAATTTTTTGTCAGAGGAAATTTAAACAGTTTTAAATTTTAACCCTTTTTTTTTTCAGCCACATAAGATTTGTTTTGAATAAAATATAATTTTGGAACATAGAATATAACTAAATCATGTTTACATCAGAGGGCACTTAATTTAATCAAATGTTATATCCTGTCTTATATAGAATAATATAATAAATAAATCCTTGTGTATAAAATAATCCCTCTGTAATTGTTTGATCAGCCTTCCATTTGCTCCCTATTATTTTGAGTTGTTGAATGTTTTCTCTGAGGCATCATGAAGCAGTTGGCTATTCCAGACTGTAATATAGCATTTCAGTTTGAAATTATGGAGTACTGCAAAAGTTCTCCTTTTATGGGATATATTTTTACGTATATCATGATATTATAGAAGCTAGACACATTGATTTTTTTCCAAATTGTACAATTACCTAGTTAAAAAAAATTTCTGATTTTTTTTTTCTTTAATGATTTTTTTAATTCACATTTTGGTGCTAACTTTTGATGAGCTGTGTAATTGATAAAAAATTATTTAATAAAATATATAATTATCTATCAAATGATCTTTAAAATTATAGCATGAATACTATTAATACATAAATGCTTCCAAACAGGAAAAATAACTTTTCAATAACTTTTTACAAAATTTTTATCATCTCATGTTAATATTTTTTGACTTCAGATGCTACATTTGAAGTTATTAAGACCCAGCTTTACCTTAGATGATAAAAGAAAATTTTATAAGGAATTTAAAATAGAAAACTGCTTGAAAATTGTATGAATATTTAAAAATATGCAAAATTGAATATAAGAATAAGATTACACAACCAAAAGTGAAAAAAAAAAAGGCATAGCCACATTCTTTTATTACTTAACATATGACTCATGATATTGGGAATCTAAAAGATTTGAATTTGGCCTTAAATTTCTCTTCAGATATACACTCCTCATTAAAAATATTTCCCCACCCCGAAGGAATGTTGTGCATATGATGCAAAGTACTATGCTAAAAGGTAGTAGTATAAATGATTCCATTTGCAGCCTATTTAGTGAGGTGGATACATTGATATTAGGGTAATATCATTATGTAGTGTGGCTGCCTATTGTAGCAGTATAAGCACTAATACAGTTAGGAAGTGAGTTACATTTAGTTCTTACACATAATCATTGTAGTTGTACTTAAGCCTAAGGCTATAAGCCCTTTAAATTACTGTCAGCTCAAAGGTTGAGAGTAATTTAAAGGGTTTATAGCTTTAGGCACAACTATAATGATTATGTGTAAGAACTAAATGTAATACCATATACCATGTATATCATATAACCATGTCATTGTGCTTTTAATATGAATTTTAGGAAGTGTGTTGAAAAGGTTCCTAATAATGTCCCAGTCTATTGTACTCCAGATTGCTGTACTTATACATGAAAATGTATCATGCTGGAGTCCTGTTCTCAGATGTCATTTCACGATGTGCTAAATGTTCTCAAATGAAGATAGATCTGGTTACTGGAATGACCATGGTAAAATGGGAAACAACTTACAGACATTGTTGAGTATTGTATGCAGTTTATTGTCTGACATCATCATGCTGGAATGGGGCATTTTGCATGCTCTGCAGGAGTGGTTACTCAGTAGCAGTGATTAGAATATTGCAATTAGGTTTTTCTTTTTTCACCTTTTTATGCAAAAGTTTGAAAATAATAATGCATTGATGATTTTTCTTTTGATTTGACAGTTCTTTTTACAAACATTCACAACCCTGAGACAGCCAAAGGCTATAAAGATTCATCCAGCTGCGCATTACCACTGCAGGCCGTTAGGAATTTATATTGTCCACCTTCAACTTTGGTCTTAAGAAAGATCCAGTGGCTAAGTATTTTGCATGCTTAGCTATAGAGTAAAGAGACTTTGGTTAAGTCCAGGATAAGTCGTGGATATTTTCTTTCTATATATGTATCTCCTCAACCTGGCAACTGATTGTAATGAGTTATACACAGAAAGTACAATTTATGTACACTCTGCCCATCCACAAACCTGTCCTATTCTGCCACAATAATGCAATAACCAGAACTCCATGCATATGTATAGCATACCTGTGACTGTTGTGATGGGTAAACATGGCCCCCTGAATGAGTTTGATTGTGGGCATATAGTCAATGCAAGGAAGATGGGGTGCTCCATATCCGCAACCACCATTTATGCCATCATTTTATTGAAGAAGAATACATTATATGTTTCGAAATCTAGATCCTTCTACTACATTATATGATGTACTTCAAAAGTTCTTTGTTAATATTGTGCACATTTCTACAATGATGTAATTCTGCAATATTGTTGAATTATTACCTTCAAGTTTATCGATCAAGAGGCCACTTTTCCATCTACACTGCTGGTCATTAAAAGTACAACACCAGGAAGAACTCGTCAGATTGTCTCGAAATATGCAAGATGGGTAGCCCATGGGAGAACATGTAAATGATTCAAAGTGCAGCACATATACACATCATGTGTGACAGTAATGCCTCCTGGAAGTGGTATAAGAGGAGATTACAAATAGCTGGTTTCAAAATTTTTGGTATAAAGCACTGGAATTGTTTTTGCTCGCAGTTCTTGCACACTAAAGGATCAAGTATGCCCTGTCGAAGAAAACAGCATCCATATGACCAGGTTTCCGACTTTGATCGAGGAAGAATTGTGGGATTACGGGAAGGCGAATTATCGTACTTAGACATTGATGCTTGTGTTGGACAGAATGCTGCCACAGTGATGAGAATATGGCGTCAGTGGGTAGAGGAGGAATGAACTCACTGATGTGAGGAATCTCAGTGGCCTTGTCACACAAACAAACGAGAGGACAGACATCTTCTTGCACATGGCTTTGAATGATGATGCAGCCACATCAAACATCTTAGCTCAACAGTTAGGGTGTGTTGCACAGCAACCAGTGTTTGCACATATGGTTCGACATCGTCTGCAGCATCAAGGCATCTTTGCTTGGTGGCCATTGCTTTGGCTACCATTGACTCCATGGGAGATGTAGTCGATGTTTATGAGTCATATATCAAATGAAATTTTTTGAAGATAGGTGTTTTTATTGACAAAAAAATTATATGTAAATTAAAATTTTTAAAAATATCTTCTTATGTGGCCTTAAAAAGTAGAACATAAACCTAAAGCATATCAATGATGCAATCAATCACTGAGCTTGCATTCACTTCAAAGGAAGATAGGACACCGATTTACCTACTCAACAAGATTGCTGACCCCCTTCTTCCTTTGAAATGAATACGAACTTAGTGATTGATTGCACCATCGATATGCTTTAGGTTTATTTTCTACTTTTTGGGGTCCTAAGGAAGATAGGTATTTTTTAATTTGGAACTTAAAAAAAATATAAGCAGTCTCAATGCCAAATCAGCTCTTAGCTTTGTTACATATTGCCATTATCTGTCACACGACTCCTGTGATATTAGTTTGAAAATCTTACTCAGGTACAGTTTCGAAAGAAAAGCCATACTCATCAGACCAATTTTCATCACTGGTTTTTTCCTATATATCATAAACTTACACTGTAATCACATTCATCAATATCTCTAATGAACTAATTTCCCAGACTACACAAAAGTTTAGGATGCATAATCTCCTTTGTACAAATGTTCAATAAATGTTGCCACTGGCATACTGATGCAGTCACTGCAATTGGCTATCTTTAAAACCACTTTTTTTTTAATATTTCAGCTGTTGATATGATTACCCAGTTGGTAAAGATGTTTGAAGACAATTACCCTGAACGACTAAAGAAAGCATATGTTATTAATGGTAAGAAAATGTAAACTATTATATTGGTTGTTTTAGTGAAAGATTTTGCTAATATTCATGTTCAGTGGGTTCTTTGTATACTCACTAACCCTAACTACAGATGAACTTGCAACATGTTATTTTTATGCTTACCTAGCATTTTTTTGCTTTTAACTTTTATATTTTTTGTTCAGAATTAAATGTCCTTTCTTTTAGTATGTAATGCAAACTATTTTATTCATTAGTTGCTTCATAATAAGGCTCAGAAATTGAGTAGCATTTTTAGAGAAGGAAAAAAAAAAACCAGTGTCAGGCTAGAGACCTTTTTAAATATTTTTTGTTTTGTTTTGTACATTTGGTATTTCACCAAAGAGGCATCTGCGATATGAGAGGCCTCTGTTCCAGCAACTGGAATGTTAATTAATGTAGTAGTGTTGGTGAGAGGAGAGTCATCCACTGCAAGTGTCCACTGACAAGTGACCCTGCCACTTGTCAGAAGTCGGAGGTCAGCGACCTTGCCATATGACTGAAGTCTGAGTAGGGAGCAGGCTAGAGTAGGAGTATAGATGGGCAATGACCAACAGAAGAGGGGAGAGCCAGTCAAAGGACCAGTGTGGAAAGATGCAAAATTGTAAAGCTCGTGAGTGCCGACTGGGACTAACAATACTTGAGGCCCGGGAGAAATAGCTGGCAATAACAGGCATAGTAAGCTGATATTATAGTTTATGGCAAATGTGCATTATTATGGTCTTTATCATTCAGTCAGTGATTGTGTGTTCAAAGTGCAATAAAGAATGGATTTGTTTAACTAAAGATTGGATTCGAACCAATTTATTAAGAGTTCTGTAATGAGTTCCTGCATTTTCCGTCGAATCACTGAAGACTTTCACCTGTTCGCATATTGCGATCGAACCAGAGGGACATTCCAAAAGATCTCAATAGACAGACGGCCGAGAGAAGTAACATCACAAAGTGGCGCAGCTGCCAATATGCAAGAGGTGAAAGTAGCAGTGAACGGACCTGAAGAGTTCTGCATCACATTTGAGCTGTGGAAAAAAGCTGTGAAGGTGATAGAAGAGTTCGTCATTCATTGTGAGCTGACCAACACAAGCTGACACTGCCAAGAAGTCCTGCTGTGTGCTTCAGGTGGTAGAATAGCTGTGAAGGTGTTTGAAGAGTTGTGCTTCACATTCGAGCTGTGGTAAAAGCTGTGAAGGTGACGGAATAGTTCAACATCCATTGTCAGCTGACCAACACAAGGTTGATACTGCCAAGAGGTTCCTGCTGTGTGCTTCAGGTGGTAGACTGACAAGGCGGTTCATTCCTGTTATCTCATCAGAGGTAAGTATCCTCTTACTCTAGGGGTGAGTAGTTGGATATGGCAGAGTCTTGTACAATCTAAAATGGAGCTTAGGAGCAGTCGCAATAGTGCAAGGGATGAGTTAAGGTGAGTTTACACAGATACAGAAAGGGATAGTGTGCAAGGTGGTGCTTCAGGGAATGACCTGGGAAGTGATGAAATGACAATAGACAGAGAGTTACTGATGCTGCGGAAGACATGAGAGGGTTGAGGGGTTATGGCAATGGTAGCAATATGGATATGCAGTGGAGTGGCACCAGAAAGCAGAAAGTTAAAGAAAAGAATGGAGACGATTTTGAATTATAGAGGATGAGGTTAGAGCTGCAGTTAAGAAGGGAAGAAAGGGAGAGAGAGGTGGCAGGGAGAGCATGAGTATAGAATGCTGAAACTACAAATGAGGAATGCAGGTGTGGAAAGGGGTGATGTGCAAATGGTGTCAGTTTCCAATAATCCAGCAGATGTGCGGCTGGCTAATTGTATAAAGCTGTTGGGAAATATGTTAGCTGGAAGCCTTAAAAACCCAGAGGAGGTGATAAATCTCTTTGAGACAGCGGAAAGGGGATTTAAAATATATGAAGTACCAGAGGAGTTTCAAGACAAAATAATCATTTCTTTTTTAGATGGTAAATACACAAACCACGTTTTTCAAAAATTAAGTGCAGAAGATTTTACTAATTATAAAAGAGTTAAAGAGGCCGCACTAAAAGAGTTTAAAATTTTCTCTTGTACGCAGAGGGAGTGAGCTTAAACTCTTTTAGTGCGGCCTCTTTAACTCTTTTATAATTAGTAAAATCTTCTGCACTTAACTATCGCCAAAGAACCAAACGAGTCATATAATCAGTTAGCCTCGAGGCTCAGAAATAGCTGGGATTGCTACGTCCACAGTAGGAAGGAAAAAAAATTTGAGGAGCTTATGGACCTGATAATGTCAGATAGACTATGTGATAACCTTCCTCAAGACACTCATGCTTACATAGTACAGAAAGAGGCGGAGTCCTGGGCAAAAGCAGACATGATAGCAATGTGGGCAGAAATCCATCTAGCCAGTGTAAATGAAATGGAAGAGGTCATAAATTTTAGTGTTAAGGCATAGACAATATGCAGAATGTTCTGTTTCTCACCAGCAGAGGATAGACTCGGTGTCATTATTCGAGCAGAAAGTATTGTTCGGCAGTTGATTTAACTGAATATAGAAATGTCCCAAAGGTAAGGAAGTACCATAAATGTAGTTCCAATGAACATTTGATGAGTTCCCTCACTGAGAACTGGGGACTGTCAGAGCCGAACTCAGGTGAACCAGATTAGCCCCTTGGAGAAGAATTCTGAAGATGTTTGTGAGGCAACGATAGGTAGAGTTATCACACATTCAAAGCCAAATTCAAGCAGACGAGTAATGGAACAGGGAGAGATGCATATCCCAGTAGATTATAAAGAGGTTCGAATCAGATGTGGGAACAAGACAGCTTGAGCAGTCATAGATTCAGGAGCAGACCTGACAGTTATTGGAAAGGGAATGCTAAATGAAGAAAAGCACCCAGTGAAAGACCATCTGTTGTTACATGGGCCGTTTAGTGATGCCAAAAAGGCAGAGGTAAAAGAGCTGCCATTAAGTTTGACTGATGGCACAGGCAATAGGACTGGAAGAGGCAGAGAAATTAAAATGCTATGTGCAATAGTAGCAAGTCTGCAGAAGGATGTACTTCTGAGTGTGGAAGCATATAGTAAGCTACTTAGAAAGAAGGAGAGAAGGCCTGTAACTGGTAACTCCAGGAGGAAAATCTATGAGCATTTGTCCAATAGAGAAAGCTGCTATGAAAGAGGTAGAGAAATTCCAGTTAGAAGAAGGGAAATGAATGCTTGATGGAGACCGTTCAAGCATCGCCGTCCTAATTCCCAGCCCAAGCATGTGCAGCAATCAATGACTCAATCTCTACGATGATCAAAATTATGCAGGGGAGGGAGTGAACACTGCGGTTGGCCAATGCCAAAGTTGACAACTTTCAGCCTATAGAGTTGGAGGGTATGTACGAGAAGTAGATATCTCAGTAGCCACGAAAGGTGTGCATAGCCTTTCATGTAGTAGTTCACGAGTGAACCCTGCCAGGATGGCATACCTTCATTAAAGACAGTTGTTAGTGAGAGAATGAAACTATAAACTATTTGCTCTCTGACATCTATTTCAGTCACCATGTTTTTTTTTTGTTTGAAGTAAAAAGACAGTATTTAGACTCAATGCACCTGGATATATCTAGAAGTTCTCTAATATTTAAGTGTAGTGTACATATATGTGAAAAGTGATTTACCACTTTGCAAAGAATTTATAATATTTCCGAGGTGTCTTCTGAATTCAGATTCTAATGCCACTATGTTACTAAATTGTTCATGGTATTTACCTGAACTCTATGACATTTGAACTCTTATGTTTATTTGAAAATGAACTTTCATTTTCAGCATTAAACTGGGACTTTTTAGTCAGCAGTTAATAGGATGAACTACTGACTTCTGGCAGGGAGGTGTCAGGCTAGAGGCTTTTTTAAATTTTTTTTTTTGTTTTGTACATTATTTGGTATTTTGCCAAAGAGGCATCTGCATATGGGAGGCCTCTGTTCCAGCAACTGGAATGTTAATCGATGTTGCAGTGTCGATGAGAGGAGAGTCACCCACTGTGGGTGTCCACTGACAAATGACCCTGCCAATTGTCAGAAGTCGTAGGTCAGCAACCTTGCCACATGTCTGAAGTCAGTAGGGAGTGGAGTGTTGGCAATGACCAACAAAGAGGGGAGAGCCAGTAGAAGGACCAGCGCGGAAAGACGCAAAATTGTAAAGCTTGTGATTGCTGACTGGGATTAACAGTACTTGAGGCTCAGGAGAAATAGCTGAACAGGCATAGTAAGCTGATATTATAGTTTATGGCAAATGT
Organism: Ryuthela nishihirai; assembly: GCA_038380435.1. Classification (NCBI taxonomy): domain Eukaryota; kingdom Metazoa; phylum Arthropoda; class Arachnida; order Araneae; family Heptathelidae; genus Ryuthela; species Ryuthela nishihirai. The sequence continues at coordinate 1,017,316 of JAWZYU010000070.1, forward strand.
GCATTATTATGGTCTTTATCATTTAGTCAATGATTGTGTGTTCAAAATGAAATAAAGAATAGTTTTGTTTAACTAAAGACTGGAGTCGAACCAATTTATTAAGAGTTGTTCTGTAATGAGTTGCTGCATTTTCCGTTGACTCACAGAAGATTCATTCACCCGTTCGCATATTGCGATTGAACCAGAGGGACATTCCAAAAGATCTCAATAGACAGATGGCTGAGAGAAGTAACATCACACATTGTAAGAGATAAATCAAGCTGACTGTAAATACCATGAGCAATTAGTAACATAGTGGCATTAGAATAAACACTATAACCCATTAATAACAATTCATTTTAGCAAAGTGTGTTGAGTTCACAATCTGTGAATTTGATCTTTCATTGTCATATCATTAATCATCTAATAGTTTAATTCATAAATAAGTAATAATTTTGGTTTAAATGTTTCTCTGATTCAATTAATGTAATTACAATTCAAATCTTTTTGGAATAAATATTTTGCTTAATGCAGAATTATCATATCTAGATTTTGTTATCAGATCCAATATACTGCATATTTTCCAGAAGAAAATTCATTAACATATTTATCCTGTAATAGAATGATTTCAAATATAAGATAACTCTAATTTCAAATGTTCTAGTTTCCAAAATAACGTTATCAACACAGCATGAGAATAGTTCGTAAATGTTCACTATATTGCTGTATGCAAAAATACGTATATACGGCAGCTGCTGGTGTTATTAGTGTCCAAAGGATGTGTTGCAGAGGGATGAAAGAAGCACTTACTCTGAGTTGATTTCAATGCGTTAGTGTTGTGGTCAAGTCTGCTTCTTGTTGCCCTCTTCCTTGGAGGCTGTCATATGCATGGGTGGCATGACCAGTTTTGCTCCTTCTTTGGCAGGAGCTTTTTCAAGTGTAAGGTTACAGTTCAGGGGCACGTGGAAGTTGATCTCGGTCCGAAGGTGGTGCATGCGCAGTGGTGTATTTCAGACTCAGATGTTTCGGATGTGGGTCCGTAGACTGGTTGATTATGGCTGTAGTATGGGGTAATATGGGTTCCTTCGTATGATTATTAAGAAGTTTCCAGGCTGATGGGATGGCGTAAATTTCTTCGTTGATGCTATGTTCTCTATTCCTATATATTGCAAGCTGTTCAGTGTAATTGAGTTGGTATTGTATTGGTGGTGGAGCACAAATAATTTTAGCTTCATTAAATTTTGGTATTGCATTTTAAGGTCTTGAATCACATTTTCGAGTTTATTTTTATAGTCCGTATCGTCTATGGCAACTATCAACTCGGAGTAAGTGCTTCTTTCATCCCTCTGCAACATATCCTTTGGACACTAATAACACCAGTGGCTGCCGTATATACTGTATTTTTGCATACAGCAATATAGTGAACATTTACGAACTATTGTTCTAGTTTCCTTTCAATTTGCATCAATGTTTTTAAAATTCTTCACAAAATGTTACACTTAATTTCAGCAGTGCTGCCAACAGATTGACTTTTATACTTTCTGTTCTTAAATAATTGAGGCATTTGTACTAATGATACACCAGCTGTTCAATTTCTGCACTGAAGAAATTGGGATTTGGTTTATGCATCTCAGCTGTCATCATATCAAAAGTGCTTCCCTTTAAAGGTTCAAACTAATATAGGGGCCAAATCAGTTACTTATCAATATTGAGCCATATTTTAAGCATTCAGTGGTGGGCTGTATTTTATTATAAGCAGTAATAAACAAAACATAATTACTTGTTATAGTTTTAAAATGTTTTTAATACCAAAACATGAATATCATTTTTAGAAGCTTCCTGCTTTGCTAACCATGACCATATTTTCCACACTCATATGAGATTAGTTTCCAAGCTAATAAGTCACAGTTTACTGCCATGATTATAACTATGTATTGCTTGTGGACTGCATAAAATGACTTCAAAGCTGCATTTTTTTTATCTCCACTATACAGCCCAGACTTTCCTTTAGCAGAAGGTTTGCTCTCTGTGGGGGGTTGTCAAAACTGCTTCAGGAGTTGCATTGTCACATGAGTTGTGTGGTGGGAAGGCATTGTCATGGAGAATGATTGTTTCCATTGTGAGCAACCAGGAATTTCTCCCTGATATGTTCCTTGACGCATCATTATATTGTGCTATAGTGGTCTGCACTTATTGTTAATCATGGTCCAGGAACTCAAGGAGTAGAATTGCTCTGTGTACCCAAATTGCTGTCAGCATCACCTTCCTTGCACACTGCATTATCTTGAACTTCTTTCTCATAAGTGAAGTGTTTCCACTCCATTGATGCTGCCCTTAATTCTGAGGTGAAACATTGACTCATTCATCACCTTTGAAGCTGTGACCTTCACCTGAATAGTATTACAGCTGTATGAGATGAGTTCCATTTGCAATGCCATATGCTCTGAGCTCAGTTACTTGGGCACCCATCTTGCTGACACTATATGATACACCAGCACACCACTGATGATATAATGTGTGTTACAAATATGATGTTTTGCACATAGCAACCTGATTCACAATAACCAGTCTTTCATCTTGAATCAGGCTTTACATACACATTATCTGTCATTGAAGTTGATGGCTGCCATTGTACCACTCAGCAGCACAACATTTTCTGTACATCCATAATATCTGGGCCATTAAACCTCTCGCTGTTGAAGATGATAGCTGCTGCTATCTCATAAATAGGCCATATTTTTTCAGGTTAGTTGCCATGCTCAATTAAAACTGTCCCTTACCATTGCTTTTTAGCGGACTTTATTTCACAATGCAGGACAAGGGTTGGCTCCATTGGTAGCACATCATGTTTGTAATCTGGCATCCCCTGGTTGTAGTCCCAACTGTGGCTATGTTGAAATTTATTTCTGGTGATCATTCTGCTTTGGGCCATCAAATGGGATGTTAAGCCTGATCCCATGTGCAGGAGAGCCATACCCCATGCACATTAAAGAACATTTTGGAAGTTTGACAGGAGGCTTCCAAACACAAATTCGTGGGTTGTTAAATCTACCATGGGTTAAATAAGCTTTTTATGGAAATGTAATTCAAGATAATGATAATAATAAAATTAAAGATTTATTTTCAGCAGTATTTGTATGTTCAAAGAGTCATGACTGCTAAAAAATTTAAAAGTAACATTACAGTCATTGAAATTTTTTTCAAAAATTAATAAAACTTAAAAAAAACCTGTATATTAAGCAAAAATATATTTTTAGTACAATAAGATTTCAGCTTTCACCAATTTTGGAAAAAGATGTTTAGTATGACTGCTAGTTACATGTGCTGTTAAATTTTCCAGCTTCCATAATCCTTTTAATACTGAATAAATATTGCTGGAAAATCAAGATTTATATAGGTTAAGATCTTTAATTTATCTCCTGTGACATTTTTCCATAAAAATGTTTTTTCAGAAGTTATAGAGCTACAAAGTTAGCCATTAATGTGGGGGGGGGGGTCATACTTTAACTTGTGGAACCAGTGTATCAATCACTTAGTTTGTTGAACAGTGTTATAATAAAAAAAAATGTGTGAAAGTAGTTTCTACTCTGAGTATATTAATATTTTATTTTAGTAGTTACTGCAATGCTCTTAGTTATTTATGAATGTTGTATTGTTTAATTTGTAATTTCATAGCACCAGCATTCTTTCCAATGGCATATGCTGTGGTGAAACCTTTTCTTAGTGAAGAAACAGCCAAAAAGATACATGTTTATGTAAAAGGTATGTTGCTATATGTTTAATGCATGCTATATTTAGAAATGCTAATTTATAAATCATTAAATCAATGCTTTAAAATATAGGATTTTTGTGATTTTCTTTTTTTTTTTCAAGTTGGAAACAATTCGACTCAAAAGTTTTAGGCAAGCTTTCTCAAACATGATTGCAGTACTAGTGATACAACTAGTAAGTAAGGCCATTGTACTTTGGGGTGGGGGTGGCTCTGTCAGTAGTGCACCAGGCTCGTAATCTTCAGTTCCCAGGTTTGAGTCCCAGCTGGGCCAACATTGAGATTTATCTCCTCAAAACTCCTCACACTGACAACAGTCAGCAGAGGTCACCAACAGGCTGGAAAAGTTGTCACCTGCCAGATGAGACATTAAGCCATAGCCTCATATGCAGGAGAGCCATACCCTGTGCATGTTAAAGAACATGTTGGGTGACTTTGATGGAGGCTATCATCTGTCTCCCAACAGCTGCCCAATGGGTTTAATTCTCCCAACCTTCTCTAAGCCTTCAGGGTCCTTGTGGCCTGTCCATTGTGGGCAAAAACAGTGCTGCTTAGAGGTTGGGTTGGGTTGTTTTACCTCTGAGCGGCACTTTTTTGCACACAGTGGGCTAAATGGCCAGGTCACGTGGACCCCGAAGGCTCAGAGAAGGTTGTGGGAGGTTACCCACTGGAATAGCTGTTGGGAGACAGATGGTAGCCTCCTGTCAAGGCCATCCAGCATGTTCTTTAACGTGCACAGGGTATGGCTCGCCCGCACACGGGGCCACGGCTTAACGTCCCATCCGACGGATGACGGCCTTTCCAAGCCCATTGGTGTCCCCTACTGACCGTGGGCAGGGCGGGGAATTTTGCGGAGATAAATCTCAACGCTGACCCAGCTGGGACTCAAACCTGTGAACTACAGATTACGAACCTGACGCGCTACCGACTGAGCCACCCCGCCCCCTGCTTAGAGGTAAAACAACTCAACTCATTGTGCTTTTAAATATATAGTTTGAAATAGCAGAATTGATATTACTTGGCATGATAATAAAAATTGCATAATTAATTTAAATATATATATATATTATAAATTTTAATGATTTTAATTTCTGAAGTAAGAGTTTTAGGATCTTTAAACTCTTGCTTTGATGAAAATCCATAAAATACTCAATCTAAGAGACCCATCTAGATGGTGTAATTTACCTTAGACAACTTGCAATAGATTTTAATTTGTTCTGCATGATGTTGCTTATTTTATTCTCATTCATACCTCTTCTTCACACTTTAAAGTAAACCTATTAATAATTCTGTTTTCTAACCCTTCCATTGTCCAGAACGTATATATCTGTTTTTAGTACAATAAAAGAAAACTATTTAAAAAAAATAAAAATTGCCATTTTAAAAATTTTTAATAGATATCTTATAAAACTATGTAATTTAGCTTGATAAATAATATTTTCTTTTTTTATTTGATGTATATTTTATTAAACTATGATATAAATAATTTGTTAAAGCTATCTGTTTGCCATTTCTTAGAAGTTATATAAGGTATTGCCAATTTGTTTGTTAACATTACTCTGTGCTGAAGCAATCCCCTAATTTAAGTTCAGAAGTTTGATTTGAACTATTATCAACAAATTTTTCCTTAAAGTCTTTAAAATCTCCTAATAAGTAACAAAGAACTGCTACTTTTTAAAAATGGAAGATTTTGGAAGTAATTATGAAATGTGTGCTTTTTTTTTTGGTATATCACTGTAAAAATTGTTATTAAAATTAATATGTTACTACAGAGTTCAAATTTTTTACTACAGTAAAATTCAGAATTAAATTCTTTTTAATTTGGTATATAAAATGAGCTATTTCTGTTGATAAGTTATTTATTAAAAATGTTCTAAATGTGACTTGTTTATTGGACTGCAACAAGTGTGGACTTTTTCTCAAAGTATAGTATGGAGAAAAAAAATTCAAAATGGAAGAAATGTTTACTTTAAACAAGAAAAAAAATTTTTTTTGTTATTTAGAAATAAATAGCCTTTCTATTCATGTGCATTATAATCATTTCTGTCTATTACCTTTTTTTTAATAAATTTTTATTTGTGTTGCCAGATGCATTTTTTTACTACATAACTTTAAAAAAGTCCCTATTAAAATGAAACATATGGTCTTTTTTGTTAAATATTTTATTTTCAGAAAATCCAGAACTAAATGTTGATTAATTTGGCATATAACATGCCATAACTCCTTTAATTATTTCGCAAAAAAGTTCTAAAGTTAAATTTGGCCTCTGGATGTAAACCAGTTTTTCAGGCTGGACACTGGAAGGGCTAATATATCATCCTTCAAGAAATTAAACAGGACCTCTCCATAAAAAAGATAATGCTGGGAAGTGGTTAAAATTCCTGATTACAGCAAACCCTTGCAATTTGCAGTTCAGTTGCTGTGACCAAAATTCAGGATGAAGACCTTTCTGGTTTGCATGATGAATTAAAAAATCCCTCTGCATTGGTCATAAAACTGCCAAAACAAATTCAAACAGATACAGCAATATGAAGGCCCACTAGGTTTTTCCTGTTTTTTTTTTTTTCAATTGGGTTCTATAAATTAATATTTTGCTATTTAAGTAAATTGGTGTAATCATGGCCATTTAAGCGTAAGTCAAGCAGTAATAAAAACAGTCCCATGGTTGAGTGGTTAGCACGCTTGACTACTGATCAAAGGGATCTGGGTTCGAGCCCCGGGTAAGGCATGGCTGTTCGTGTTGTTTTTTTGCTGAGGTCCTGCCATCCTCTCAGACCTACTATGGCATGTAAACTGACAGGCTCCTGTCAGACCTCTGTGGCAAGCAGCTGCTTGAGGGGGTGTTTTTTTTTTTTACACAGAAGCAATATATAGTGATATCATTTACCCAAAAGATTCTATTTTAGATGTAGAAGTGTTGCAAATGATATATCTCTAAGTAAGCATTATGATATTAACAAGTTGACTGTATGGATGGTACATTAAAAATAAGAAGACAAACTAGAAGTAACCATAACTGCTACTCTGCCATGAAATGCAGAAAGGGCCATTTGTTAGCAGGTTGGACTGTTTTTGAAATGTAAAGGATAAACCTTTTTTTTAATTCATACAGACAAAGTTTCTAATTATATTTTATGTGTTAAGTTAATGAACTAATTTTTCTGGGTGAATTTTTTTTTTGTCACAAAAAAGTGATACCTAAAAATATTAGGGTTCATCCTATTGCTAGGTATCCAAAGGTACATTAACAGTAGATTCCACAACTTCCGAAGTAACTTATGAGACTTGCTGCAAAGACTATATCCAATAGAAATGAATTACCACTCAAATACGTGGTTTTCATTATTTTTGTCTCCTTTGTATTGATCACTAGTTCCATCTTAGTATTAGCCTTATCACTACCAACAAAGGTGTAAATAAAAATAAATAAATTATTCCCTCAAGCAGCTGCTTGCCAGAAAGGTTTGACAGGAGCCTGTCAGTTTAATGTGTTATAGAGACCTGTGAGGAAAGCAAAACCTCAGCAGCATGGGCACCAGCAGAAATTTTTCAAGATGTATGGGGGAGGCGGGGACAAAAGCATTTCAATATAGAAATATTTATGTTGAGCCATTCATTTATGAGTAATTTCAAAAAAGGAATAATGCATACATTGTACTGTAATACAACTGCACATGTCCAAAAACAAAATGGGAAAAAAAGAACTTAATATTAAAAATGTACATAAGAAATGTATTTTCATAATAATTGACAAAAATAAATTATTGCCTACAACAAAATAAAACATTAAAAAAAAATACATTTTGTTATTAAAGAATAAAACATTAGTTTTAGGTACAGCTGACATTTAACAAAATAATTTTTCAATTTTTTTTTTTCTTATGGGAGGAGCAATTGTCCTTCTTTCATTACCTCTCCCTGCTGGCACCCATGCTCTTCAGAAAGATGACACAAACACCAATGCCTTACCTGGAGGCTCAACCCCAGTTCCCTTTGATCAGTAACAAAACTCTCTAACCATCTAGCCATTCAGAACAGTTGGTTAAAAAAAAAGAATAAAACCATATCATAGTGTCATTTCCTATATGTAACTAGGGGCATCAAATTTGATTTGCAAATGAGTCACAATAATAGTTATGAGTCATTAATTTTTTTATATTTTCTATGAAGAGGAAAGCAACTTGGGTATTTGTAACAGAGGTATTGAGTTAACTATCTTAAGTAGGTAATTAATTATTCACAATGAAAGAATGGTTAAATTCAATATGTTTAATAAGTTCATGTAATTTATATTTTCCTGAGTGGGAGAGGGGATATTATGTATGTGTGTAGATTTTTAAGATTTGGCAAAAAAAAACCTAGGCTCCTTGCCTAAGCCCTAGGGCAGTAATTGGCTCAGTTGGTAGCATACTAGGCTTGTAATCTGCAGTTCCCAGGTTCAAGCCCCAAATATGCCAACATTGAGATTTATCTCTGCTAAACCTTTACCCTGCCCTCATTCAGAAAGGCACTGATGAGCTTCAAAAGGGTGCCATCCATTGAATGAGATGTAAAGCATGGCCCTATATACAGGAGAGCTACACCTGTGCATGTGGAAAGAACACACTGCATGAACTTGATGGGAGGCTTCCATCTCTCTCCTATCAGCTGTCCACTGGATCTCATACCCAACTATGAGCACAGGGGGATCTTTGTGACCTGGCTACCTAGCCCATTGTGTGCATAAAGTGCTACTCATAGGTAAAACAACTCAATTCACTTGACCTACTGTTTGTGAGTACAGTGGAAAGTGTGTTACATAAAGATAAAGCCATTTGATAGACACTTTAGGCCTTTATAATATTACAAAAGAATTAAAATAAAATTACTTCTGAGCAATAATACTAAAAACTTTGAAGGAATTTTATGTTTGAAAAACTATTATCTGATAAAACTCAAAAGCTATTTGAATAAAACTACCCTCCACATGTCAGGAAGGATGAATCCAATCTCTTGATTACAAGTGGATTGAAGTGAATGATAGTACTTTGATTGCCAACAAATAACATATTTCCAAATTGAAGCTTAAGAATATAGTGTACACCAAGACTTCTGTGCTACTATTCTCCTGTAATTATTTCGGTTCTTTTTGAACGATTGCTGAAGGGAAATTAAACTGCAGTTAAAGAAATCATGACAAAAAGATAAGTGGCTCTTGAAAGAAAAATTAAACAACTCAATTTTTAAGACACATTTGCTGTTGATTTTTTAAATCAGTACTTATGTTAAATGCTTGAAGGGTGAAAACTAAACAGAATGAGTTCATAATTACAGATAAAGCCAACAGTACTAAGCCTGAAATAACTAGAAAAGGAACAGAGTGGATTTAGGTTCATGGAGAAAAGAAGTGGGATGATATCTCGCCACAATCTTACCTTGTTTCAAGAACTGTTTATTCTATTATCAATATTACTTGTGTTATCACCATTAAAATGATAATGTAAAAGAAGACTCTTATGGAAACTACTTAGAGAACCACTGTTATAATGATTCTCCCATATGTAAAACTTGAATATGACTTCAAAAATGTAGATTAAGTAGAAAATATTTAAATTGAAATATATAGTCACAAAGGGAAAAATGAAAGCAAAATTTTGAAGGATTTCTTTTTTGTATTAAAATCCACACAGCTCACTGAATGCACATATTATTTGTCCTCTTTATGTTGGTTGTATCCATGCAACCACAATCGCCACATAATATTCATAAGATATCTAAGATGACCACTAAATATCCAGTGGTCATCTTAGATATTATGGAGATTGTGGTTGTGTGGGTATATTCTTTTTTTTTTAATTTCTTAAATTTTTTTGTTATGACATAAAGTTTATATGTTTTATTTTTTCTTCTGTTCTTTCTGTTGATTTAGCATGATAAAGAAGAATATTCTGTAATCAGAGATAAAAAAAATTTAGAATCAAAAGAACAAAAAAGGTAAGGAGTGATTGGCAATTTTAATCATTTTAAATGCCACCATAATAATATAAATTAAAAAAAACCAAGAGTTTTAATATCCTTTTAAAAATAATCTAGACAATTAAAGTTTCTTGACAGTTTGGTTTTCTGCATTTCTCTGTCATGAACTTCAGTATTAAAGTATACAGCAGTTGCTTAGATTAGTGGTTCACAATTGCAGTGACATGAAAATTTGAAAAGATAAAATTTATAAAAAAGGAAGTTTTTGAAAAAGATTTCTTTCAAGCTCATGAACTTTTACTGTATTGCCATATCATAAAAAGCTTTAAAAAATTTAAATAGAATGGCCAACAACCCATATGCCACTATTGCATACATTTGTTTTTTCAATCTATTGTATAAATTAGATAAACAATTTTTCTCCTACATTTTATGCAAAGTTTGGTTACTATGATGTTTGCATATGTTGAAAATATTTTTAATTTCATTATATTTGGTTTGGGCTATTAGAAATATCAGTGTTGTGGTTGCAAGCATTACTTTTGCTGAATGAAGTTAAATATCCTCTAGTGTGGGAATAAATTTTGAAAAGAATTTTGCTATTCACATTTAAAATGTCTAAAAGCATTTTAGCACTAAGGAAGAAAGACAAATGAAATACATGAAATTAAGTTTGTTATATTAACGTATTTATTTTTGTAGATTGAATTTAAATTATTATAGATAGTGTTGCTACTATTGTTTTACTTTATAGAAGTACCATTATTTATTACTATCTATTAGTGAGAAGAAAGAAATTATTCCCTTCAATGAAATATCTGATTTGTACTGAACAATTTGGAAATCATTTTAATATTCAATATTTACTTTTGGAAAGCAGAATAATTTACTTTTAATGTTTAAGGACATCTGGAGAAGCCTGCTAATAGCAAGAGTTAGCTGAATGACCATTCTTTAATTGTTAGAAATTACAACTACTTATGTTTTAATTGGAATAAGGAGTAAATAATGGTATTTCTGTAAAGTAAAACAATAGTAGCAACACTATCTGTAGTAATTTTAGATTCAGTCTACAAAAGTAAACACATTAATATAACAAACTTAATTTTATGGTGTTTACTTGTCTTCCTTAGTGATAAAATGCTTTCAGACATTGTAAATATGAATAACAAAATTGTGTTCTAAATTTATTTACCAATAACAAAGTTTATTCTGCCTTAAAGTTCTATGCTTTTTTAAACTAAACTTGCCCTAGTAGCCAGTTGATTTTGAAGTATTATCAAAAAGTAAATTAGTTTTGAATCATATTCTGAAGGTGATGAATAGAAATAAGGCATGCTACATGGTGAAAGAAAGAACCTTTAGTTGTAAGTAATAAAATAAGAAAAAATTATAGTAAATGGTGGGTGAATTTTTTTTAAACTTCCATACAAATTTTTTTAAAAATTGTTTTAGGTTTTATTTCTTTATTACAATATAAATATTACATAATATTTTTATTATTCCTTAATTTTTTTAGTTTTTCTTAATTTTTTACAAAAAAATTAACTTATTTGTAAATCTGTCAGGTTAAGAGTTAATCATTTTCAGAATACATATCAATGTACATATCTCATGATTTACTTTTATCTTTTTATTTTATAGAAACTTGGAAAGCAGCTGTGTATGAAGATATTGATCCCAGTGAACTTCCCACACAATGGGGAGGGACAAAGCCTGACCCAGAAGGCTCACCTTTGGTTAGTGTTCTTTCATTCTATATGTAACTTAAAGAATGTAAAGATTAATATTTAAAAAGGGTATAGAAATTGCTTCTATTGTTATTTCCATTGTGTTTGTGAGCTTACAATTCCTGTGACTTATTTAAAGCATTTAATTCTAAATATTCTTCTATTTGGTAGGAAGGAATGAAGCTCACTGCAGTGATATTCATTTGTAGTATTCTACTCTGAATCTCCTGGTTACACACCAGTTGCCCTACCATTTGAACTAAAGTGGAGGCAATTCACACTCACTTAAGAAACATTTTGATGGTTGTGCTATGATGCTTTACCATGTGATTCTAAATGTTGGGGTGCTATTTATACTAATGAGAACCAAGCTTTTATAACCACATTGCAATGAATTACACTTTCAGTTATTCACATGCTCAGCATCAAATTTCTGGATGGAAATAACCTCTTTGCCATAGTCTGGAGGCTGCAAACAATTAACTTTTAACCTGCCAGATTTACATATTTCTGTTCCTTTTCACAGAGAATATTCTCTTTGAAAGGTACTAGGCGTCCCATGGTCGAGTGGTTAGCACGCTTGGCTACTGATTTAAGGGACCCGGGTTCGAGCCCCGGGTAAGGCATGGTTGTTTGTGTCGTTTTTCTGCTGAGGGCCTGCCATCCTCTCAGACCTTCTACTATGGCATATAAATTGACAGGCTCCTGTCAGACCTCTGTGGCAAGCAGCTGCCTGAGGGGGTTCATTTATTATTTATTATAACAGCCTGCACTATGAGAAAGCAGGTTTGAATTTTAGGTAATATGTCTGGAAATTTCTCTGCTTCATTTCAGAGAAATAAGTACAGCTCTCACTCCAATATATTCCTAGCTACCAATTGTGCATACCTATCTATTTTTTTAGTCTTATAGGTTAATTTGTAGTAACTTTTTTACTGGGTAGAGGGAGGGGGGAATGCTCAGTCAGTAGTGCCAGGCTTATAATGTTCCCAGGTTTGAGTCCTGACTGTGCCTACCTTGAGAATTTTCCCCACTATGTTCTGCCCTCAGTGAGAAAGGGGACAGCACTGGCCATGGAAGATCACTGTCCATTAGATGGCATGTTCAGGAGAGCCATACTCTTTGCATAATGGGCTAGATAGATCTTTCTATCTGTCTTCTAACAACTGTCCATTGTATCCCCTTCCTCAGTCTTCTCTGAGCCCTTGGAATCTTTGTGACTTGTTTCTTAAACCATTGTGTTAAAAAAAGTACTACTCAGAGGTAAAATAATGCAAACAACTTTTTTCTCTTTTAAAAAGCTTAAGTATTTTTTTTTCCTTTCAAAATATTTCAGATATTTTGGGTTGTTTAGATACATTGTCAGTATTTTGCAAATGTTAAAGTAGTACTGAAAGAATAATAGTATTTAGTGATAGACTTTGACACAAGAAAAATGTTACGTTCATTGCTTTCAGAAGAATGATGTGAAATTGAAATATTATTTGCAATTATCTAGACACATTGCATTTGGGCTTAATTTGGATGATGTAAAATTCAGATAATGTCTGAAAATTATGAATATTGATAAGTGTTATGTTGTCATGTACTTTAGTTTGGTGAAGTTGAGCAGTTAATAAGAGTTCATTTCCATTTAAAGTCTACAAAATGGATTTGCAATATGTGACATATATAAATTATTTGATTCATTTTGAAAACTAGCCTGTTTTATTGATTTAATTCACTTGTTTAGGTATGTTTGGGAGGACTGGTACCATGCTCTTATTACACTGCACCTAGCCGTCGACTTTCAACTGATGAAGATCTCACTAATATCACTGTAGAAAAGAAGTCTGTATTGCCTATAGAGTTCTCAGTATTAGAACCAGCATCTACATTGCAATGGGAGTTCCAGACTGAGAACTATGATATTGGATTTAGTGTATGGTTTAGACCCGAGGGAGGAATTGCTGAAGAATTGATTCCTTTGCAACGAGTAAACTGTCACCTTGTGCCTGAAGATGGAATGATCATTTGTGAGAAGCCTGGAAAATGTAAGTATAGCCTAACAAAAGTTGTATTGGAGATACATCTGAGAATTTAATTCCTACATTAAGAAATTATATATTGCCTTTTATACTGTCTTAAAAGATGTCCTGTGGTCGAGTGGTTAGTGCGCTTGGCTACTGATCTAAGGGACTGTATTTGAGCCCCGGATAAGGCATGGACGTTTGTGTTTTTCTACTGAGGTCCTCCCATCCTCACAGACCTTCTATGGCATATAAACTGACAGGCTCCTGTCATACCTCTGTGGCAAGCAGTTGCTTGAGGGGGTATTTATATTTATTTATTTTTATACTGTCTTAAATTAAAATTTAAGTGGAGTAATCACATGAAATATGCTTTAAAAATGTCTCTGTGTAATAAATGGTAAATAAACAAGCTTCACTTATCACTGATAAATGAAAATGTTGGAGAAATAATGATTTCAGTTGTCGTAAATCTTGCAGCAGTAATAAAATTTACAAAAGATGTATAGAAACATGCATTCATTGTATTACAACTTATGATGCTTGTTTTCTACTAAAGTTCTTTATTCTAATAAATCTATGATGATGTAAAAAGTCAGTACATTTTGATTAAAGGAGTTCAAAATGCAATCATATTTAATAATATACATGAAATAGGGACAATCACAAAAATAGAATTTAGTTTCAAGGGTTACATTAAGTCCATAAGTTATGATGGTAGTACATTAAAAATTATGTAGAAGGCTATTCAAAAAATATATATTTTTGATTTAATTGGATGATAGTGTAGCATATGAACGTTTAGTATGATGTTAAATGAAGTTGATATAACATCACATGCTTGATACTTAGCATGACTAAGGGTGTTTGGCAGTATTTTTTGGATTGTATCTTTTATTACATTGCTGATTAATATATGCTTATTAGGAAAATCATTTTGTGAAATCTTCTATCCTGATAGTATATTTAATAATTCATCTTTATAACATATTGGTGGTTGATGTGAATTATTATTTTTTTCAATATATGATAATTCAAGTTGAAAGTCAGCAGTAGCAATGATAGTAGTATTTTGAAAGTTATTGCTTTACTGTTGATAATAGTAGATGTTAATGCAGTTACAGGAATTTTTTATATTATTTTTATGGTTTGTAATTACTTTTAATGTTCGAGAAGTCATACATAGATAATCAACTGGTAGTTATAGTATGTTAAAAGGCAGATATTTTCAGATAAAAATGCTGAATCATGCACATTTGTTCAGTTTTTGCTAGTAAGGAATATCTAGCTGGATTTTAATACTAATATTGAGCTAAATTCACCAGAGTAATTTTTACTCTTATAACAAGTCTTATTGCAGTATATAAAAAAATGCCCTCTTAATAATATGAAACAATAAAAAGTTTACTAACATAAATATGGGGGTTGGTCCAGTCAGTAGTGTACCATTGATTCTCAGATTTGAGTCATAACTTCTGACTGGCATTATGGATAGTGCACTGTGTTTTAACTGTGATATATATGCAATGTATATACAAATTTGCACTTTGTACTAATTATTCTAGTAAGTTTATGTAAATTAATGGTCATTATGTTTTAATAGTGTTACTATTGCATCTTTATTATTAGAATTTATACATTTAAGCAAATTGAGTCTTTTTTTATGAACCAGGGGTGGTAGAAAAAAGCACATGTGAGGCAAAAATGAAAAGAAAAACACCAGATTTTATCTATGTACACTGAAGTGCCATTGAATTAGAGATAGCAACTTAGAAACTTGAGAATTTTCCCCACTCTTGTTCTTCCCTCAGTGAGAAAGGGGACAGTACTGGTCATGGAGAATTTCAAAGAGAATATTCTCTGTGAAGAGGAATAGAAATATGTAAATGTAGTTCTTAGAATACTGAGAACTCTATAGGCAATACAGAGTAACATGTTGGACCCCCTCTGGCCCTGATAAATGGCCACCACACAATGAAGCAAGGACTCCGCAAGCTTGCATAAATGTTCCACAGGTATGGCAATCCTTCAGAGCTGTCCACAATTCTCTTAAGGTTGTTCGTTGATGGGACACAGGCCCGAACACTGCTTGACGGTATCTCAAAGAGTTTTGATGGGATTTAAATTTAGGCTTCTAGGTGGCCATTTCATTATTTCAAAGTTAGCAGAATGCTCCTGCAACCATGCAGTAGACAACCTGAACCTGTGAGATGAACAGTTGTCTTGCTGGTAGATGCCATCTCCATTGGGATGCATGATGGCCATAAATGGGTGTAAATGATCAGCCATGAGTTCCAGATACCGGGATGCACTGAGAGTCATCAGTACATGTACCAAAGGTCCCACAGACGTCCAACTGAAGATACCCCAGGCCATCCCTGAGCCACCATCAGCTTGTACTGTTCCGACCTGACATGCAGAATCCATGGCTTCATTGGGTTAGTTCCATACCCTCAGTCTCCCATTGGTGTGATGAAGTTTAAATCGGAATTCATCACTCCAGGCTATCCGTTGCCAATTTTCGATGGTCCAGTTTTGATGTTCTTTAGCCTAGGCAAGGCACTGAGCTTGGTGTCATGCCTTTAGAAGTGGGGAATCTTGTATATTGGTGGCTCCCAAAGCCGAGACAATGAAGTGAGCATTGCAAAGTCCATGCACTGACTTCCCAGCTGGAACCCATGTTCAGATGGGAGGTGATTTCAGATAATGTCTGGCCCCTATCGGTCCATACGATGCAGGTCAGATGGCGAAGCCCACGATCATTTAAGGCTGGTTGTCCTTTGCAGTTTTGTCTGGGTACTTGTTTTTTTTGCCGGAATTTTCATATTCCCAGACCACACTTGAAATTGTCATATGAGAAAATACAAGTTCATTGACAATTTTGGAGATCGTGTCCCATCCATCGGGCACCTTTGATCTGCCCTTTGTCAAATGCATCTAAATTCCACACCTTTCCCCATTACACTTCTCATGACGAATGCATGGAGAAGCCAAAGCTGACAGCTATATATGACCAGAGTTTCAGCCACGCATGCACGCAAATGCGAGACTTGTGGTACTGAATTTGGATAACATCAGCTATCCCTAATTCAATGGCACTTCAGTGTAGTATGTACATGCTAAAACAAATATGAACAATTCTCTGATTAGCACTGTTATTGGTACTCTAAATTTACCCCTAGGTGGTACCATAAAATTACCCCAAATTTAGGGTACCAATAACCGTGTTAATTAGCAATTTTCTTTAAATATTTGTTTCAGCAGTATAATTGGTGTTCAGACAGTGTAAGTATATAGTATGTACCTATTTTCCATCCATTTATTTGTTTGTCAGGTTTCTTTTGCTTAATCAAATGCATTCTTGTTTAATTTTTTGTATTTGTCACATATTCTTAGTGGACCACTCTTTGAATATCCCAGATATAAAATTTAATTTACAACACACTAAAAGTTATATTTCCTATAGTTGCAAAGTTATTTCAAATAGCAAGTTTGAAAAACATTTACATTAACTAAAATTTTTTTCAGATATTTTGAAATTTGACAACTCATTCAGCTGGTGCCGCCGCAAGCGTCTTCTGTACCAAGTCCAAGTGATCCCTCCAAAAGATTCTCAGTTGAAAGCATTGGAGTGATAACAAAATTATTTTTACTATCATTTCCTTTTGTTGCCCATACTTTCTATCTGTTAATCAATGTTCATATTATTGTTGTTGGACATAATCCAATGTTGTAGTTCCTGCACTGATATGAACATTTTGGTGCCTTGTGTGTTAAATATGAAAATACTAAGCTTTTTTGTCAAATAGTTGATTTTGTTTCTTTTTTTTTTTTCTTTAAATCTGAACATTTGCCCTGTGAGTAAATCATCACTAAGAATACTCATTTGATCATGTTGTTTAAAAGTATTTAAACATTGCTTATTAGCATAAAAACTACCAGGTTTTAAGAGGTGGCAGTGATATTAAGGTATAGAAAATGTTGTTCTACAATGTTCTACAATGTTTGATATGGATGATAGTGTGTGTGTGATGAAGTGCTGCAAGTATGCAGCATCACATCTGTTTAATTTTCTGAATTAGATGTAGTGGTTTTCAAGTTATACATTCAAAATTCGTATGAATCAATTTAATTTATGATAGCCTTAAAAGCACTATTTTTGTAGATTTGATATCAGCTGATTGATTGTTTTTCCACTTGATATATAGGAATAATTTTTTTTAATATATGGGTTGATGTAACAGATTTAACACAGTTGAATTCAATTAAAAAGTTAATCACTATCCAACAACTGTTTAATATAGCTTTTAGTGATTCAAAATAACATTTTTGATCAGTGAGTACAGGATTGTTAATCAGTTTTTGATCAGTGAGTACAAAGAAAGCCCTTTCCTGTTACATGGATCACTCAATTATGGGTCAAAATGTAATTGAGTGATCCTTCTATAAAGGAAAGGATTTTCTTTGCCTACTATACAAGAAATGACTGACATCTCAGCAATCTTGTACTCACTGATCAAAGATGTTATTTTGAATCACTAAAACTATACTAAACAGCTTACATAATGAATGACTTTTTAATATGGGTTGATATTTATAGCATTAAGCAAAACATATGTGATTTAATGCTGAGAATACATAGTACATGTAACACTGATACATATTCCTTGTCTGAAGTTGGCATATTACAAAGAAAGTTGCAGGAAAATAAGATCAGGGCCAGATTAAAGGTGGAGCCATGGCTCCAGGGCCCGACCAGCAAAAGTTGAAGCTTGAAAGGGTAGCATGTAAACTTGTTTTTTTTTTTAATTTATGTATTTTTTGTGTATATTTCCTATTCAATTTTTTTTATATTATGCACAAATCTTTGTAATTAAAAGCTGCCAAAATTTCATATAGATCGATGTAGGGGCCCCATTTGCTTAATCATGCCTGAATAAGATATCCAAAGACTTCATCAACTGAAACATCCAAATGCTAGTAGTAGTTATACTTCAGCTTTCAAATAGCCATATTGAAGTTTGAATCCATATCACAATGTAAAATAATGCAGGAAAGTCAAACATGAACTTAAAATGCAGTCCTGTTTAAAAAGTGCAAAATCTGCAGTTTGAAACGTCATAATTTGGTACACAGAGAATTTAAATTTGAAGCATACAAAGTATGGTGATACCATCCTATGTAGGTCTCTGTATTCATTAATAATCATTATACAAATATGTTGACATATATACTCCTTCCCCTTACTCAAAGTTAGCTGCAAGCACTCATTGCTAAGATACATTATTAAAGCCAAGTATACAAAGTTTCAGTGTGGTCTCAAGAATAATGATATTATTTCAGAAGTTGAAGTATGCAGTTGGCAAAGAGAATGAGATGTGTAGACATGACAACAAAAATGGGAAGTGAGTGTTAGGAAGGGTTATACCAGGAATCTATAACTAAGTACACAGAATGTATGAAAAAACTTGTACAATGCAAAAACATTTGGTGAGTGGCATGCTACTACCAAAAAGAGTGGGAAAAAAAATAATTTTGGTGTGTGTCAGGAAAATGGTTGCCAACCCTTCAGTTAGACATTGAAATTTGGCAAATATAATAAGGTTGAATTGGTTGTTGAATTCTAAAAAAAAAATTGATGAAAGATCTGCAGGATACTGAAATTAGTTTAGTATTGCATCATTAGTCCCCAAACTAGATTTACAATAATTCTTGCACTTATGAAAAGTGAGAGAAAATTGCATCAAGTGTTAAGGAAAGTCCAAAGTAATCCTTGAGTACAATAATTTTGTGAGTATGTAATTCTATAGGAATAAAAATGATAGGTGTAAATGGGAAACCAGTAGTGGCCGGTAAATCTGGCATGACAGCAGCATCCCTATTTAGTATTTGAAAAGTTGTTGCCCAAACTCCAAAACCTTTAAAGGTAGCAAAATAATCTGTTGCATAGTTGTAGAACATCATCAGTTTAGTAAGAAACAAAGCTCACCAGCTATGAAACAGGAAGAAAACAGTCTGGGGTTAGCTCAGTCACTAATTCCACAGGCTTGTAAATCTGCAATTCCCAATTTTGAGTCCCAACTGTATCAGCATTGGAATTTATCTCTACTAACTCTTACTCTACCCTTGGTGAGAAAGGGGACACTGATAGGTTTGGAGAGGCTGCCATTCATTGGATGGGATGTTAAACCATGGCTATGTATGTAGGACAGCCATACCTTGTGCATGTAACGAGTCCATTTAAAATTTCTGCCATTTTGGGCCAGTACGGATGTGAAAGAGTTAATGGGATCCTATCATCTGTCCAGTTGGTTCTCTTCCCCTAACCTTCTCTGAGCCCTTGAGGTCCTTAAGAACTGACTATTTAGCACATTGTGTACAGAAAAAGTGCCATTAAGAGGGGAAAACCAATGAAGAAAACATGAAACAAGAACAGGCATGTTGTTTCTGAAATGCAAATGTAAACGGGGTTGTCCCATCTGCAAACAGGCTTCAATTCATCCAATTACATTTCCTTTCATGACTTATGGCATGGAAGCATCAATGGGGCAATGTATTGTAATTGTTGTTTGATATCTTTCTAGGCCAGTGAGGTTTTATATAAACTGAATATGAGGTAGCATGCACCTCTGGAAAAAAAATGTTCAGTGCCATAAAGTTGATGCTCTCAGTAACCATGTAGTGGGCCAATGTGCCAGATTCACTGGGATTCAAAAGTGATAGTATATATTATATTGGTGTGATGTAACTCCATTGTATTGATATATTTTCTGTGGTTGTTGCAGTGTCATGCTCTATAGCCATTTGTCTGCTGAGGATTTCAGTATTTCTAAGTAGTCACTCACCATTTTAGATGTTCCTGATATAAGAACATGCTTATAATCTGATTGCCCCAATGCAATCCAACTGACCATTTCACCTGATTATTGGTGTCACTTGTTCATTGTGAATTTCCAGTGCTCAGTGGTTCCAATATTGTTTATTGAATACACCACCAGAGGGAAACTTTATTTGTTAGTCCCTAGTACATTGAATAAAAAGAATTTTTTCTTCACATCAGATAAAATAGATTTTTATCCATGGCATTTTTTCAAGCTGCATTCTTCATATTATATGGCTGGTGAATTTCATTTGGTACTAAATCGATGATGCTGTACAATTATGCAATTACTTTTTTTTCTTTTATTAGAGGGAAGTGACTATTATACAAAGGATGGGGTAATCTGAAAGCTCTGTAATGTTATGTGCCATAGTTTTTAAGTTTGGAGAGAACTTTTCAAATATGCCACATGGTTATGCTACACTTGACCAGACGTACTGGTTTCCAATGTATACCCGTAATTATTATTCCTATAGTATTGTATGCTCTGAAAGTATTCCCCTGGTTATGGACTTGCCTTATCACACTCTACAGAAAACAAACATGGGTTAGTGTTTTATGTACAGAATGAAAGCTTTAATTGTATGAAAGTTCAGTTATAATGAAGTGACACTAAACGTACTAATCACAATTGGCTGTGACCTCAAAGAAATTTATTCATACGTTTTTATGATTAGGTAAGATTTTTAATCATTAAACTAATTTAACTTTGAAATAAGAGTTTTATGAGAAAATGTGGCTGATGATAATTTAAAGATCTTGGATCTGTTTAAATCTCGATTTTCAACAATATTCTTTTAGTATTTAAAAAGGTATGAAGGTTTAAAGCAGAAATGTGTTCCAATAAATTTTACTAATGTTAAATACATATTGAAGAAATTATTTACTCACACTTTTAAAATATATTGTTAATGAAATGGTTCACTATGAAAAATTCTGGCCTTAGTGTCATAAAAAGTAAATTATGCCATTAATTTATCTAAAATTTGTTTAAAAATATGACATTTTTTCCTGTGGTTTCATAGTTCAGTATAAAGCTTTAAATGTTAGTAGGTTTTAAGCACATGTTTTGTACATATTGTTGCTAGCTTGGAAAAGCAACAGCACAGTATGACTCACTCATAGGGCAGCATGTTGAAAATGTCCTCTCTGGAAGCAAGATTAGATTTAGTGTCTTTCTAATGAAACAGGCAGACTTTTTACATATATCTTTAATTCTTTGAAGAATTTTCTTTTGACAATTTTTGCTTCATGCTGCTGGAGATGCTTCCATATTAAGTATATTTCAAGTAGTTTTAACAGATTATTTAGTTCATTTGTTTTATTGATAGTCATGTATTTCGGTTTGAGAAACATTCATGTTTATTAAAACACAATAATCAATATTATCAAAGATGTTTTATAATATATAACCAAGGACTGCATCATATATGCAGTATATATATATAGTATGAATAAAATTCCCCAGCAGATAGGGATAGATATTTCAAACAACTTGAATGAAATAGTTCAATGTTACTTTAAAAAAAAAAATTATAAGTATTTAACAGAGGAAGCTGTAAAATTATTTACATAGGCCTGTTAAAGATATTTAATATGTTCGAAATTCCACCCTAAGAACTTAGTCACTATTAAAATTTGCCTAGAATAATTTTGTTCTATAATTGTCTTGTTTGAATATCAGTAGCAGGAAAACCTTTTCAGTAGTTTTAAAAATATTTTTTTCTCTGCCTTCTTTAATTGTTAGTATTATGTCTGTGGCAGACTGATGCAGTGTTCTGCAGCAAATTTAAAACAAGCAGAATGATCTGAGAAGTGTATCATTTGAAATGGAACATGTTGGCTTTTGTAGATGAAAGAAAACAATAGGTAAAACTAAAAAAAAAATTACGATTTCTGATATCCAGTCTTTGACACCTTTGTTAATGTAAGTAATATTTCATAATGTTTTAAAACTTTACATATCACTGTACTGTCTACTTTGCTTGCTGTGAAAGGTTGCTGCGAGGACTAGTCTTATATTGTCGCAACATAACAGAAGCCTTTGGATTGCATTTAAGATATTTCTGTAAAAAGCGAGTAAGGTACAGCTCAAAAGTAAGCATACTTTGTGCTAATACTGTTTTGCTTCTGTTTCATTATTGCCATGTGATATATCACACCACATAAGCTATAAATAATTAAACCAAAACGAAATTTTTGCATATTGATATCAGGCAGTGAATGTATTTTTTAAAAAATTTCAAAGTTTTTAATAAATATTTCCATTAAGGCATTCATTGATTGTAAAGTTTAAGCCAATAAACAATCCACTGTAAAAAAATGTTGAACTTTAAAGAAAAATGTGAACCTCCGGATAGGAAAAAATAGTTTCAAGCCTAGTTTGATGCAGGAGTTGTTTTATTAAAGAGGAGGTAAATTTATATATACTTGTAGTTGATTATAAACAGGATTCCAAAAGCATGGTTGCCTGGTTCTGTTGATGGCCACAGTTTTTGCTGCCATTGTGCCAGTTTTTAGTTGTCTAAAATACTAGATGGGATTGAATGTCACAGCTGACAACCAAGCTCTACACAATTGCAGATCCCAAATTACGAGTTCAGACTTTTCAGTAGTAGAAATTTTCTATTTGAATCATAATTTAGGAGAGACCACAGAGCAGCACAATGTTCATCAAGAAATTTGAATCATTTTATAGCAATTCCAGTTTATTTTCAGTTTTATATGTGCCATATCATGTTGGGTTAAAATTTAAATGCTAATGAAATTCTGCTGAGAGATGGAAATGTTGGTTGAAAGTGCTTGAATAATAAATAACTTGGAATGATGAGGTCAGTATGTAATAAAATTGCAACTAAAATTTTAACTGGCACATTTTTATGCATAGACATTTTTACATTGTAACTGGGAACTGTGTTAATATGTATGTGATACCAATATATTGTATTCTGATAGGAAAATTATTGGTAAAATCTTAAACAACTTCTGTAACTAGGCAACACTTGGCTTGAGCAAAGCTAATGGATAAGGGTAAATCGAGAGAGGCAAGGTTAGAGTTCTTTTTAGAAAGGTACAGAATGGCTGCTACCATAAATATTTTTGTTCTTGCAGATATAAAGAAATTGCTTTTTATTTCATGTAAAAAGGTACAGACATGTTTCTTTCTGTATTGTTTGTATTTAACTAGATTTCAGTTTCTTGATGAACTAGCATATTGTGTTAAATACAGCAGTGCTATGCAGAAAATGCTGGTAATGATATTTGTATTTACTTATTTAGCTTTTCTATCAGGTAGCTGTAAGAGTTCAAAATACTCAAGATCAAAATATAAAATTTTAACGAATGGGGAAACATGACTTAAACTCAATACTTTGTATTATTCAAATTGTGATGCATTCTTTTCCCATGCTTTTGTTTAAAATACCTTTCATTTGCAGTTTTTTAATTTAAATGTTAAATGTACTAGAAACTTGTAACAATTGGTATTTTGTTGATCTCCAGTACTTGTTATTACTTATGTCATTGACTGTTAACACATTGTGACCTCCAGAGCTAACGATGTGATCTAATCAATGTATATCATTGATAAAACCTTTCTTCAGATGCAATTCTTCAAGCTGAAAAAAATCCTTCATTTGTTGTTTTTGAATTTAAATATTGTAAAATATGCTATGAACTTTTAACAAATGGTATTTCGTTAAACTTCAGCATTTGTTATTACTTTTGTCAGTGGCTGTTAATCTGTTGTGACCTTCAGAGCTAATAATGTGATCTAATCGATATGTATCATTGATAAAATCTTTCTTTGGATGAGAATCTATGAGCCAAACGTTTCCCCCATCTTCATGTTGTCATGTGTGAGTGTCGTGTGATGTCAGGCTAAGTGGGCCATTACCATTATCACTGATTGACACCAGCAGAAAGCCAGTTACCTGAAATCAATGGGAATTGTGTTAAATGCAAACTTCTGACAATTTCATATTCCAAAATAATAAATTAGATACCATTTATAAGATTTAGGTATAATAAAGACAGATGCTTCTTACATTTTTTTTTAACACTCATTATCATTAGCTGCTGTCCTTGGGCAATCCTTAGCTTTATACTTGGATGAGATGTGGCATTCAGTGGATGAATGGGGCTAAAATGCTTTTCAGGAAAAATTATCAAAAATTTAGTTTTTAATATTTTCTGGCCTGAAAGGTGAGAGCAACTTAATAGATTTGCCTTTTTTTAGTTTGTTTGTTTATTTAAAAGGTTCTGTTTTTATGGGTTACAATGAAACTGTTTTCATTCATTGGTTTATTCAATTTTGTAATGATGACTACTAGTCTTATGATAATTATGTACTAATTGTTATACATATATATGTGTGGAAGTTCCTATACATATATATATGCATAGAAATATGCAGCTAAAATGTAAGGAATATGCATTACGCTCTTTCAAATTACCATTTTTTTTTGTTGTTTTTTTTAAATAAAATAAAAATTTTGTAAAGAGAATGTTTACTTAAATATTGAATTAACTCGATTTTTTTGGTATATGCTAAGTAATTACCACTTTGAGTCAATTCAAATTTCAGAGGAAAAATTTTTCCTCTAAAATTTGAATCGACTCAAAAGTGGTAATTACTTAGTGTACCAAAAAAGTCGAGTTTATTCAATATTTAATCAATTGTATACTTGTAAAATATACTTTCCATCTATATGGCATTTATCTGCCACTTGTGGCTAGATTGTCTGAACAGCACCTATATGTGACATAATAGAATATGTACTGTAGGTGGAAAATGTTCATATCATCAATTAGAGGAGATCTTGATTGGCAGCCAGTAGCTCAGTGGTCCTGAGCACCTAACATGTTATCAGGAGGTCATGGGTTCATATCCCACCCGGCTCAAGACAATTTTTCCTCTAAAAATTGAATTGACTCAAAAGTGGTAATTACTTAGTGTAGAATGTTACTTTGTAGAGTTTTACATTGTATTTTTTTCCTTCTCACTGATTTATCTGGCACATGTTTTATGTACATCTTATGACAAGTTTTATGTTCTTCAGCTTAGCCAATTGTATGTTACTGAAATGAATGCATAAGCTTTAATTGACTTTTGAATGCTTCAGTTCTAGATTTCTCAGTGTTGTGCTTTTAACAGTCATTGTTATTTAATAATAGTTTTGCCACTTTTATTCTTGACTTGCTGCTTCAGTGGCACAGTGGTATGATGTTCATTTGTGCTTGGATGCAGCTGCTGCCATCCAGGTTCAAGTCCCTGGATGTCATGTTGTTTGTTCTGTCATAACTTGCAGATAAGCTAGTAGCTTTGCGGGTCTGAATGCAAATTAAAAAAAAAAAGTTTCCTTTTTGAATATGAGCTGCACTTTTTAATTTATTGGATACAAAGTTATAACTTTACAGTATCTACAAAATAGCACTTTCTGTGTGTAGTGAAGCCACATATATATATATTTTTTAGCACATACGTATTTAGAATAACAGGAGTTTCTTTCCTTGTGTCATCTTGGTAAAGTTTATTTAAATTAAGTTTATGTTGACACAATATTTGGAGTCAACTCAGTGGTTTGAAATCTTCAATATACTTGAAGTATAGAAATATCCTCATGTTTATCTCAAGGGAACATCGAATTCAGAGCTCTGTAACATCTTAAACCTTTCGTAAAAAAATATGGTTAAAGTTTTCAGTCAAATATATCTAAATTTCAATTTTCAGGACCGTTTGTTCAGTATATAAAAGGGTTTTAATATTTATATTCTAATCATAATTTGCCTCAGAAGTTAATAAGTCATTTCATTTATTAGAATAAGTTTCACTATTATCTTTTAGTGTAACTTAAAGGTGCTACAGAAGGGTGTGGGTATATAGAACTTGTTACTGAAGGCAAGGTCATCTACTAGATCTCTGAAGAATGATACAGAACTCTCCTTTTTGTTTGAACCTAATTACCTGTTTACAGACTGCAAACATATGAATGCTTCAAGGGAATCGGTTATTATGATGATGTGAGAAAAAAAAACTATTTTGAGCTTGCAAAAAAATTTGAAAGAGAAAGAAAACTTGCCTGTTATTTATTAGGCACACCACCTGATCTTAGAATATAGCCAAGTTCAAACAGAAGTATATTGTTGGTTTTTCCCAGAAATGCACGTTAGGAAACAAATCTTCAGAATATTCAAAATCAGTGAAAATTTTCCGAAATAGGTATAATTATACATAAGCTTTGTGATTACTATTTTGGTTATGAAAAGGACAATCTGCAGTGATTTTCCTGTAAAATATGAAACAACTCTGTAACTAACTTTTTTCACATATTTTGTTTCAGTGTTTTATTTATCAGTATATCGTATTTTGAATGGGTTTCTCACTTTCACTCTCTACAGGTTCAGTGGAATTTCCCAACTTTATAAAATTCAAATTTTCCATCTTTATAATTCATGAATAAAGGAAATTTTTGAAACTTTGAAATTCTTTCTCAGTGCATAGGAATGACCATAACAGGATTTTAATTCAGGTTATTTTGTTGGTCTACTCCTAAGTGATTCTGTTTCTTGCACCTTGGTCTAAGTCGATCATATTCGAAGTCTCAGGCAACCAAAAACAAACAATATGTTGTTAGATGACGAGATACACTTTCCTTTCAGGTGGTATATTATCTGTATTATGTTGCACAGTAATTAATCTTTGTTATCAAAGCTAATAAAGAAGGCAGTTTTGAATCATTCTTCCTATACGATTTTTCAGTTACTTTAGACCAGTGTATTTTTTTAAGGAAAAAATTCTGGAAATCTTACAAATTTCCTACATTATAATGAATAAAAAGAAATCCTCTTGGAAATCATTCCAGGATGCAGTTTCAGTGCTTCCCTAAGGAAGAAAAAAAAAAACTTATTCAACCAAGCTCTTAAGTCAGTTGAGCTTCTCATACAAATATATACCTTACTAAGACCGAAGTCACTGCTGACCACTGCCTCAGTTAGAGCTAACACAAAATTTGCCTTTCTGGAACTAACTCCCCTTTTCTTGCGCAATGAGATGAACGCATTTTTATTAGTATCCCGTGTATTTCTATTGGTGAATTTTCTTTCACGTTAATTCTAAATAAATTATTTAACATCAAATCTTTTGATACCATTAAATAAAAATTGTATTATAATAAACAATGAATTCATTAAACATCGAATTTCAAATGCACAAATATGGTTTTAACATATCGATGCTTTTTGGCTAACTGCAAAGTGGAAAAGATAAATGCCATACATTTCAATTAACCATATAGGGAAAAATAAATGCAAAGATCATTTGAGTAATAAAAGGTACAAAATGATTCCAAAAATGGAATAACAAGCAAAGAGTATTTTTTTCGTGTGTGTATGGAAAGCAGCTTTGTTAATGTCTAGCAATATTGTTAAGGAATGAGAAAGTTTACTTTTTGTGTGTAGTTGAATAAAATTACGAATTGTGGTTTCGTTAACAGATGTTCTGGCAATGTTACCGATATTAGGAAGATTTTATTAGGTTTAATGATTTTTGTGTACATTTAGAAGAAAACTGAAAAAGAAATTATGATAAAAGCTGAAATATACAGTAAAATCTTTTTTTTTTAATTTGAAGTTTTTGTTTTAAAAAATTAAGAATTTTATAAACATCTGAGCATAAGTAATAACAAAAATCACACTTATAAAAATTATCAGTTAATTTCTCTTTGTGAAATATGTCAAGAGGCTTCAAATTAACTCTATGGAGTGACCACTCTCCAGTTTGTGTTTAGCTCAATGTTCATAGATTATGCCAAAATTTGCATATATGCAGGGACATTTCCAAAACTGAAGCTTATTTATTTAGTGAAAGAAAGGAAAGCTGTGACAGCTGCCAACTTAGTTTTCATGATAAGATTTTTTATAATGTTTCAGGTGATATGGATAGTTGGCGCCGAATCCATTGGTGTAACTTCCCCCCACTAAGGCAGTCCCCAAAAATCTGACTCAACCATTACCATGAAACCAGTAGAACTTTCTGAGTACGTCAATGACTGAATCAATGCTGTTTTGACATCTGTTGTAGAGAAATTAAAATCCAAAGCAAATGCTCTGCTATTTGTATTATGAAAGTGTTTTAGTGTTCTTTATACCAGACCACATAGGCTGGATGTATTAAAAACTGATTGCATTTGTGCTGTGGGACTTGTAACGGTACTTAGGTGTTAGAAAAGACCATCTATAGAGCAAAATTATAAAAATTAAGAGAAATAATCCGTAGTGTACAGTTGTCAGCATTGATATCACTTTAAAGGAACTTTAACTCTGTAGAAGGCACTGTAATAAAATACGTCATTTCTTTTCACGCTAAAAATGTCCACCCCAATGATGAAAATATTTTGCGGTGCAACAATAGGGGCCTAACATTACGCAAATGTCTTTAAAATTCTACAGAAAAATAATTCTAAAATAGGGAAATTTAAAGAGAAATCTGTTCATTTATATTCTTAAAAGTTTGCAACACTGCATTTGATATCCTCCAAATCATAATATACAGTAAAGTACGTTTTTTATTCTTAGTAATAGGGGGTGGCTCGGCAATTCCCATGTCGAGAGGTCTCTAAAAATCTGGACTTATCCGTCATATGAATTTCTGGGTAAAGCACTACGATAAAGAAGAAAGTTATTAAAGCAATTCCAGCATCACAAGAATGCAACTGCCCAAGTTTAATTTCTTTTTTTTGAGTTATAAAGTCATAATATCACGATTCCATCGCACAGTGGTTCAAAGTATGAAATCGAAATTTAATTTTTACATCAATTTTAGCTTCTGTAGGTGCAAAAACATTTAAAGGACTTTTAAGTATTTAAATTATTTTAGGAAAATGAAAGTGCAAAAAGTTCTGCAGAATTATCATCAGTCCACATAAAATGAATGGCATTGGAATGCGGTGTATTTTTAAATATTGCGCAGATCGATTTTATTCAAAATAGAAGATATCTGAACATGGTTGCAATTACAACGTTACCTGGGTGACATTTTAACGTCAATCGTATATGTAGACTAAACATTTGGATAGGATCATAGTTCAACGAAATCAGGTCACAAGTGTGGGGGGGGGGGGATCGCGTCCATCATACCAAGAAACCGAAAATATAAAAAAAAACGCATCGACATGTTTTTTACAATAACTTCCCACTTTCTCTCCTTGGAAATAGAGCTGCAGGCACCCATGAATTCAGTCACAATTGTAATAATAAAGTAATGAATAACTGGAAAAAAGCGAATTTGCAGAACTCGAACCCACTTTTTTCCAGATTCATGCCAGAGTATTCTGACCAGTCTTTCCATTAAATCCACTTACCAGTCATCCCGCACCTATAGCCGATGGACAGTTCTTGTTTATTGGTTACAACACTCTGGCATGAATCTGGTGATACCTGGGTTCGAATCCCGTGAATTGGCAAACTCGATTCTTCCACAAAATTATTTCTCGACTTCTGTGTCAAC
Source organism: Ryuthela nishihirai (assembly GCA_038380435.1). Classification (NCBI taxonomy): domain Eukaryota; kingdom Metazoa; phylum Arthropoda; class Arachnida; order Araneae; family Heptathelidae; genus Ryuthela; species Ryuthela nishihirai. The sequence continues at coordinate 1,047,143 of JAWZYU010000070.1, forward strand.
AATAAGCTCTGTATTTACTACTGAGTAGTAATGCTTTCTAAAAAAGAAATCCCATCAAGAACCTATATTGTGGTACAAATTTTTTAATATAAAAGTTTTATGGTTGTGCTAAAACCTTATAAAAGACCATATAGACATTAAAATTTTTCATCCCTTTGTTTTAGAAACCAAGTGAAGACAACATTTTACTAATAGCGTTAGTAATAATGAAACATTTGATGTAAGAAACGACTTTATTTATTAATCAATCGTTATCACAAAATATTTTATGTCTGAAAATGCAGCATGAAAAGAGAAAAAGCAAACATTACAGTATAGCTTCACGGTGCAGTAATTAAAATCCTAAAAGTGTCGTAGAATATTAAAAATATTTATATTGAGAAAGAGAAGGATATATTCACTGAAAAATTTTAATGAAATATTTTCGAGGAATCTAACTTTTAAATGCAAATGTTGGATGACTAACTTGAATTTATACTCGAGATAAAAATCTTACGTATTAAAATCTACTTCAATTGTCAAGATTTATTGAGTTTTTGTAGTTTTACAAAATCAAATTACGCTACCATAAAAATATAATGCGTTATAAGTACCGAAAAAAAATACAGTTCAAATTAGTTCTATTCTTTGAGTTTTTGATATGAATTATGTTATCGACAGATAGAAATTGAAAAACATTTAAAGGAATAAAGCTTAATATATCGAATGGAACAGGAGAAAACTCCAGAAATGTAATCTTTTGCCATAGAAAGTGTAAAAGAATTTGGTAATCATTACAATAATGATCTTTCTGTAAATAACATGCAGTTTCAACGATTATAAAATTAAGGTGCATTGCCATGGGGGTCTTCCATAAGTTAGGTAATTCATTGTACGGGGCTAGGCCATTAGGTCACGTTACATGGGACTGGGGGTTGTGATGGTATTTGACGTTAAAATACTGTGCTTGTTTCTGATATTAATTTTTTTTTTTTTGCATTTTATGATAACAAATCAGCTTTTTTTTTGTCTTGTTTCTTACAATTGCAGCTGCCGTAACACTCGCTTGCAATTGCTGGTTCCGTACTAAAAGTGAAAAACCTTTCAAAAAGAAAACTGTTGCGTAATAGGTAGGGGGTTTAAATTTAAAATTTGTATGTAAACAGCTTTACCTAATTTATGGATGATCCCACTAATCTAAATATTTTGGGGGAAAAATTGCATTTTAATGAATTGATCTTTTAGTTTAAAAAATTCTATCAATATACCAGTGTGAAATGTAAATAGTCTTGTAGTGGCAAGGTTTAAAAATTATGAATTTTGGAACTTGTTTATAAATATGTGAAACCAAGGCTTCGAAGTGTTTTCTGGAAAGAAAAAAGATCATGCCTGGAGATGAGTTCTGGATATCTTGATTTGCATCCGAATCTCCCTTCACGAAATCGTCTGCGATCCATGATTGCAGCGAGTGTATTTTACGGCTGATAAATGAGCCTCTAAATGTTTTAAACTTGATTTCTCACTCATGTGGCTAATGTAAACATGCATACTATCTAGGTACTTGTTTTATTTATTGTTTAATGGAAAATATTAAGCCGAATTTTTTTTTATAAAGTTATAGGTAATGTGATCAAGCTTTCATTTGAATATTTGTTTGGCATTAATGTAAAGTTTTGTAAAACGTTCAAATGCACAGCAATAGAGAATGTTGTTTGTGCAATCGAATACTTGAAACGGAAATTGTCAGAAATAATATATTGAGTCACTCGACTGAAGAGGAGATTTTAGGAAAACTATTAGCATCACATAACGCTCACTTTGGAGATTCTGTTACCCACAAATTCAAGGATCTTGTTTTCTCGCAAAGTGTAATAGGAATTTGTTTCCTTTGCTTTACCTTGTCACTGATTCCGATAGTTGTTAAAGTGTCGTGCTACTCGATGAAGTCGACTCAATTCCAGTCTTCCACTCTGAAGAATAAAGGTTTAGTATGATTTTGTTTAAAATACAGCTAATTGTTCTGAGCTACCGCAGTAAAGGAAAATCAATGATAGTCCAATGAAATGTACATAGTTTTGCTTTCGCCGAATATTTCTGCTATCGCATCTTTAGGAGCAAATATCACAAGCTGATTTTTAGGTCCCACAAAAAAGATCCTGAAATATTTGACGGTAGCTCAAGAAAAATTTAATATTTCAGCAATGCTGCCAATGAAGAATTGCTGAAGTCGCTTCTCAAAGATCAAAAAGAAATACAAATTAAAGCTTTGATTGTAGAGAAAAATCACAGGTAATGTTCCTGTAAACCTGGTACCATATTTACAGGAACGTATCCCACTCAGGGGAAAACTTTTTCAGCAAAGCTTTGATATTGTAGAAAAAATTATGGTATTGTTTGGATCTCTAAAGTCGGCCTATATCAGCGCTTTATGTATAAAAGAATTACTGAGGGATATGTTTTAGGCATAGTTTATGCCGATTTTGTTCTAGTTTTCATACTGAGACTACCAGTGCGTTATCGTATCATAGGCTTTCCATTTGCTGTGAGAAATTTAATCATGCTGGGAACTGTTAAAATGGGATTTGTTAGCGGCATTAAAATATTTCTGAATAGGCTTTCAAGTTCTGTCGTAATTTTGATTGTTGTCATAGACTTTGTAAACAAGATAACAAGAAATTAGATGCTTACATAGTATATTAGGTGGTTCAGCTTTGTAACTAACGATGAGGTTAGGCAAAGGAGTCTGCAACCTCCTTTAAGCAGCATATTGTGCAGAGAGAGACTCCGCTGGTTTGGCCATATTGCCCGTATGGATAATTAGAGATTGGCGAATAGGGTTATGAACAGTTTACCTAATGGCCTCGGAAAGAGGGGGAGACCTAGGATGCGGTGGGCAAACAATGTCAAACAAGACCTTGTTAGAATTGGTGTGCAATGGCCAGATGTAGCTCAGGACAGATGTGCTTGGAGAACTAAATTGCACGGTCTGGTTGGACCTCCGTAGCCCATGGCTGCTTGAGGATGATGATGAGAAAATAAGCTGCACCTCCCATGTGATCAGCAAAAGAAGTTCGATTTAATGAAACATAACCTAGTCAATGACAGATTTGATTATTACGATTTTCCCTGTGCTCTTCAAAGCCAGGTATTTTGAATTTTTTTTGTTGAAACATAAACTGCTAGTTTTTAACTAATACAGACCTGGCATCATTTACTAAGAACAAGTGGTTATATGAAGTACTATGTGTTGTGCATCTAAAACATGAATCTTTAAAGACCCCAGTGTTAAGAGACAATATGGGTCTGAATTCATTTTCTGCTCTCTGTACTAAGTTACAGATCTTAGTTCATACCTCCCCCCCCCCCAATTTATCAGCATTGCATCACCACATGTTGCAATTAGCATACTTTGATATTTTCCCAGATTTCGGCAATTTGATAGATTCAAATTTATAACTCTCTACACTTATGCTTTTATAAAAATTTGCAAAAATATATTAATTGAAGGAGTAGTAATTTTATTAACCTTTTAATGTTAAGAAAAACCTGTCTTCTAAAATACATTGAAATCAGAAATATTAGATGGGGGGGGGGGGGAAACATTCGTCCCTTGTTTTTAAAAGTACCATTTTAAAATAACCAAAATTACTTCTGTGCCAAAATATTTGACAGTTACTATGTAGCATTAATATTTTTAGCCAATAACAGATCCCAACATGATTAATACACATTACGTAAAATGATTTCTGTTCCTAATGATTGCTGTGTTCTCTATTGAGTGCCATTAACCTCTTCTCTAATATTACTCTTCAGAGGTACTAAGCATCATCATTAATTTGTTACCTGGAGCATACACAGATTTATCTTCCCGAAATGCTTGAGTAAGGAAGTGTCTCGTGCATTTCCCATTCGGCTTTAGCCATGTGCCACAAACGGGCCGGTAGTAGTTCTCTGCTGGGGCCTGTGTCACTGCAGTGATAACTGACAACGAATATTTTTTGTGATCTCAATTGTAAGTAGAGTGTGCTGTTGTATTCACTTGTCTGTGATGCTATGTATGTAATATATATATGCATTTCTCTTTCTCTCCAACGGGCTACTTTGCAAGAGGGAATGTCTTGTATGTCTACACTGATGTTTCATCTCCGATTTAAGTGTTGCAGTTGTTTCTAACAAATGTGATCACTGTTGTGGTAATAATTTAAAATAATATTGTAAAATAATTGATTGATTAGAGCAATAAATCTTTCCAGAAGGAAAATGTTTAAATTTTGTGCCTACTCTCACTATACATTTTCAAAATCGGATACAGTTCACACTAGCAAATGAAAACAGCAGGTACTTGAAAAAGATGCCAAAAAGATTCAAAATTGGAAGTCACCTGTGACGAAAATGAAAAGCTCATTTACAGGAAGTTATCTCTTTGGCAAGCAGCTGCTTGGGAGGGGGGGGGGGGGTATTTTGGTCGTTGCTATCAAGTGTAAATTCTATGTAAATTGACTACTCATAAATATCAAACTTCAGCTATAGACCGCAACATTTTAAAGTTCATGTTAAAATATCTCTTAAAATATATAATTGCAGCAATGAATGTGATTTTTGACTTCTTTCAGCAGATTCCCCACGTTTCTGATTGATGGTGTAAATGCCCAATGTACAAATGCCGTTAAAAAAACTCGTAATGCCTCATCCATAACTTCATCACTAAGTAACTGACCTGAAGCAAACCATCCATACTAAAAATTATTTGACAGTGCAAAAATATAAATGAAAACTATCTGCGATCTTACCTTTCATTTGCAATACTTAAGACGGAAAAAGTTCCTAAAAGCTACTCCTGATTTCTACAGACTTTTTCATACAAGCACTCCCTACTAAGACTGAATTCAGGTTTAACTAACCACTGCCTTGAAGTTGTTAACAGAAAGTATGGCTACTGAAACAATAGCCAGCTTCCCAATCACTATGCCAGGAAGTGTTTTTCATTTATATTTTTAGTCACCAAAAAGCAAAAGTTGTCTAATAAATTGCTAGTGTGTAGTTCTCAAGCTGTTGTCTGACAACTTCTAAAGATCGACCACGTTAAAATTATCCCCCCCCCCTTTTTTTGTTGCGGAGGAGAGTGCATGATTTGAGGTAGCGTATGACATTCTTTATGTCACAAGCTTTGGGATTTACTCCGGATAGATGTGAAAACCCGTTACCTTCTGGTGGTGAAAAGTGCAAAGGGGGGGGGGGAGTAAAAAAAGTAGAATTCTTACGTCAGATGTTTTCATTTGTTGGTTGTGTTTTTCGGGGGTTAAATTTAATGGCCACTTACATTCCCTGTGTAACAAGCTTTCATTTAATACCCAACTTGTTATGACGGGAAAATATGAAGGAAGAAACCTTTTGACAAATGAACGAAAAGCAGTAGGAGGCAAAAACGTGACTGACATCTAAAGATACTTGTTGAAGGAAAAGACAAAAAATATTGTATTTCATTTTTACTATTTTCTCGTTAAAAAAATTCTTGCCTGATTTGATTTTCATCTACTCATTTCTTACTTTTCCAGTGTAGGATGTTACAGAACGAAATAATTTTTAATTGTTTTCAGTAGTTGGGTTGTTTTACCCCTCGGTGGAACTCTTTTCCACACAAGGTTAAATGGCAAGAAGGGGATCCACTGTACTGCTGGCAGGAAGAAACGTGAAGGCATCGACCATGTGCTCCTGCATAAGTGGCTTTAATTTGGTAATTATGAGTGTTATGAATACAGTAAAACCTTGGATTGCGAGTAACTTTGTTTGCGAGTATTTTGCAAGACGAGCAAATTTTTAAAATAAATTTTAACTTGATAAGCGAGCTAAGTCTTGTAATACGAGTAACATGTATGCGCATGTCTACCAACCGTCACGTTCGGTTTCAGTCGGTCGGTGTGCTTTACATATTTACTCAACATACGTACGAAGTATTGTTTATTTTCTTTCTAAACGTGGTTAATGAGTATTTTTTGATAACAGTACTGTAACCATGGCTCCCAAAAAGAAAACTGTTGAAAAAGAAAGTGATAAGAAGAAGAAAATGATTACGGTGGAAGTTAAGAAGGAAATCATCGAGAAGCACGCACGAGGTATGCGAGTGGTCGACATCGCAAGATTTTATAATAAGTCTACATCGACTATTTGCACAATATTAAAGAAGAAAAAAGAATTAAGGGGACTAGATGTAGCAAAAGGAGTCACGCGACTATCAAAGCAACGGCCACGTGTTCTGGAAGATGTAGAAAAGTTGCTTCTCGTGTGGATAAACGAGAAACAACTAGCAGGTGATACTGTGACGGGAAAACTGTATCTGCGAGAAGGCAAAGATTTTGTACGCCGACCTCATAAGTAAACTGCCAGATACGTCGATAAGATACGAAGAAGGCTTCAAAGCGAGCAGGGGCTGGTTTAACAACTTTAAGAAGAGAAGTGGTATCCATAGTGTTGTGCGACACGGAGAAGCTGCGAGTTCGGACGTTAAGGCAGCTGAGGCGTTCGCCACCGAATTTCCGAAACTCATGATTTCCGAGGGTTACCTACCACAGCAAGTTTTTAACTGTGACGAGACAGGGCTTTTTTGGAAAAAGATGCCAAAGAGGACTTACATTACTATAGAAGAGAATGCAATGCCTGGTCACAAGCCCATGAAAGACCGTCTCACCCTCTTGTTTTGTGCTAATGCAAGCGGGGATTTTAAAATTAAGCCCTTGCTGGTGTATCATTCCGAGAATCCACGAGCCTTCAAGAAATGCAAGGTACAGAACAGTCAGTTAAACGTTATGTGGAGGTCCAACAGCAAAGCTTGGGTCACTCGTATCTTGTTCGTTGAGTGGATCAATGAGGTCTTCGGTCCTACAATGAAAAAATACCTTTTAGAAAATAATCTGCCACTCAAAGTTTTGCTAATTATGGACAATGCCCCTGCTCATCCTCCAGGTCTCGAGGATGACTTACTGGAGGAATTCGAGTTCATTAAGGTGAAGCTCCTTCCTCCCAATACCACTCCACTACTTCAGCCCATGGATCAGCAAGTCATTTCGAACTTTAAAAAGCTTTACACCAAAGCATTATTTCAGCGGTGCTTTGAGGTAACTGAAGGAACAAATCTTACCCTCCGAGAATTCTGGAAAAATCATTACCACATCGTGAACTGTCTCAAGATCATCGATAAAGCTTGGAATGGGGTCACCAAGAGAACGCTCAATTCTGCTTGGAGAAAACTGTGGCCTGACTGCATTCTAGGAGATAACTGTGAGGGGTTAGCTCACGAAGAGGAACTGCCAGTTCTCGATGAAATTGTCTCCTTGGGGAAGAACATGGGACTGGAAGTGAATGAGGACGACATTCAAGAGCTGGTGGAGGAACATCGCCAGGAGCTGACCACCGACGAACTAATGGATCTGCATCGCGAGCAACAGCAAAAGTTTGTGGAGGAGATCTCGTGTGAGGAAGACGAGAAAAAGGAGGAGGAATCACTCACTTCAAATGAGATTAAGGATATGTGTAAAATGTGGGAAACAGTCCAAAATGTAGAAAAACACCACCCAAATAAGGCTGTGGCAATGCGAGCAGTCAACCTTTTTAATGACAATGCAATGTCACATTTTCGGGAAATTATAAAGAGAAGGCAGAAGCAAATGTCCCTTGATAGTTTCGTCGTTAGAGTTACACAAAAGGAAAAAGATTCCAGTGTTCCAAACGCAAATTAATTGTGTGTATTATTTTTATGTACCTATATGTATTCTTTTTATTTTGTATTAAACATTTTATTTGAATAAATTTTTTGTTGTGGAACGAATCATTGGGGTTTCCATTATTTGTTATGAGTTATTCGCTTTGATATACGAGTGCTTCGGATTACAAGTACGTTTCCGGAACGAATTAAGCTCGGTAACCGAGGTACCACTGTATATGGAACAATTGACTTTGCAAAATTTAATGTCAAAAATATTGTTTTTAAAATCCTTCAAAATAAAAAAAATTGCAGTATTGATGAGCAGTATTTTATATATTATAAATCCTGGATATAGGAAGAGTATAAAATATATGTAAACACTTAAGATAAAAAAAAGAGATACTAATAGGCAATAATACAACTGGAGTTAACTTCGTTAAAATAATGGCAACAAGTAATAAGGAATGCAACAACTGGAACCGCATTGAAATTCGGTAATCCAGCGGTGATGGCGATGCCATCGCCTGGCGGTCACTATGGGAGTTGCGCATCTGCACCTTCCTTTTTATGTGGCTACTAACATCTCATCCGACGGAGGGGAGCATTTACGGGCTCAACTGTGCTCTCTTTCCCCGACAACAGAACTGGAACCTGGGAGCTGCAGATTACAAAACTGGCACACTATTGACTGAACCAAACGTTATCCTAGTTATTCCAATACGCATCAGATAAGGATTGGCGATACTGAACGATCCTTCACGTAGCTTAGTTATTAAAGCAAAAGTACATGCTTTCATTGTTATAGAGCAGCTAAATGCTGAAAGTATAGTTCTCGGTACTCGCGAAATCCCCTACGCAAAACTCCCTATCCTCGGTCAGTAGGGGATACCGATGGTCTTGAAAAGGCTACCGTCCATCGGATGGGATGTTAAGCCAGGGAAATGTGTGCGAGAGAGATCCATACCCTGTGCACGTTAAAGAACACGCTGGATGGTCTTGATAGGAGGCTACCATCTCTCCCAACAGTAATCCAGTGGTTTCCTCCCCCCAATTTTCTCTGAGCCCTGGGACCCTTGTGACCTAAGCATTTAGCCCATGGTGTGGAAAAAAAGTACCGCTTAGAGGTGAAACGTATTGACAGGTTTCAGACTTCCTCACCTGATTTTCTGTACAAGTGCTTAACTACATGCCATCCTGGAACCAGTGAACTTCATCGACAGCCTTGGCAGTGGCATCTTGATCATCTTCAGTTAATCCAAGTCATCTCTGAAGAACTCCAGATGAGGGACATATGTACCTGCAATCCTTTCCTTATCCAGTATATAGTGGAAGTGTGCAGAGGACTTGCATCTGCTGATATTGCGATATGTTTTCAGTGGATCCCTTCACATAGGCTCCGATCTAGCAAAAATTAAAGGGGTGAGTAATCAAGCGATGCAGTCGAGCGGGGAAAAGATAAAAGGTGGAGCCAGCAGACTGGATTTCCATTACAGTGGAACATTTCTCCTTTCATAGAGGTTTCTAAAAAATACATGAAGTATGCAATAGTTTAATATTATTTGGCCTCCATTACCCCTAATAGCATTCTGCCTCCCCCTTCATATGTTGGTATCCCATGTAACGAAGAGCAGACCCAGTACTTAAAGGGCCATGTTCATAAATTTTTGTTTCACAGGTCATGAAGTAACTTCCCTTCCCAGTAGCAACAAGATCCTTGCAGCCAAGTTCTACTCTCCCCCCCTGTGAAATTCATAAATCTCCTGAGATCCCAGGAAATTATTTCATGGCCTCGATGTTCGAATTTCGTAGATCTCCTCCACACTGCACACTCTTGAAAGAATCAATAGTCCCAGATGCTCAACCTGTATTTTACTTGGTACAGTATTATTCTATATCCTTGACTGCAGCTGTTCTTCTTACAAAGATGCGAATTTTTAAATTTAGCTCCATTGGGATCACCGACTGCTCCATCTCTTCCATCCTTGGTACCAGAGTTGTTTAGAGCAGAGATGGGCAAACATTTCTCATTAGCGGGCCACATGAGGTTTTTTGAGAGTGCCCCAGGCGATATCCTTACTTATTGCATTGAACACTAATCTTACACATCCCACTTCCATTGTCGTCAGTAGAAAAAATATCCATAAACTATTAAATTTTCATTATACATGTTTAGCTGTCCCGTAGCCGAGTGGTTAGCGCGCTTGGCTATTGATCAAAGGAACCTGGATTCGAACGCCGGGTAAGGCATGGATGTATGTGTCGTTTTTCTGCTGAGGTCACCCCATCCTCACAGACCTACTATGGCGTATTAAACTGACAGGCTCCTGTCAGACCTCTGTGGCAAGCAGCTGCTTGAGCAGATATTTATTTTATTCTTTATTTATTTCAAAAAGAAACGTACTTTTTATAATTTTAGTGAAAAATATTGTTTTTATGTATCATGTTAATGCTCGCATGTGCATCAGCATGCAAATTACGTCACTAACCACTTCGAAAGATTTAACTTAAAAAAATAAGGAATAAGTGAGTTGTAATTAAGAAGATTTTGTGTGAAAGAAAACGTACTTTGTTTTAGTCTGTGCACTCTAGTATAATGAAGAAATGGTTTTAATTGATGTGTTCGCGGGAGGTTAAATAATTTTATTAGTGTGATCGTGTTAGTAAACTAGTAAAGGAAAAGAAGAATTCATCGTTTGTAGCGTAGGGATCAACTTCTGAAAAGAATTGTTCATGAGAAATCAGTTTACTTGGCTGCAGTTTTGGAGTACTTGATGACTAAAACCTTAGAAGGAAGTCATTTAACGTATAGTTATTTAGTTTGTTTAGGAATTGGTAAGGTTATTATCGCTAGATTGCAGGTTTGTTTACAAAAATGATTGTGCCACTTATCGAGTGTTGTAAAAAGCCTTATTTTATGCTTTGAGTGGAGATAGTAAGAATTATAGAGGAAACAACTCTTTATAGGAATAGTAATAAGGTGCTAAGTTCTTCTGAAGATTTATTTTCATGCTGCTATAGATTTATTTTAGTTGAATTAAGTTTATATAAATGTTTTATTCATACTTTTCTAATTACATTATTTTAGAATTATTGTTATTAGATACTATTTTTGAACTCACGCTCAATTTCCATCCGTTAAATTCATAACATTATAATTAGATAAAAATGAAAAGCATATTAATGGAAATTATCAGTGACTCCACATACAAATACCATTAATTAAGCTGCATTAGAAAAATCGGCATTTTAATCAAGAGCCAAGGAAAAAAAATTCAAATTTCGATGGAAAATCTGCAAAGGTATTTTTATATTGTCACAGTCCATGTTCTGTGGGATAAACTTAAGTTATCATTTTTTCCCCTCATGTTCAAGGACAAAACATGCCAGAAACTACATATTTGCAGGCACTCCTTTGCAAATTCGTCATCAAAATATTTTTTGTAATATTTTGATATTTTCAGCCATAAATTTCTCAAATGTTTTTTTTTTTCTATGTTGGCTTTGATAACATTCATAATTTTCTGAGCTCTCACTAGAATCTTGGTCCAGTTTACTCTAAACTTTTAAATCCTAATAAAAATTGTCTTAACTTAAACTGTTAAAATTTTTTCGAAGGAAATCCAAAATCCCTTGTTCAGGAAGTAGTTACCAGGTTTACCTATAAAAAAATAATATAATAAATACCCCCTCAAGCGGCTGCTTGCCACAGAGGTCTGACAGAAGCCTGTCAGTTTATGTGCCATAGTAGAGGGTCTGAGAGGATGGCAGGCCCTCAGCAGAAAAACGACACAGACAGCCATGCAGGCCTTAACCCGGAGCACGAACCCAGGTCCCTTAGATCAGTAGCCAAGCGCGCTAACCACTCGGCCATGGGACGGCTACAAACTATCAAAGTAAACTGTCTTACTTTAATGTGAGAGAAGAAAACAACTTTCATACATAGTTGCATAAACATGGCTTATAGTGTGGAAAACGTGGAGCATGATAAAGTAGCAATGCATAGTAGAAATGTCGATTGCAAGATTTTAGATGCCTTTTGGAAATTGGTTGAAACAGAAAAACAAGTAAGACTAAATGCGTCTGTTTTTATTATTGATGCATTATCCCAAAAACAAGAAGAAATCCAGGTAAGATTATAAGATCTAAAGTATGTGTAACACTGGGCTTATAACGCTATTTCTTTATATTCAAACGAAAGTAACTCATATTATTAAGTGCCTGTTATAAAAGTTAGTAGATTTTCTTTGGGTAAGCGCAAAGTTCCGATGTTGATTAGGTGAAAAATATATAAACGACCATGTGCACAATAAGTACCTTGTGCTTACTGTGTATAAAAATAAATAAATAAATACCCCCTCAAATGTATAATGCACATTTTTTTTGAGTAAGGGGAGGAGATATTTTTAGGCTATGCTAATTGAATTTTTATTTTTCCCATTTTCAAGGGGCACAGTTATTTTCTAGAATGGTTGACAGACATAGTTTTTTTGCCATTTAAGTGGTATTGTGCATTGTACAAAACTGTGATTGAACCTAAGAGTTTAAATCTGCCGATATGGTCCTTGGAATAGAACCCATGACTTGGTGGATCTAAGACTACTTTTCTCTGATACAGCTGATTGCACGACTATTGTGCAAGTAAGATAAATCAAAAAGCCCATCAGTGCTGATGCAAAGTAGAACTGACTGTAATACTGTTGCAGTTGAAAAATGGTTTATAAATATAGCCTTTATGTTACCCAACCGTGTATTATATAATTTGTGGGCTTTGAACATTGGTGTCAAATGGAGATCCACAAATTTATATTAAATGTAAACAAACCAAAAGATATATTTTTTTTACGCAACATAACAAAACGGTCCTTTTCGTTGATTCCCACAACCCCCAGATCATAACCCAAATGGGTTCCTAGAAAAAAAAATTTTTTTTTTTCATTACCATGGTAATGATAACTCGCTTTTACGTCAAATGCAAAAATATCATTACCATGATAATGGTAATTTCCATTGTAAACAAACACGAAGTAAAAAAAAGAATGATTCCACTAAAAAAATATCCCTCACAACCACAAGTTACTAAAAAAATTAAAATTATCAAAAAAAAAAAAACATAAACAGAGAAACTACAGGACAACATATTTGCCTTCCCATATACTACAAATTCCTGAAATATCCCCCCCCCCCTCTTTTCCCAATAGTTAAAACGTTTCACAAATATATTTCACAAATTAAACTAATAAATCCAGTTACACATACAATAATTAACCTAAATAAATCATCAGAATTAATGAAATTGAACACCAATCTCAAAACCAAGAACGTCATCGACAATGCATTACCGACCGGCATTATGAAAAAAAATCCCAAAACTAAATAATCTCAATGGTGATAACACATGCCAAACAGCATAAAAATCAGAAACAGTGCACCATTGACGGAATTATAAAAAAGCCCCTAAAACTAAATAATCTCGTCGGTGATAACACATACCAAAAGGCATAAAAATTGAAAACAGTGCACCGCCAATTGAATTATAAAAAAACCCCCAAAACTAAATGTCTTTGCAAACAACACAAACCGAAAAACTTGAAAATCAGAAAGAGGGCACCGTCAACCGAATTATAAAAAGCCCCCGAAACCAAATAATCTCATCAGAGACAACAACAACAACAACAAAAAAAAAACTTACAGATCAAATAAACCTCCCCTAAATTATTGATTAGCTTTCCTGACTCCATCAAAAACTGCCATTTCTTCCCACACTGATAATTCTACAATACCCATAATTTCTACATCAAAAAGCCACCAAGTGCTTCCACATATTAATAAGAAATCATATAAATAACTTTAAAAGACTCCTAAATATGTAACAAAATTAATAAATCACTATAATTCACTAATAATTACCATACTACATGTAACTACTAAAAATCACTACTATAATGAAATACACGTGTTTGTTACTACCGCCATGTTATGTCCTACACAAAGAAACTATCTCCTAAAACCCTAACATCCCATAAAAACTCTCATTTTTAAAGCTTAATTACCCCACATTATAAACTTTTGCCATTTTCTTCCACTCACAACAAAACACATACTACTACACCATACTAAACACAAAAAAATTTAAAATAATTCTATCTGGTGAACCACTCCTCCCTTCCTTTTCAAATGCCCCTCACTCCAAACAACTTACAAAAACATTCCCCCCTATACAGACATAAAAAGCTACTGAACTCCCACTTCCAAATGACATGACCATAATATTACAAAAACAGTTCACTAATACTTTCACCAACAACCCTCCTAGTATTAAATAATTTCAATTCCAAAATATCTTCAATAACTTAATATTTATCATTTCTTAATGAAATTACCAAAAAAAACTTATTAATTTTTCGTATTCTAGCTATCACTAAAAATCCCTCATTAAATATACGATACATACATACTTACCTCTAACTGAATACGCATCTTATCTAAACGAATTATAAAGCAAAAATGGTGAAAAAAATCAAACTTAACTTCACACTCCCATCAAATCACACACATAACGTGACTCCATGTTACCCACCCAAAAGAAACAAAAGAGCCATAGGCCACGAACAACCAACAGTTACATTTCTGTCATACTTTACACTTTGATGTCATACGCCACTTGGGAAGTGCCATCTGTTGGCTGAGGATCAAGTAAACTATGCTAACTGTTATTTCTATTTGCACAGTCCTAATATAATAATAACAATCACTATTAAATTGTTTTTATTTGTGCATTATAACACAACATAGTGCCACTGTAAAATAATACATTAAAAGTGTATAACCTTCACAATATTGCTTACACTTACAAGTGGCCATATTAGAAATAAAGTTTCACTCTGTGCTTTTTAATGTGGTCATTTTTAATAGCAGTTCTTGCTATTTATACATAGTGGGATGTTTTTTCTGATTGCCATAAAGTTTTTTTTACAATCTCTGTAGTATGTAATGAGATGGGTAGAGACTGTAAGGAGAGTTTCTTTTTATAGTAAATATGCAGATTACCAGTTACTTAGAATTCAAGAAATATTTTTGTGGAAGAAATGAGTTTTGCTGATGAATAGGACTTGAATCCATGCCTCCCAGTTACATGCCAAGTGTTCTTGACTACTTATCTATCACCAACTCTGTCATTTATCCACAGATTGTGACATTTTAAATCTTGATCATGTTGCTTATGACACTATCTATGATTTGGAAATGCTAACTGTTAATACATCTCAACTCACAGTTTGATCTTATGTAGACATGCTCTTTCAAGAGATGATTCTTAAATGCAAACTATTTATCTAACCCATGAAATTCTATGCACCATTGCTTTAAAGGTATACTTTTTTTCCCTATCAATGGCAGATACTTTTGTTTAGTGTTTGATAAAACTGTAAGACTTAAAAATAATATGAAACACAGCATACATCATTATAATATAACAAATCATTGAATATGTATAGAGAGGAAAAATTGTTATTAGCAGGAACACTGGACATGTTATCAGGAGGTCATGGGTTCAGATTCCACCTGGCTAATGACATTTTTCCTCTATATTTATTTAACATATCCCTAACAAGTAATATATTACCAAGAAGTAAACAAATGATTATGATTGATCTCATATGAGCCAACTTGTGACATTCCAAAATAATGTGTTCAACAGAATCTGGAACCAAACTACATGTACCACAACTGTCTGAGATCTGAAGGAATTTGCTTAAACTTAAGGTTTGTTTCTAATGCTCTGGCTTTACACAGCAGGAAGCTGCTGGGGTATTATCAAAATAGCTGACTTTTGTATATTTTTCCTTTCTACTACAGGTTCCTGCAAGGCTCAATTTCTTTCCAACCTGACTTTTCAAGATTTCTTGGGATCTTCTTTTTACTTCTTTCCTAACAGCTCTTTCCCAACCAGAAATCAAAAAGGAATTCCAAACATTAGGTATCTTGTTGTACTTATGATTAAGAGGTAATGTTCTCTTAAACCATTTGGTATTCCTAACTCTTGGTGCCAGACACCTTTCAAGTTCAAAAACCTTCTTGACCAGCATTTCTTCTAAGTTAGACAACCTGTAACGCTACAAAGAATTGAAATACTTTTAAAGTTTATTAAGTTTTGGACCCTTTGTCTGATCCAATTATTTTCATGCTCCAGATAGCTGAGTCGGGCGCCAGGCAATTTGACAAATTGCCAAAAATAAAGTTTAATTAGGGTTTGAATTACCAGCGAGCGTTAATGAGTAAGAATTCAAAAATATTAAATGATTGTCAAAATGTAAAGGTTACTTCTATTCAAAACAATTAACGTTGCTCAAGAGAAAAAAATTTGTAAAGATTCAAAAGGTTTATATAACAAACAATTTATTTCCAAAAAGCACTCACCAAAACTTCAATAAAGAAGATACTACATCATTTCTTACTACAAACATCTTCAACAAAACTCCACACTAAACTCAACACCAACTCCACTCACTAAACTGACTGTGACTAACATGTCACCAGGTTATAACAAGAGGCTACAGAGCCCGCATGTGTCATGTTGCACGCCGGGAAAGACATCTGCATAAATCGACGAGTGGCGCAAGCTATGATGCAAGAGTGGGCGTGTCCTTGTACACGTGCTTTAGTGGGTGACAATTGAAAGTTTGGAGTTGCACATGCGCAACTCCTAACTCTTGGAAACGAGCACTGTGGTGCCAAAAATGAAATAAAAATCTCCAAAATGATAAATATAACGTAAATTAAGCAATACTGGTTAAGGTAAAGTAAAAGTGAATGAGGGGGCATCACAAACCTCCCATAGAACAGTAATATACTCTCTGCTTCACAGCATTCAAAAGTGCTCCAGCTAATCTCCCCTTGGATAACACAATTTGGTACCAAGAAACTTGAATTTATGGCAAATTGACCAATATTCTTTTGAGCCTCAAGAGAATTCCTAAGCTCCTGGCTTAGTACTAAAACTGTATTAACACGTCAAGGCTGGTACTGCAACACTTTTACAAAGTATTCGTGAGACTTCAAAATGATTGTAGGAGAAAATTGCCTTATTTTTCTGGTATATCTTTGCAGCTTCATTTTAAGGATCTGCTCCTGTAGATAAAGGAAATCTTTTCCTGTGTTAAATAACACTCTAGGGTATTTTATTTCTGACACCAGATTAACTGTATTTGGACCAAACTGAAAACTCCCTATCATCTTTGTGCAGTTGAAGACTAATACTGCACTTTTATGAGAAATAAATCTCAGGAAGGATTTAACTCCAAACTAGTATTTCTCTTCAAAGATGGACTCTAAATTAACTCTAGATTCTTCAAAGACAATAATATCTGCAAAGAAAATAGCAAGAACACAAAATGTTGAACTAGGATTCAAAATATCTGGAAACTTTAGTCCAAGATTAGTTTGCAGAAGTTTGCCTTCTAGGTCGAAGATAAATCAAGAACAGAAGAGGCGAAAGAGGGCAACTTTGTTTAACACTATGATTGCTCATTACTTTGTCCGATTGAATTTTATTAAATTTGTAGATATATGAGCATTTATTTGGGACATACATCTTCAAGAGCTGAACAAAATCATTTGGGATTGCCAACATTCTCATCCTTTTTCATAACATTGATCTGTCAGTTGAATCATATGCCTTTTCAAAGTCAAGACCAGCAACAAATAATTATCGCCAGAATTATTATAGCATTGGATAATTTCTATGAACTTAAACCATCTTCCACTCTCCAATTTCTTCGAAAGCCATATTGCAGCTCACCTAATTTAGTTTCCTCTAACCATCTCTCAAGTCTATCTTTTATAATTGACATGAACATCTTATAAATGCAGGTGGAGAGTAGATTCAACTTTTGAAGTCTGACCTTTCATCCCCAGAATGACTATGTCAAATGCTTATACATAGCTTTAATAATTCATACAGTGTTCATAACGAAAACATGGAATTGGAGCTTACAGAATGAACTACCCTTCCTATTCGCTTGTATAATGGTAAAGAAAGAAAGGCTTATAGTTTATGTAGTCAGTGAATGCGGAAGCTGCTGTTAGTCTGATTCATATAATAGTGATTTTTGTATTTTGCTTTGCTCTGAAACTTTAACTTCAATATTTCTGACAACCATTATTGGAGACACACAAGGCAATACTACATACTCACTTGAGTTGCATAAGAGTTGTGTATAGATTTAGTAAAGCTTGTAGTGACTGGTTTAGAATTTGTAACTGGAGTTAGATTATGGTAAAAGAATCTTGATGGTAAAAAGATTTTGAAAATATTTTACTCAGATTTAAACTGAGAATTTTGCTTTGTTGGTGTGGCAAATGCTGAGTGCTTCAGCCTGATCCAAGTATATTTGGATGCAGTACTGAAGTGGTTAAGTAAGTATATGAGCTGTAGGCTCTGATTTTCTGTTAGCTTAAATTGACACAATTAGTTATGCCCTGAACAAAGTTTATATAACATTACATAAACATGTGAATTGCTGTTGCCTTTGCTCAAATATCAGGGCAAATAGAGTGTCGTCAGTAGCCAGGAGTTTCTGTCTAGAAATTTATTGGGAGACTGTGGATGAAATTTTAATGTTTACTAATGCATGAATGTGAACATTTCTTTTAATCTTTTTAACTTTTAATGGAATTAGTGTAGGAAGCCCCTCATTGGAGGCTAATTTCACCATGAACTTACAACACCTTGAATGATTTGAATTGTACATTAAGAAGCATAAAATGTGGCATAATGCAAATAAGCTGAACTTTTTTCGGTTAACGGGACGCCAGTCGTAATTGTGTGCCAACCTTCGTATCCAGTGAATCTGTCGTCCGCATTATAAAAAACTCCCCGATTGAGCGGAGGCCAAGTGAGAACGAATCAGTAAAGTGTTTTTTATTCGTTAACTGAAAGGTACCAAAGAGAGTAAAAGTCAAAAAGTCATCAAAAACTAGATATCACTGACATCTGTTAACTTCACTGAAATGGATTTGACAAGTAGTAAAGTGAAATACTAGTATTCTAACTCAAATTGGACAAGTTCAAATAAAAAACACTTTACTGATTCGCTCTCACTTGGCCTCCGCTCAATCAGGGCATTTTTTATAATGCCGGCGACAGATTCACTGGATACGAAGATTGGCTTACAATTACGACTGACACCCCATTAACCGAAAAGTACCCTTTTTTCTAGTTTACAATATGATTCCAATAGAAATTTCTTGCTTTTTACAGGATTGAATTTTAGTTGCAGGTATTGACAGTATTTCAAGTTAGTATAACAGTTCTGTGTTATAAAACTATGCAATTATAAAGGTTTTATATATTTTGTTATAATATATTATTTTGTTAAATGTAATTTTTATAAATTACTTTCCATTAATTTTTTTTGTTTTATTAATGTTCCATGTTTGTAAACTTATAATAGAATTTTGGGTTTTAGGAAAAAAATACAGAACAATGCCCAGAACTATCATACTGTGTAAACAGGCTTGTTAAAGGAATAGGATCCTCCCGAAAAGCAGCAAGGCAAGGTTATACACTTGTTTTAACTGAGGTAACTCATCTTTCCTCTTGATCTGAGAGTTAGTAATAATTAAAATTTATTCTGCTATTGCATCAGAATTTTTAAAAATTGGTGTAATCAACTTGAAATGCCATCATTTGCTTCCTAAAACTATATATAAGTGAAGAGCTGTGAGATTTCCAGATATATTATGAAATTTTGCTTCTTATTTTAGCATTTGAAATATTAAAGGTATTGCATATATAACCTAAATAAATACCAGTGACATGCCTACCACATGACAATGATGAAAAGGATGCAAAATTCCTGGTGTGAGAATTATAATTTGTGGAAAACTGAGATATAATAATATTTTTGAATATTATTCAAATATATATTGTAGTATTTGTAGTGAACACAGAATATGGACATTGTGTGGGACTGATGTCTATATTGTTTTGCTGTATTAAAGTGTGAGGAAATTTGTTATGGTGTGAAGGAAGGTCATGAATCAGATGAGGAATCACTTTTTTTAAGTATACTCTGTTTATATCTTGATATTAAGATTAATGCACTGTTGCAATTAATGCATCCATAAAATTTTTAATGTTGTAACATATGGTTAATTTTAAACATTTAAAAATAGGCAGTGAAATTTTAAAAGGTAGTTAAAATCCCAGTTATTTGACATGTTTGGGGTTAGGGTAATGTCAACTACAAGAACTGGACTGTTATGCATGTTAACATTCAAAATATACTGGAACAATGATTAAGCAAATTTTTTCATAAAATTATTGTGTTTTATTTGTTTTATTCATTTTGATACAGTTTTTTAATGCTGAAAATGCATAGCATTATGAAACCACAGCCTTTTAGAAGGTAAAATTCTTAGTTAGTTAGGACTGAAATTTTCATGCCTAAGTTCACTTGAGCCAGATCTGTTGCAATAAGTTATTGAGTGCAAGGCTGGTTAGAGGAGAAAAAAAATTCTGGCAGGGGCCTGTCAATGTAATATGTTTAGAGAAGATCTGTAAGGAAGGTGAGACCTCAGCAGAAAGAAAACACATTAAATGGAATCCATGTTTATCCAAAGCACAAACCTGGTTCCCTCACTACTCTTCTCATTACTAACTTATTTTCTGAATTATGCAGTGAAGTTCCATCTAATAGTCAATAAGCATTTGCATATCTGTAAATAAACTAATATTTATATTCATTCTATTATTCCACAGATATTAACAAAATTCAGTGATGAGCATCCTGCTCCCCCTCTCCATGTGACAGATTTTCTTAAAGGCTGCATTTTTTTTAATTTTGAATATTTTATTCTGTTGTTATTTCTGTTTTTTATTACTTAATATGGTATTTGTTCTACAGTGAAAAAACAAAGATATGCAACATCTGGAATTTAGTAGGATATTGACTTTTTATATTGCAACACTAAATGATCTGTCAGTTGTCAACTGTATATTTTGTTTGAAATTATTCTAAAATCACTGTGCAAGGGTTTGAAAATGAGTTGATCGTGGAAAATCTGTCTGAAAATGGAAGTAGTCAGAAAATAGGAATGGGAGTCAATTTGCCAGATTTTAAGTGACAATGAGAATGACTGTGGGAAGTGTTTGAAAGGGATTATAGTCTGATTAAGAAAGAGAAAATATGTCCAGGCCTGTGAATATTCCGCTGATTATTGTTAGCTTTGTTAATGCTTCAGTAAATGACTAAGCCAATTTGATTAAACTAGTCGAAAGATCTGACAGAGAGTATATAACTACCTAGGCAGAATAGAAATTTGGCAAATATTGTGTACCAGCAGCAGGTATAACTAATGTGAGACTTGTGAATAACATGATGATAAAAAACTTTCAGAAACTGTACATATCATTGCCTTCCATGCTAATGAAGAGACTGATAGGAAGAATTGTCATCATTAGTAATAGTTATTATCAATGGCACTAATTATATGAAGATCATGCTATAAGTTTCATTGTGCTAACAGTACATTTTTATCATAGGGTGAACATTTGATCTCAAAAGAATTGCTAGATCTTAAAGCTTATTTAATTTCTGAGAAACATTTTGTGGATTTTCATGACCTTAGATACTTAAGTTTCATGGGTCATTGATCTGCATCACAGAATAACTTCTGTTTTGTGATAAAAGAATTGCCAAATCTAGAAGTTTGAATTTTTCTTTAAATCTATAAGGTGAATTGCCCCTTGATACATATTTTTTGCATATTTTTTCATTTCTGTATCGTAGTCAGAAGTGACATTATCAATCACTTCGTTACTCTCACAACAGCCAATACGTGTAATTTCAATTTAAAGCTTTCATTAGGAAATCTTCCTCTTAATTTTTTTTAACTTTATTCTAATTTACAGGTTTTGAAACTGTTTCCTGCTATATCTGTGAAAGAAGTGCTTCAGCTAGTTGAAAAACACCTACCAATAACCAATAAGCAGGTAAGAAATTTGTTTTTTCTCTATTCAAAATAAATGCATAGTAAGTTATTAATTTCAATATTAATAAACAGTAATTTTGTACTTATGTGATATTTTTGAAATAAATTAAGGTATTTAAATGTTTGCCAAAAGTGTTAATTTTAGTATTTGCATTTCTAAGTAAATCCATTGTCCATTAAAAAAGTATTCTGTAAAATAGAAGTTGAACTAATGTTCATCATTTATGTTTGGAACTTTCAGATTAATTAAGATAAGGGTTGATTACTCTGCAAAGGGGCTATTCACTCCCAGTAGCAAATTATTTTTATATTTAGTGGTTGAGGTAGCTTTAGCTCTGCCAAAAAAAAAAAAATCAAATCATTATTGAAGGAGATTGTCTTGCATTTGTGACAAAGGATTAAAGCATAACACTACAGGGGGACACAACTTTATAAATTTTGGGACACAACTTTTATAATGAATAAAATTATTCTATAAAAGAATAATTTTTTTAGGTGGCAGCATCTGATTCCTAAACCTATCAAACTATCTTATGAAAATAATCATATATTTATTTTTTGTGCCAGTGATGCCAGTCGAATCCCTGCCTCCCAGTTACATGACAAATGATCTAACCACTAAGCTATCACCAGCTCTATCATCTATCCACTTAGTTGTGACTCAAATCTGGCTACCTTGTCACATGGCGCCATCTATGATCAGGAAAGGCAACTTATCTAATTTTGCTCAAAATATAGATGTTAAATAAGGAAGTCACTTATGCTAAAGCATTACTAATGCAAGAATTAATAAATAATAAATTCACAGATTACCTGTTGACATATAAATCAAGAAATAATTCTGTCTAAATAATCTGCAAATGTGATCATTTGTTACTTACATTTATTATCTTTTTGCATGATACTTTGCATCATATGCATGACATTCCTTCTGGGTAGGGCAATTTTTTTTATGAGTATTTAAAAATAGCCATACTCTTAGTGTTTCCATATTGGCATTTGGGACAAAGATTTAAGTAGTTATGTCAATGGAGATTTCAGATGTCAGCATATATACTGCTCACAAAAATTAGGGGATATTTTTATCGCTTCATATTCCTTTTGAAATATCCCCTAATTTTTGTGAGCAGTATATATTTTATTGTCTGTTAAATATACAGTTAGTGCTCTTAAGTTATATTTGTCAGTGTTCTTTGGCAGTGAATTAATAGTGTCAAAAATTTATTCTTACTGTACACCTTTACTTGTTACAAAATATTTTATTATGTCTACTTTTTTGTTGCATATATAATTAATTTTGATAAAGTTTTTTTTTTGTAATCTTAGCTGCTTTGGCATACAAAATAGGATAAAATGAACTTTTTCCATATATACAAAAAACTTTTTTTATAGGAAAAATGTAACATGGTCATAGGCAGATTGCTAACATACAGTGCAGTGATTAGATCGGGAAGATTGAAAGATGATGCACTACATTTGCCTATGGTAGTTATGTCTCTCTACAAGCTGTCACAGAGTAGATATTACATCCAGCTAGCTTCTCAGAGGCTCATGGAGGACTTATTTTCTCAGGTAATTGAATATTTCAGTGAGAAATAGTTTGTATATGTATGCATCAAGTTTTATAACTAAGCACAGATATGACTTTTGCATTGAAAGATAATATAGTAATGTATATGTCCCACAGCTAAGTAAATTTAATAGTTTGAAAAAACACTGATTTGAAACACAAGGACATTTATAAATACACATGGGTTAGATAGAAATATGAATGGTTATGTATTAATAGTAAATATGCAAGCCTAAAATACTAGTTGATACAGGAAACTGGGATTGGGTCATTGTTAAAAGTAACTCAAGAAATGCACAAAGGCTAAAAGAATTTGCTTTTTTACACTGAGGCACTGATGAAAGATTCAGAAATAGTAAAAGTTTATCAAGGTAGGTAGCTTAGTCATTGAGGAAGAGTAGAATCACTTTTTACCTGTCTTCCTGTTGCTTTTGGCTTTGACATTTGTCGTTTGGTCAGTTTGTGGATTTGAAAAAAAGTTGGAGTAACTAACAGAAAAACTCCATCTCTAAAAATGACTCAAAAAACTGTGACTACTAACATCTTCCTTCACCACCTTCCTACTAACATCTTCCTTCACCACCTTCCTACTAACATCTCCATACTGACTCCTACTACATGCTCTCTCTGCTCTTAATTCCTTCTAACTCTGTGATCTAAAATCATTAGATACATGCGGCATACAATTTGGCACTTGTCTGTTGCACGCCGGGAAACATTTGCATAATCTGATGATTGTGCTAACTATGACACAAGAGGGGTCATGTCAATGCGTGCATTAGCAGCTGACAATCAAAAGTCGGAGTTGCGCTCCTTCTATGGCTCGGAAAAGATAATTGTTTTTAGTCCAAAATGAAATAAATTCCAAAAGGATAAATATAACATAAAGTAAAACTAGTTAAGGAAAAGTAAAAATGAATGGGTGGACCATCACAGCCCCATGCTTTCTTCTTCCCTAAAAAAAGGGGAATGTGAAACTTATTCTTAAGCTATATCTCCAGAATGCAAAGGCAAAAGTAGCAAGCTATATGTCAAATGAAAGCTTCTGATGCAGGGAATGTCCTAGATATGAAAAATTGATCCCCACATGTTTTTTTCCCCTGTAAAAAAGGGGAAAAATATGAAAATGATGTCCCCCTATATCTCCTGAATGCAAGTGTGGAAAGCAACAAGCTATGTGACACAAATATAAGCTTGTGACATGGAGAATGTCGTAGGCTATAAAAATTTTGACCCCCCCATGCTTCCTTCCCCCTTAAAAAGTGGGGAACTATTGTTCCACTATATCTCCAGAGTACGACTGCCAAAAGTAACAAGCTATACCTCAAATGAAAGCTTCTGATATGAGGAATGTTGTAGGCTATGGAAAAATGACCCCCATGCTTTCTTCCCTCTGAAAAGGGGAGGGGGGAATATAAAAATGATTGTTCCCCTGTGTCTTCTGAACATGAGTGCAGAAAGTAACAAACTATGTGTCAAATAAAAACTTGTGATGTGGAGAATCATAGTCTATACAAAATTGATTCCATACTTCCTCCCCTAAAAAATGGGAAATGTGAGAGTTGTTCTGCTATATCTTCCAATCACACTAATGAGTGGGTAAAAAATTTGGCTATAGGAGGTTGACTTTCATACACAAGTTATTAGAGTTTATGGGATTATATGTTGCTCTCATCAAAACTCAGTTTTTTTGCCAACTCTACACTTCTGCATGACCTTTGCTTATAAGTTACTATAATGAATTGTTGATTGATTGATGACTTTTGTGTTTACAGTCTTAGTTACTGTATATATTCAATAAGTTTTGCATACTCTGTTGGAAGGAAAAATAAATATGTTGTATGTTGCAAAAATTCTAATAATACAAAAATTTAAATTATATCTAATCAATTTCTTATAATAAAATATACAGTTGCAGTCAGTTGTCAGTTTCTCAAGGAATTACTTAGCAAGAGTTCTATTATTATTGTTCACTACAAAAGACAACGTAGAAATAGGAATATTTTTCTATTTTGTACATTTTAGTGCAGAAGAATAATGGAGCTGTCTTTTTATCAGTGTAATACTGTAGTATATCACCTGTGCTTAATTTTACATATATATTTTGTCTGTGAAATTTAAATGTGCTCTCTTTATATTATTTCTTACATAAACCTACAGTTGAATGGATTGCAATTTAAGAATCATTTGTGGATTAATCTGAAGAATGATCTTTCTTGTGGGTGGAAAACCTGTACTCCTCACATACTTTGGTTGCTGCTTTTGTGTCAGCGTATGTTTCCTGTAAGTTTTTATAAACTTTTGTTCACAAAATTATTGATTATAACTGAAGAATTTGTTTATTGGAAAAGTATTTTTCTTTCTATACTTAATATGGACATACTTTGTATGTCATTAGCTCTAATTGTGGCAGTGATCAGTTAAACCTCACTTCAGGCTTAGTAGGATATGTCTCTTGTATAAGAAAGTGAATAAAAGCTAGGAGTAGCTTCTAGGATTTTTCTCTGTCCTAATTGTTGCAAATCTTAAAAAAGAACTATTGGTGGCTGCTACATATATCCAATTCTAACATTGTTTTTTTTTTGCCCCCCCCCCCCCAAAAAAAAAAAAAAAAAAAAAAAATTTCTGAGTGGCACTTTTTGCACACAGTTGCCAATGGATAAGGATTCCAAAAATTCAGAGAAGATTGGGAAAGGGGACCCACTGGACAGCTATTAGGAGAGAGAGATGGAAGCTTCTCATCGAAGCCATTCAGCATGTTTTTTAAAACACACGTGATATGTTTCTCCTGCATATGGGACCACTGCTTTATGTCCCATCTGATGGATGGCAGCCTTTCCAACCCATTGGTGTCCCTTTTCTGACTGAGGGCAGGGTGGGGGTTTGGTAGAAATAAATATCAGTGCTGTCACAGTTAGAACTCGAACTTGGGAACAACAGATTATGAACCTGGTACTCTATCAAGTCCCCCTGCCACCTAGTTATAAGAGAAATCTCATAAGCATTGTTATAGCAGTTGGTAGATGTATTGTTAGAGTATATGAATTCTTGACATCTCATTCAAACACTAAACTATCTACCTTCCTGACAGTCAGTACAGTTAAATAGCACCAGAGCGTAGTGTGAATCATCTGATATAAAATGACAGCACAATTTTATATGACTCTTAATCTGTAACATTCACCTCACAGTTGTTCAGAGCTTATCTGAAATGTGTTCTGAATTGGCCATTGGTAGCTATGGCTGATTCAGATTATGGGTATAGCTTCTGTGGCCAAATTATGGCTGAGTGGCTTTCCACTTTGATAATGGTACGTACTTAGTGATCTACCTGTGGAATTTTTTTTTTTGTGTTTTCTTACATAATAATGTGCATGTATTTTTATTGTTAGTACTTCAATTTTTGATCATAATAAAACAATTTAAAAGACTAGCACATATTTTCCCCCTCCCCAACATTTTTTTTTATTTTGAAGTTTCAGGGTATACAATACTTATAAAAAAACTTTAAATGCACTTTTTTTTTTTAGAATTTTAAATTATTGAATTATATACTTTTTACTGCAATTGGAGTGTTTTTATTTTATGGAAAATTTAGAAATATGGTTCGAGCTAGCAAACACACAAGTAGCTCTGCTGGTGCAGTAACTAGCTCAAGCCATTGTGATAGTTAAGGCCAAAGGGTTCCATAGTATATACATTTATGTTTATTGCACAAATAATATAGTAGTTAATATCAAGGAGTTCCTGTAGCATCAGGAGCAGTACTACTAGCTTCACAGTCTTTGAACCAAATTCTTGTTTTCTTATGAAAAATTTCCAGTGTTATTTTTTAATAGCATACTGTTTTTGTGGTACCATTTTGATAGGTGGGGATGAAATTTTCAAAATGTTGACCTGTAAAATGCAAAGTATTGAACATATTACAGAATAAATCCATTTACTTCTGTAAAATATTGATATTTTCACCCACTCTCCTCTTGTGCATTAATAAAAGCATCACATTCTGTGCCATCATTTTTAGTTGATAATTTGCTCTCATTATAACTATCTCCACCCTCTAAACCATCTGATTTGTTCATCTCTTGAATCTGTAGTCATTGCTTTCTTCATTTTCAAAAGGAAAATATATCATTCAATTCAGAGATTTTTCCAATTATGCTACATGGTGTTTTCGCGAAGAAGGATTCTCCCAATCATACTACAATTGAAGAAGCATGAAAATTAAATATTGACTGCACAATTAGCCACTCCTGCGAATCTGTATTTCACTCTTTTATGAAATGCATTAATAGTAAAATTGTAGGAGCATAAACTAAGAGTCAAATAAATATCTCTATACACAATAAGGACAGGTACAACATAAATTGGTCAAGTTGCCTTGCACGTGGTATGAGTGGTTACAGCAGTTAGTTGGTTAATATCACTTAGAGAATTTTTATCTATGACTGTGGTGAACTATGAAATATCTTTCTCTATGGCACTAAATACGTTTTTTTTCTTGGTTTATATAAAAAGCCATATGATGGTTCTGCTAATTGAATCCTTTCACAGCCCTTGTTAAGGGAAATCTTGATGGGTAGCTTGGGACATCACTGATCAGAGCAACGTATGTTATCAGGAGATCATAGGTAATGTCTCAGCCAGCTCAATACATTTTTTTACTAAAAAAACCTGTAATTTTTGTCATTTTATAAATAATATAAATATAATTCAACATTATAACTGTAATATTAATATAATTCAAGAGCAGAATATTTATTTTACTTTTAATAATTTATATAAATTTTTTGTTATTAAAATTTTCATGTAGAGAACAGTTACTGCAAAGTTCTTAAAGAAACACTGGGAAAGTGAAGATATTTTTTGTAATATAAACTTGGAGCATATAAAAAATATTATAAAAGTAAGTATATTATGTACCATTTGTTTCTGCAAATTTTTAATATTTCAGTTTTTAAACTTATGTTAAATAATAAATAATTATGTTTAATAATAATAAAACCACTAAAAGAAATAAGTGAAATAAACATATAATGCTATTATATTTTAACATCTAAAGCTTGGTATAACTTGGTGATATATTGTAATTAGATTATTTTTACATTGTTAATGAAATGCATAGCAGATATAAAGATTCCTGGGGCAGGGGTGGCTCAGTCAGTAGCACTTGTAATCTGCAGTTCCCAGGTTCGAGCCCCAACTGGGTGAGCATTGAGATTTATCTCCACAAAACTCCTCGCCCTGCCCACCATCAGTAGGGGACACCAGTGGAGTTGGAAAGGCCGGCGTCTATTGGATGGGATGTTAAGCCATGGCCCCATGTGTGGGAGAGCCATACCCTGTGCACGTTAAAGAACATGCTAGATGGCCTTAATGGGAAGCTACCATCTGTCTTCCAACAGCTGTTCCAGTGGGTCCCCTCCACCAACTTTCTCTGAGCCTTCGGGATCCTTGTGACCTGGCCATTTAGCCCATTGTGTGAAAAAAAGTGCCGCTCAGACGTAAAACAACCCAAATATAAAGATTTCTTATATAAGCACACCACACAAAAAAATTAATCATTCCCACCATAGATGGTAGTATTGACTTGATACACTGGTAGATGTTGCACTTGTATTAATGCAGCACTGCATAGGGGCATGTGACCTTCCATGTGCTCTGTAGTGTCAGTCCCAGTGGAGTGCCAGTTGCGTGTTGTTCATACTGTGAATCATGGGTCAGAAGAAAGACACGACTGAGTGGTGAAAGGGTGTTATTGCATTTGGTAGGGCTAAAAACACATTGTGAAGGAAGTAGCCAAATTTGCTAGCATTTTGAAATGAACAGTCCAGTGAGTATATAAGCGGTGGTGTACATCCAATTTGATTGGCAATTGTAATTGTTACTGTGGCTGCAAGTCAGTGCTCACAGACAGGGACTGCTGACAAGTGTCACGAGTAGTGACTGCAAATCAATTTTAAACCATACAGTCAATGACCACATCAACATTTTCAGAAAGAATATTCTGAAGGCAATTGTGTTCCATGGGTATTTGAATCAGAGTACCTCAGAAGATATCCATGCTAACTGCTGCACATGAAGTAGACTGGTCGCAATGGACTAGGCTCTATAGATATTGGATTGCAGTGACTGGAAAACCGTTATCTGGTCAGATGATTCACTTTCTCTCTGTATTCCAAGATGCAAGGTGGAGAGTGCATTACAGGAGTAGCAGAGCCTTCCATCCAGACTGTGTCCAAGGTATTATTCAAGCTGGAGGTGATTTTGATGATCATTTGGATGTGATTTTGTGATGTTGGTAGGCCCATTAGTTGAGGTATCAACCTGTTTAAATCAGGAAGGCTATATAGAGATTTTGAATGACCAGTTCTTGCCTTTTGTGATGTGAAGTATGACAACTACAGGGTGCCTAGGGCCAAAACTTTATGATTGGCATGAAGTAACATTAGGATACTTGGATTGACCTGCAAAGTCACTGGATGTACGCTGAAACTCCCTGCAATGCCTTCAGTCAGTAGGGGACACTAACAGGCATGGAAAGGCACTGTCCATTGGATGGGATGTTAAGCTATGGCCCATATATGGGAGAGCAATACCCTGTGCATGTAAGGAACTCTCTGGATGTCCTTGATGAGAGGCTACCATCTGTCTCCTAAAGTCTATTCAGTGGGTCTCCTTCTCCCAACCTTCTCTGAACCCTTGGGGTCCATGTGACCTGGTCATTTAAGTCCATTATGTGCAAAAAAGTGCTGCTCAGAGGTAAAACAACCTAACACCAGATATAAATCCCTTTGAAAACCTTTGGGACTATCTGGAACAGAGGGGAAACCTGAAATTAGCATCTACGTAATCTAGTTTAACTATAAGTGCTGCTGTTGGAGAAGTAGATTATTATTGATGTAAACTATATCTGATGACTGGTGGAGTTCATACTTAATGGGATTGATGCTGTAATTAATTTGAAGAGAGGTGTTACACAGTATTAGGTGATTAATTTTTTGTCTGGTGGGCTTATATTCATAATATTTCCTTTAGGATGGAATTGTTCCTTAAGCACTGCACTGTTCCATACGAAGTGGTACGATTTGTAAATAGTTATATGATTCAATGGAACTTGCTTCTGTGCTATTCACAATAGACATTCATTTGGTAATAATTTGGCAAATGTGTAAAAAACCAAAATTAAATGGTTATATTTAATTTAATATTTAAAATCTTACAATATGTCTGATAGCAAATCTTGATGTAAGTGTGCTTTCTATATTGCATTTTTTTTTTTTGTTGATAAAGAACTCTAGAACAATTTTCTTGTGGATTTAGGGACAGGAGTTCAAGGTTCAAAGTGTTTTAAGATCATAGTGAAATTAGCCTCCAGTGATGGGCTCCCTACACCAATTCCATTAAAAGTTTAAAAGTGAAAAGCTCAGTTGGTAGTGCACCAGGTTTGTAATATGATGTTCCAAAGTTTCAGTTCCAACTATCTGCATTAACCCTCATTTTTCCTGTGGTAAGAAGGGAGACACTAGTAGACTTGAAAAAGCCATCATCTGTTGGATGGAATGTTAAACTGTGTCCCTATGTGTAGGGGAGCCATAACTTGTGCATGTTAAAGAATACTATCTGGCTTATTACCTTCCCCAACCTTCTCTGAGTCCTTGAGGTTCTTATGACTTGGCCATTTAGCTCTTCTATGGCACATAAACTGACAGGCTCCTGTCAGACCTCTGTGGCAAGCAGCTGCTTGAGGGGGTATTTATTATTTTTTTATATGCAAAAAGCACCACTCAAAAATAAGAGAAAACAACCTCTATACATACTCTTTCTTTGTATAAACTTGACATCATAAAGAACTACACTATTTTATCCTACAAGAAATATGAATTTATTTAGTTATGGATATATACTTATACTCTATGAGTGCACTTTTTTTTATCAATGTTAAAATGATCTCAAATATTTTTTTTAAATATCTATTAATATGACAAGGAAGGATCAATATAGCATTTATTCTGATTTAATATTACCTATCTGAAATTTAGGTGTTGAATTATCTGCTGAAGGTGATTTTATTCAAACCACAGTTTCAGCCTTGTGTTTATTTTTAAAAGCTTCATTTTTATTTCACTCTTGTGTTGAATAAGAAAAACATTTATCCTCATGTATCTAAAGTAATCTGTGTAAATGCCAAATCACTACTACATTTTATTCTGAAATGTAAATGATTTATTACAAATGCAACAAATAGAAAACATGTCTGATGTGTGATATAATTAAAATTATGATTACTATGATATTATGACTATATATGTTATTATTTCAAGCTTGCAGGTTATTAATATGGTGATTACTGTAATATGGAGTAACAAATATCAAAGAATGCCTCTTTTCAGCCTCCTTTTAAGTCAAGATTCAAACTATATTAATGTATTTATTATTTTATTTAAAAAATTTACTTGTATTTTACATTCTTCTAGAACCCTTTATATTGTTATGCTATTTACATTCATGCAGCTATTTAATTAAAGAAACTTTATATATTAGATTAATATATGTAGCAACTTAAGACAAATAGATTCACTTACTTGTGAATAAGGGTTGAAATATTAGGATATTTACTCACAAGTAAGTGACTCTATTTGTCTTAAGTTGATACATATATTAATCTACCTACTCTAAGACAGCCATGAATACAATTATTGCTGATTTATATATTATATTTGGAAATAATACAGATAAAAATTTTACTCCTGCATTCTTACTTATAAGTTATAATTTCCATTTTTTTAACATTTATTTCATTATGACTAAGTGTAGAAGTGATGAATGAAAGTGGTATTAAGCTACTAATGGTTTGTATTATTTCCAGCAATCTACTATTTCCCATCCTCAGATACATCCAGTGTGCTCTGAATTGCTCATGAAGATGCTGCAAGCAGAAAATGTACAAGAAATATGGAAGTTGGTTATTGATGGTAATATTTAAATCTGTTGCTAGTAAAAGGAAATATTCAATTTCAATGCTTGCTGTCCAATAAAAACTCTAAACACTCTTAATGGAAATAATCTTCAGTAGCGTATTGATTTGGAATATTCATCCATTTCAAACCAATAATAAAGATGGTCAATAACACTGGGTTGCGTCAATAAACCCCAAACAACCAACCACTGGGCAACACACAAAAAGGCTTTGAAATGAAAATAGCCATTCTTTACTAATTTCGAGGTGCTGAATACGAAAATGACAATAAAATTTGTCGATTGGCTCTTGTTTAGAAGAGACAGAGATGGTCATGCATAAATGACTCAGTCTGCATTGAGTACATAGGTAACCATTTCGCAATACTGTATTTTAAACTCCAGATTGCAAAATATTGCATTGTATTGCATCAGCCTGCCATACACACAACCCCTGGAGGTGTTGCATCAGCCCACCATACACACAACCCCCGGAGGTGTTGCATCAGCCCGCCATACACACAACCCCGAAGGTATTGCATCAGCCCACCATACACACAATACTGACTCATAATTGACACATAACTGACTTTGACCTGACACAACCTCCAGAGGTATTGCATCATTGTCTAATGCAATGCAGTTGAGTCATGACTGCAGCTTTACAATTGCGGGCAAAAAGTAATGCAATCATTAGTTGTAAGCAATGTCTCGTAGGGTGAGCAAGTCTTTTGAGCAACTCCCATTTACCCCTGAATCATAAGTACAACACAAGTGATCCTTGCATTTTTAATCCAGCAGTAGTGATGCCTCATAACTGTGTTAATAGTGCAGATACATTTTGTTACATTTGTGGGGAAGTAACATTTTCTAGCCAGAAAAGGGCCATCACTCCAATAGTGAAAGCAGCATATGAGTTTTATTTTGGATGCAAGATCGGGGACCAGGACAAGGCCTGGGCCCCACACTTATGCTGCAGTACATGTGCAAGAAATCTTCCGAAGTGGCTGAAAGGCGAAAAAGTGATGATGTTGTTCCTATGATTTGGAGAGAGCCAAGCAATCATGCAAATGACTGCTACTTCTGCATGGTTCCACCTGTTTCTGGAGGCATCACAAGGAAAAAGAAGTGGACAATAGTGTACCTGAATATACATCCTGCTCTCCGACCAGTTCTGCATGGCGAAGGCCTTCCCATTCCCGAACCTCCAAAAGAATTTTCCATTGATTCAGACGATGAGGAGGGAGGGGAAGTTACATCGAGTTCTCTGCAGCCTTCAGGTCTAATGATGATCCATATGTCTGCCACAATGCGTCATCTGCGCCACACATTCTCACTGAAGAAGAAATGAACGATCTTGTTTATGATCTGGAGCTGTCCAAGGCCAAAGCAGAGTTACTTGGATCAAGATTTAAACAATGGAATCTTCTAAAGGAAAATGAGTGACTTCGTTTCAAACTCGTCATGAGCAGTTTGCATCTTACTTCAGAAAGGAAGACGGCCTTGTGTTCTGCTTCAATGTAGATGGCCTGATGAATGCCCTCGGAATCAGACATGACCCTCAATAATGGTGACTATTCATAGACTCTTTGAAATTGAGTCTCAAAGCAGTGTTGCTGCATAGTGGAAATCGACTTCTATCCATTCCAGTCGAACACGCTGTCTACATTAAAGAAACCTACAACAACCTAAAACAGCTGTGAACTGTCTTCAATAATGCAAGTATGGCTGGCATCTCTGTTGTGACTCAAAGGTAGTGGCTCTGTTGATGGGTCTGCAGCTGGGATATACAAAGTACTTTTGTTTCTTATGTGAATAGGACAGCCGAGCAAAGATTTGGTACTACATGAAGAGAAACTGGTTTCAGAGGAAATCTCTGAAGGTCAGAGAAAAGAATGTGGGACACCCAGCACTGGCAGAAATGCACAAAATCCTGCTACCATCCCTATACATCAAACTCGGTGTGATGAAAAACTTCACAAAAGCCATGGACCAGACTGCATCAGCTTTCAAGTACTTGGTTGACAAATTCTCTTGACTCAGCGAAGCGAAAATTAAAGAGGGAATTTTTGTGGGTCCTCAGATCTGTGAGCTGTTCTGACCAGATGTTTAACAACCTACATCAGGGTGATGAGAAAAAGGCTTGGGACGCATTTCATCTGGTGTCAACTAAATTCCTCGGGAATGTCAGGGCAGACAACTACAAGAAACTGATTAAGGATGTGTTGTCTCTGTATCACAAACTTGCCTGCAATATGTCCTTAAAGATCCACTTTCTCCATTTCCACATAGATTTCTTCCCCAACGACTGTGGCATGGTTAGTGATGAGCACGGTGAATGCTTTCACCAGGACATTGCAACGATGGAGAAACGATACCAGGGAAACTAGTCCACTTCAATGATGGCTGACTACTGTTGGAGCTCGCCAGAGATGATCCTGAGCAGTTGTACAAGCCACAGGCAAAGAGACATCGGAAGTAGAAATGGAGTTTTACCGATACATGTCATATGTATGTATTACTCTATTTTATATAAGAAACTATTGTGGATTTCTCAGAAATCATAGCCAATTTTGCATTTTTATTATCATATTCGTATTCAGCACCTTGAAATCTTTAAGAAATGGCTACTTTTATTTCAGAGGCATGACTTTTATGAAAATTTGTTGCCCAGTGATTAATAGATATCATTTATAGTGGTAGTCAAATCTAAAGATATTGGTAATGCTCCATAATGTTTTTTAGACAGTTTTCTGTATGTGAATTACTTCTTGACATTCACATTGATTAATTACTGAAACTTAAAACACTTTAGCAAATGCCTTTGTAAAAATCACATTTCTCTTCATTATACAATGTGTGTTGTGTGAAAAGAATAAAACAGTTTTCAAGCAGCTTACTTACCAAAGAGATTTGACAGGAGGCTATCACAATGAATGCCATAAAAATAGTCATAATCAGGCAATACCTCAGTAGAATGATAGTACAAATATTCAAGCCTTTTCACAATTTGAACTTTTATTACTTCTTTGCACAGATGCTAAGTTTTTAGCTAACAAAGTGACAATAGCAGAAATTTACGTTTAGTTTTTCAGAGTGAACAAAATTATAATATTCAAGGAAGGGGCTATTAACTCTTTATGACATGAATTAAAATATATTTTAACATATATGTTTTTTTATAATACTTTAAAAATGCCAAAGGTACATAATCATTTGATTTCAATACAATATATGATTTATAAAGAGTAATGAAAGAAACATGGGTATACAAACATTGTAAAAAAAAGTCTTTCTTTCTGATCAATAGAACTCCATATATGTGTGTGTGTGGTGTTCAAGGAATCCATTGAATTTCAACAGTCAATTTTTTGCATTAAAACTCCAAATTCTTACATGTAACTGACTTTGACCTTTTATTTAAAAAATTATTTTTAACTTATTTTGAAACTTTGAACCACTTTTTTCACCCATTCTCTTTAGTTTGCCATTTCAAATTTTCATCTAATGATCATCAAATTTTGACACATTGTACACTGGTATTAATTTAATATCTTTATGTCACTGTAAATATTTGAATTAACACACAATATGTGAGTTGTCATTCAGTTATGTAGCAATCATGAAAGTATCAATTTATTGCCTTAAGCAGAAAATATAACATACTGTATATGTGATTTCAAGTTCCTAAAATTCATAGGTAAGTTCAATGTATTGTGAGAGTCTTTCAGTGATAGTGAAAAAAGTAGCATGAAAAAATCAAATTAAGAAGTCTATTGAAGCACACAGTAGTTTACATTAATTCCGTGGAGGCAGAAATTTGAAGTAATAGAAGCTTGTTCTGTGAAAGATAAATTGATAGTATTAAAACTGGATATTGCAGTGGATTTTTCATGAAAAATACATCAATGTTGAGATGGTACTGTTCTATTGTTCATGGTAGTTAAGCAGCTTCTTTGAAATAAATATGCTCATTATTCTTGTTGCATATGTGGACTGTTTCAGAATATACTGCTACTAATGTATGATGTACTAAAATACATCATACTTTGCTAGTCCTTAGGTTCTTTCTTCTGTTGCGTATTAGTTTCACTAATTTTTAAAATGTTGATGTAGTGTGCTCAAGTTTGAAAAAAGTTGCCATCTTATTTTTTCTTAAAATTTTCAAACTTTTTTAATTAAACAAATTGTATTAAATATTGTCAGAACCCATGGTGTCAAATAGGGCCATATCTGAAGCTACCAGTGCCATCCAATGGTTTCAAGAACAATAAATAGATGTGCTCAGGGATAAAACAACCCAAGAAGCAATAAAGAGGAATGTATATGCTCAAAAACTCATGTAGCACTAACAAAACAGGGATGAAATATTGTTCAATGTGTGAATTATTCCTTATTTATACTAGTAAAACCATACTGTTTAAAATTAATGGCTATTATCATCATTGTCCATATTATATATGTCAATAGATATCATCTATTAATAATGTTATGAATTTC
This sequence comes from Ryuthela nishihirai, assembly GCA_038380435.1. Lineage (NCBI taxonomy): Eukaryota > Metazoa > Arthropoda > Arachnida > Araneae > Heptathelidae > Ryuthela > Ryuthela nishihirai. The sequence continues at coordinate 1,083,841 of JAWZYU010000070.1, forward strand.
ATTGCAGAAAATTTGTTTAGTTCAAGCAATGATAAGAAGATTTATTTAGGATTTCAGTTCATAAAAATGACTTTGTGTAAAGTATCAAAATGGGAATTGGTATGTTTGACTTTTCATATTTCAAATAATTAACATAAAAAGTTGTCAGTATATAAATAGGTGCTTTAAAAATTTTTTTAAATTACTATTTTTTTTTCTGAAATCAAAAAAATGTACACTTATGGTTGAAGAAAGAATAAAGAACAGTGTAATTAAATGTAATTTAATCTGAATAAGATTTTCTGTACTGCTTGCACCCTGTTTTTGTTAAGAAAGCTGTAATAGATTGAGAATATTGACCTTTGGATGCAGGAGATCCATGCCTTTTTTATGTTAAAGATCTCAAGGAAAAGCCTTCATGGGAGCTATTATCTGCTCTTAACAATTGTTGAAGGGGGTCGTTTTATGCCATTTTGCCTTTGATCTTTAACCCTTAAAGTGCTGGGTTTCTCACATTGCATGCAATTGTGGCAATGATCATTTTTAACCTTTTCAGCAGAAAAACAACAACTTTAGAACTTTATTCTGCCATGACTGACAGATAATACATATATGGGTCATGTTAAATTACTGGATGAAAGAGCATTTCATTCTGAATAATGAAACAACAGAAATTAAAATTTAAAATGAGGGCTACTTAAGCCTATTTTAAAAGCTGGTTAACCCTCTTTGGACACTTTAAAGTTATGGATCATTATGTAATTGATCACATAACACTACAAAAAAGAAGTGCTAATGAAAAGTAAAACAACCTAGTACTACTGAGTTGTCTATTCAAGGATGGATATTGATCTTTGGTATGCAGGAGATCCATGCCTTTCAGGTATGAAATATCTCAACATGTCTTTGTGAAGATTGGATTGTTCATGTCCAAAAGATATGTAGTTGACATTTCCAAAGTGATCTTTTTAAACAAATATTGTGAAAGATGAAATAGTGATATAAGAGTAATTGTTTAATCTATCTGATAAATTCATCATTAGTAATTAATAACCAGCCATCTACAAATCAAAATCATCTAGCAATTGCAGTGTCACTGCAACTGCTAGGGTCTGGGTTTGAGTCCCTGGATGACATGGTTGTTTGTGTGCTGTTAACTCTAATTGAGGTAGTAGTCAGTAGTGACTTCAGTCTTAGTGGGACATGCCCTTTTATGAGGAGGTCTGTACAAACTAGGAATAGTATCTAGGACCCTTTGCTGTCTTACACATACAAATTAAAAAAAAAAGTTCTATTTTTAGCAACCAAATACAAACCCTCTCTTATTTGCCCCTTTGAAAGTTGTTGGTCTTCCTTGGATTACATTTTTTTAAAAATCTTATTTGTGTTGATTTTAGTCATTTGCAGCTCATGGAACACCTGCATTATGCTTGCATATCACTGATTCAGAAACACTGCTCTAGCCACTGAGCTACCAGATACCAATCAAGATCTCCATTAACCAGGGGTTGGAAACAACCCATTTGACAGATATATCATATGGCTTAATGAACTAAGAAGTATATGTAGTGTCAGTTGGAAAGATGGTATTCTTATACTCCACTATACTAATCCACCATTTTGCATGAGAAACTTGTTAATAATGCACATGCAGTCACCTGTAGATGAAGAAACAGTTTTTAAGTTAGGGAACAAGTCTGTATCTGGATGGGATGCAAACTCTCTTGACCTTCTGATAACATGTCAGATGTTCTGGCTACTGGCTACATAATGCATCATTTAAAAAGATGGTTTGTGGTTTTTTTCATGCCTCTCAACAAAATGTTTCTCCATAAACTTTTTTTGATTTGCAACAATTAGGACAGAAAAGAATCCTCGTAGCTACTCCTAGCTTTTACAGGCCTTTTCATACAAGGACATGCTCCACTAAGACCGAAGTCATGGCTGACAACTGTCTCAGTTAGAGCTAACACAACACACAAAGTTCACCTTGCTGGAATAGTAGCAAGCTCCCTAACTACCATGTCAGTTAAGGAAAATTGTTCTTTGATCTGCTGGTGATTTCCTGATGATAAATGCTGAGTTTCTCTCTTATACAACTGGCTGGCTGTAAAATATCTTTCTGAATGATACTAGATATGTTCCTCAATTGTCACAAAACTCTTTAAGGTTTCTCCTGATCAGACCCTTTTATAGTTCTCATTATTGGTAATTTTGATTGGCAGCCAGTGTATGTTATCAGGAGGTTGTGAATTCATATTTCATCCAGCTAATAACTTTCACACTACCTTAAGAATTTCATTGATTATGGTTATGTTTTTAAACTATTTGAATTATATTCTCTTTTGGCAATAATTTAGTTGTTTTCTGAACTGTAGATAATAAAGAACTTTTTTTTATATAGGTACAGAAGTTTCTTTCTCCCAAGTTCTCTAATGCATTTACAAGATACTTATTAAACAATCGGCATCCTTTGAATGCTGCATCATTAGAATTGGTAAGGACTTTTTGTAATTGTAAGCAAGAAATATATTTATTACAGAATTAATGCAATAGAAAACCGATACATAATGTGTATTGCTATCAGTAATAAATTCTAGATTATTGCATTTTTGCTGTCATGGTGGTCCAGTGATATCCCATTGGTTTGAGGTTACATTGATCTCTAGGGTCATGCTCAGATTGTAGTGGTGGCACCAATGGTGTATGTTAATATAAGTAAACCTTTATAGGATAAAAAGGACGGCTTCCTCACTTTTGTGTGTGAGCAGCAAAATATATAAAGATTCATAAACAATTTTAGTTTCAATATGTGACTGTATGTAAATATAAATGACCTTTATCAGGATTACATCTTACAGTTACAAACCAAAAAATGGCACAAATAGATATTTAAGATTTGTTAAAACAACTTGCACAACTTCCACAGCATTTGCTCAATTATAATGATTTTGAATAATATTGCTACCATCATCAGATTGAATGTTAAGGTAGGTAGATTAAATTGAAATCGACATCAAAAGTGCCTATTTATAACTGGATGTTGAACTGTCGAATTTATCTGAGTTTATCTCAATATTTATTATGAAATTATTTAAGTTCTATAAACTATAAGAACAATGTGATGTGTGCAAGACATACAATATATATTATACTTGTGGCATTAGACAATGAAACTTGATAAAAAAAACAGTCGTTGATATTAAGTCATTAGTTGTTTTTTTCATTGGATGGTAAGAATGTTAATATTTTGTTTTACACTGTTGTTGGCTTTAAAATTAATATCAGTTTTCTTGATTGTTTCAAAATGCTATTGTGATTGCTTCTAACATTATAGTAATTGTTTTTTAGTTCCTTTTTAATGTTTTATGATCCTTTTTAAAAATTTTGTGTTTTAGGCTGAATTTTTCTGTAATTATGTGAAAGAAACACAAGATCCTGAGCTTCAGATTGTTGTTCTAAAAGCAATATTGCAGCTGTATGTAATTTTTTTTATTATTTATTTATTGTATGTGTTCTTTATAATGCAATTATCATAACTGTGTACTGGTATAGGTGTAATTTTCATCAGATGGCATCCAAACTAAATGTCAGGTAGCATTCACATAGCTTTTTTTGTGCATAAGGAATGAAATTTATATATAAGATAAAGATTTTTATTCACTATTAGATATTCATATACTGCTATCTAATAGTGAGTAAAAACTGCTGCTATATAGTATACTGCCATATACTGTTTTAAGCTAGACATCAAAATGCTTAAAGGAATTAAAACTTGGATCCATTGTCCTGGGGATACATTTGCATTGTGGGCTCACCCTGAAGATCTAAGTATATTCCATATCAAATCAATAACATGTCAACATATAAAACTTGGATTTAAAAATTTTTAGGGCAGACTAACAATGGCTTAGCATGAGCAGCAACCATTAGACTAGATGGGACTAAACTGTGCAGTTGATGTGTCAACAGTTCTCATAGATAATTGGTTTGTACAAGTAAAAAAAAAATGATCGCTCAAGGAAAACTCTATGCACTGTATATGCTCCACTAACCCCACTCTGCTTTTAGTGAGAAGGAGGACACTGATATGGTTGGGAAGGCTACTGTCTGTTGGGTGGGATGTTAAGTATGGTCCTATGTGCAGGAGAGTCACATCCTATGCATGTTAAAGCAAAAGGCTGGATGACCTTGATGGGGGGGGGGGGGGGAGAGAGGCTTCTATCTCCTAACTGATGTCCAGTGATTTCCTCAACCTTCTCTGAGATCTTGGGGCCTTGGCCATTTAGCCTGTTGTGTGCAAAAAAAGATGCTCCTCAGAGATAACTTGCAAAACAGCAACCCACTGTATGCTTTACTTGCACAGTAATATAACTAAAACAATCAGTTCACTTTACAGTAGAATGCATTAACCAATGATAATTTATTGAAGTTCATAATGGTTATTACCATAGCTGTTTTACTGTAATGTGTGAAGTAGCATGACCAGGCACCCAGTGGAAAAGGATGGTACGTGTGGCTGCCAGTGGATCTTGGAGAGAATGGAGTGGGGCTAAACCTCATCCATATCAAAACATGTAGTGAGTCAGTGAAAGCACACACTGACAATGCTCTTGACTTTTATATGGTCCAAGGCAAGCTGATGGCATTACAACAGACCATGGCCAACTCCCTGGTATGCCAGACTTTGAAGCATCAGTGAAAACAAGCAAGAAATGACAGTGACTGACAAAGAGTTGCCAGTACATGCAGTTGGATATGAAAGCCTTCCCCATCCTGCAAAGGGAAATAGCAACTCATGGTGGTAGGGGCACAGCTATCAACTAGGTGACACTATCGAGACTGATTTTCGAAAGTTGGTATTCCTAGGTATTCCAAGAGACATTGGTATTTGTGAATTGATTTTTTATCAGCTACTGTATTCAATATTTTGGTAATAACTTAAACTAAAAAGAATATATTCATATTTAATTATGGTTCAAAAATGTAAAACAACAATAAACAATTGTAGTGACTTGAAATTGCTAGTTAACAACAATAAAAGAACTGGTATTATTTATGTTTTATCACCTTTGTTATTTAAAGCAATAAATTCTTATATTAAAATTTGCTCTTATGTTTTATATTTTAGGCATGGTGCAGTACTACTTGAACAGATTGTGAAGAAAAAAATAATTATTACTTTGATTTCTTGTGTAAGTTTTAAAGTATTCTTTATAATACTTAAAGCGAAGAATTGGTTAAGTAGTTATCCATTAATCATTATATATTTAGCAATGGCTATGATGCCAGTAAGTATTGCCATACCACTGCTTATAGAGTGTGTATATTTGAAACTTTGGCCAACAGTGATAGACTACAGGCCTGTCCAAATCTCTTCAGTCCTTTTTAGCAAATAAACGACTGAAAATAACTGAATTCATCTTAAAAATGGATAGAATTTGAAATACTGTGCTTTAGAAATCAGAAATATTAAAACAATCATTTTCAAATTTCAAATGGGAAGAGCATAATATGCAAATTTATGCAGGAAATGTTTTTGATTGGATAGTTTTGTTAAGTGTTTGAGCACCCTCTTGTGGTATATTTTTTTGCATAAGTGTGCCATAAAAATGTGAATTGGGCAGTCTTGTACTCTATCATTGTTGGCCAAGCCAAAACTGAATTTTAATTGTTGAAAGGTGATGGAAAGGTTAAAAAGGCAAGAGCTCCAACTATCCCACAACGACTCTGTAATTGCTGCAATCTAGTTTCAGAAGTATTCAAATGTCAACAGAGGTGTATCAGTATATGAAAACAGCTACTATTCTAAATGCTTTCAAATATGTACAATTAATTATAGTCACACTATAAAAATTCAGATATAGAAAAACTAAGAATTTCATAATAAATATAAAATAAATACCCCCTCAAGCTAGTTGTAAAATCTGGATAATCCAATAATGTGGCCTTACCATCATTAGGATATTGACATTTTACTGAAAGTTACAAAACTTTCATTTCCAACATCAGTACTTTTATAGCATGTTATATATATATATATAAATGAAATATGCACTATAGGTGTGTTTTTTTGTTTTAAGATTTACAAGTGTAACTTTACCTCTCAATACTATCAATGGAGTTGTAAAATATTGATAACATCAGAAATAAGATGGTAAATAAAAATACTGAGGATATATAAAAAATGTAGCACATGTTGATCTCTTTGTGGTGTTATTTTCATTGTGCTGTTTTTAGGTCACAGATGTCAACTATGGTTGTACAAGAAAATGTTAAAAATGCTGTTCATAGATTATACAAAAGACTGCTTTTCAATTGGATTCATACATAAGTATGATCTAAAACAGTAGTTCTCAAGTGCAACCACCAGTCAATTTAGGTGGGATCCACCAGAAAATTTTAATGACTGAAATAAAAAAGTATTGTAATTTTTAATTATCATATAATGTATCCACAAAAAGAACATTTTTTAAACATATGCATAAATATATATATTAATTTTTTTTAAAAAAGGGAAGAAGATACTTCCCTACACAAAGGACAGATAACCTAGAAGCTCGATTGGGCTTGTCCTGGTTTCTCATACAAAACACATACACAGGGACATACCCTCTGGTTTAGTAGTGTATGGGCTATATTAAACTTATAGCATTCATTTGATTTAAAAATAAACAGACATATTAAGTGTGGCCATCCACAATTTGTGCAACTTCATGATGATTGACTAATCAAAAATAAAAGCTTTCATATTCTAACCCCCCCCCCCCAAAAAAAAAAAAATAGTAAAAAATAAATAAGTAAACAAACAGCTTTGTCTATTGTGAGTTCCTATACAATTCTGGGCATAGCATGCTTAGCTTTTCATTTTATTTAATGTTGCTTAATGCAACCATAGTGAATTTATCATGGCCAGTAATGCAGCTATAAGAAAATATATTCTGAGAACCAACAATCTAAAGCACATAGCATCTGTTTGTGTAAATGCTTCATGCTTCCTCCTTCGCATGCTATTGAAATCCCTTAGGAAAGAAGTTTCTGTCCTTGTTTTCTCATTTGTTTCTGCAGAAACCGGGTTAACCATTTTGAACTTATCACTCATAATAGAGGTTCTAATTTATAATACATTTTAAAATCTTTTTAAAAAGCTGAATTTTTAAATAAATCCCCATTTTTATCATTTAAAACTTTGAAAAATATATGTTTAGTGTTCAAATTTTAAAATAGTGCATAACTGTAAGAATGAGGAAGATATTTAGAATACTGCTCTAATACTATTTCTATGCAGTGACAGATTAAGGAGATCTAAGTCCTGAGTGGTTATGGCCATGGCTCCTCTCCCAGCATAGAAAAGTATAATTAAAAATAAGTATTGAAAGTGTGTTTGATATAGAAGCTTAGGTTATCAAACAAATTTAAAATAGTTGAACCATGCTTCTAGAGCCATAATAAAGACCAGAGCTATTCAGATTAATTTTGATCCAAACCTATATGGCCCCCCACTCACATACAATCCCCATACCTGCTTCCCCCCTAATCTGCCATTGTTTTTATAAAAAAAAAAATTATAAAATAAATAAATGGAATTCATAGCATAAATATGTAGCTGTTGTTCTGAAACAATAAAAAAATTATAGAATTAGTGTAAAAATAAAATATTTTTGCCATAATTCATTGTGATATATATATATATCAGCATAAGGAATGCATACTCCTTTGATTATTTATTTTGTATGTATATATATAGAGAGTTAGATCCTGAGCAATATGTAATTGTTTTATGGTTCATAAAACTTTAAAGATGTCTATTATTCAGTTTTCAGTTTCATTTACTAGAAAATAATTTGAAATAACTTCAGTAATTTTTTTAATATTTTACTATGAAATTTACTAAGCATTTTCCTGTACTTTTTATAAAGTATTTTGTTATAAATGTTAAATATGCAAACTATAATGAATCTCAAACTAAATGTATAATTTTTTTATGTATAGCTTTGTGCTGATGCAGTGAAGACTTTTTTTGAGATGTTAAAGTTTGTGATCTTACTCAAGAAACAACAGAGGTAAGGAATTCTTCCTTGTGAAACTATAATATAAAAAGTACCCCTCAAACAGCTGCTTGCCACAGAGGTCTGACAGGAGCCTGCCAGTTTATATGACACAGTAGAAGATATGTGAGGAGGGCAGGACCTCAGCAGGAAAACAACACACACAACCATGCCTTACCCAGAGCTCTAACCCAGGTCCCATAGATCAGCAGCCAAGCATGCTAACCACTCGGCCACGGGACGGCTTAATATACAGCCAAGAAAAAAATCACAATATGATACATTGAAAATTTGAAATAAAAAAATTATTTTCTATAACATTGAAAAAAGTTTAAAATGCACTCTTTTATACTACAATGCCGTAATCTAACACTGAGGTGGAGGTGGCTGAGTCAGTAGTGCACCAGGCTCATAATCAGCAGTTCGCAGATTCGAGTCCCGCCTTGGCCAGCATTGAGATTTATCTTCGAAAAACTCCTTGCCCTGCCCTCGGTCAGTAGGGGACACCGATGAGCTTGGAAAGGTTGTTGTCTATCAGATGAGATGTTAAGCCATGGCCCTGTGTGCGGGAGAACCATACTCTGTGCACATTAAAGAACATGCTAGATGCCTTGATGGGAGACTCCCATCTGTCTCCCAACAGCTGTCCAGTGGGTCCCCTCCCCCCAACCTTCTCTGAACCCTCGAGGTCTTTGTGACCTGACCATTTAGCCATTGTGTCCAAAAAAATACTGCTCAGACCAAACAACCCAACCTAATACATCATTTAACCCAATACCAGCATTTAGGTACAAAAAAAAAAGACATACTAAAACAAGAAGCTTCTGACATGATTATCTCAATATACCAAGAAAACAGATGCAGGTACATTGAAGGTTACTACTATACTGAAGGTTGGATATCACCATGCACCTCCTATGAGGTAGTATCTGATGAAGCAAGCCAAAGAATAGTGGACAAACATGAATTTCTCAGTGTTTAGAAGCCATGAGTCTAAGTAAGTTCCAAGTGATAGTGAAGAAGAGCCATTTTCAGTGCAGAGTTGTTAACTTTGTTATACTGCACTCTTTGTAGAAATACAATGGTCAATAATATAACTATCTGATCAAAAGTATTCAAATACCACTTCTGAGTAGTGGATTTGCCCATATACACCATAGCCTTGGCTGAAACAGATATAAAAGGACACATGATCTGGCAACCTCATAGATATACATGAACAGGAGGATGGGCCATATGGCAGAGCTCAGTGACTTTCAATGTGGCATGGTTATAGTATGCCACTTTAGGAACAAGTCAGTTCAGTCATCTACTGAACCTCCCACTTCAATAATCCACCCTTGAGAACATTAATAGCTCAATACATTAAAATGTTTAACATTATATACAGTTTAAAATTATACTAAAATGCATCCCTGCAATGCCTTTCCCCATCAACCTGTGGCTTCCTCAGACAGGCAAGTTAAATTAGGTGACATGGAGTTTTAATGGAGAGGGTCTCTAGCTGTTTTCTTTGGACTCAGCTGTGACTGATGCATTGGTAATTGAATAAGCTAATATTATTCTGCTTTTATCTAATTGTTAAATTTTTATGACCATATAACATTAATATCCCCTAATGTATTAACTAAATACTAGGCATGTAATTTCTTTTAATGTTTCAGGATTGGAGAAGATGAGGATTTTGAAGACAAAAAGCGCTGCCAAGCTGCTCAACAGGTAAGGTTATTTGATGCTGGAGTGTAGAGATGTAGCTCAGGATAGACTTGCTTGGAGAACTAAATTGCACGGTCTGGTTGGACCTCCGTAGCCCATGGCTGCTTGAGGAGGATGATGATGATGATGATGAGAGGTAGATTTATTTGTTTCAGTTTCATAGGTGAAACTTTTAGGATGTTTCTATTCTGTCAGTTGCATTGAATTATGGTGTTTCATATCTAAATGTGGTTAGAGAGCTTAACTGCTGTCTTTAGTAGACATCCTTGTATATTGTGTCTCTATCTGATATAGTGGTCAGAGAATCTGGCAATTATTTAAACAAGCATGTGTTTGCTTAAGTAAATTTGTACAAACTGATTGGATTCTAGGTTTCCGTGTCATCTATTAATTTAACAAAAAATGGTTTTATGGAAGAACTAATTTTGTTTTGCATAATTATATTGAAATTTCACTGCTCAAACAGTGTGGAATTAAGTTTTATATCTACATGACTGTCTGAGAAGAGACCTAACCCCCTCTCTCATTTTACATTATTCATATAACAACAAAGCAAGAGTCTGAACAGTCTTGAGTATAATATGGCTTGAATTGGGTGGGAAATTATCCCACCCAATTCAAAGCAGTTTTTCCTCTATGCTCAAGATGATTCATATCTATATGACCCAGTCCCCAACTAATATGAATCTACCAATGTGTTTTAGTTTACTGGTTTTTAAAGTAGAGCCTGTGTTCAACTAACATGATTGGTCATTTGATTTAACTTTATTTCTTCATTACTTCTCTGTGATCATTTATGTTATTATTTTTACTTATAAGCATAGCCCTCCAGCAGCCATCGGCTACAGAAATCCAACCAGATTGACAATCCCACTTTTTTGCTGCCTTTTGGCACCCTCTTCATAACCTTATCTGTAGTTATGCATAAGGGCAACATGACCAAATTTGCATAATATGCTGCTCAGAAGTGGTTACAGACTTCGTTGCCTAACCTCATCATTATTTGCAAAGTCAAACCATCTAATTTCCAAAATACTGTGTAAGCATGTAGAATCAAAGGCATCAAGTTCCCTAACAGGGAATATTCACTCTTTCTCTTCTTTCTAACGGGATTTATTTATCTTTATAGTCACCATATAGGAGTAATATTCAAAGTATGTCAGTTAGATTAGGATTCTGGAATGCATCCCCTCCCTATTTATATTTTTTATGAGAAATTCATATCCAACTAACATGATTTTACTGTATACTTTTTTTTTAACGCATCTATCTTGTTAGATGGTGACTGAGTGTACTACCTATCAACTACTGCATTGTGGGGTTTTTAATATTTTTATTATATTATTAAACAGTGCTGCTTAAGTTCTTGTACTAGCATTCAGTTTAATATTAATCCAGTTTTTATTTAATAAAAACTGGATTTAAGTTTAAATTAAATAAAAGTTTAAATTAAATACTTAAATCCAGTTTTTATTTAATAAAAACTGGATTTAAGTTTAATATTTTTCCAGTTTTTATATTCAGTAAATTCTTAACATTCAGTCTTACTTATTGCTTTCTGAAATAGCAGCATGTAATATTCATCAATATAATAATTCAAGTGTTTTATTTGATCTTTAAATTTCAAATGCCATGTAATATTTAAAAACACCTTATTTGGTAGAAAAATAGGAATGCATAAATTACATATGTATTATGGTAATTGTAGCAAAAAAATTCGTTCAGAAATGTCAGGAGACTAATGAATGAGATGAAAGCAATTTAATAGAGGAGGTGGAAATTGGACACTCAGTGAAAACAGCATTTTACATGGGGCTCATAAGGGTATAAAAATTAGACTAATGGAAGAATGTCTTAAATGGAATTAGAAAATAATTCAGATAGTCTCTACTTTAGGCAAGGTGGATGGATTTCTGCCTTTAACCCTTCCAGGGCCCAGGCTGAAAAACAGGTTTCTATCCAAACAGGTTTCTTCCAGGGGCCAAGCTGTTTTCTGCCTATGCTCAGCCAAAAAAAAACTTTAACTTTAGAACTTTTTTTTTTTTAACTAATGAAAGGAATTGTTGCATGTTGTATGCCAAATTAATCAGCATTTCATTCTAGATTTTCTGAAATTGTAATATTTAACAAAAAAAACCATATCTTTCATTTTAATAGGACTTTTTTTAGAGTCATGTTGTAAAAAAATGCATCTGGCAACACTAATAAAAATTTATTTAAAAAAAACTAATAGACAAAAATGATTACAATGCACATGAATAGAATGACTGTATATTTATGAATAATAAAAAAATTATTTTTTTGGTTTTAAGTAAATATTTTTCTCGTTTTGTAATTTTTTTCTCGTTACCATACTTTGAGAAAATTCCAGGTTTTGAGCCAATTGTGCTGAGTCAAATAAACAAGTTAACTTTAGAATTTTTAAACAAAATAACCAATCAACGGAAATAGGTCACATTATATACGAAATTAAGCAGAATTTAATTATGAATTTTATGAAAATAAATTGCAAGCATATTGATTTTAATAAGCCTTTTTCAATGTGATATGGTGAAAAAAACGATTGCACTATACAATTAAGGCTTCATTTTAGAAAACCTGCTGAATAAAAATAGTTAAATTATTTATTTATCAAAAGAAAATTTCCACCAGAATAATATAATATTCACCTGAAATATGATTTTTATTTCTTTTAATGATTCTTTTCAGTATCATATATTTTAAACACAGCCAGTGTTATACAACGTAACTTGGTCATAACTTCTCATTTTGGTCATAACTTCTCATATTCACAGGATTTTCTGAACTAATTATGAAATAGAAAAAAAAATTTCCTTGCCTGCCTTTTTTTATTAAACATTATGAATTTTTTCTTTGGGTGTTGAAGTTGGCAATCTTGGCTAAGTGCAGAAAGGTTTGTGCACCAAGAACCAGCCCTTCCCGAAATTGCCCTCCCAAATGATGGCCGATTTCTGTAGCAAGGAAGTCTATTTGTTTCCGTATCCAAGACATTCAATTTCAGAAAATGGTACAAGCTCAAAGTTTTTTTATTAAAAGAAACAAGAAATAATAAAAGAAAAATTACATATAACCTAAATGGGATTAATAAATAATATATCCGCAACAACTTTTAAGCCAGCTTCTGATCTAGCCAATCCAGAAAGATATATTAGTAATCGATAAATCAGCCGATCTAAAAATTGCTAACTAACGGAAATAAATCTACATAAATTAATTTGCTCCCATATCCAAGACTTCATTTATTTTCAGAAAATGATACTAGATCAAAGTTTTACTGGAAAAGTGATAAATAATAAAATAAAAATTAACATGTAGCCTAATGCGATGTTAATATCCACAGCCACAAGTTGTAGGCTGGCCATACAATATAACTATGAAAAAATCAATACTTATTGATCGGCCAAAAGATCGTTAATTTCCGAAAATAAATCTACTGAAATGAAAGCTAACTAAGATTTAAATATAAAAAAAATACTAACTTGACAAAGAGTATCCAATATGCTGGACCAAAACTGAAAAACAAAACACAACAGCAGAGATATCATGTTTCAGCCACCTGCATCTTGTTGACTCAGTGAAGCATAACTAATTAAATGCAGCTGCAACCAGAATTTCTAAGAAGGATGTGTTAACTTCCAGTTTAGATTTGAAGGCTTGAAAGATGCATAGAATGCTGGGAAAAATGATAAAAATAACTTGGGAATACTGAAATAAATTTGTGACAGAAAAAGAGTGTGAAATGTAAAAAAAAAAACTGTGGTATGTATTTTGTAATTACTTTCAAAATCTACGGTTTTTAAAAATAGCAGTTTTTCTGTTAATTTTTTAAGAGATTTTCGAAAATTTAAGGAAAAATTGTTGATAATAGCTCAAATTAAACTTGTGTTGTCAGAAGGTTGCTTCAGCAAATAACAACGTTAACAAGCAAATCGACAATACCATTTAGTGCTTCTAAAAAATGGCAATCAGATGACTTTATGAAATTATTTATATTGTAGTTTAGTAAAATATGCATCAAATTAAAAAACAAAATATTAGTTTAAAACCTGAATTATATATTTTTATAAGATAGATATAAAAAAAATTACAACGGCAATTTTTATCGCAATTTAGATTCTCCATACGTATACATACAGGTTAGGCCCTGGAAGGGTTAAGCAGGAATAATTTCGCATAAAAATATATGTAATATTTGAGGGGGAATGCATTTGTGAAGTTTTGAACATGTAATATCCTGAATACATACAAATCAGGTCCATATCAACCTTAATTTAAAAATCATTCATGTTTAAGATTAAATATTATTAAAATGGAAATAAAAGTAATATTTAACCTTGAATAGTGCTGGAAGTTGTTTGATGTGGCTTGATAATTGGAGGGGGGGGGGAAGATAAAAGTTATTAGAGGTGGCACAATGTTGGCTAACCATAGTTGGAATAACTATGTTAAATTACTTTTTTTGGTGTGAATACACTTGTGTGGTAGATTGCAGCAAGGGTATAACTGTGCACCACTTTGATGGTCAGTGAAACTTGCATCCTGTGCATATTTTCATTGGTACTGTCCTTAAATAAGGGTAACATTATATGCCAAGGATTTGGGGGTGCATTTTTGCTTAATTTTAAGCATTGTTAAAACAAATTGTTATTAACCAGGAGAGCATAAACTAGAAAGACTGCTTGTGTGTGTGTTTTTCTGCCATATTGCAAGACCTAATAATTTTGTGTGATAAGAGTAGTATTTGGTAATCAGTGTACATTTCTAGCAGCTGATCAACTTATCTAGTGAGTCAAACCAAATTCTTGTACCACTGAATGTTCTTCTAAAATTATGCTTCCTTTGCAGATTGGACCTTTATTGTCTCACCCAGCTATTGTAACTGATATTGGATGGCGAACAGATGTCATGAAGTTTCTCTTATTGCACTCTTTCTTTTTGATCAAGAGACCTACAAAAACACTACCTCAGGTTAGATTTCTTTGAAAAGGATTTAATTTGTTAATGGGATGTGTACAGAAGTGTTCAAAAATGCTGCATCACCCAGGTGCAAAGTGAAAGTTTTGCAATATTTGATTATTATTATTATTCAATTTTTTGGAGGGATATCAATGCGCGATGTTGCATTGAAATGTTTTTACATTTGTAAATAGATAGATAGATCTTTTATTAACTCTGTACGATACAATACACAGGAATAAATCACCTCAGATCTGCAAGAGTTCCCACTTGCATGTGGATTCAATTTTACATTAATATAATACAATCAAACATATTTCCAACTACCACAAAACTAGCTTATTGTGCAAGGATGTGATAATACAATATCAAGATTAACTAAATAATTTTTTGCAATTATTATTTATTAACCAAATTTAAAAAAAAAGATGATCCCAAAACTTCAAGATCAGATCCCTTGGAGTAGCATTAAAATATCTACTAACTAAATAAATATGCCTCTCTGTTAATGTTCTAGATGACACAATATTGCATAACAATAATTAATTTGACCATCTTGTGTTACTTTCTTGTTGTCCCTAAGTTTATATATATATATATTTGATCACTTGGAATATATATAATTTAGTCACAGTAAGAATTTGTAAATTTTTATAAATTCCATCAATGTGATAAAATTTTTTCAAATTCATCATTGTTCTAAAAAGATAATTTTGTACATATTGTAATGACATAATGTATGACATATGAGCATCACCCCATAAGAACAGACTGCATAATAAGTAATATTTAACCCACTAGGAATACATAATCTTTAAAACAGACAGGTCAACAAAATTTCTTATGTAATAAATATCAGATATTATTGCATTTATATGTAACCCCAGGTTAACTTCCAATCAATAATCACCCAAATATTTATAACTATCGATAGAACCGATTACTAGGCAATCACATGTTATATCATTGCATAATGTTTTTACAAAACTTAATTTTACCTTTAAAAAAAATCATTTTCTCATAATCCGAAATTAATATATTTAGTTTTTTGGACATTTAAGAACAATTGATTAGAATTAAACCAATCACTAATAACCCAAAGATCATTATAGATCATGTCTAAAATATCTGTCATTGCCTTCATGAAGTGTTGCTGAGGTCATAAGCAAATGCTAATTTACCAAATAATTTCATTTCACAGAAATTGTTAATGAATTAAAATTAATAAGGGTTCAGGAACAGAACCCTGTAGAACCTATTTGATATTAATTTCTTTACTATTGTGTTTTCTAATTCTAATGTATTGCTTTCTATTCTCTAAATAACTTAAATTGATCACATATTTTACCTCTAATTTCATGCATCACCAACTTTTTTGAGAAGATTACATATGGAACAGAGCTTTTCTTAATGTTTTTAAAGAGAACAAGAGCCTTTAAATTTTTATTGAAACAGCAATGAATCATTGTAGTTATATTCAAAATATCTTCTTCAGTACCCAGTCCTATCCTAAATCCATACTGGTTGTTTGAGAAAAACTTATGCTTATTGGAATAGGAAATTAATTTTTATTTCACATCTCTTTCTTATTAAGGCAGTATGCCTTCTTCGCAGACCTTCCCTATGTTGTATTATTATACTGATGACAGTCTCCTGTCAGACCTATGTGGCAAGCAGCTGCTTAAGAGGTAATTTCGTTTTTAACACAGATATTCCATTATCTTCAACATATTGTGATCTACTGCCAACAGGGAGTAGGTTGCTATGTTCAACAGGCTGCTGCTGAGCACAAGCATCCACACATTTAGGCTGAAGAAAAATACCTATGCATGTTAATATCTAATCATTGGTTATAATTTTAAGAACTTTAATATTTTGTATAGTATTTTATGTGGTAATTTTAAATTAGTAATTAGTGTATTTATTTTAAAAAGAAAATGTTTTTCCAATACATAAGAATATGTGTGGAAATTTCAGTCCATTAAAATCAGATAAAAAGAAAAGTATGCATTTCTTTTTATCCAATGGAGAGAAAATAGAATTACAATGGAATATGTTTTATCCATAGAAAATAGAAAAGTTGTTGAATATCAGTTATTCTTCTAGTATATGTTTTGTTATAGTGCTCACTGATAAGAATATAATTTTTCCTGTTATAGTGCGAATCAATGCCAGAATCTTTGCCAGACATTGTGAGAGAAGCATGCATGAATAGCTTTATAAAGGCCACGGATTCTCTAGGTCACAAATCTGATGATTCCATTTCACCACTTCAACAACGATGTAGAGTCCTTCAGTCTCTCTCAGATTATGCTAATCTCTTGCTTCGGTCTCCTGATTATGTCACACCTTTGGTATCTGTTGACATAGTAAGTTATTCAAGAAACTTTTATTTTTTAAATACATGGTATATATGAAAAGTTTTACAAAATTGAAGAGACTGCAAAAGATGTTTACTCTAATGGACATCTTGTTAGCACAAGTTCTTAATTTTCACATATATGGATAAAAATAAAAAAACAACAGACTTTTGAGCAATTTAGTAAATATTAGAATTAAATATCACTCAGCCAAGCACATTTAAATCAGGTATTGTAGAACCATGCCTAATTAATGGGAATGCCTGCCAATTTCAAGACGTGAAGCGGCAGCAGCGCTAGTTACATTTTCATCCGCTTGGCCGTACTATTTGACGCTGGCAATCCGCTGTTTTGCTTGTTACTTGCTTCGTAGCAGTATAGGTTATTACGCAGTTTACCGCTTGCTTCAAGATTGGGTTCTGATACGGATTTGTTCGTAAGTAATTATTTACTATTCTGTCTATTTTCTGCTGTTTTTAACTAGAAGTCTGAACGATGATGCAGTATTGTATGATGTTTTGCAGAAGTGAAACTCAGTTTCAATCGAATCTATTCCAAACTGGATCTGCAAGACAGGTGGCTGCATCAAAATGTTGGCAATGTAACGATGACATGGGTAATTGGAAAAAATTTCTGAGATCACTTTTGAATAAATAATATTTTGGAATTGCAGAAACCTTTACAATATATGGAACTGAGTTACACTGCCATAGCAAAAATAATATTTTGGAATTGCAGAAACCTTTACAATATATGGAACTGAGTTACACTGCCATAACAAAATATTAGAGAATTTCTGTGTTATGTGAATGGGAATCTTACTATAAATTCAAGATTATAATTGTATCTATTTAAATCTCGATTTTCAACAGCATTTGTCTAGTATTTAAGGATTCATTATTCCCATTTGAGAAAGATTCCAGTTTATTTTACTTGATTAGCCATCTGTCTGATTCTTTCTCTCGACTTGTCCTCAGATTTACCATATGACTTCGACCAGCATTCTTGGTTCATTGAGAACAGATATTAAAGTCTTGCATATTCTCCTGAACCAGTTGATGTTAAAAACAAATGAATCGAAGGTTACTAAATAAAATCATACAAGTAAAAAATTATTATTGGTGTATTCATCCTGTTAGTGGATGGAATTTGTTAATCTCATAACAAAGTTGGCATTACTGTTTCAGTGAACTGACTATATTGGATATTTTCTACATTAATCAGTTTCCAAATGAAATCATTTTGAATTGTTGCCTTAACATGTGTAATTGATCAATTAATGGATCGATGTAAAAGAGTTTTCTTTGTAATTTAAAAAATAGCATGTTTCCCCTGAATATGTAGTTTTGTGTTGCCGCTATATTTTATTATCTTTTCAACTTTAGTGTTTAGTTCTTAAAAATTTATTTTTATTCAAATAAAGTATTTTTATACATGAGATATATATTGCAGATTCATAAAATGATATTCTTTCAAACATAATAGCGGCAAAGCTTTTGGTTCTGGGAAGGTTGTGTTCAACCTAAACCAGGTAGTGTGACTAGAAATCGTGTGCAGTAAACCAAAGCTAACACTGCTTGCAGAAGCTTTAGTTTCATAAAGTATTGGGTAAACATACCTTTGCTTGATTAGTATGGCTGTATTTTTCTTACTGATCTTTTGTCTTTTTAGCTTTTTTAGAGTTATGGTTACATCTTTGCCAAATATTTCCTCTGAGGAAGTTTAACAACTTGTTGCTTGAAGATCAGTTATTTTTAAACTCGTTTTAGAGAAAAGAACAATACGAATTTTTGGTTAGCCTGGTTAAGAAATGGCAATCTTTTAACATCTCATGAATTGAACATTTGGAAATGATGATTTCTTTGACTTGAATGGAGAACAACAGTGTAAATAAATTAGAATTAAAATACACAGTGCAAAGTTATTAATTAATTTAATCACAATCTACACTGTTTTAAATGGGCTATTCAAATGCCTTTAGTTAATGCTCATAAGCTTATTCTATCATACATTGTTGCAAAGTGCAACATATAGTAGTATTAATTTATATTCCTAAGTATAATAGTACTTTTGCAAAGAAAAGCACTAAGTATGGTACTTATTGATACTAATTTGAGTTTTAGAGTTCTTATTAATACTAACATATAGACGATTGCTATATGTGTTTTCAGAAATTATGCTTACATTTGCCAGCCATATGTCCATTGAACTGGATATTTGTATATTGTAGCATCTGTAGAATTGGCTGGTACACTCAACACAGTAGATGATGTCATCTTTGGAGAAACACATTCCTTGTAATTTGCAGAGGTCTCAGTTACAAGTCAAAAATTTTCAGAGTTGATATAAAAAACTTTTTTAAAAATGTCAGTTTTCATTAAAAAAATTACAATTGTATACTACAGACTGGTTGATATGTTGTAGGCCAATAAAATTCGAAAAGTGCATTATTTAAAGTAATTATTTTGTAATCTGATTCTGATCTTCTTGAACGTGGTGGAGTAATCTGATTCTGACACCAAGAGCATTAATTAAGGTGATTCTACCATATTTGAATAGTGTTATAGAGTACTGAATTGTTTACCTAGATTTGATTGTTTAGCTATGAGGCTAGACAAAGGAGTTATCAACCACATTTGAGCAGCATCTTGTGTAGAGAGGTATTGCATTGATTTGGTCATGTTGTTGCTTCATGTAGAATGACATATTAAATAATAGAATTATGAACAATGTTCATAAAGGATTGATAAAAAGAGATGTGAAAAATAAGGTGAGCTGACAACATCACAATACCGTATTAGAATTGCACTCCAGTGGTGTAATGCTTCAGCTGTTGTTCAGGGTAGAGGTATTTAAAGGTCATAATTGCACAAGTGTTGAGATTTCATAGCTTTTGGTTCTTAAGGATTTTATCTAGCTTTGCATTAAAGAGGGATTCTCATACTTCTTATGTTTTTTCCTTTTTTTTGCAGATTCAGGAGCCATGGGAATTAGTACAAAAAACAGTTCACAAATTGCAGAAACAAAATAGGAAAGATGAAAAACTGGTTGAGAGTAGTGCATTCCAAATACTTTTCCTTCAGCTGGGTCTGCAACTCTTTTCAGATCCTAAACACATAATCAGTGTTTTAAAGGTAAAGCTATCATTTGCAGATTTTTCCATATTATTTATACAGTATTTTGATGTGTTTCACTCTAAATAATGTAATTAGAGCAAAATATAACCTTTTTAAAAACTGATAAATAAATATAGGAGGCTGTGTTGAGTTGTTTTTCTTCTGAGTGGCACTTGTTTTGAACACACTGGACTAAACTACTGGTCACAAAAACCCAAGGGTTCAGAAAACACTGGAGAAGGGAATCCACTGAACAGCTATTAGGAGACAAATATAAGCCTTACATCAGGGCCATCCAGTATGTTCTGCAATGTGCACAGGGTATGGCTCTCCTGTACACAGAAGGGGTGAGGGTGGCTCAATCGGTAGTGAGCAAGGCTCGTAATTTGCACTTCCCAGGTTTGAGTCCCAGCTGGGCCAGTTTTGAGATTTATCTCTGCAAAACTCCACACCCTTCACATGGTTAATAGGGAACACCAGTGTGCTTGGAAAGGCCACTCTCATTTAGAAGGGATATTAAGCCCTATGTGTGGGAGATCCGTACCCTGTGCACATTAAAGAACACAGTGGATGGCCTTGATGGGAGATTACCATCTGTTTTCCAACAGCTGTCCAGTGGGGCCTCTTCCCCGCAATCTTCTCTGAGCCCTTGGGGTCCAATTGACCTGGCCATTTAGTCTATTGTGAGAAAAAAAAGTGCCACTCAGAGGTAAACCCAACCCAAGGGATTGGTTCTTCATTCTTTGATACTGTGTCACAATAGATTGCTATTGAAAGTCACAGGTTTGCTGGGTTGGAGAATCTATGTAGATCTTTTTGAAATTCACAAACAAGAGATTCCAACAAACTGGTGAAGTCCACTGACCTTTAGTAATGATGTTCTAAGCAGTTGGTTGCACATAGAGTAGTAGCATTGATCACATTAAGCACAAAACCATGGAGCATTTAAAATGGAGTTTTGATGATAGTTACTCATAATCTTCAGGAACAAATTTAGTTTTGTGGCTAGATTCGAGGTAGAATTTTCAGCTTTTCACAGTTTATCAAAGTGTGTCAGATCCGAGACTATTTCTTTGTATTAAAAATTTTGCATTTAATACTTGCAGAAAATGAATGACAATCTTTAATATATTTTAATCGCCATTGAATTTTAACTGCAGTTGCAAACACTTTTTGAATCTTCAAGATAATTTTAATTTTAGTAGTGAGAGCTTAAACTAGATACAAGTGTGTTTTTAGAACAGTTATATAAAGAAGTCATGAAGCAAACGTGATATCAAGTTATTTACTGGTGAATGAAATGTTTATTTTTGTATATAAGAGCTTTTTCTTTTTAGGAGCTGGAAATTTGTTGTAAGCAAGCATTAGAAGCAAGAAAACATCAAATGTTGGAAGGTAAAGAGACAGCAAATTTTTCATGGGTACAAGTTATGATGGACCTATTACTATCTTTTCTGTCACAACCATCCCGCCACATGCGGTGTGTTGCGAATTCTGTCTTTTCACTCTTGTGCCCATTTATAACACAAGAAGCTTTACAGCCAATCCTTGATGTAAGTATTTTAGGTTATTTTCATGAAATAACTGTTTTAATTAACCCTTCATCCCATGGCCAAGTGGTTAGCGCGCTTGGCTACTGATCTAAGGGACCTGGGTTCGAGCCCCGGGTAAGGCATGCACGTTTGTGTTGTTTTTCTGCTGAGGTCCTGCCATCCTCTCAGACCTTCTACTATGGCATATAAACTGACGGGCTCCTATCAGACCTCTGTGGCAAGCAGCTGCTTGAGGGGGTATTTAATTTAAAATTCATGCAAATAATTTACATTTTCAGACAAAAGTTGTGTTTTCATAATGTTCAGTTCAAACCATATCTTGATACAGTTGTTAGTTTCGTAGTCAAGACTATAACAATGACGATTAAAACAAAATATGCAATGTGCGTCAAATAAATGTCATACAGGTAAACACCCATCATTCTTCAGCAAGTAATCTTTGAAAGTTTCATAGTCAATACAAAACGTATTGAACCTTGATGTTATTAGTATACTCAGGACATACTTTGTATTATGTCTAGAATGGTTTAATAGAGTGTGGTTATTAAGCAATACCATTTCATGGTGACAATGTGTGTCCCTAAAGTTGGAATGTTAATTGAAGCAATTAGAGGAAATTTCATCAGTTGGGTTGGGTTGTTTTACCTCTGAGCGGCATTTTTTTTGCACACCATGGGCTAAATGGCCAGGTCACATGGACCTTGAAGGCTCAGAGAAGGTTGGGGGAGGAGACCCACTGGAACAGCTGTTGGGAAACAGATGGTAGCCTCCCATCAAGGCCATCCAGCGTGTTCTTTAACGTGCACAGGGTATGACTCCTGCACGGGGCCACGGCTTAACGTCCCATCCGATGGACGGCGACCTTTCCAAGCCCATCAGTGTCCCCTACTGACCATGGATAGGGCGTGGAATTTTGCGAAGATAAATCTCAACACTAACCCAGCTGGGACTCAAACCTGGGAACTACAGATTACGAGCCTGGCGCGCTACTGACTGAGCCACCCCTGCCCCAATTTCATCAGTAGAGGATCGAATAAATCAGGAGCTTGTGAGGTCATATACCATTCCATTTGACTCAAAACAATTTGTCCTCTGAAACTATTAGTAATATAAAGAGTGTTTATTAGAAGATTAACCCATTAATGTACTAAGCTAATATTACGTTTCTAAGTTGGTGTATGCTTTTACTAATCATATTTCATTGAAGATCTTTCAATCAATTTCTTCAGCAGTTCTAATTTTCATTGATTTCTCTTCATCAGAAATCAACTACAAGTTGCTTTAAACAATTCCAAATCAATAATGACGTGGGTAAAATAGTATGCTTTAAAACTTGTTTAAAATAAGTTTAAAAAAATGTAGTTTAAAGTATAACTCAATATAGTAAAAAGTGAAAAACTGCAAGTTGCACATACTTTAACAATGCCACAACTAGAATAATATTAATGCATTGTTTATTATAAAATAGGTAATAAATTATGGATAGAATGGTATCACATTGATTACTTAATGATGCAATGGTATCACATTGGTTTACAGTGACACTGAAGCTGCTTTGAATCCTATAGTTGTTGGAATGGTCATTTGTGTTTGCCATAACCTGAAGTTGCAATTATAATGGGTTTGAACATTAATGATAAAATAATGCAAAGACTCTACTCTTATTTTCTAGTATGACAAGGCTCAGTTTTAGGACTATATTATTCTGTATTTATTTTAGTGACTTCTGTTTTGATGATATAAATCTTTTCTATTAACCTATCTTATCCAATGCTAATGATACAGTTTTTGTGAATTGAATCTAATACTTGTTAAGATCCAAAAGGAATTTAGATGCAATTAAAATTGGCTACAGTTAAGTGTTGAAAAAAAAAAAAAGTTCTTTTTTAGTGTAAATTATAGCTATGTTGATGTAAGATGCTATGTAGATGTGTGATGTGTGAGTGATAGGTATATTGATTTTGATCATAAAAATAATTATTATAATGGCAGTGTTTTCATAAGTAAGAAAGTCAATCAATGAAGAGTGCAAAATGTTTAGCTATCAAAATTAAAATAATCAAATGGAATATTTGTACAACTAGAAAAGTGAAATAATTGAGATTGCCTTATCAGAAATTACACCCCCCCCCCAAAAAAAAAATGTAGATTTAGCCTTTCTAATAATGTTATACATCTTGGATTCTTATAACTATGCAATGTAATTTGGTTGCTTATAGGAGTATTGGACTGTAACATACCTAAATGTTTTGAGCCCACTGAACTAGACTCCAAATTAAAATATTACAGATTATTTCAGGCTATAACAAAAGAAGCTTAGAACATTTGGTTAAAAAAAAATGTAATTTTAGTACTAAACTATTATATACACAAAATTTTATTATCCCTGTTTAAAAATTGAGATATATTAAATTTGTAATATGTTAGAAAATTTTCAGAGATTAGAGATTCATTTACCAAGCACTCGTGATATAACATTTTATATTTCTTGTGTCAAAAAATTACAACATGTAAGTGGCATCAAAAATGAGAAGAGTGGAAATATGTATATAATCAGATCCCCAAGATTTTGCCAACTCACCATAATTTTGCAAAAATTCCAATTTTTACACCTCACCTGAAACAAGTCACTTCAAAGTTTGCCAATTTCCCAAGATTTCCCCCAAGTAGCCTCGATTTTGCCAACCGTCCTTAATTTCACGAAAACAGTCCCAATTTTCACAACTCATGTATTTTACCAAATAACTTTGAATTTTGCTAACTTCCCTAGATTTTGCCAAGCTGCCTCAATTTTGCCAACTTACCTTAATTTTACAAAAAAAGAAAAACAATTTTCACAACTCACCTGGATTTTGCGTAGTCGCTTCAAATTTTGCCAACTCCAATTTACTTTTGAGGGGGAGCATCCCGCCTGAATAGCTATGCCCCTGGGTACAATTTCATTATATCACAGTGTATATGACTGATACACCTATAAATAGCTTTATATATGATTAACAATGTTTTATTTATTGTATTAGGGTTCCTTCTAGTTAGTAAAGCAATTATAAAAACAACATTGATGGAGTGTCTTCTAATGCTTCACCTATAACTAGGAATTGGGTATTTGACAAGTGTTATTAGATAGTTGAATTATAGGATAGTGTAATCAAAAATTTAATTTATTGATTTACTAAGGAATAAATGGGAAACATTTTTCAGTATTCGAACTAATCCAGTACAACATACAATCTGGATTTCCTTCTCTGTTGCTCTTATAGCTAATGACTTGTTTAGTGTTATCAGTGTTTAATTTCTTTTTACCTATTTTATTATTGTATTTTACTTATCATTTGTTAGAAATTCTTTTGATGATTTTGTTGGCTTGAGTGTTTATTGAAACTGTTGTTCCACCATATCTTCCCAACCTGACAGCTGATCATAAGTTTGTTCTTGACACTTCACAGCTAAAATATTGGAAATGTGTAATGGTTGTTTCACTACATCTTTTTGAATGTGATGGCTGAATGTAACAAATAAAAAATAAATAAATAAATATCCCCTCAAGCAGCTGCTTGCCACAGAGGTCTGAGAGGAGCCTGTCAGTTTATATGCCATAGTAGAAGGTCTGAGAGGATGGCAGGACCTCAGCAGAAAAACAACACAAACATCCATGCCTTATCCGGAGCTCGAACCCAGGCCCCTTAGATCAGTAGTCAAGCGCTCTAACCACTCAGCCACGGCACAGTGTGTAACAAGTTATGTGTTAAATGAAAACTTGTGACATGGGGAGTGTCACGGGCTATAAAACATCCCCCCCCCTCCTGCTTTCATCACACAGCCTCAAAAAAAAAAGGCAGGGGGGCGGGGAGTGAGGGAAAGGTGGAAAAAAATTTTTTTTTGTAATTTTCCATGTGTGAAGGCCAAATATAATGAGTTTTGCAAAATGGAAGCTTGTGATTTGGGGAGTGTCATAGGATACCTCAAATTATATCTCCTCCTTCCCTCAAATTAAGAGAAATCAGTTGGTGAATTATATTGATCCTTACAATCCTTTTCAATTGGTGAATTATGCTGATAGGATCCTGTCAGACTTTTATAACAAGTAGACTGATGAAGAGAAAGTTTTTGATGTAAAAGTATTAGAGCTTATTAGTTTGTAACAATATAAATAAGGCTTGTATATTTTTATTTTAATATAGATTGTTGATGTAAGTAAAGAAGTAGAAGAATCCTTATTGGAAGATGTTAATGGTATGTTTCTAGAATCTCCCCATTAATTACAATAAGCATAGTAGGAGATAAATTTTTTACAGTGTGCATTGTAATATAAAATTTAAAGCCTTGGTCATTTTTCAAATTATGTGAGATTGGACTGCGAAATATGTAATGGATTTGTATTACATACAGTATAGTAAAATAAAAAGTTGTAGATAACAAAAATTTAAGTATAGTAAACACTCAATAAATAGTAAATCCAAAAAAAAAAATACCTGTTGATTTTTAAGTCAATAAATCGATAAATCATTATACTTACTGTAAATGACAGACATTGTGCCATAATGTGTCACCTTGCTTTTGAGAAGGAACAGACACATTATCTTTTGAGGGAAGAGAGAAGCGTCCTGCAAAATGTGTCAATATTTCAAAAAACAAATTTGAATTTCAAACAAAATTCATTTCTACCCCATGTTCTGTCAATGGGATGCATGTAGATAATTATATTGAGTGTTTATTGAAACAGTTGTTCCACCATATATTCCCTGAATACTTTGAAGAGCTATAACTTTTAAAATAAGCATTTTTTTTTTGGAAAATGTGACTAAAGGTAAATTAAATATCTTGATCAATTCTATTTTCAAGTCATATAATTGACTATTTATTTCTAGTTCTAGAAAAAAACAATGCATGTGCAATTTTATGACTGCCACTTTACTTTTTTATGTAGTCCGCTACCACAATTGAGGCATTTATCATATTGTGGGAACAGCTTCTCGATTTCCTGCAGTTTCAACCACCATATCACAGCTTTCTTCATGTCATCATAACTTTGAAAATTGTGGGTACCAGGACAATTCTTTAGAGTGGGAAAGAGATGATAGTCACTCAGTGCCAGATCAGGGCTGTAAATGGATATTCCAGGAGTATTGAAATCATATTGGCACTGGATGGCTGAGCATTGTCATAAAGAAGAAAAATGCCTTTCGTAAGCATCCCAGGGTGTTTTCGTTTAATGGCAGTTCTTAACCGTCACATTGCTGTACAGCAGGGTTAGCAACGTTTTGTTAATGTGGGCTATTCTTGAGGTAATATTTTGATTGAATTATGTATGCATAACATTTGATTACATCACAAATAAAAATAATATGTGAATAAATGAAAAAAAAAATTACTTTTTTTTTTCCAAAAAAAAAGAAGATACTCCCGTACATGAAGTGCAGATATAATCTAGAAACTATTAGGCTTGTCCTGATTTCTCATACAAACTCTTACACAAAGACCTGCCTGCTAACCACTGTATCAGGTCTGGGCTTTATATATGCACAAATAAAAAGAACATTTTATGTAAAAATATTAATGAGAGGCTTGATTTCTCATTAAAAAATGTTTCTTGTCAATTTAGTAAAAAAAAAAATTCAAACCCAGCAGTACTCTTGTGATCCAAATTTGCTTAAAATTCATTTCATTTCAATTGTAGTAAAATTCATTTCAGGAAATGTTCACAGATGTAGTTCTATGCCACTGCAACAAGTTCATGCGTTATCGTATCATATTACAATACAATGTTTCAAAATATCATTATATTCTGTCTGAAATATAAACAGCATTCAACTGTTTGGAAAATAAAATTATTTAACATTGTAAATTAAAAATTTATTACCGATATTGCTGGCAGGACAATTTATGTTATAAGGTCTTAATGATCCACAGGCACTTAAAAAGTAAAGCAGGCTACATGTGGCCTGCAACCACCCCTGTTGTACTGACCCCTGTTGTACAGTATGCAGCTGCATTGATTGTCGATCCCTGTTGCCTGAAATCTACCAACAACACACCTTTATAGTCCCAAAACATGGTAGTCACCAATTTGCTAGCAAGCTTCTCAACCTTGCACTTCTTTAATTGCAGGGACCCAAGATGTTTCAACTCCATGCTTGCCCATTTTTGTCACCAGGATATGGTAATAAACCCATGTCTCACCACCAGTGACAATGCGCTCGAGAAATTCGTGTCCACTAGTGGGATGTTGTAGGAATGACAGGGTGCAAGCCATCCTTTGTGCATTATGGTCTCCTGATAGTATTCACAGCACCATTGTGCACACACTGTGTGGAATCATAACCTGTGAATGATCCTGACAGTTATTCCACGTGACAGACTCAAGTTGTGTTGCAGTTCCCTCATTGTAATTATTTTATTTACGAGAATTGTGTTTTTCATGTGTCTTGTTGTCTGGTGGGCTTGCTGTTGTGGGTCTGCTACTTCTCTCACAATTGTCAGAACTGATTCATCCAGTTCTGAAATGTGCATACCACTTTGCCACACTCTTCTGGCTCATCACATTGTTTTCATAATTTTCAATGCTAAATAAACTGATGCTGAATTTCTGCTGCAGACACATTCGTTGCATTCAAAAACTGAATTACTCCCCAGACCTCATTCTTGAACCACTGTTCCAGTCGAGTTGCTGTGTTTGACAGTTGTCACCATACAATATGGCATATGTGTATCCAGTGCCGTAATGCTTGAGAAGTAAACTAGAAATGTATTTAGTAATAATAATTCAGTAGGTGATCTGATTTTTAGCAGTGATAATGAATTGTACATTCCAGTTTGAGGTAGCTTGATAGATGGGAAAATGGAAATGGCAATGATTCCAGAAATCAGAGTGAGTAGTATCACCTATACCCAAGAGAGGGAAAATGCAAATGGTAAAAATATTTAATATATCTGAAACTAAAAAAATGACAATGATATTCCAGAATACATATTAAATAAAACATTCTGTTTATTCCTTTTTAATTGTGTGCATATTAAGTTTTTGTTAAAATGATTTCTATATTTATGTTTTAGAAAAATGTGGGGAAGAGAAGAAAGCAGAAAATGTATCTGGAAGTAGCCCTGAAAATGAAAAAGAAATAGAAACAGATTTGGACATGGAAATTTGGAAAAATGTCCAAAAGGGCTTAGCACCCGATGTTGATGTTGATGATGCTGTAAGTTTTGCAGGTGACTTTAAAATTAATTATTGTTACTGGCAAGCTTATGGAACAATTTGGTTTACCATAAGTTTTCATATTAATGTTTATTCTAAAATGACTGCTTCCTTCTACCTTAAAATTTCATTTTGTGGAAAACTAAGTCCTCAAACTAGATCAATTACCATAATTCCCTGCTTACAATCTGCAAATTATATGTTATTCTAAAAGTGAGTAAATTGGGTTCTGTGTATTATGTGTAAAGTTGTGAATATGTCTCTGAATTTCACTTGGGTACTGCCAAGAGAAAGTGGTGGAATACTGATTGGCTAGGTGTATTTCAGCACACTTTGCTGATAACCAAGCTGTGCTCTTGATTGCAGAATCCTCAATTCTACTGAATGTTTCCTTTATTCTCATTAAAATGCATTATTTCAGATTCCCTCCTCCCCTAAAAATGGAACATTGAGAAAGCAAAAAGGTTCAAGTTATACCACTAATTTTAAACTTAATCATGCAAAGCATTGAAGAGATCATGAATCATAAAGTGGGTAAGCAATTTTCATCTTTGAGAAAAAGCAAAGAAAGTAGTACTTAGAAAGAAGAAGCAAAGAAAGTAGTGCTTAGAAAGTAGTACAGTTTCCACTAAAACAACAGGTTGTTAAAAATCAAATGATTCTGAGTTTGATGGTTTTGAATAAAAGTATAACATCGGGAGATCACTGGTATGCATTTCTTTTTTGGTTAGACATCAATCTTTTGTCCCTTTCAATAAAACAGCTCCCCCCTCCCTACCAACCGAACTACCTTTCGATTTGTTGTATAGTAATGCTATTGTTTTATTTGTAAAGTAATGCTATTTGTTATTAGTAATGCTAATTTTAATTAAAAATTGAATTTTTTTCATTAAAATTATAAAAAAAGTGATTTTTATAAAAAAAATAAATAGGTATATGGGAAAGTTTTAATTGTTTAGGCATATTACTGCTTAGGTTAACTTATTCATGGTCATCATAGCAGTTTGTTTCTGGTTAATTGTAAATAGTCTTTTAACACTGCAACCTGTATGGTATTAAAACCTTTGACTCATAGTTACAAGGTATTTAATACCATCTGAATCAAAGTGCTAATTGTAGATATTTTAAGCTATTCAGCAATGTGAAGTTCATATTACTAATTCAATGTATTTTTTAAGGGTATATTTTAAAATTGTGATCTGTCTTGTAACAATCTCTGGCAGCTTGGTAAAATTATATGTTACTTTTGCTACCACTGTCTCCAAGTGTTGATGATTGTTTTAGTACTTTATTTGCTTAAGAATTAGTGGCTCTGTTCGAGTGTACCTCTATTCCTTCATAAGAAAACTTCTTAATTACAAACTATTTTTTATTATGAGTTCATTTCTTAGGAAAAATAAGTCTTGTGATGTTTTTAGATTGGTAATGTTGTTAGATGCATGCATTTGCTTGAATCAAATTCTTTGTATATTTGTAATCAGGGAATATATTTATAGATGCAAATGTGCTTTTCTTTACATATTTAGGATCCAGATGTTGCCTTGACAGATGCTGATATGGCTCGTTTGGATAATGCACTTGCTGAAGCCTTTCGCAGCAGGAGAAAAATGGGTCATTCTAAACTGAATTCTGAAGAACAAGTGTTGTTATGCTTCAGACTGAGGTACTCAGTATTTTAAGTACAAAATGGTATTGGCAAATATGGAAGACTTGTTTCCAAAAAGAACAAAGTTTTGCGATTTTCCAAATTTAGTGCCCTAACAGTGGAAATTATATTAATTAATAGTTGTGAATTTTCGGTATAACCTTTTTTGCAGTAATATTATAATAAATAAAATAAATACCCCTCAAGCAGCTGCTTGCCACAGAGGTCTGACAGAAGCCTGTCAGTTTATATGCCATAGTAGGAGATCTGAGAGGATGGCAGGACCTCAGCAGAAAAACGACACACATCCATGCCTAAACCGGGGCTCGAACCCAGGTCCCTTAGATCAGTAGCCAAGCGCGCTAACCACTCGGCCACGGGACGGCTGCAGTAATATTACTTGGTATTATATATGATGATTTACACTATTTGGCATATGGCATCTGATTTGAAGTGATTCTGTCTGCAAAAAAAAAATTAAATCAAGCCTATAGAATGCTTAACCTTTATATGCTGCAGACCCGGATCTAGAAAAAATTGGGGGGGGGGGGGGCAAGAAGCACAGTCGAATCAGAAAAAGGTAAAAGGGAGGCCAAGAGATTGGAATTGCAATGCAATAAGTATATTTCCCCTCTATTTTACAGGTTTTTAAAATTTTCTTGAAAAGTGCATGAATTATAAATAAGTTTAATAATTTTGCCTCTTTTACCTTTACTAGTATTCTAAAAGAGGGGGAGTATGGCCTCCTTGTCCCTCCCCCCTAGATCTGGTCCTCTATATGTGTAATTTTTGTTTATAATATAGCAACTTGAAAATTTAATGTTTCATTAAAGAAAGAGAAATGTATGGAGGAGGGGAACCATTAAAGACAGTTTTTTATTAATATATTTGTGATATATTTTGTTATGAATGTAATGCTGCAAAACTTAAATTCATTTCTAAAACACTGAAAACAAAAGTAAATAAGCTAATTAATAATATAGATTATAAGCCAACTGACCAAGAAAAGCTGAGCAGTACTTGGTATGTGTAACTAACATTAAAGTAATTAAAATTGCAATGTTGAAGTTAATGAGTTTAATGAAAGCTTTGTACAATTTCTTTCTGGTGACATTTTACCATGAATAGCTTATATTCAAAGATAACTTTGAATATTGGTTTCCATTCAAATAGGATGGGGGTAGCTCAGAGTAGCATGCCAGGCTTGTAATCTGCAGTTCCCAGCTGTGCCAGTGTTGAGATTTATCTCCGCAAAACTCCTCGCCATGCTCATAGTCAGTAGAGGACACCACTGAGCTTGGAAAGGCCGCTGTCTGTCCGATGGGACATTAAATTATGGTCCCATGTGCAGGAGAACCATACCCTGTGCACGTTAAAGAACACACTAGATGACCTTGATGGGAAGCTAGAATATGTTTCCCAACAGCTGGTCTAGTGGGTTCCCCTCCCCCAACCTTCTCTAAGCCCTCGGGGTCCTTGTAACCTGACCATTAAGTGCAAAAAAAGTGCTGCTCAGTGGTAAACAACCAAATCCAATCAAATAACACTAAATTCTCTGTACACTTTTGGTAATGTAATGTATATTGGTTAATGCTTGTACCTCATTTGCAAAAATTATTAGTATGAATTTCTATTGTTTTAGGGTACTTAATTGGAAAATGGAAAAACTTTGTTCTCTTTGAAAACGAGTCTTCCATATTCAGCAGAGATGATTGGTCTTTGTAGAGGATCTCTTTTTTTTCTCGTTTTAGCATTTCATGTGTTCAGAACTGTATGAAATCTATATGATTATGAATCAAAATTTCCTTTGTATAAACTTAAAAGCAAATAGTTGTTTTAATTATTTGTTGGCTTTTAGTAGTTTGTAAAGCTTGGTAGCTGAGAGTAATACTTTTTAATCTTTTTTTTTTTTATTGTATGAATTTGTATTTTATGCTTATATCACAGCACATTTTAAACCATGTGTTTTTGGATGATACCAGTGACTTGCTGATCAGTAAGACAGAAATTTCAATTTAAAACACACATACCCATATACTGTTTGCAGAATTATGGTTCTTGAAGATCTCTGAGGAGAATTTAGCTAAGTTGATGGAAAATATTAGAGTTAAGTTTTAGTACGTGTGCAGCACTACATAGTTTAGGGGACAAACATGGATTCAGCACATATAAAATAAATATTTATCTTGTGCATTGAAGAATATTGTGGATATAAATTGCTTTTCTGCAATGTAAAGTGATTACCAGTATGCAGATACCTATTGGTAATCATTTCACATGGAGGAAGAGCAAGGTATTTATGTACACAATATATAGGAAACTATTTTTAGAAGATTAGTGCACAATCAAATCCCAAGCAATCAGCCAACAAATGTGCATCATAAGGTCAAAGTAGTGCCCATTAGGGATTAACTATTGATGTGTGAAGTCTGTGACAGTAAACAGTAGTTTATCCTCTATGAATACCAGCAAAATTTCTTGAATTGTTTGTACTTAATTGGGGAGAATATCTGTATCATAAAAATGATGTCTTTATTATATATATATGCATGTATAGGTATTCAAGTTAATCCTTTGTAGTGCAATATTTAGGAAACTATCAGTGCTACCTTTTTTTTTTATCAATTCACTTGCAGTTTTGTGTAGATCAGGCCATTGTTTTTGGTGTTTTTCCTTACAATGCATGTTGACATAGTGCTTAGCAGAGTGCCAACAGAAAAGTGCACCATTTTATTGACTGTTAAAAAGTTATTTTTTCTTTAAACAAATTTGGATCATCTCTGTTTTTCCCAAATCTTGACCCCAAATTTAATACAGAATTTCCCTTGTGTCACCCCATATTGTATTAAAAAATCAAGTCCTTAGCTAAATAGAATCTGATTTTGAACTTCAAGCCACTTGTAATAGATAGTAAACATAAAAGTAGCAAAAAACTGCAATTACCAACTAAAAGAATTTCATAGTTTTCAGTGAATGAGAGTGCATATAAAAATGGTAACAAAAAATTAAGCATTCAGTTGACAAGAACAGAAAACTTGTTTTATTTCTAATAGTAAATAGATGATCTTTCTTAAATCATTTTTTAAAAAAAAAAATAATGATACAGATGGAAGAATGATTTTACCGCTTTCTTGTTTAAATTATTTGTTATTGTACTTTTCAGATTTATGGTATTTTGTATATAAATTGAATACAGTAAGAGTTAAAGCTTCAGTTTTTGCAGGTGTGAGACAGACACATTACTCCTGATAATATGTCAGATGCTCTTAGGGGCTGACCTTTCCTGGCATCATTTAACCTGCATCTAATGGGAGACTAATGGCAACTCCCAGTTATGGAACTCTCTCCATAGCAAGGCTTCCTCTGGCTCAGGTCCTTCACAGGGTCCTGAATGCTCACCTGCGTGTTTGCTGTGCGTGGAGACTGTGTCCCCAGAAAAGAGGATCCTGGTAGTTGCTCGGGTGTCCCCATCTTCTCTCCTCAGCTCATGACTGGCAGGGTCCCCTTTGGCCACCTCGCCATTGGGGAACCTGCTCGTCACGTGGCTGGGCATCGAGTTCCGGGGCATCTGCTTCCGGTAAATGGAATCCCCCCCCCCCCAGGAGCAATCGACTGATGGGCAAGACCTTCTAGGGTCAGTTATGCAGTGCAGTGAGTAACCTTGCCCACATCCGTGTACAGGCTTGCGAGTTACCTCAAACTAATTTGAGAGTTTTCTTTCTTTTGTGAGAATGGTTCATCTCTCATACTAATTTATTTTGTCGCTTCTTTTATTTTGTGTAAACTCAGATGAGTTTCTCGCAATTTCTCTTTTTATTTTGCTTTTATTTATTTGTGAGGGCTTGGCTCACTGTCTGTGTGGGTATAGTGCCTGTGTAGCCCTGGCTCTCGACTTGGTGCCTCCTTGTTGGGCTTCATTGAGAGTGGGGACAGCAGGCACTGAACTGTACAAAAATAACCATGAAATCAATTAATTCAATTGATTCAATTGATTTGACCAATGCCAACAAGAGGGCTCGACATGAGCCCCCAACTTCTTTGTTTTTGTCATCTCTGCCGTCGTCTTCATTGTCTGTGTCTTTGCCTCCAAGATTTCTGGTTGTCCACTCCACGGGTGATCAGTTACTTGGAGACATGTCATTTTTGTGCATTAAGGTTTAGAAGGTCTTGCAGGTCTGCCGAAATATGTCAAACGCCTATGGTCAGACAACTTGCAAGTATCCCTCTGTGCTGCTTTCAGTGCCAGATATATGGTCATGCCCACACAGCTTGCCAGGGCAAACCCACCTGTGCTCCCTGTGGCAGCAAGGATCATCTCGATCCTGACTGCACAGCAGAAAAGGCAAGCTGTGTTAACTGTAGTGGCAAGCATCTGGCATATTCCTGTGATTGTCCCAAATTGAAGGAGGAAAAGGAGGTGCAACATCTCAAGACCATCAACATCTCATATGCTGAGACGAGAAAGCTTGCTGCACTGCCTGCCCCACCTGGCAAGGTTTCCTATGCCAGTGCAATCATTGGAAAGCCCATCGTTCCAATGACTTCGGTGGCAGTGCAGACTAAGATCAATGTACCACCTACTGAATCTTTCTCACTTGCAGCTAAATGCCTCTTGACACAGGCAAAACTGACACAGTCGACTTTGATAACAACCCTGGTTTCCCATTCCTGCAACTCAGCCTTTCACCTCCACTGGAGGCCTTCTCCTTCCTGTTTTCATACAGCTAAACCTTCCAAACCGAAGGTGCCCACACCAGGGCCAAAAACGAAAATCTTACCTCCTCCACAAAAAGCAGTAACAGATCCATGTTCCTCGGATGATTCCGAGGACATGGATACAGACCGTTCCCTATTCACTAAACTGTCCCTGTGACTGTTGAGTTGAATGAAATTGTCTGCCCACTCTTCTAAGTCCTCAGATGGCCACACTCCTACAATGGAATTGTCATAAATTCCAGAGGAATCTTGACAATATCAAAGTCCTTCAGACATACAGATCCCACAATTCAGCACTTTTCACTAGTTCGCTGGGGACACACTTGGCGTGTTGTATGGCAGAGGCTTGATTGGGCTGGCTGGAGTGACTTTAAGCTCCTCTCTGAGCTTGATGACTACTCTGTCAGCCAGGAGCCCATCAATGTGGCAGTAGTGGAGATAATAGACTGTATCATAGATGCAGCTGCATCCACTATTCCTCAAACTTTGACATGGTTTCCTCGTTTTATGAAAACGCTGTGGAATCCAGATTGCACCACAGCTCATAAGGCTCAGAACAAGGCTTGGGGGATGTTTTGGTGTCAGAGCCAGAAGGAATCTTGGATCAAACACATTTCTATCACCCACATGACCAGCTCTAAGGTCATGTGGGATAAAGTCCGGAATATAGGTGGGAACTACACTTCCCACTCATTATTGATCCTGGAGCACAATGGACAGGCAATTACTGATCCCAAAGTAATTGCCAACACTCTGGGGGAATCATTCTCCTCCATCTCTTCTTCATTTTATTACTGCCCTGAGTTTCTGACACAGAAGATCAGATACGAACACTCTCCGCTGTCCTTCCACTCGAATGGCCTGGAGCTTCACAACAGGTCATTCACAGCGGAGGAGCTTTGCCTTGTTCTGCACACTTCTCAGCATCTGCTGTCGGGCCAGACAATGTGCATTATGCCATCCTTCAACATCTCTCACCCTTGAGTAAGGATTGGCTGCTCCATCTTTTCAGTCATATTTTTCTGGAGGAGCAGTTTCCGTACTGCTGGCAAGAGGCCATCGTCTTGGTCTTCCTGAAGCCAGGAAAGAATTCCAAGATTCCTGCTAATTATTGTCCCACTGTGTTAATGTGCTGCGTGTGCAAGGTGTTGGAAAGAATGGTAAATGCCAGACACATCTGGTATTTGGAACATCATGGCTTTCTTTCCAACACTCAGTGTGTTTTTCACAGGCAACAGTCAACTCTTGACCATCTGATACACCTCGAATCGGCTATCAGAAATTCGTTTTTACATAGAGAAACATAGAGTTTTTACATAGAGAGAGCACCCGGTGTCAATTTTTTTTGACATTGAAAAAACATATGACATGGCTTGGAGATTCAGCATTCTTCATGATCTCCATAGCTTTGGCTTGAGAGGTCACATGCCGATCTTCATCTCCAACTTCTTATTGTCACGTTCTTTTCATGTCTGTGTTGGCAACGCTCTGTCAGCTGTACCCCCAAGAACAGGGGGTGCCACAAGGCTGCGTTCTGAGTGCTACACTTTTCGCTGTCAAGATTAATTCTATTACTAGACAACTTCCTCCATCTGCAGGCAATGTCCTCTATGTCAATGATTTTAGCATATTTTGCTCTTCATCCAGGATGAGGATCATTGAAAGACAACTGGAAATTGCCCTGAACAGTCTTTCAGTTTGGGTGATGGCCAATGGGTTTCGGTTCTCCCCACAGAAGACTGCTTGTGTGCACTTTTGCCACAAGCATAATCTTCATCTGGATCCTGAGCTATGGCTCCATAGTAACATCATTCCAGTTGTGGTGGAGACATAGTTTCTCGGTATCATCTTTGATCAGAAATTGACCTTTTTACCACACGTATGTCATCTGATGTCCAAGTTCACTTTGGCATTGATCACCATCAAAGTCCTCTCTCTCTTGGGAAACTGACTGATGTTCTCTGCTTCGCCTGTACCGTACATTTGTCCGGGCGAAACTGGACTATGGATCCGAAGTGTATGACTCCTCCCAGGATTTGGTGGTGAAGGTGCTGGACCCCTTCCATCATCAGACCCTCTATGTTTACACAGGAGCCTTCCGTACCTCACTGGTTCAGAGACTTTACGTTGAGACTAATGAAACATTGTTATCCCTTCGCCATCAGCAATCATCCCTGCAGTACGCATCTAAATTGTGATCCCTGCCTGGCAATCCCACTGAGGACTGCATTTTCAGTCCAAAGTGTGAAATGCTTTACACTAATCGGCCGACTGCCATTCATCCTTTTGGTTTGTGTCTGAGGCTACCTCAGAGACATCAACACCAGTCTCGATAGTGTCGCATAGTTTGACAGTCAAGTCACTCCCACTGTTTCCTCTTCTTGTGATTTTTCCCTGTGCAGGATGGGGAAGGCCTTTACACCAGACTGTGTTTACCAGCAAACTCTTTGCCAGCCATTGTGCTGTGTACCTGGACTTCTTGCCCATCTACACAGATGGCTTGGAGTCTAGCACATCAGTGGTCATGGTCTGCTGTGATGTAATCTTTGCAGACCAGATGGCTCGAAGTCTGGCACATCAGTGGGATTGACCATGGCCTGCTGTGATGTAATCATTGCACCAGATCCCACTGCATTGTTCCATTTTCACTGCAGAGTTGCACTCTTTCAGCCTGGATTTGGACCATGTGGCAGCTAAACATCATTGTCGGTGTGTGTTTTACACCAATTCGCTTAGCTTGTTACAGGCTTTGATCTCGATGAGGCAATGGCATCACTGAGTTTTTTCTAAGATCTGCCACAGCTACATCGTCTGGCAGCCACTATCACTGTTCTCTTCTGTTGGGTGCCTGGTCATGCAAGCATCAGGGGCAATGACTTGGCAGACATGGCTGCCAAATCAGCCATACCACTGTCCAGCTTTCCATTGCCAGTTCCATATCTGGATTTCCTGCAGCGTTTTACCATCAAACTCTGGGCACAGTGGCAGAGATCATGGTCAGAACAGCTTACGAACAAGTTTTTTGAAATCAAACCTATCATCAAACCATGGCAATCATGTTACTGCAGGAATCGCAAGAAGGAAGTTGTACTTGCTCAACTCTGCTTAGGCCATTCATTTATTACTCATTCATTTTTTCTACAGGCAGACAAAGCCTAAGTGCAAATTTTGTAACACTTTTTGAAGTATTAAACATATTTTAATCAAACGTCCTTGTTTTAACTTTGAACGACGCATGTTTTTTAGCTTTCATGTTTTTATGTCCTAGCTCCTTACACTCGGACATCTCGTATCTGATCATTGCTGTTTTACTTATGTATTTAACTTTTTGCAATATTCTGGATATTTTACTCATCTATAGTTTTACTCCCCTGTTTATTACTCTATTTGTTTAACCCAGGTCGCTTACACCTGGGTGACTTTTATGTTTATATTTATAAGATATTTATACATTTGTTTATTGTTGTCGACTAAGTTTCATTTTATTGTTTTACATTTTTTGTATGTCTTTGTAATTTATTTTTAAAAATCAGTTGAGGGTATTATGACCTTTATCTTTTATTTGAACATTTGTTTGGTGCATTTTAACCTTAGATACTAATGTGCCATAAAACCCTAAACAACTAAGCCAACCATAGCAAGGCTTTTTTTCACAGATGGTATGCATTACTGGTTAACACAATAGGTGTACCAGTAAGTATCTTACATTTTACATTATAACCAGTATGCTAATTTCAACCCTCTATCACTGTTTGGTGACTTAGCAGTAAACATTTTAAAGAAAAAAAAGTACTACTCCATAATATCCTTTTAGCTGAAGACTGAATGAGGCCAATCAATTAGTAAGAGCATGACATGTTATCAGGAAACCTTGGGTTCTATTCCTGGAAAGCTCATTTCCTCCCCTTCCCTCCAACTAATCCATATAGTAATATACAAGGCATTGCCAGTGAGTGATTATTATGGAATCATAACTGGAGTGTAATAAAAACTTGACTCTCTAGCTCTACTGAAAATTGTAAATCTGTTTGCTCTTTTAGATGTTTGGACCTAATTTCAACATATTTCAAAACTGAGCCACCTATGTTTCTAGTTGTGCATTGTGTCTTGCCTCTGTTGTCTGCCATTGAGCATGGACTTCAAAACCAGCAACAGTATCATCTTGCTGATAAGGCTATTTCAACTCTTGACTGTCTTATGAAAGTTAAAAGGGTAAGATTGAAATATATTTAAATTAGCTTTAATCAATATAAAATAATATGAGGAAAATTTGATTTAAGATGCCACAATTAATTTTTGGAAATAAAGAAATTCCAGGATTTATAAGTAAATGAAAATATAAAATAAAGAGACTTCCTAGAAAATTTTAAATTATTAAAACAGAATTAGTGCTATTACATTTCCTCTTTTTTCCTATATTAGTAGAGATAAAAATAACATCATTAACCTTGTTATTTATAGCTGTCCTATTAATTAATCAACTATTACATTTTTTTATCGTAAGCAGCACTTTTTTGCAAATAAATTTATAACTATATAACTTAATTAATGTATTAAAGTATTTCATATATAGCTAAGCTAAAAAGAGTATTATACCAAGAGATTGAGAGTAAACTCCTTAAAGCATTTGAGGTAAGAAGTCCATATGAAGGATGTAGCTCAGTTCGTTGCAAGAAGGATATAATAAGTAAAGTTTTGATATAACTCAGTAGTAAGGGATAATCCAGGTAATCTCTGCTTAATCTATTCCCCCCTCCCCAATGCAGATTCACTATAACATGGTGTTAAGAATAATCATTTAAAATAAAAATAAAAAGTTTTGTTAGATACATACAGAGGAAAAATTGTCATTAGCCAGGTGGGATCTGAACCCACGATCTCCTGGTAACATGTGCACCTGACATGCTATCAGGAGATCGTGGGTTCAGATCCACCTGGCTAATGACAATTTTTCCTCTATATGGTATCTAATAAAACACTACCAGGTTGTATCTGAGAAATTCTAATACTGTAAAAAGTTTTGTGTTAAGAAATTTGCACAGTGTAAATGAGATATAACTGGAGAAGTAGTCTATCCATAATGCTTTGTTGTCTTGAGTGGTATGTTCCATAAAAGTATTGACTATCAAAGTCATTGAAGAGGCACTTTCTTTTCATAATCGGTACATGGCTTTGTTGGAAGAGCACAACAATGACTTCACACAAGAGAATGCCATGAAACATTGTTGTGGCATGTTACCTGAGTGCTATAAAGAAATATAAGAAACATATAATTAATGTAAAGTAATATTATATATGAAGAGAAAAAAAGTGAAGTTGTTGATCCTGGACACCTTTAGGTGAGAGCCAAACCCAGGATGTTAATTTGTTTAAGCTCCAAGAGATTTCATGGTGATTTTATTTCACGTTTAGTAAAAATTTACTTGTAAATAAAATGAAACTAATATTTAAGTTGTATGTGTTAATTCTGTAATAATATGAATTTTATAAGATGGCAGTATGAAAATTAATATTTTTTTACAGTTTATTTTTACTTAATGTTTCTTTGTGTATACATTTTATAAATTAAAATTATATACTTGGGGTCTATACTTCTTTTGCTTCTATGGTAGATAAGAAGACCAAACTTGGTGTACTGATGTAGATTTTTCCTTATTAATTCAATAAAAAAAATCGAATTTGAAAAATTTAATATGGTTTTGAGAAAAAAAAAATAAAAATTTTAAAATGTGAAAAAAAAAAAGTCATGTGACCCTATAGATAAAAAATGAAAACTGACACATATGTTATACATTATACTCCTTAGAAACGTTGTGTGATATTTGGAGTATGGTCATTTCTTTGATAATGAGGAAAAAAATATTGAATTTGCATTAATGTCATCGCTAATGAAGCACTTTAGGGTACTGCACTTGTTCTCTTGCTCATGTACACTAGAGGAGATGCATGGAGAGGCTACCGACGTGTTTGCTGCTTGCACTCAAGCACGACTTTGTAACTCCAACTAGCATTTGGCTGCTATTGATAAAAGTTCACATCCTTTTTTGCAGATGAGCAAATGAAATGCCCAATATTTAGAGAGAGCAAATTTAGCAATACAGATGTTGAGTGATACATAGGATGACCAGATTGTGATTGGTAAAAACTGGGACAGGTTACTAAATGTTCCGATTTCAGTTTGTTTAACTTGAAAATGGTAAATTATGCTTTGTTTTCGATCAGTTGTTCTTTAATAATTAAGGAAGTGCTTAATGAGCTGTGTAGTCCAAATTAGCAAAGAACTAAGCAGTGCCATTCATAGCTCTTTTGAAAATGCTGAGAAAATGCTAATATATAAGAATTTAAATAAAGTATGTAACACCGACATTCCACCCTTTCCTGTGGTGTGGAATCTTCTGTTACATCAAAAACAATGCACGCGGACAAATACGCAAGAACACACGACCGATGACATAATGAGCGAGATGGGTATATAGCGAGGGAACCAGCTGTTAATGAGATGAGCCTGAGGAAGTCATAAGATAGATACATGGTGAAACACGTTGCTCCGATTGACGTCATGGAGCCCACACGGTTTTGTTTTAAATGTTTTTAACAGTTAATATAAGGTGTGTTGGGTGTATTTTAATAAATCTTTAAAGGATTTTAAACTTAAGTTTTGAGGATATGCGCTGACTTTAATCATATATGCCAGCTGAAGCACAAAAAGGACAACTGCCTTCTAAGATAATATGAAGTTGAATAATAGCAATTATAAATTGATCCATAGAAGAAAAGCATTGGCCAAATACCATCCATCTTGTGCCTACTACAATACCTTAAGTACAGTGCAATGATGAAACATCAACCATCTTGGGTGCAAGTTATCTATGCTCTTCAAATACAATGAAACATCAAATATGTGCATCAATGAAGGACTGGTATGCAATGGAAATGTCATCATTTTGACTCATCACTAACTACAAGGATATTCTCACTCACTATATTAGTTGCTTGCCTTTAATTTACATATTGTGATGGTGAAGAAGCATTTCATAGGGGTTGCTAATAACCCTTCAAGATAGGTCTACAGGCAGTTGGTTTAGAGATAATTTCACTATTGCATGATTTATGTAAAATGATGTAAAATACAAAGTTTTCCAAGCTATTCAATTGAAATTTTGTGGTTGGAGTAATGACCATTTTGGTTCTTTCAAAATATATAGGTAAATTATAAATGTGTATGGTTTGAAACAATGCAGTTTTTTGTTGATTATTTAATGTATCCATCTGATGTTCATATAGTAGATGGCGAATAGTCAGAAAGTAAGTAATATCCATTGTTAGTAACTGAAAGATGAGGAGGAGGGGGGGTGGGTAACTGTTCCCTGCACACATGTGCTATGCAGAGCAGCAGTTACTTACTGCCAGTTCCAACTAGCAGTCAGATATTGGTAGCTATTAGTAAAAGGATGATTTTGAGACTCATTTGCATTGGAGTTACTGCAGTTTAAGAACATTGTTGAGTTCAGTAATATTTCAGTAGTTCAACAGTACTCTGAAAAACTGGTTTTCAGAGTGCTATTAAACATGAGTGGAGAAATGCCAGTTTTGCTTAAAAAAAGAGGATATTTATATTGAATAGTAAGACTAGTAAGAGCAGATTAAGTAATAAATTTTTGAAACCAAAACAGGCATTACTTCATAATTGTATTAGTATATACACCAATCAGCCAAAACATTAAAACCACCTACCTAATATGATGTAGGTCCTCCTCTTGCCGCCAAAAGAGCTCTCACCCAATGAGGCATAGATTCAACGAGATGTTGGTAGGTGTCACTTGATATTTGGTACCATGAGTGCAACAGAAGATCCTGCAGTTCCCATAAATTACGTGGTTGGGGTGATGCTGCTCATACCCATTTCTCCAACTCAAACCACAAATGCTCAATAGGATTCCTGTCTGGCAAATTTGGGGGCCATGGCAATAAATGGAATTCCTCATCATATTCTAGGAACCATTCCTGAACCTTCTTCTCAGTGTGACATGGAGCATTTTCTTGTTGAAAGACACTATCTCCACCAGGGAATACAGTTGCCATAAAAGGATGTACTTGGTCAGCCACATTTTCAAGTAGGTGACAGCTGTCAGAGTTTGCTCCAGGGATAATTTGTCCAAGTGTTCCCCAAGAAAATATTGCTCAGACCATCACACTCCCTCCAGCCACCTGTATCTGTCCCACAGTGCATCCAGGTGAAAATGAGATTCATCTGACCACGTGACCCTCTTCCAGTCTTCTATGGTCCAATGTTGATGATTACGCGCCCACTTTCAAGCATTTGACGATGGTGAATGGCTGTGAGCATAGGCACACAAATGGGTCTGCAACTGTGGAGAGCCATATCCAAGAGCTTGCGATGAACTGTGTGTTTCGATACATTGGGCCCTTTACCACAATTGAAATTATGGGTAATGTCAGCCACAGTAGCCCACCTGTTGCTGCAGACAAGACGAGATAGCCTGCACTGACCTCTGGCATCAATGAGACATGGCCGGCCCATGCCTTGTCGACAGCACTAAGTGTCACCTGTTTTGAACCATCTTTGATAGGTACTAACTACTGCATAGCATGAGCAGCCTACCAGTATCGCTGTTTCATCGCTGTTCATACCAAGGTGTCTTGCCATAATGATCTGGCCTTTGTCGAAATCAGATAAATCCTTTTCTTTTTCCATGTTGAGATGAAACGAAATACTGCCTGCGAGAGCTCTGACCCAGGTATTATATATATATCATTCGTGACCTTGGCACGTTACACTGATTCGCTGCATGCGCACTTCTTTGCATAACACAGAAGTGGTTTTAATGTA
The DNA here is from genome assembly GCA_038380435.1 of Ryuthela nishihirai. Lineage (NCBI taxonomy): Eukaryota > Metazoa > Arthropoda > Arachnida > Araneae > Heptathelidae > Ryuthela > Ryuthela nishihirai. The sequence continues at coordinate 1,127,997 of JAWZYU010000070.1, forward strand.
TTGGCTGTTTGGTCTGTGTATATATAATCATTATAGCACATTGTATTTGTATTAGTACTTTCATTGATTTTGTTTTTAATATTTTTTTTCCCTTCTGTTAAGTTTCAGCACATTGAAGAAATACAAGTAAATGTTCTTGAAGAACTTTTACAACAAGTGATTGTAAAGGCAAATCGAGGTTCGTTAACAATATTATATAATTTGTTTTTAATGTTCAGCTATAAAATAAATATGAGAGTTGTGTTCAAATGGTGCATCTAAGACAAACACAAAATGCAATAAATTTATGAAAATACTAAAATTTCTTATTATAGCAAATTTAATTTTTTGGAATATATGATTTAATGGTGTTTATTAATTAAATTGAATACACAATGGTTTCATTTATTGATAAGATGAAGCATTTCAGAATAAATTTTTGCAACAAATATTGCAACAGAGATTTTTTGTGGTCATATGTAATGAGAGAATAGTATTTTTTTTTCTGTTGAAAAAAAAGAACATTTGCAAAAGCTTTTGCAACATTTAGTGGGACATTTTTAGCTGTATACAGTTGTTGCCAATATGCTTTATCAGATTTTACTTTTAGTATAACAGTAAAATCCAATCAATCAAGCTGAAAATACTAATCGTTTGATAGAGAATCATACACACTAGTAGACTTCAAATTGACATAGCTACTGTAAGGTGAAAGCTCTTGTGCAACATTTCTGGGGGGAATAATTTATTGTGGTATATAACAGTGTTTGCATACCATAATATACATCAGAGATAACAACTTTTGTGTGCTTGAGGGCCAAACACAAAGTTCTTGATACAAGTGAGGGGCACATGATTTTAATACACATAAGCTAGTAAGTTATAATTATGAAAAAAAAAATAAAATAATATCTAGTGTTCTGCTGAGGTTTTGCCTTCCTTGCAGGTCTCCTCTATGGTGTATTAAACTGACAGGCTCCTGTCAGACCTCTGTGGAGCAAAAAAAAAAACCCTAAGGCAGCTGATTGAGGATTTTTTTCATGCATTATCTGTTACATTAGTAACAATATAGTAATTAAAGTAGGTAAAATAAAATTAACTAAATGATTCAATGACCCAGTTTTAAATAATTTTCCAAATGATGAAAGTTAATGAAAAAATCGAAATTTATTAAAATAACATGATAGTGCCAAGAGTTATTAATTAGGGTATGCAGCATTCCTCAATATTTAATGCAAGTTAACAGAAATTCGAAAAACTTCCACTGGAAACTTGAAAGACAACATAGAAGCTGCTAAGTAAGCTTTTTTAATAATTTTCAAAGTGAAAGAGTTTATGAAAATGAGTAAGATTTATTTATTATTGAATAACTGTTATCCAGGTCTGGATCTAGGGGATGGCAAAGGTACCATGCTCCTTCCCCTTTAAGAATACTAGTAAGGGTAATAGAGGTAAAAAAATTATTAATTTGTGCATACTTCATGCATTTTTCAAGAAATGTTTTAAGGACCTTTAATAAAACAGTTACATTAAACCTTAAATGTTATATGCAATGGAAATCCAATCTCTTCCCTCCTCCCTCCCCTTTACTTTTTTTACCAGCTTGAATGCATCAGTTTCCCTCCCCTTATTTTTTTTTTCTAGATCCAGGACTGTTATCATTTGTAGATTCAATCCAATGTTTAGTAAAATACTGTTGTAGAGTTGTACCCTTTTTCATCCTTTTCTAGCTACTAACCCAATAATGAGGGAAAAGCTGTATTCTCTTTGTATTTATTTGGTGAGTATTTTTTTTTTGCATTATGTGAAAGTTAGGTCTACATAGTTAATGAGATGCTAAAACATTTATATTCGAGTAAATACATTAATTAAATAGTTAAATATAGGAAACTGTTTTGCAATAAGACTAAATTACTTATGATTTATCTTATTCCATCTAGACACCAAATATGATAGAAACATATCACCATTTTATTGTTTAAAGGCTTACTCATAACTAACTCTTGAGTAAAAATGCACAAAAAATAGTGTGCTTAATTTTTTTCTAAAAATCAAATAAATTTATGTTTTAAAAATATTAAATTCATTTTTCTTTGCATTGTGGCTCTGTGGTTAGCTGACTTGGTTACTGATCTAAAGGACTTGGGTTCGAACCCGGGTAAGGCATGGATGCTCGTGTTGTTTTTCTGCTGAGGTCCTGCCATCCTCACAGACCTTCTGCTATGGCATATAAACTGACAGGCTTCTGTCAGACCTCTGTGGCAAGCAGCTGCTTGAGGGGGTATTTATTTATTTATATATATATTACTTAATTCAGTAATCAAGTATCACAGGAAAATGTCCTATAGACAAGAAACACTTGAAATAATTACCTGAAAAAAAATCTGCTGATCTAGAAGTTATGACACCTGACATGCTGCATGCCATTAAGGAGACGTGGGTTCAAATCTCACTCAGGGCAACCAATTTTTTTCAGTTAATATATTACTTAGTTTCAGGAACTGCTTTTAAATGCTTATTATTATTGATGATGATAAAGAAATACACCTCAGTGCGAACTCCTGTCCGTAGTGAGGGGACCACACTGTGAAGGTTCTGCCGGCTCAGATACCTTCACAGGGTCCTGAATGCTCACCCGTATGTTTGCCATGCGCGGAGACCCTAGTCCCGGGAAAGGAGGTTTGTTTGCTCAGAGGTCCTCTGTTCTCTCCTCAGCCCATGACTGGCAGGATCCTCTTTGGCTGCTTTACACACTGCTTTGACATCTGCTTCCAGTAAATGGGAGCTCCAGGAGCAATTGGCTGGTGGGCAGGACCTGCTAGGGTCAACTATGCAGAGTGGTAAGTAACCTTGCCAATGTCCAGGTACAAGTTGGTGAGTTTCCTCATACTTTAACTAATTTTAGAGTTTTTTTTCTTTTGTGAGAATGGTTCATCTCTCACACTATTTTATTTTGTTGCTTCTTTTATTTTATGGAAACTAAGATGAGTTTCTCGCAATTTTCTTTTCATTTTGCTTTTATTTATATATGAGGGCTTGGCTCTCTGTCTGTGTGGGTATAGTGCCTGTGTAGGCCTGGTGCACGACTGGGTGCCCCCTTGTTGGGCTCCGTTGAGGGTGGGGACAGCAGGCACTGAACTATACAAAAATAACCGTGAAATCAATTAATTCAATTGATTTGAGCAATGCCAACAAGAGGGCTCGACATGAACCCCCAACTTCTTTGTCTTTGTCGTCTCTGCCATTGTCTTCGTCTCCAAGATTTCTGGTTGTCCACTCCACGGTTGATCAGGTACTTGGAGACATGTCCCAATTTTTTGTGCATAAAGGTTTAGAAGGTCTTGTAGGCTTGCCAAAATCCATCAAGTACCTATGATCAGACGACTTGCAAGTTGAGACCGCTTGTTCAAAACATTCGGAACTGCTCCTGAAGGTTATCGAGATTGGTGGGGGTGGCTGTCACGGTCACTCCTCACAAAAGTATGAATTCCTCTCAGGGTGTGATCACTGAGTGGGGCCTTCACAAAGTCACCAAGGAAGAAATCCTCTTGGAGCTTCAACATACCGTGATGGGAAATTGGTACCAACCTGGGTACTGATTCTGACTTTTAACACTCCACTTCTGCCTTCTTCCATCAAGGCAGGTTATTTGCATTGTGAGGTACAGCCATATATTCCAAACCCTCTGTGCTGCTTTCAGTGCCAGATATACAGTCATGCCTGCATAGCTGGCCGGGGCAAACCAACCTGTGCTTGCTACCTTGATGCTGACTGCACAGCAGAAAAGGCAAGCTTTGTGAACTGTAGTAGCGAGCATCCAGCATACTCCCATGACTGTCCCAAGTGGAAGGAGGAAAAGGAGATTCAACACTTGAAAGTTGTGAATAACATCTCTTATGCTGAGGTAAGAAAGCTTGCTGCACTGCCTGCCCCATCTGGCAAGGTTTCCTATGCCAGTGAAGTCATTGAAAAGCCTATCGTTCCAATGACTTTGTTGGCAATGCAGACTGACATCAGTGTACCACCTACTGATTAAACTTGCAGCTAAATTCCTCTTAACACAGGCAAAACTGAGGTTGGTGTCAACTTCAACAGCAACCCTGGTTTCCATTCCTGCAACTCAGCCTTCCACCTGCACTGAAAGGCCTCCTCCTCCCTGTCCTCAGACAGCTAGACCTTCCAAACTGAAGGGACCCCTGCCAGGGCCAAAAAGGAAAATCTTACCACCTCTCAAAAGGCGGTAATGGATCCATGTCCTTCGGACAATTCCAAGGACATGGATATTGACTGCCCCCTATTCACTAAACCGTCCCTTGTGGTGGTTAAGTTGAATGGAAATTCTTCATGTGCCCACTCTTCTAAGTTCTGAGATGGCCATACTCCTACAATGGAATCTTGACAACATCAAGACTCTCCAGGTACACCAGTCCATCTGTGTGTGCCTGCAGGAGACATACTTGAAGCCAGTCACAGATCTCACAATCCGGCACTGTTCTCTAGTTCACAGGGACTGATATGAAGATGGTCCAATTCGTGGGAATGTCGCCATCCTAGTGGGCAACCATTCTCCATTTCAGGTTGTACCCCTCACCACCAACTTAGAGGCGGGACAACACATCAGTGGGGATCGCCATGGTCTGCTGTGATGTAATCATTGCAGACCAGATTTCACTGCAGAGTTGCATGCTATCAGTCTCGCCATGTACCACATGGTGGCTAAGCATCATCGTCGGTGTATGCTTTACACCGACTTGCTTAGTTTGCTAAATGCTTTGATCTCAGTGAGGCATTGGCTCCACCCAGTTCTTTCTAAGATCTTCCAGCAGCTACGTCATCTGGCAGCCACAATAACTGTCCATTTCTGTTGGGTGCCAGGGGCAATGACTTGGCAACAGCATTTGCCAATCGGCCATGCCCCTGTCCGGCTCTCTATTGCCATATCTGGATTTCCGGCAGCATTTTACCATCAAGCTCTGGGCATGGTGATAGAGATCTTTGTCAGAACAGCTTACAAACAATCTCTTTGAAATCAAACCTATCATCAAACCATAGCAGTCATATTACCACAGGAATCGCAAGGATCAAGTTGTACTTGCTCTGCTCTGCTTAAGTCATTCATTTATTACACACTCTTTTCTTCTTCAGGCAGATGATGAACGTAAGTGTGAGTTTTGTGTCACCACTTTATCTGTGAAACATATTTTAATTTATTGTCCATGTTTTAACTTTGAATGGTGCATGTTTTTTAGCTTTCATGATTTTACGTCCAGCACTCAGACATCTTTTATCAGATCATTGCTGTTTTACCTCTGTATTTAAATTTTTACAATATACCGGATATTTTACTTGGTATAGTTTTACTCCCATGTTTATTATTCTGTATGTATAACCCAGGTCGCTTACACCTGGGTTACTTTTATATATATAACTTATTTATACGTTTGTTCCTTGTTGTCCACTCCATTTCATTTTATTGTTTTACATTTTTTGATATGAGTCTTTGTAGTTTATTTTTAAAAATTGGTTGAGGGTATCATGATTTTATCTTTTTTTTGAACATTCATTTGGTGCATTATAGCTTTAGATGCTAATGTGCCATAAAACCCTAAACAACCAACCAACCAACAAAGAGATGGGAATTCAAAAATGAAGGCAGCTTCATGTCAACAGCGATTGGCAGGTGGGAGTTGGATAACATTAATCAAGTTAAGTTTTCATGGATAGTGTTAATGAAAGAAGGTTCATGGGTAACATTGATCAAAGTAACTATTTGTTTTAGCATCAAACTGTTACCCCTGCCTTTAGGTTTATTTTTTAGATAGATCTTTTCCTTATGTAAGTTGATATCTGTAAGTAACATTTCAGATAAATATTCTTTTATAATTTCCAATAGTATATGAATTACTATTTTGATTCCATAGGACTTACTGTATAATTTATCTGAATATAATACTAATTTAAAAGAAATAATATATTTAGTGACCTTTCAAACTAATGTAGTTTAAAGTTTAATTGTGGGGAAACAGCTTGTTTGTCTATGGACCAATTTAAAAAAAAAATTATGGCCACATATTTTTAAAAATATATCTTTTTCAGATTAACTGTTTCAAACTTTTATATATGCAATATTTTATTTTCATTATCTCCATTATAATGACTGGAGATACATTTGATTGAGGTGAACCCATGTGCATACTAAAGGTTTGTATGTAAAACGTGCTATCAATCTTGAAGTAATTTGATGTTGAGACTAGATTTAAGGTATTGACAATTGCAAAAAATTAATATAGTTTTCAAGATTGTGCATTATTATAATTAGCATTGTTGCCTCAAAAGTTGGAGTACAAGAGTGTAAAAATGATAATTTTACACTCTTGTACATTAGACAATTATCATTCTTTTGTGCTCTAATAAAGTTTCATAAGCTGCTAAGAAAAGAAAATGGCAGATTTTCATATATTCCGATTCTGGAAACAGGTGATAAAACTTTTTTTGCAAGTTTGTAAGTCAGAGATTTCAGTTTAGGAACTAGGTTTTTGAAATATGGTTGGATTTATGAAGTTTTAATTGGAAAAAAAATGTTTAGGAATTATTATATGAGTGATTTGGAGGATTTTTTTTTTTCTGGTTTTCATTTTTAATTCTTATAAGACAGAGCACAGAACATTAGTTCAGAATTCATTTTAATTAATTGGGTATTTGATAAAGTTTAGGTAAATTGGCATGATTAATCAGTACTATTTGCTTTCCTTTATTGGCATATGTAATATTGATTAATTATTTATTTATTTTTTTTTCATTTTAATTTATTTGATTGTTCAAAATCCTTTTGTTGTCTATAGTAGGTTTATTTTGTTATTCAAGGCTCTGTAGACTCTCAACCATTGCTCTCCTTAATCTTGTTTAGGTACTTTACATTTAATAACTTCTATTTCTGTAATTAACTTATGCATAGGTATTAATTTTGGCTGGTATGTAAATTTAGATCTTCTATAAAGTGCCCTTAAAGGATGTTAGGTTTTAAATTAGTGAAATTTATAAATGAAACTTCAGATTTCTCTGTTTTGATATGTTTAAAAGTATAATTCTTGTCTTTAGATTTGACTTTGACTAGTTTTAGTTGATACCTTTTGGTACTCACATTAATATCACAAGCTCTTAGGTTCTTTCAATTTCCAATAAGCAGAACTTCACTATGTAATATTTATGTCACAATTTTTGTAAAACAGGTGGAATATGTTAATAATTTGTGTTATTAATTTTATTTTTATATTCTCAGGTTCTGTGTAACAAGAAACTGGATTCACATGCTGACAAAACAGGAAGTAATGTGAGTAAACATAATTATGTCATCAAGTGATGTAGAGAGAAACGTGACTTAGACTAAATGCTAATATAGCTAAACCTTATGTTTTTCTGGTATATTTTACATCTTAACAGAAAATGTTTTAATGGATTTCCATGAAACTTGATAAGGAATATGTATGTTTAAAGAATATATATATAATCAACAATACTACATAAAAGACTTTTAACCTTTAAATGCACTGGAAATTTGTTTTTCATTTATACTGGAATCAGTGCTTATGCCAGAAATTAGAAAACGTCTGCATAGTACTCAGTAAAATTTTTCAAATTGAATTCAACCTTTAATATTTTTTTAATTCAGTCCAAAATTTAACAAATTGAATTTGAAACTGAAAAATTGCCTGTTTATCAATTGATGAAGTTATTAAATTATCCCAGAACAAAGTTGACACAACTGTTCTGATGAAATGTGGTATTGAGTATTTTCTGCATAATATAAATGTTTTAAAGAATTGAATTCACATTGGTAATTTGTGATACGATCAGAAAAAGGTTGTGTTTATTTTACCTCTGAATGGCACTTTTGTGTGCACAGTGGGCTAAATGGCCAGGCCACAAGGATTTGGAGTTGGGTAGGGGAAGGGACCCACCAAGCAACTGTTAGGAGATAGATGTCATGTTCTGTCAAGACAACCCAGCACATTCTTTAACATGCACAAGGTATTGCTCACCAGCACATGGGGTCATCTAATATCCCATGTGGTGGACAGTCCATCAGTGTCCTCTTTTTCCAAGAATCATTGGTGTCCATGCCTTTTGGGTTCCTCTTTCTCTCAGGAAAAAATATGTATTATGGTTCAAGAAAATACACTTTTTGTGCAAATAAATAGTTTTGAAATTTATCTCTTCCTTTTAATGTTAGAATTAGTTTATCTTCTATCCCAGGTAAAGTTTTTTGCATTAGTGCGCATAATGGAATTAAATATTTCGTTGGTGGACAACTTCCTGATGAATAAAGTGGATTTATGAATGGTAGGGAATCATCATCATCATCCTCAAGCAGCCATGGGCTACGGAGGTCCAACCAGACCGCGCAGTTTAATTCTCCAAGCATATCTGTCCTGAGCTACATCTGCTGCATCCGGCCACTGTACACCAATTCTAACAAGGTCCTGTTTGACATTGTCTGCCCACCACATCCTAGGTCTCCCCCTCCTTCTGAGGCCTCTAGGCACACTGTTCATAACCCTATTCGCCAATCTATAATTATCCATACGGGCAACATGGCCAAACCAGCGGAGTCTCTCTCTGCACAATATGCTGCTTAAAGGAGGTTGCAGACTCCTTTGCCTAACCTCATCATTAGTTACAAAGTTAAACCACCTAATACCCAAGATACTACGTAAGCATCTAGAATCAAAAGCATCTAGTTTCCTGTTATCTTGCTTACACAGCGTCCAAGTTTCACTACCATAACTAACCCTAGAAAGAACCAAACTATTATACAGTCTAATTTTAGTCTTTAGGTGTATACGCCTATTTCTCCACAATCTCCATAGATTCTTAAAAGTCCCGGCAGCAATACCTATTCGTCTGTTAATCTCATGCCGCACATCACCAGTATCAGTTACGCAGCTTCCAAGGTAATTAAACTGTGATACCTGCTCAAGACTGCAACCATTCAGATTAACTGAATCACAACCTGCCTGACAAATTTTCATCACTTTAGTTTTCTCTCTGTTTATAACCAAACCTACTGTACTACCAGTCTCATCAACAGTTCGAATGAAAGAGTTCATCTCATCAACATCATTTGCCAAAAGGGCTAAATCATCAGCATAATCTAAATCAGAAATTTTCGTATCTCCAGCCCATTTAAGGCCAAAAGCTTTCCCTTGAAGTGAATTTCGCATAACATAATCAACATCCAAACTAAAGAGAAAAGGAGACAAAATGCACCCTTGTCGAACACCAGAAGTAATGCTAAACCAATTGCTACAAGACTTACCAACCCTCACACATGACTCAGTGTTATTATAGAGAGCTTTCATTATGTTAACTAACTTGTCTGGTATACCATATGATCTCACAATCAACCACAAATTATGACGATCAACAGAGTCGAAAGCCTTTTTGAAATCAACAAAGCTAGCAACCAAAGGTTTCTGAAACTCTAAACATTTCTCAAGAATCTGCCTAAGTGAAAATATCTGATCTACACATCCCCTACCATTTCTGAATCCACATTGCTCATCACGCAATTGCCTGTCAACCAGATTCTTAATTCTATTAAGCACAATCATGGAAAGAACTTTACCTGGAACAGAGAGTAGGCTGATACCCCTATAGTTATCACAAGAACTGCGATCACCTTTTTTGAAAATAGGGATAATAATAGCTCTGGTAAAATCTTTAGGAACCATGCCTTTATCATAAAAGTTATTCAAAATTTCAGTCATCCAAATGGTAACTGAAACATTCCCAGCTCTAAGCATTTCCGTAGTAATTTCATCCACCCCTGGGGATTTATGAAGTTTAAGTTTAGAAATAGCCAAACTAACTTCAGATTGTGTTATAGGGCCAACATTAAAGCTGCCAATGCATCTATCATCATTACAAACAATGGGAGTAGAACTAACCACATTGTTTAGAACATCACTGAAATGCTCAGCCCACCTAGCCATGACAGAATCCTCACCTTCTATAACCTTACCTTGTTTATCCTTCAATCTTTGTATGCCTGTCCGTTTTCTACCACATAAAACATTAACTATCTGGTACAGCTCTCTGCTGTTGTGCTGCCTAACTGCTTCCTCAGCTTTGTCAGCCAAGCTATCAAGCCAAAGATTTTTATCAGTAGCTAACTGATCCTTTACATGTTTATTAAGCTCTCTGTAATCTTTTCTATTAGGACTAGTAGGGTATTGATTAAGGACATTCCTGCAGTTCCTTCTTTCTGAAATAAGCTCAATTGCCTTATCACTTCAATAATTCTGTCTCCTCTGCTCCTTTTTTCCTAAAAGAGTACTGTTAGTTTCCAAAAAAGCCTGTTTAAAATGGCCCCATTCTTCCTCAACTTCAGTATTAAGCAAACCATGACTGTCATAATGACTAAGTAACCTATAATGGTAAGCTTTAGCTATAACTGGGTCTTTCAGAGCTTCAGTATTAAAGGTAAATTTTTTAACCCTAGCACAACACTTTTTAAGTTTAAGTTGCAAGACACTTTTAACAAGGTAATGGTCAGATCCAATTTCCGCTCCCCTATATGCCCTGGTATTTCTAACAGAACTAGCCCATTTGCTGTTAATTAATATATAATCAATCATATTCCTATGCAGCCCATCAGGTGAAACCCATGTGTATTTATGTATGTCGCGGTGTTTGTAATATGTGTTAGTTATTCTGAAACCATTGAGTTTACTTACCTGTAAGAGACGTTGCCCATTGTCATTGCAGCTACCAATACCAAAAGGGCCTATCAACCCTCCCCAAAGATCAGAGTCAATACCAACTTTGGCATTGAAGTCACCAAGAACAAGGGTAATATCTCCTTTCTTGACAGAATTTAAAATATCCTGAAGTTGTCCGTAAAACCTATCCTTCTCATCCTCATCGGCATCCTCAGTGGGGGCATAACAGCAGATAACATTCAAGTCTTTAATGCTTGTCTGAAATTTTGCTGTAAGAAACCTTTCATTAATACACTTATATCCTAGAAGAGCATCACTAGCATGTCTGCTGAGCAGCAGACCCACGCCTTGGTGATGCTTTCCATCCTCCCTCCCTGTAAAGAGAAATTTAAAGTTATTTTTAAGTATCTCACCTTTACCTGTCCATCTGGTCTCTTGCAAGCCTAGAATATCTAGGTTATAGCGCTGGAATTCCTGTGTGAGGACATCAAGAGAATAATCTCTATGTAATGTCCTCACGTTCCACGTTCCTGCAGAGAGAAAATGATTAGTAGGATTTTTAAAGAAATTAGGTTTATTGAGACTGGTAGGGCCAACAATATCAAACAGCCCCCTGATCGCAGGCATGGGGCAAAGACCTGTTCCTCCTCCGCTAAAGGCTGAAGTCACCGATGCTGGTAGGAACTTCAGGCACCACCTTTTCAAGTGGACTTTTTCAAGAACCATATGGCCTGCCTGAGACGCATTACTCCAGTTGAGGCTTGACGATGCCCAACTAGCTAAGTAAGGTTCAGGTACCTGTGATGACCTCTGATTAGGATTATCCACCAGCTGATATAAGGTATCCCATGCCTCTGTTCACTTAGAGCTGGCAACCCAGAAGCAAACAGAAAACACAGTGGCAGACTCTCCCTCAACAGAGGCCCACCAGTGCAGCAAGTCCAGGATCAATAATCAAGCTCAAATCCATAAACAAGTCCAGTCTAGTAGGTATAAATGGTCAGCACCAGGACCCTGTGAAGTTGACCACTCCTCAGCAGGGTTGAAAAAAAAGAAAAAAGTGGCCATAGATGACCAGATCAGCAGGCCATACTAATCTGACAGCCCTCCCCTTCCGTTCCCTTCCAAAAGAGAATATCTCTTTTGAAAGGTACTAACGGCCTGCACCACGAGAAGGCGGGGTCGGACATTAGGTGCTAGACCTGGCCGGTTCTGTGCATCAGAATTTCAGAAACCTATGGTTACTAGTTCAATAATAAAGTATCGCAGGAAAATGTCCTATAGACAAGAAACACTTGAAATAATTAGCTGAAAAAAATTGGTTGCCCCAAGTGGGATTTGAATTCACATCTCCCAGAAACATGCTAGGCATCATAACCACTAGATCACCAGAGACTGGTTAGAAGCATGCCAGGTGTCATAAGGTGTCATAACCACTAGACCACCAGAGACTGGTAGTCTAATAGTTATGATGCCTGGCATGCTTCTGGGAGACATGGGTTCAAATCCGACTCAGGGCAACCAATTTTTTTCAGCTATTATGTGGTTCTAGCTTTGTAGATTTCAAAAAAGGATTTTACCCCTGTTGGTCATCATAATTTGTGGTTGATCATGAGAGTTAGCATAATGGAATCTCTCTCTAATAACATTGAGTTGCTTGTGAGGGTTAATAAGACTTTGTAGTGATTGGTTTCACAATACTGGTGGAGTTAGCCAAGGGTACATTTTGTCTGCTTTTCTCTTTAGTTCCAGCATTAAAATTATTTTCATTATCCCCTACCCTACCCTTTGTGAGAAAGGGAACAGCAATGAGCTTGGAAAGACTGTTATCCATTGGATGAAACATTAAATCATGGATGGCCATGATGAGAGGCTTCCAGCATGGTCTCTTTCCCCTACCAAACACTGAGCTCTTGTGACCTGGTCATATAGCCCATTGTGAGCACAAAAATGTCACTCAGAGGTGAAACAACCCAAATCAATCTATGTGTGAGTTTTGTGACATCATTTTTAACTGTTCATATTTTAATTGCTTGTCCAGTTTTTAATGCTGAATATTTTTATATTTTTTCTCATATCATTTACCATATAGACCTTTTACATGGAGACATTTTTTTTATCTCATGACTTTTTTTTCATTTTTATACCTGCAACCGAGACACTGGAATTGCCCTTCACAACATGTGGAAAGAAGCTCTTTGTCTAAACAGACCTAACGTCACTACATAGCATCACTTCACTGAAGATGGAGCGCTGTCTTTGCTCCGAAAAGCTTCCGAGTTTTCTCCTAAAAACTTTTAACATGCAAATATTTTGAAGAATAAACTTTGAAATTTTATTGCTCAATGACAGATAATTTTAAGTTCTTTTTAATTAATCTTTTGGCTCTATGTTTTAGTTTCTTACAGCTATTTGCTTTTTAGACAGGTCTTTTCTTTAATATATAATATTTGCTTATATGTTTTTGTTTTGTTTCATAAAATTAAGCTGTATGCTTTCACGAAAAGTAATTAGTTAGCTAATGAGTTAATTGTTGACTAAGCAATAATTTAATTTTATTACATAGGCAGAAGAATATGAAAAGCCAAAATATATGGAAAAATATTTAATAGCACTGGATAAATTTGTGACACAAAAGTAAGATTGAGTCATTTATATATTCCAAAATGATCTTTTTTAACTGTTGTATAAGCCATTCAACTAGAAACTGCCCATTTTAGAATATGCAAAAATATTTATATGCATGTAGTTTTTAAAATGGCTCATTTTTGAATTTTCTAAGCAAATCTTATTTATATATTTATGAGATATATGTACACCAAAGAGCCAAAACATTATGACCACCTGCCTAATGTGATGATGGTCCTCCATGTGCTGCCAGAACAACTCTCACCCAGTGAGGCATGGACACTACAAGATTTCTAAAGGTGTCTTGTGGTATCTGGTACCAACACATTACCAGCAGATCCTTTAACTCTTGTAAGTTATGTGGTTGAACCGCCGCAAATCAGATATGCTGTTCCAGCACAAACCACAGATGCTCAATTGGATTGGTGTCTCAGGAATTTGAGGCCAGAGCAATACCTGGAAGTCTTCCTTGTGTTCTGCGGATCATTCTTAAACAATTCGGGCACTATGGCATGGCGTATTATTCTGCTGAAACAAAGCACTGCTAGAGGGATATACCGTTGCCATGAAATGATGTATCTGGTCTGCAATGATGTTTAGGTAGATGGTAGCTGTCATAGCTCCCTGCAGATGAATGACTGGACCAAAGATTTCCAAGCAGAACATTGCCCAAAGCATTACACTTCCTCCACCAGCTTGTTTTCATCCCACAGTGCATTGTGATGCCAACACTTCCCCAGGTAAATAACGCACATGTACCCAGTCATCCACATGCAACAGGAAACAAGATTCAGATGGCCTTCTTCCAATCATTCAAGGTCCAGTTTTGATTATTGTGTGCCCATTTTAAGCACTTTTGATGATGAACCAAGGTTAACATGGGCACTCGGAGCAGCCTGTGGGCTACGCAGCCCCATTTTCAGCAGGGTTCGAAGTACTGTGTGTTGTGACACATTACTCCCATCACCAGCATTCAAATTACAGGCTAGTTGCTCCACAGTATCCCTTCTGTTGACTCATACCATACCGGATAGCTTTTGCTCACCTCTAGCATTGATGAGTCATGGTCAGCCCACACCTTGCCAGTGGTTTTTCCCTCCTTGGACCACTGTTTGAAGATCATAACCACAGTTGATCGTGAGCACCCCACAAACTTTGCCATCTCAGAAATGCTCTGACCCAGTCGTCTGGCCATTACAATTTGGCCTTTGCCGAATTCGCTTAAGTCTGCTGCATTTCCCATTTGAAGAACAAGAATAACACTAACAGAGCTCAGTATCAGGTGTTATACCATTTCATGACCTTCACACACACCTTTTGTTTATCTGCATTTGCTTTTATTTGCATAAAGACATGCTGGTCATAATGTTTTGGCTCTTCAGTATATATAATGTGTTTTACATTTTTCTGTGCCTTTAACACATAATACTGGTCATCTTGCATAGAGCCCACTCTCCTGAAAGCCTTCTGGAAACTGTCCATCTTGAATTTCTTTCTGTGAACAAAGCAAGTTGAAGCTATCAGTACCCTTTGATATGTCATATTTAAAGCCAGAGACCAGTCATTTGGAGATGTTGTGACTCTTTTGTGACCTGGTTGTGGTTGTCTAGTGACATATGCTATGTTCTGAAATTGTTTTCAGAGGCTAGAGACCACAGTTCAAGCCACATTTGCCCATCTTGCTGTATTGGCTTGAGAATCACTGGCTTCCATTCTTCTAATGGCACAATAATACCTTAACAAGTTATGTAAACAGTGTCTTTAAGATATTTTTAACAAGATGGGAATCTCCAATTTGTGGGCAAACAAAGAATGCATGCAGTTCATGGGCAAACAATGAACAATGCACATACTTGTTGGAGAGTATCTTTTGTACTGAAAGTTCATTTGCTTGTTTGGGAGGCTCTGAAAAAGTTGTACTAATTTTGCATATTTACCACATTATATAAGTAATTCAATTTCCAATTTTTGATTCAATATATTTTTCAAAATAGTAAGGAAAACCAATATGTAACTTTTACACTTGAGTATATGTCAGGCAAATTTCTCCACAGTGAAATGCATTATTCAAATGGCAAAAATCTTTTTATGTATATGTAACAGAACGAACAGATACTGAAGAATTATGGCTTTCCTCTTGCATTTGCACTTGGTTGTGTGGTCTCTACTCTAGATGCTGTTTGTACAGTTCTACATCTTCTGAACAGTTAAACATTCTCTATTATCTGATCCTGAGATAGTGTAGTTTACAGAGAGATACAGCTGAGACTGATATAGAATAAAAACTTGAAAGCAATTATGTAGCATATGTAATATCTTTGTAGCTGTGTCACAGAATTTTCTTCTAGTCAAAGTTCAGGTTCATTGTGATAGATGCCCTAAAACATTTTAGTAACAAGTTAGTTCATGATGTGGAAGTCTTTTTGAAAGCCATAAAGCTAGTAACATAAATAAATGTAAAGAAATGAACTCTGGTATAAATTAAAAGTTTGCTTTTAAGTGATCAAATGGCAACTGGTTTTACTCTCCTGATTATATTAATTAAACTATGTGAATAATTTGTAACTCAATAATGAATACTTAATATTGTAATCAACTTTATAACTATAGGTTTCTGAAACTCTAATTTTCTCAAGAACCAGCCATAAGTATGGAGGTCCTATCAGACTGTATAAGTTTGCTCTCCACATCTGTCTGTCCTCAGCTACAGCCATTGCATATCACTCAAATGATTTGTCTCCTGTGCTTTGCTTTATTTTCCATAAGAGTTGGTTTCAAGAATAGCTTGTTTAAAATGATATCATTTTCTCTCTCTCATCATCAGTTGTAAAAAAACTATGATTGTGATAATAACTAAGTAACTTCTCATAATAGGCTTTGGCTATTCCCAGGTATTTCAAGGCTTAAAAGTTAAAAACAGCATTTTAACTTTTAACAAGGTAATGATCAGATTCAATTTTGACTTCCCTACATAACCTGATGTTCTTAACAGAGCTAGCCCATTTGCTGTTAACCATTAACTGCCAAATTTTTTACTGAATATTTTTTACTTTATTTCTATTCATCTACACCTGAATAGTAAGAAAATACATAAATGTTCAATTACACCACAAGCATTTTTCAGAAATTTCAAAATTTTTTCTGATCTCCAAATGGGGATCACGGCACACACCATCTACTTTTGATGCCATTCTTGAAAGCATTCCACTTGTAGTCCAACATTGCATCGACAACATTGTTTGCGCACATTCTTCTTACGCACTTCACATTTCCACTGTTTGCCCATGTCTGTGCGTTCAATGTAGTGAAACCCGGATGTTTTGATGTCAACAGGAACATGAGTGACTGATGATGTAGGGAAAGATTTCCTCCCAGCTTTTTTGGGATCGGATATTGGTGAAGACAGAGAAAAATATGTTCTGGCAGCCTTCCTTCTGTAATCCAGCAGGGGAATTGTGCCATTTGCGAGACAATACAGTATGTTGGCATTAACCAGTGCTACATCAATGGTATTGGTAATCAAAGGGAAGGAGCACTTTTTCCCCTTATTTTGGTCCTGTATTTTTGGACGTTCCAATCCATTTTGTCCACTCCCCCCATGCCTGTTCTACTCTGTGATCAGTTTGGGTTGGGGGACTCGAATATCTTTCTTTTCATTCCTACTCCATCGCTTCACATGTGAGATAGGCTCGATGGTATCATGGTTGGATAGTAGCTTCACACAGCTGTTCTCGTTCCAGATGGGGGTTTTGTTGCTTCCAGTTCAAATTCAAAGGTACCCTCTTTTTAGCAGGTGGTGGGGCTACATCTGTAGCTGTACTTGTTGATGCCACAGCTACGTTCACTACAGCAGGTTCATCCCTCCCTGCTGCAAGATGAATTTCAACAAGTCCGGGGACATATGCAGGTTCTTTATCACTGATAATGTCATCATCGATATCTTCATTATCGGACACTTCATTGACCCATTCTGGAGGAAGTTCCACAATATCTATAGGACCATTGTCGTCATCCTCATTGTCAGAATCCAAAAACTCATCCGCATTTATAATGTCACTGATTTATCTCAAAGAATAAAACCTATGTCGTGCCATTTCCTGTCAAGGGCAATCACAAAATATGTCTTATACTTCTAGTCGGTATCAGATGTGAGCCCCAAATGGGGATCGAGTTATTTGGGTCCATTGTACGCATCTATATTACAGTGGCATGCTAAAAGTGTTATTAACCTATTCAACCTTTATCACAAAGTAAGGTAAACTCATCATGACCAAAATTAGCCTTGGCACGTAACGTCTTTTCTGCCTTCACAAAACACGTTTCACTTTTGTAACAAAAACCAGTGACTCAGGCAAAGAAATGAGCTTGTTTGCGCAACACGCAGCACGTACATGATTACTTTCGGTTCCTGCTCACAGGCGACATCTAGTAGGAACGCGTGAACATCCTGTTCTTCTATGTGATTGGCAAATGGTGCTACTAGGCAGGTGAAACTACCCTGATCCCCAAATGGGGATCACGGTAGTTAATGGGTTAATATACAATCCATCATATTCCTATAGAACCATCAGGTAAAAACCATGTGTATTTGTAAATATCCCATTGTTTGTAGTAAGTGTTATTTATTCTCAAACCATTTACTTCTTGTAGAAGACATTCCTCATATCTATTGCAAATATCAATGCCAAAAGAACTTATCATTCTTACCCAAAGTTCAGTGTAGTACCAACTGAGTCATTGAAGTCATCTAACAAGAGCGTAATACCTTCTTTCTTAACACAATTCCAAATATTCCGAATTTGTCTATAAATTTTAGCTTTTTCATTCTCAGCAGAGTCCTCAGTGGAGGCCTAACAGCAGATAACATTAAGTCTTTAATCCTTGTTTTAAATATAGCTGTAGGAAATCTTTCATTAATGCATCTATATCTTAGAAGATTATCATGGCATTTCTGCTGAGAAGCAAACCTATACTCTGCAGAAGTTTTCTGCTGTCTTGTCTTGAAAAAAAAAAAAAGAAAAAGATGTTCTGCAAAGTGTTGTGTTCTGTGTAAAACGTAGTATTAATTTTTTTAATACTATACATATTTGCTGTTTTTTTATTATATATTTTATAAAAAATACTGTAATTTTTTTAAACTATTTTTTTTCTTTTTATTTAGTAACAGTCATCTTTTGCCACAGATGTTTACCTCACTCATGAATGCTTGCCCTGTAAGTAATAAAGCTCTCTAGTCTACCCTGCCCCCTTTTTTATTATACTCCAGTGATATGTAACCTAAGTTTTTGCAAACATTACGTATCAATTTAATAAGTAGAGTATTGTGCAATAGTAAACTATTCTATATTCTATATAGTTTTTAATACCAAATATATCATATTGATACAATTTTTACAAAAAAATTGGAACAAAACTCAGAGCTGTCCTGAATTTTTTAAATAAAGTGGGTACTTTAAAACTTATCTGGAAAAAATAGTGGAAAATGTTCAGTTCTGGTTCTGCCTGCAAATTGCAGTCTATTAAAAGTAATCTTTATTTCATTTTCACATGAAAAATGTGTGCCATTATTCACGCAGTCCAATATACTCTGAATGAGCTTAATTTTTATAGTTGGTGAAATTCACTGCAAGGGAAAGATTTTGGGCTTAAATGGTCTAGAGATCTGAAAATTTCTGATTTAGATTATGCTGATGATTTAGCCCTTTTGGCAAATGATGTTGATGAGATGAACTCTTTCATTCGAGCTGTTGATGAGACTGGTAATAGAGTAGGTTTGGTTAGAAACAGAGAGAAAACTAAAGTGATGAAAATTGGTCAGGCAGGCTGTGATTCAGTTAATCTGAATGGTTGCAGTCTTGAGCAGGTGACACAGTTTAATTATCTTGGGAGCTATGTAACAGATGCTGGTGATGTGCGGCATGAGATAAACAGACGAATAGGGATTGTTGCTGGGACTTTTAAGAATCTATAGAGAGTGTGAAGAAATAGGCATATATACATCATCATCATCCTCAAGCAGCCATGGGCTGCGGAGGTCCAACCAGACCGTGCAATTTAGTTCTCCAAGCAAGTCTATCCTGAGCTACATCTACTGCATCTGGCCACTGCACACCAATTCTAACAAGGTCCTGTTTGACATTGTCTGCCCACCGCATCCTAGGTCTCCCCCTCTTTCTGAGACCTTCAGGTACACTGTTCATAACCCTATTCGCCAATCTATAATTATTCATACGGGCAACATGGCCAAACCAATGGAGTCTCTCTCTGCACAATATGCTGCTTAAAGGAGGTTGCAGACTCCTTTGCCTAACCTCATCATTAGTTACAAGGTTGAACCACCTAATGCCCAAGATACTCCGTAAGCATCTGGAATCAAAAGCATCTAGTTTCCTGTTATCTTGTTTACAAAGTGTCCAAGTTTCACTACCATAACTAACCCTAGAAAGAACCAAACTATTATACAGTCTAATTTTAGTCTTTAGGTGTATACGCCTATTTCTCCACACTCTCCATAGATTCTTAAAAGTCCCGGCAGCAATCCCTATTCGTCTGTTAATCTCATGCCACACATCACCATTATCTGTTACATAACTCCCAAGATAATTAAACTGTGACACCTGCTCAAGACTGCAACCATTCAGATTATCTGAATCACAGCCTGCCTGACCAATTTTCATCACTTTAGTTTTCTCTCTGTTTATAACCAAACCTACTCTACTACCAGTCTCACCAACAGCTCGAATGAAAGAGTTCATCTCATCAACATCATTTGCCAAAAGGGCTAAATCATCAGCATAATCTAAATCAGAAATTTTCGTATCTCCAGCCCATTTAAGGCCAAAATCTTTCCCTTGAAGTGAATTTCGCATAACATAATCATTAACCAAGCTAAAGAGAAAAGGAGACAAAATGCACCCTTGTCGAACACCAGAAGTAATGCTAAATCAATTGCTACAAACCTTACCAACTCTCACACATGACTCAGTGTTATTTTAGAGAGCTTTCATTATGTTAACTAACTTGTCTAGTATACCATATGATTTCACAATCAACCACAAATTATGACTATCAACAGAGTCGAAAACCTTTTTGAAATCAGCAAAGCTAGCAACCAAAGGTTTCTGAAACTCTAAACATTTCTCAAGAATCTGCCTAAGTGAAAATATCTGATCCACACATCCCCTACCACTTCTGAATCCACATTGCTCATTACGCAATTGACTGTCAACCAGATTCTTAATTTTATTAAGCACAATCATGGAAAGAACTTTACCTGGAACAGAGAGTAGGCTAATACCCCTATAGTTATCACAAGAACTGTGATCACCTTTTTTTAAAATAGGGATAACAATAGCTCTGGTAAAATCCTTAGGAACCATGCCATTATCATAAAAGATATTCAGAATTTTAGTCATCCAAGTGGTAACCGAAACATTCCCAGCTCTAAGCATTTCGGTAGTAATTTCATCTACCCCTGGGGATTTATGAAGTTTAAGTTTAGAAACAGCCAAAATAACTTCAGATTATGTTATAGGGCCAACATTAAAGCCACCAATGCATCTATCATCATTGCAAACGATGGGAGTAGAACTAACTACATTGTTTAGAACATCACTGAAATGCTCAGCCCACCTAGCCATGACTACATAAAGACTAAAATTAGATTAGAATAGTTTAGTTCCCCATAAATCCCCAGGGGTAGAGTTATTTATGGTAGTAAACTTGGATTCTTTGTAAACAAGATAACAAGATACTTGATGGCTTTGATTCTAGATGCTTACTTAGTATCTTGGGCATTAGGTGGTTCAATTTTGTAAGTAATGATGAGGTTAGGCAAAGGAGTTGGCAATGGCAACCTCCTTTGAACAGCATATTGTGCAGAGAGAGACTATGTTGGTTTGGCTATATTGCCCATATGCATAACTAAAGATTAGTGAATAGCATTATGAATAGTGTGCCCAAAGGCCTCAGAAAGAGTTGGAGACCTATGATGCAGTGGGCAGACAGTGTCAAACAGGACCTTGTTAGAAGTGGTGTACAAGTGGCCAGATGCAGTGGATGTAGCTCAGGACAGACATGTTTGGAGAACTAAATTGCATTTTTGTAGTTGGACCTCCATAGCCCATAGCTGCTTGAGGATGATGGTGATGATGAATCTGACCACTATTCAGTGGTCATTGCACTTTTATAATATTTGTGTTGTATGAAAAATCAAGACAAGCTAGAGTAGGTTTGTAAGTTTTTCTGTTGTATTGGGGAGCCTTAATTCCTCATAATTAGGCAGTGATGCTAAATTACATTTAAAATTATTTCTTGCAATTAACTAATATTCATATTTCTGATAATTGGTCCCTGTTTTGTTCTTGCTTATTATTTTATGTTTACAGTGTTAGAGTTAATAAGGAATATGCTGCAAAATACTTCCCTTAGATATATTTGAAACACCTGCAATTGTATCCTGCTGTTCCTAAAATGTCTTTTTTTTTATCTTGAGATATGACATATCTAAATTATGCAATTAATATTTGAAGTAAGCAAGCTTTCTGAAATGAAGTAAATAGAAAAACATATTTTTCCTTCAGTTTAAGATAATTTTTTAGAGGTGTTTTGGAAATTTTGCAGTGATAATTCTTGTTTGAAAGAAAAATTGCATGTTTAATATATATGTGTGCATTGTTCCACAAATGCAATAACCTGATCACTAGTAGTGACCAAAATGCTTGTTGCCAATGTGCCAGCTTTATATTTATATGAAGTATTCATTGGATTAATTTTATTATTATGGTTTAGAAAAATAAGAGATTATCTCCTAATTGGGACAGAAACAAACAATTTAAATCCAAACTCTGGTTGCTTCACTGTAATGCAAACCAACACTATACCACTGTCCCATTAAAGTTACTAACAACCAAGCCCAAACAATTTGTAGATCCCTGTATATAGTATGTGATTGTATTTATTAGTTTATAAATTTTATTCTTGCAATTGTGAACAGGAAACTGCATGGACATTTTGGAACCCTCTCCAGAATTATGCCTTCAACCCCAATGTACGCCTATTCAAGAAAACACAGTGTCTTGGCTTACTCCTTGCAGTACTGAAATTTTCTAAAGTAAGTTGTTCTTTAAGTACATATTAATAACTGTGGTTTAAATTGACTTTGAATAAATTTTTCAGTAATAATAAAATATATAGATGAAATTATTTAAGTTACCTAGCATAAAATATTGGTTTGTTATATCTGCAACACTTCTGTTCAAACGTTTGGTGAAATGATCAGTCTGGTACATTGCTCAAAGATAATGATATCAAACTAGAAGGTTGATATTGAGGTTAGATAAAGTTCATGTAGATATACATATGGATATGATGTTAAGTCGCGTATATAATGATAAATCTTTTAGCTGAGTGTCCTTTGCAATCACTTACATTACTGTTACCTTTTCTTTTATCTTATCCAGATAGATACTGTAATACTGCCAGGGTATTAACTCTTTTCTTTGTCAAAACCAGTTAAATTGATTTTATAAATTTTTGTAGCATTCTTTAATACAATATAAAATATTTAATTGCTTTAAATTACCATGGTAGTTATATAAATTTTTAGCTGAAGTTATGCAAACTAATAGGCACCAAGCTTGAAGCACTCTATTGGCTAAGTCAATTATTACTGTTCTACTGTCAGTCTTACAATGTGTTTTGCATTGTAAGCGCTGCTACTTCAGATAGGCTTGGTTGGGTTGTTTTACCTCTGAGCGGCACTTTTTTGCACACCATGGGCTAAATGGCCAGGTCACATGGACCCCGAAGGCTCAGAGAAGGTTGGGGGAGGGGACCCACTGGAACAGCTGTTGGGAGACAGATGGTAGCCTCCCGTCAAGGCCATCCAGCGTGTTCTTTAACGTGCACAGGGTATGGCTCTCCCACACACGGGGCCACGGCTTAACATCCCATCCGACGGACGGCGGCCTTTCCAAGCCCATCGGTACTTCAGATAGGCAAAAAAATGATTGAGTGTATTTATATCATGCATTCTGTCAGTTTTGCATATGTTGGCTGCTCATCCTCTTGGGGGAAAATTTATTACTCAGTAACTAGGTGACTTGCATCATTCGACTTCTTCTTGTGGGGATATATCAAGAACTTCACGTTTGTATCACCTGTTCCTCGCAGACTTAAGGAAATGAAGGAATGCGTCATGGTTGCAATTTCAACCATTGATGGTGATATGCTACAAAGGGTCTGGGATGAATTAAACTACAGGATTGATGTATGCCATGTGACATAAGAGGTGCAAATTGAGCATTTGTAAGATTAAAGAAATAACTATGATAATTCCCTTACAAATTGGTTTTGACTACATGTTCATACACTGAGAGGCCAAAAGTCATGGAATATGTGTCTAATAATGGGTTGCTCCTCCTCGAGCCCTCAGCAGTGCAGCCACAGCTCGAAGCATGGAGTCAACGAGTTGCCAGTACTGTTTTCAGGGATGAAAGCCCACACATCTTGCAGTGTAGACCATAATTTTGTTGCATTGGATGGTGCAGGATTCATGGATCGTAAACTTGTTTCCATTGTGTCCCACAGATGCTCCAAGGGGTTCATATTGGTGGGGGGGGGGGACTGTGGGGGCTAATTCATGATGGTAAAGTCTGTGGAGTGTTCTTTGGTCCACCTCCTAGCAGCCAAAGACTGGTGACATGTTGCATTATCTTGTTGGAATACCTGTTCACCATCAGGGTGCTCAAGAGTCATGAAGGAGTGCAGGTGATCTGCAAGAATGTCCATGTATCTCATACCTCTCAGCAATTGCTCCAAACAAATGAGAGAGCCCAATGTAGACCACATGAACATGCCCCACACCATCACAGAACCACCTCCAGCCTGAACAGTACCTTGCAGACAGGAAGGATCCATGGCTTCATGGGGCCTACACCACATTCTAATGCACTAGTCAGCATGAAACAAGTGGAACCTTGATTCATCAGATCATGCTACTTGATGCCACTGTTCTACTGTCCAATTTCAATGTCTTCGGGCCCATTCCAGTCGTTGAGCTCTGTGATGACATGTAAGCAATGCGACACAAGTGGATCTTCATCTGCCAAATCTGATGAAGTGCAGGTGGCAACAAACAGTCCTTTCAGAAACGTTTTGTGTTTGGCCCGCATTCAAAATGGCAGTGATTTCATACACTGTAGCCCGTCTGTTGGTTGTTACCATTCGTGACATCCGATGCGAATTCCATTCGTCAATTGCACATGGCCGTCCATTTGCTGGTTTACGTGTGTGGAAATGCCATCAATAGAATACTGACGATAAACTTTTGGCACTGATGATCAAGCCACGTTCAAGTCAGACAATTCACGACATGCAGCCATGCTGAATTAACAACTACTCCGAAATGTTTTTAGGAGTAGTTTTAGAGATAACATAGTAGATTAACAACTACTCCGAAAAGGTTTGTAGGCTACTGCAGCGCCATTCTGTGGTTGACGTCCAATGCATTGGTTACAAGTACAGTGCACTAGTTCTACTTTGACTGCTATTCCCATGACTTTTGACCTCTCAGTGTATATAACAGTTACTGAGTGATAATTTTTTAAAATTTCAATTCTTTTTGAATCACCCTGTATAATCATCTGAAAAATTATTTTCTCTGACTGCATATAATGTTGCATCCAGCAGTATAGCTAGAATTTTTGAAAAGTTGAGGGTGGACTGAAAAAGTTTCATAACATTTTTGTTAATGTAAAATGATGAAATAGTAATTTCTCTGAAGGGGATATATACCCCCAATCCCCCTTTTTTTGCCATTGGTTTCATCTAAGCAGCAACTTTTGGACAAATTAAGAAAGAACTTTTTTTTAACCAAATTACAAAATGTCATTAAATATAAAGGCCTTGTTTCCTAATAACCAAATTTATAACCCTCTTGATATTATACTCATTATCTAAAAGAGTGTTGATTGAACCTCTGAACTTTTGCCATATGGAATCATTGAGATGTTGAGACTTGTCACTAACAACATGCCTATAGCCAATGGCGGCATATATAAGTAGATATTTCAAACACCTATCAGATTTGCCATATCCTAACTTTAGCAGATATTTCATGAGGAACACTGACAACGTATACTAATTTGGTATTGAAAGTTATGGAAGTTGGGATATTTATCAAATTTGCTCATTGGGGGGGGGGGGGGGTCAAATTTGCCAGACTAAAATAAACATTTCACAAACTACTAAAAATTACGTGTACATTTTTAATCAGGTTTTATATAAATGATTGCTGCTCTCATTTGTCTCCTAAACTAACTTCTCAGATCAATTATTTTAATATGACATTGCTGCTGTTAAACATTTCAGCTTATGTAACTTGTTACATATTGAATGATATTGTTGAAAATTGAGATTTACACAGATGTGGTTGGAAAAATTAATCATGTAGATCAAATTTGTATGAATCAAAATGTTTGGCAAATGCTGGCTTTCTCTGCTGCAGCCATCCATGATTAATCACGTAACACAAAAGGTATTCCAAATACTTTGATTTCATTGTTTAGATATCTGTATTTACTGAAGTAAAAATTTGTGGAATGCATTTATTCTTTGTTGTTTAGGCACAGCCCTTAGTCACCCCAGAAGAGTGGTTACAGCTTTCCAATTCTGTCATTCCAAAGGTTATTGAGGTAGGTTGTGTTTTAAAGTTATAAGTAAGTTTTCTGTAGTAAGTGGATGCATGTGCTAGCATTGCATCTACTATACATACTATATCTACTATACATAGTCCACGAGGGTATTGAAATAATGACCTCACCTGTCACCACCTGCAACCAAGACACTGGAATCACACTTCATGACATATGGAAAGAAGCTCTTAACAGCCCTAACATCACCACATAGTGTCACTTCATTGAAGATGCAGCACTGTCCTTGCTCCGAAAAGCTCCTAAATTTTCTCCTAAAAACTTTTAATATACAAATAGTTTGAAGGATAAACTTAAAAAATTTGTTGCTGAATGACAGAGAATTTTAAGTTATTTTAATTTTTGAGCAAGATCTTTTCAATTGTGTCTTTAAAGTTTTCTGTTACCTTGTATGGGAAAAGGATCAAAAATTTATACTATGTCAAACTTTAGTTGTCTATAAATTCATAGGCAACTAAGTCTAGTAAAATTCATATGAACAACCTCATGATCATAAAAAAATATTCTATGTTTCAGTCAGCCATATGGAACAGAAACTTTCCAGCTCTAGGAATTTAAGTAGTAATTTTTGTAATTTGTATTCCAGTCTATTTTTATTCTCATACAAAACATTTACTAATCTAATACAGCTCTCTGTTATTGTGCTATATAGCTCAGCATTCCTGTACTTGTAAGACTTAGGGATATCTAGGGACTCAAAGTCTTCAAAATAATTATTACACATGAAAAAATGGCCACACAGACAGAACATGTGCACAGTTGGTCTGGTGTTATGATGTTTGCACCATGTTAGTTGGGATTGAAGAGAATACTACCTGTTAGTGATATGGTACAGAGTCCTCTCAAGTGAAAGTAGTTTAGTTAGTATTATAATTAGTTAGTATTATAATTACACCATTAAAATTCTTTCATTCTAATTCTGGTATATTATTATTTAAATCTTTCGTTTATGTATTTTTTGTTGTTGAGATTAGATCAGCAATTCCCAACCATTTTGAGTCTAACACCCCCTTTCACCAAGTGACCTTGACTGGCATATTGGCTACTGTTCTAGCAGGGCAAATTTTGTGTGATGTGTTAGCTGTATCTGAGGTAGTTGTCAGAAATGACTTTGATGGTAATGGGTCATGTCTTTTATATAAGAAGACTGTACAAACTAGGACTTTTCACTTTCCTATATGTTTTAAATGGAATCAATTATATATGTATATGTAAATCAATTAATCTATCCATTCTAATGCCCCTGTCATCAAATCAAAATAATTTTTCTGTGTAAATTTATTTGAAAGAAATATTTACTGTGTATGAAATTTTCTGAGTATTTTTTGATGGTATATCATTAATTTTTAAGTTTTTTTTTTATCAAAATAAAACAACTGTTAATCTAGAACTACTTAATACTCTAGAAAATGCACCACAAATTTATAAAATACCCCTATGAAGAAGGATTAACTTATGACACAGTATGGTTGGACCTCCATAACCCATGGCTGCTTGAAAATTGTGTACATATGTGTGTAATACATACAGAAACATTTGCTTCAAAATCATGATATTTTATAACAATAAATATACGTGCAAAAGTGCTAACACACACACACACACATTTCACAGCATATAAAACAGTTCGGTTTTAAAATTGTCCTTTGATAAATAAAACATTAACTAATAAATATAAAAATAAAATATAAATATAAAAATAAAATTTAAAAAATATCACAGGATATTAATTTTTAGATAACTGAAATGAATATATTTGGCTAATAGTAAGCTGAATTAAAGTATGGCACTATCAATTGTATATATGTGTGTTTGAAAAGTAATTACTCTAAACAGGTACTAGTGAATTAAAAAAATTCACTTTATACACTGAATGGACAAATTATTATATGCATCTACCTAATAACTTGTTGCTCCATCTTTTGCCCTCACAACAGCAGCCAGATGTCTTGGTAAATACTCAATGAAGTGTTGAAAATATGGAGGTGGTATTGCTGCCCATGAAGCGAGGATTGCCTGTTGTAGAACATCCACAGTTACCAGTGGGGGTTGCTGGACTCAAACAGATCTTTCCAATTTGTCCCACAATTCTCAGTGGGGTTGCAGTGTGGCATTGTCCTGTTGAACATGGTGTGGAAAAAGAATCATTTCAAATGGGTGTAGATGGTTGGTGAGGATATTCACATACCTTGTGCCAGTGATGGTGGTCTTGATGGGTACAAGGGGCCCCAAGGAAACCCATGTAAATGCACCCCAAATTGTTACACCACTCCTCCTTCCTGTATGGCCCCAACTTGGCAAGCTGGGTTCATCGCTTCATGTGGTTTTCAGCACACATGCACCCTTCCATCAGTGTGATAGAGTTGAAACCGTGATTCATCAGACCAGATGATGTGTTTTCAGTCCTCCGTACTCCATTTGTGATAGGCCTTTGCAAACTGCAGTGTAATCTTTTGGTGCCTTGCAGTCAACAAAGGGGCATGATGTGAATGTCGACTGCCATAGTCTATTTTTTTCCATGGTACGACAGATAGTCTTTGTGCATAAGCTTGTGGATGCACCCTCATTCAATTCCAACATTATCTGCTCCATGGTAGCTGTGCGATTCCTTGTAACGATGCAGGACAGTCTGCGCTCACCTCAAGAGTCAATTGCATGTTTACATTCACATTTCTCCCTCTGGCTGGAAGTTGTGCCATATTTCATGTAGTCTTGTTATACATGTGTGACAGTCTGATACAGAAATCTCAAAGTTGTGGTTATTGAACAGCCAGCCTTCCTTGCACATACTATCTGGACATGATCAAACTCACTTATATCACTGTCTTTACCCATGATTACTTTTCCTCGACTGATTTTCAAATGCGTAAAGATCTGCTTTATTTATAGGTATTGCCAGTTTCAGCATTCCACATGACTGGGTACGATATTTCTG
Organism: Ryuthela nishihirai; assembly: GCA_038380435.1. Lineage (NCBI taxonomy): Eukaryota > Metazoa > Arthropoda > Arachnida > Araneae > Heptathelidae > Ryuthela > Ryuthela nishihirai. Next base: position 1,156,973 of record JAWZYU010000070.1, read on the forward strand.
CTTTGCATATTGTTACCGAGGTGTATATAATAATTTGTCCATTCAGTGTAATAGCTGTAATTCTGGGTGGGCAAATGGGGGTGGGCAGACACATGTGATCTCATTGATAGCAGAAATTGGCAGTTTCCCCATGATCCCCTGAATTTGGTGGGGTGGTTCTGACCCTCTTGGGGTGACTGATCAGTAGTAGATTACTAGTATATGTATATATTCCACTTATATGAAACTTTGCAAGGACAAATAAACTGTAAAGAATTTATTTTGATTTCAAATTCTTATCAGGAAAATTCTATTCCACAGAAAAAGAATAGATGCAAGTTTTCATAGTAGGTTTACATCCAGTCAGAACTGAAAATAAGAATCAGTTGTTTACAAAAATTGTTTCAATATCTCTGATTTTCTTTGACCAAATCCATTTCATTTCTCCAAGTTTCTTGATCACACACACATTCACATTCTGTATTTTTGTTTCAGATAGATAATTTTTTTGTTTAATTTCAGGTAGATAAATCTAATAATAGTGAATTAGAAATGAATGTATCTAAAACTCTCAACCTTATTTCCAACAGGCATTAAAAATCATAATCAATGGCACTGATATCAACACCTTATATACTACAGAACTACTAGATGTTTTGGTCACAATAAATGAGCTAATTAAAGAGAAGAACAATATAGTAAGTATAAATGTTCACAAATATTTTATTCATGTATAAGACATAGTTTCCAAATTTAAAATACAGAGTGATCTTTTTCTCCAATGGACATTGATCAAATAGATCTCTAATCAACAGACTAATCCTATGAATTTCAATGTGACAACACTTTCTAACCTTACATTTCAATAAAAATTTAATTATCACATAATCACTGTATCTACTTTCAGTGAGCAATATCTATTCACATATTTAAATTTCAATCTTTTACCTTACAAAACCAGAAAAAGTTGAAATATAATGCTTATATAGCTAATCAACAATGTTAGTAAATAGTACTTTAACTAGTAAGTTACCACTATTACATACATTAGTAATATGATGTAATTAAGAGAAATTATCACCAGTTTCTGCATAAATGAATCTAAAGTTGCTGAAAATTGCATAATGTTATTATTAATTATTAATTATGTAATTTTCAACATTGATTATCAGATGTTGTTGTTGTTGTTTTTTTAGTATGTCATTATAGCCTGTAGAGTGTTGAAGGCAAACAAATTTTCTTAATGAGATGCCTGTCCAAAACTTTTCCAGATTGATATATCAGTGTTTGCAGAAATAGGCATTTTAATTCTCATTTTTTTATATAATATATTATAAATAATAATTCTCATTTCTTTAGCCATTTTAAGAACTGACATACTGAAATGATTGTTGTTCGAAACTTATCACATCCAAATGTTAAAAGCCATAATATCCAACAAAAACTAAGACATTTATCAATGCAATACATTGCATTTCATCAATAATGATTTCTGATTCAGGCACACCACCTGAAGAAGTCATGTGATGAAATGCACTTTGCAGTTAGTATTGAATGTAGTGCAATTAACTCCCAATTTGCTCTTGTCAATTTTTGTGGATTTATGGAAAGGACAAGCGAAACACTCTCCATACCTTTCCTTCTTACTACCAGATTTGCCTGTGCTTTTCCCTTTATGCAAGCATCACATTTCTATAAATTTCTTGTACCATGCACGAAATCAGTTATCCTCTAAAAATTTTTTTTAATTCTTTCAAAATATTCATGATTTGTTCAATTTGCATGTATAGATTTTTATAATAGAATTTTAAAACCATTTCATTCATTTGTATAATCCTTTTTATGTTACTACCGTGAATAAAAAACAACCTTGTACAGCTCTTCTGACACTGTTTTTAATAACAGTTTTTGTCTGACTTTGCTAATTCTATATAATTGCAACTTCTTAAACACCAATTGCATTAATAGAGCATTAATAACCTGTAATACTAAATATACTATGATGTAGAAATTGTTAATGAGAGAAATTGGTAATTAAAAATAAAGTCAATAGTTATCTAATAGCCTATTTGTTCCATTACTTTTTTAAATTCTTTTTGGGTATATCCTTATCCCTTTTGTTAAATTACTTTAATACTGAGCGCTCTAAGTTATGTGATATCAATGCAAAAAGGTATTCACATTTGTTAAAACTTAGATCTAACCCTCTGTACCTGGAAACTACCAAATTATAGTGTTACACATATACTCTGCTGCATTAATGAAAACAATGCATAACAGTTAGTGTCACTTTCGACAGGCATAACTTGGTAATAGCCTATGTGCCCTTGTTACTTCTTAATGATGAAATTTAAAAGAATGAAAGATTAAGGAAGATATCACTCTGAATTTAACGTCGATCAATTTTAGAGGAAAAATTTGTCTTGAGTCAGGTGTGATATGAACCCATGACCTCCTGATAACATGTCAGGTGCTCTGGACTACTGAGCTATCAGCTACCAATCAGGATTTTCTCTAATTGATGGTATGAACATTACTACCTAGAGTACACAATCACTGTGTCACATGAAGGCATTGTTTCAGCTGCTCTGTCATTTATTGAATAATATACAATTCTATTATTAAGTATATTTTAGTGTGCCATGTTGAAAGTGAATTGTGTGCAGATTTGTTACAAAATGGAATTTGAAAAAATATGTTTATCAAGTCTATTTTCATAGATTGTGCTGGAGAACAATATTGATCTTCTTTCTGTTCTGGAAAAAATGAATAGTTCTCAGAGAAAAAGATTGAAGCATAGAGGTAACCACTTATGGAAAAAACTGATAGTTTTGCTTGGAGGGTAAGTACTTTGTGTAATTTTTGATTTGGCAATGCAAGTATGCTGCCTATACTAAAATGCAACTGGTAATATTTCCATTTCCAGCAAAAGACCTATAGCATTTCCATCTTTAATTTCAACTTATATCGCCTAGTATTATCAGATATAAATTACTCACCTAAGAAGGCTATTTTCATTTGCCCTATCCTTCACGGCATCCCAGTTGACCCTCTACATGAGTGAACCATAAGTTTTTAATATTAACTATATATTTTTTTATATTAAGTTTATAATAATTATTACATGTACTTTCTATAATACACTACTAGGCATTGAAATTGCCCCACGTAGAAGGAGTGGTCAGATTTGCATACAAATCAGCACGTTAGTGCAGGGCAGTGATATTTGCAAATGATTACATTTTCATGACAAGCCCACAGCATTTGTGGGAGATCACATGAATGCTGAACAGCCATTTTCATGGCTCTGTCTTTCTCTGCAAGAAGCTACAAAAGAGTTAATAGCAGATGATGAGAACAAAGAAGTAGAAAGAAGATGCCACAATGACTCACCAACCATATCAACAGTTGGACACATTTGAGTATGGTTGGATTGTATGGCTGTGTGAAGACAGATGATCTATCCATGATATCACTGCGCATGTGGACTATGATGCAAGGATGGTTGGGCATTGTTGCCACAAAAAGGTTTTAAGTAGATACTCAGATTTGTTGCACATGGCCAGATGCACTGTAGCACAATGCTATTCTTTGGGAGGCAATAACTCAACCCACCAAAACTGTAGCTCATATTCAATGACTGTAACTACTGCCATGGAAGTTCCCATCACAACCAGAAACAGAGATACTTTGTAAATTGCCTTTGATTATGCACCACAAGTTGGGCTCTGTTGGACTGATTTCAGGTTAGAGCCACCTGGAATGAGGAATGGCAGCATGTCTTCAGTGACAGGTCCAGTTCTGCGTGGATGCTGATGATCGTTGCATCCACATCTGAAGATTCTTTTGTTCTCATTACTGAAATGAAGCATTTGCAAATTCCTGACAGTTTTTAAGTTATAAATGGATGCTGATAAAGATTTGTGGGTGTGGATAAGACCTTGCAGATGTAGGTGTGGGTGCAGATAAAGACCTTGAGATGCATGGTGGATATGAAGGTTCAAAGTGTTGTGGTAAAAATAGCCTCCAATGAGGGGCTCCCTACACCAAATAGAATAGTGATGTGAATAGAACGTTTGTCATCTACACAGAGCTCTAGACAGCTCATCACTGATATTTCTTTGAAACATGATGTAGGATCTCAGTCTTTAATACTAAGGCGTCAGGTATAGAAGATGATAGCATCAACTTATCATAATAATCATCATTTAATCCCCACTTTCTGATTCGTTTTTTTAATGTTACTGATAATGGCCTTTAGATATTCAGAAACTAAAAATAATGTAATCCACAGCTGTGAAATTTAGCATTTTGGAGCAGATAAGGAAATATCCATATCAATTACCTGAATATAAGGAGGGTTTTGTTTTTCAACATTCTTCTTAAGTCTAGATCTCCTTTCATTTGTAAGTAAACGATAAGTGTATTGTATTCTAAAGTAAATTATTTGAATTATTAGTTCTGTTGTCCAAAGCAACCAATATGTCAACAAATGAGATTCGAAAGAGTTAAGAACAAACACACCTGAACATACTGACACTCAAGTATATCTTTTGTATTTTGCCATATTCTATGCTTTACTCATTGCTCTTTTCTGAATCTTCTTCGCACTTTGAAATAGACCAGAAAGGGAACTCGCCTCTCCATTTCTTTCCAAATAACACTTCGGCAATGCAAGAATCAGTCGGTAGAAAATACACAGAACTACCCATTGGCATAGAATCCAAGAAATTTAATCTTACAGTGTTTACAGATCCTGAAAAATATTGGAATTTATATATAAATGATAAATGTCACCCTTTTACTATCCACCCAATCTTCCTCTATTTCCTTTGGTGCATTTTTATGACCAAAGTTGATCCCTGGAAAATTGAATTTTGGAGCTTGAACAAGCTGATTTTAACAAAAAGATTATTCCTTCTACTTCCTTGGGTGTGGTACAAATTTTACTCTATTTTTCAAAACTTTTGGTAATAGAAGTTTCTTTTAATGTTTTTGTGGTTCTTATCACTGTTTAAAAACTTGATGTCCATATCAAGTATGTTATAATGACTATTGAAAGCTGATTTGCTGTAAGTTCTCTTCACTAGGAACACATCCTGAGCATTCAGTGGAATATTATTGTGCCTATTACTTAAACGGAGTTCACATATCCAGCTACATTATTGATCATTGTTTATTGATTATTCACTTGTGTAAAGTGTTGGGGGAAATCCCATTGTTTTTAAGCCCCATCATACACTGGAATGAGTAACAAATAGAAGATGGGGCCATTTTGTGGTGGATTTTGGGTTCACAGAAGGAGAAAATGAGCAGAAATAGTACTTCTAACAAAAAATCAGGTGATGTAGACTCTTAAAATATCATAGGAAAGAATGGTATAAAGATTTTGAAGGTTTGAGAAACTGAAGGTGAAAATGATTGCAATAGCAAGAAACAATAATAGAAATATTCAAAAGGTGTAAAAGATAGATAGATAGATAGTTAGCTAAAGGTGAACCATTACTCACTATCTGCTGTTGATTTGTAATTATAGTTTATGATGTAGCCTTGGTGTGATTATTAAAGTTTAATAGTAATGGCTATTAGAAACCATTTCAGACTGAAAATGTTAGATGTTCACCACTTTTTTTTTATGTACCAGTGTTACATCTTTTGCAATTCCATAGTCTTTCTAGTTCTTTTTTACATTCTACTCTGTGTTCACCATTTCTGTCTTAAAAAGTGGTTTATATGATTTCTACTCTGTTGTTCTGCCTTAATTGTTTGTTTTCCAGACTTGAACTCCAACTCATACGCTTATTCCAGTACTCTTTAAGATAATGCATTGTATAGTAAGATAGAAAGTGAAAATTTGTATGAATACAATTATCATTTAACACTAGAAGTATCTGCTGTTAAATTTTTGACAGCCAAGGTAGTTCTTAAAGTGTGACAGTTGTGGTTATTTGGATGGCTGCATGAGACATTTTCTTTACCTCCAGAAAGAAGTTTCTGCATTAACAACGGATAGCTCAAGCATTATAGAGTGAAGTTAGAAATCCAAACATTAATCTAATAATAGTTTGAAGTCTTTTTAAGTTGATAGTCAAATCTTGGTTCAAGTAATTTTATTACTTCAACCCAGTTTCTAGAATGAATTTTACATTTCGATTGAAATGTATGTTAAATGGATTTCTGTCAAATATTAATGCATTAATCTCTGAATAATCAAATCAGAAGTGTATGTATTGTCAAGTATCTCTGATGATTTCTGTTCCTAATAGAAAACTTCCTTCATCTGAACCAACCCAAAAGAACCGTAAAAGGAAATTGGAGGAAGCGGATGAAATCATGGAGGTAGATTTCACTGAAAATTTAAACGAAAGTTCATCAGAATCAACAGGAGAGGACAGCTAGCAATAACAGAAATTAAAATAGAACTATATTCATATTTAAATATATGTAAAGTTAATAGAATAAATTTTTGTTAAAAAAGTCATAATGTATGTAAAGTTATCATCAAATGATTCTAAACACTGATTATTTTATTCTTTATTCTCAAAAATATTTAATAATATAGAACTGCTTGTGATTGGCTGAAACAAATTGTATCTATGGTATAAGTATCCTCTAAAAGTGGAAAAAAGAGATTCCTAGTAAGTCTAAGGGTAATTCATTAATGAGAGAATCCCAAAAATCAAAATGATGCTGTTTAATTACTTAGCGCTGATTGAATTCATAGTCAAAAGAAATTGTCAAAAGAAATTATGATGGTATGAAATATTCACTGTCCTGCATTGGCCTCACAGTTGATATAATAAAAAAAAATAGGTAATCAGAAGTTAAACCATTGAATAAGTGGGGAGAGAGTTAAATAGTTTATCTGTGGCAGGATGGGGATTATTGTGGCACTTAGGACCATTTCTAATTTCACTTTGAAATGAGCATTGTTACTTAACACAGTCAATTTTTGAAACAAATGTAGCAGTCTCTTTATAATACGTTTTAGTTCTAAATTTTGCCTAGTTCTTTTTAAGCACGAGTGTACAATTAAGGTGTCACTGGAAGTTTTATCTTACTCATTAGTTGAACAGTAATGGCCTACTACACTGGTTTCCATAAATTAAGGAAAATCCCTGTGTTAAGTGAATGGGAAGCTAACGTCAAAGCTCTATAACTTCTAAAATAAATTTTTTTTTTTTTGTTTTGAAAAATGTGATTGCAGATAAAGATCTTAATCAAATAAATCAATATTTCGATTTTCAACAATATTCAGTATTTAATGAGTTGTGGAAGTTTGAATATTTAATTCTGTCTCTTTAGTTGATTAATGCATTTCCAATTTGTTTGTTTTTTTCCAATAACTTAGAAGATTTTTATAAAAGCCATTAGGTCTAATGAAATCGAGAAAGAAAGTATAATTCCTTTCTCCATAATTCAATGCTGCATTTAAATATCAGGCAAAATCAGAAACAGGACTGTGGTACAGTCGCTCAAAAAAGGATCCGAACGCTACGGTTGATTACAGAATTCAGAAAAAAATATCTGTCAACTTTTTTTTTTTTAAGAAATTAGTGATCTGGAAACCTTCGTGTCACGTGACACGAAGGTTGCCAGATCACTAGTTTCTAAAAAAAATCGTTGCTAGATATTTTTTCTGGATTCTGTTATCAACCGTAGCGTTCGGATACTTTTTTGAGTGACTGTACAGGAATTACATAATCATCTGATAGACGTGGCTGAGCGGATAGCGTGCTTGACTACTGAACAGAGGGATCTGGGTTCGAGTCCTGTGCACGGATGTTTGTGATGTTTTTATGCTGATGTCGTGGCACACCAAGAGTGAAAACAAATGTGAGGACTCTGTGCAGAGTCCTCACATTCTAACTACCTATGGAGAGAAAATGGTTAGTGGGATGTTTAAAGAAACTATGTTTATTGAGAGAGGGAATGCCGACAATATCAAACAGCCCCCTAATCGCAGACATGGGGCAAAGACCCGTTCCCCCACCACTAAAGGCTGAAGCCATCTACACTGGAAGACTTCCTCCAATGTAGAATTTGACGATGCCAATAGAAGCAAAGAGTTCAGGTGCCTGCGATGACCTCTGTTCAGGTTTATCCACCAGCTGATAAACATATCCTGTGAATCTATTCACTTGGGGCTGTCAACCCACAAACAAACAGAAAACACAGCGGAAGATTTTCCCTCCACAGAAGCCCACGTGTGCAGCAAAATCAGGATCCATAATCAAGCTCAGAGCCATATATCTGTCCAGTCCAGTAGGTTTATATGGTCAGCACCAGGACCCTGTGTGGTTGACCACTCCTCAGCAGGGTAGAAAAAAAAAAGAAAAGTAGCCATAGTTGTCCAGATCAGTAGGCCACACTGATCCGGCAGCCCTCCCCTTCCATTCACTTCCACAAGAGAGTATCTCTTCTGAAAGGTACTAATGGTCTGCACCACAAGAAGGCGGGATCGGACATTAGGTGCTAGGCCTGGCCGGTTCTATGCATCACAGGGGATTGGTGCATAGCTCTCCTTCCAGTGACTACCTAGCTACCATTTACATACCTTAAGCAGGTGGTCATAATGTTTTGGCTCTTCGGTGTATATATATTGCTTTACACTTTATTTATTCCTTTGTTACTTGTTCATGTTTCTTTTTGGGCATTTTTTAATTTTGATTGAGGGTTTGGTATCTTTTATGATTCATTTTGTTCAAAGTTGCTATTGCTTTATTGCGCCATAAAACCGCGTGCAAACGACCACTCGGGCGTGGCCAACTCTGTGTTGGAACCAACACTTTTTTTTTTTCCAAATCTGAAAGTGATTTCACACGTGAAACAGACATTCTCAGAGATCTGAACCTTCTTGCGTGCACGCAACGAGTTTCGTCTGCCAACTACAGTTGAAAATTTTTTCTTTCGTCTGCGATTCCTCATTAGAAAAATAACGACATTATTTCAGGAGAAAGGAGTGCCCTTCACAAGAATGGGGAGATCCCAATTAGAACTGAAAAAACTTACTTGATTACTTGATACTTACTTGATTCAGAAGTGACGTCACTTCCACTACGTCACCGAGATCTCCTAATGGAATGAAAAATCGCTTGATTCTGCTGAAACACGTTCACGCATGCTTCAGTGATTAACAACTATTTAGGATCCGTTTCTGGCAGCGCTGCTCGACACGTGCAGATGGTGACACTTAAAAATGACACAGGAATATATTTCCAGACAAAATATTTTTTCTTTTATTTTAAAAATTTAAATATTTAATTCGTACTTTTCGTATTATTTGGCAGAAGTGTAATCATAACGTTATAATTTCCCCAAATGCAGCATTATGTAGCCAACTTACTTGAAGAAGACATTTAAACTTCTAAGTTATGAATTATGATCTCATGGTTAGAATTTCCACCAAATATGCAAATGGCAATAATTGAATTTAAATATAACAAAATAATGAAAATTTGAAAGACTTCCTCTAATTCCTACAGCGATCATGATGATTAGACATTCATTTGCCAACTTACAAATTGTTTGAAGTTTTAAAAATATAACTCTATTAATTAATTTGGCTCGGTGGCATGTTATATTTTCGGTCTGTTGAAAGTGGCGCATTGTAGGGATGAGGTGAAGCACCCCACTGGGTTTGGGGTCACCATTTCCAAACCATGATGACAATCAGCCGATTTGAATCTTCTTTCCTTCAATAATAGACATTTTTAATATAAAAGTCTCCAAAAAATGGCATAAAAAGAAATCGTTTCAAGAATTTGAACCTAGGACCTCTGGTCATGTGACGTAGCAGACATTGACCGGAAGCGAGGAAGTACATCCTCGCACAAAGCTTTCGATTCGTGAAAAGCAGGCGACAGATTTCTTCGTTTGCAGCGTCGAACATCTCTCGTGCTTCCAGGGATCACAGCTTTAGGCCTAACGAGTATGGCGGAAGTCTTGGCTCTCGAGCAGAATCACCTGCGATGGCAAGCAACAGAATTTTTCCTCTAATATTTTAGAACAGTCATGTCATAAAAATAAAACCCCGATTTTTCCATCCCATCTGATGGAAATAAAATATCTGTTAAGCCATTCCCATTTGTTCCGCCACCCCCAGAAGAAGTGGACCTTTCTTTCTTTTTAAAGTAAATGGGAAGTTGAAAATCTTTTTCTGCCAGCTGGTCTCGATGACTTTGCAATGCACGAGGCGAGAACGAGATGCGAACAGATACCATTTGTGGCCTGAGTTCACCTCCCCCGCCCACAGATTCTCCCCTCACGTGCCGCAGCCGCCTGACCCACTTCTTCGGAGTCCCGTTGGCGTCGCTTTTACCTCTTGCTCCGTTTTCCGTTCGTCTGCATTTCTCGTCGCTGCTGCCGACGCTCGCGCACAAGAATCCGAACACGAAGATTGCCTTTTTCTCTCTCTGGGGATCCGTGGCGCGAGGCGAACAACTTTTAAAGATGTTGCCACCCGAGAGAGAGCGAATTTTGGCACGGTCTTGATGACAGAGTCCGGTTGGGTTGTTTCACCTCTGAACGACACTTTTTTTGCCAGAATGCCAAGAAGGGGGCCACCAGGTGCCAAGAATCCAGGGCGCAGAGAATGTTGGGGGGGACGGGGGCGATCCATTGGACAGGTGTAAAGGAACAAGCGGAAGTCTCCCGCCAAGGCCATCTAGCGTGTTCTTTTAACGTTCACAAGCTATGGTTTTCTTCCACACGGGACCATGGCTTTACGTCCCATCCAATGGACGGATGACCTTCCAAGTCCATCAGTGTCACTTTTCTGATTTAACGCAGGTTGGGGGTTTTGAGCCTGGTGCGCTATCGGCTGAGCCGACCTCCGTCCCGTCACAAAGCAATGCCAACATGTCCGAGCTCTCTTAACCAGTGACATCCCTAGAGATGCGATGGACGTTTATTGGGGGGGAGGGGGGATTAACGCGAGAGGTCCAATGGACTTTGATTTCGATTTCATTCCTTTGAGAATCTAAGGGCAGACGGTCTCGGTGAAATAGGAATGAAATTGAAATATTGGCAAGTGAAAGAAGTGTCAGTGAATGGTTCACATCCCAGCCTCGTGGTAAGGGAGTAGAAAGAAAATCGTCTGCTTCTAATAACAAGTTAATATCTCTTATATTTATAATTTTGTTTTTATATTTTTGAAGAATGGTCAACAGAGTTAAATGTTTTTCTCTCGTGATCGGCCATTTTGGAAATGTGTATCGCTTGCTCTTTCTGTGACCATCTGTTGGCATTCAGTGTTGACAATTTGGTCCCCTTAAAAGAATGATACTTTTTTCAGTGTAGGGCACGAGCCCTGAACGTGGCATGGCAACACGAGATGATTCTTCCGCTTTAAGTCGAAACGGAAAGATTTCGGATGACTTCGCTCAAAAAAAGCTTTCAATAAAAAGGAAAATATATTTCAGAATAACATTTTTTTCCCATGTAGAGACCTAGGGTCACCCTGAATTAACTGCCCCCCCCCCCCCTTTCAAGCTCCCTCCTCCAGGATTTCTTCCAAATAGCAAAATAACTTTTATTCTGATAATCTTAATCTCATTTGAAAAGCATTCTTGTGGCAATTGCAAAAACAAAAATATCGTATTAATGATCGCGTGACGAGCCCCGATTATTTACCCCACTTCTCCCTCTTCCACTTCTAGGTCTTCAACGAATAGAAATGACTCAGTTCACGAGCAGAATGATTATTATGGAGCCATTTCGAAGCGAATGTGATTTTTAATTTGTGAAATTTCTCACTCAGTTCTTGAAAGCGATTTCTTTTTCCATCTGCGAAGAGCCGATCTATTTCTGATCGGGGAAGTCTCTTCCGAGTGTCGTTGTCCGCCCCCTGCTCCACCCATGTCGCACCCACACGCCACCCCGAAGGACGACGGAAGCGGCGGGCGGCGGCGGCCAGTGCTCCTTGGCCCCAAAGGAGACTCGATTTTCCTGATTGCCGAATAATGCAGGCAGAGAAAAAGCGCGAGACGAATCCACAATAGAGGCAATGCACGAGCACTTCGGAGATTAGGTCCGCTCCACATCTTTTCGTCGTCATCACCTGTTATCGAGATGCATTTTGGGAGGAAAAATCCTCCTCATCATCATCATCACGTGACCCACCTCAAAGGGATCGGTCGCTGAGAGAAAAGGATCTCGTGGCTTATGCAAATTCCAACAGGGCGAACCCATCGGAGAAGAACGATTCCGTCACCTGACCCATGCACCTACAACCCAAGCGTGGATATAATTCATAGGTTGAGAGGCACGTTTTCTGCGCACAATGGGCTAAATGGTCAGGTCACAAGGACCCCGAGGGCTCAGCGAATCCAATGCACATGACACGGACGATGATTGATATGTGAATACGATTAAATGGCATTAAAAGTTAATCCAAAGAACTTCAAAACTTCTTGAACTTCTAAAAATTCAAACTCGGATCTTTATCTTAAACAATTTCTCCTCAAACAAAAACGTTTGACGCGAGGAGGGTCATAGACTCTGAATTTGCCCATTTAAATATCTGTATAAATATATATCGATTTTTCAACAATATTTGTTCAAGGTCTAAGAGTTATTGAATTTGGAAACATTTAATAACAGGCCATGCTGTTATATTCTTCCTAAACCAATTCCTTCTAAATTAATTGAAGGTGAATTATTCAACACACGATTAAAATGACATTTGTTTTCGTGATGGAACAGTTGTCATTTGGCTTCGAATGGCCTTCGAAATTCTCATGACCAGCGACATTCCAGTTCAATAGTTCAGCTTCCATAGAACTCTTTGAATTGAACCCTACTCAAGACAATTTTTGCCCCCCCCCCCCCCCCCCCCCCCCCACACACACACACACACACACAAACGCACTCCCCCTCATCAAAATACTTCAACTGCAGAATAAGGGTTAAAAGCCTTTTAAAAAAATGTTTTTTTTTATCGGGAACTGAAATATTTTGCTGTGTGACGTAAAAGCCACTGAAAGTCACAATATTTTTGAAGAGAGTGAATCCTGTTTCGTACTTTTTATCTTTGTTGAATAAATCTCCTTTTCGTCTGTTGACATCTTTCTGCAATCCCCCCCAATTGCGTCACCTTCTTCCATCATCCTCATTTCCTTCTTCTGCCGTCATCGTCTGTTTCGGTCATCTCCCCCCCCCCCTCGTGAATCCGCTCTTCCTCGCCTGCCGTCGGGTAACGATGACGTCACTCATCGTTTGCATCTTTTGCGGGGGATCGTCTGCAAGTGTCGGAGAGATCTGGCAACCTTCGTGACACGTGACACGAAGGTTGCCAGATCACTAATTTCTTAAAAAAATCGCCAGATATTTTTTCTGAATTCTCTAATCCACCATAGTGTTCAGATATTTTTTTTGAGAGACTGTATTAGAAACAGCCGTCCCATGGCCGAGTGGTTAGCGCGTTTGGCTACTGATCTAAGGGACCTGGGTTCGATCCCCGGGTAAGGCATGGATGTATGTGTGGTTTTTCTGCTGAGTGCCTGCCATCCTCTCAGACCTTCTACTTTGGCATATATACTGACAGGCTCCTGTCAGACCTCTGTGGCAAGCAGCTGCTTGAGGGATATTTATTTATTATTTTTATTTATTAGAAACATACTTTTGTAATTTCCCAATTCTTCTTAAAAAAAGGACATGATTTTGAAGAAATTTTTCACACATTTGGGATGGACGACATTTTTGTAGCGTCTACGTTTTTCAAATTGTTCTGTGATGTTTGGCGATACGTGTTGCGAGCGGTGGCAACGCCATGAGGAAATGGCCCCTTTTGCCTTCAGAGAGGCCCAAGGCTGAGCAGACGAACTTAGTAAGAACTCTTGATGAGTCAGGGATGAACGAGATGGATGCTGCGGGGAAGCACCTTCGGGGCAACCCCCCCCCCACACACACACACACACCTTCCTGGGGGAGAGAAGTGCACCTGCTGCGGAATAGCAGACGATTTACGAGGAACGGGGAAGGCCAACTGGAAGATGAGCAGAGGACTTTCAACTCTCTGAGCGCAGAAACCGATTTCAATTTCTCACTCTCACGGAAAAAAAAACGTTGAAGGATGTCGATGACGAGGTTAAAACGGAATCATCAATCATCGGATGAGGGACCAACAGATTCATCTCTGGTTAATACAAAATAGGCGTTGATGTGAAGGTGCTTTTTTATTGGCTGAAGATTGTCGAAATATCTCGAGACAATTATTCACGATCACAGTCAATATGTTCATCAAAAAACAAACATCTCATATTTTACAAACGTTGTTTGAAATTTTTTGAAAATTTCTCCATCTTTTGTGTCGTCCCGTGAGGCGACTGTTACGACGAGTTAGTGTCTGTTAAAGTTTCTCAGCTGTTGCATTTTGATTCCATTTCTACCCCTTTTCTGTCTGTAAGAGCTTCCATATTTTCTGAATGCCTCACTGCAATGCATTTCGATGTAAAAATTCCCACAGAAAAAATTCCTGACGGTTTTTCCAAGAAACTGAGTCAGGAGACAGCAGTCGGCTGTAAAAGTAAAACGAGCAAACTGAAAACATGCAAATCATTTCTTTTAAAGTTCGTTTTCAAAACTAGCTAATGTTCTCACTTTGTCGTCTGCCTATGCGAATGTTTGTTCGTCTGTCTGTCCGTTTCTCTTTCCATCTGTCTGTCCGTCTATAGACAATTGTTTTTTGCTCTTACAGCTAAATGAAAAATTCTTTTTGGGTTGGATAGGTGTCAAGAAATATTGAGATTCGAAATTTTGAAATCTTCCAAAAGCTGTAAAAGCGCCCTCTAGTGGTGGAAAAAAGATGAAAAATGCTAAAATTTTAAACGAATATTGCAAACGAACTCCTTGCACTGTAAATCTGAAATTTTGATAATAGCGTGTTATGCTCAAAACGTTGACATGGCAACAAGGCTTTGACCTCTTGGACAACAGGGGATGCAAAAATGAAACTTTTTTATTTTAAGAGAAAAACGAATTTTTTTTTACAGGCATTAACAAAATATTAATATTTACGTCTTTCGAATCCCCATCAGTTGGAATTTCCGCTGTTAGAAAGTGCTAAAAGCGGTAAATAAAAACTTGAAAGGTGGCCTCTAGCGGCGGGAAAAATCTGAAAAATGCGAAATTTTTAAACGAATATTGCAAACGATATATTTATGGTAGAAACTTAATTTTTTAGTCATAGAGTGTAGTGGTCAAGAAGTTTACACAAATAGTAATGATTTGTCCCGTTATCGCAAGGGGGTGCTGATGCAACTTTTCTGCTTTAAGGGAGAAACGAAAAACGTTTTTTTTTTTCTGTATAACAGATTGTGTGTCAGATTGGATATAACAGATGGTGTGCTCTGTATAACAGACAGTGCTCTACATATCATTGTGTGATCCGTGCAACAGGAAAGGAGTTGAAAATTTTTCGACAAGAGATGAATAACATCCCTACTCTCCTGTATATTCACCGAATGCTATTTCGATCGTTTTGAACAATAATGAAACAGCTTGGAGAGTGATTAAGATATTAATGATACATTTTTTTCTGTTTTAAAGGTACTAATAAAATATCAATAGTTTATTTTCTCAATTATACAGTAGTTCGAATTTCCACTGTCCGAGGATACTGAAAGTGTTAAATAACTAGAAGAACGCACGTCGCCTCTGGCGCACGTGGGAATTTCATTTTCCAAGAGAATGAAGTTCTTCCTTTGCCTACTTTTTCACTTCTTAAAAGTTTCAATTATGGGTGCTCGTGTTTCTGCTGAGATCCCGCCATCCTCATGCACCTTCTACTATGGCTTATAAACTGACAGGTTCCTATTCTTTCCTGAAAAGATTTCACTTCATCACGAGTGGGAATCGAACCCACCTATGTCTGCTGAATACATACAGTCGCTCAAAAATAGTATCCAAACACTATGGTTGATTACGGAATTCAGAAAAAAATATCTGGCAACGATTTTTTTGTAGAAATTAGTGATCTGGCAACCTTCGTGTCACGTGATTACAGAATTCAGGAAAAATATCTGGAGCGTGTACAGCAACTGTACACGCTCCAGTTACCGTTCACAGCAAACTGGAGCGTGTGCAGTTATTGCACACGCTCCAGTTTGCTGTGAACGGCAACTGCACACGCTCTATATTTCCGTGACTGATCCCACACGATCTAGTATCAAAATAATATGACCACCTACAGTCGCCCAAAAAAGTATCCGAACACTATGGTTGGTTACAGAATTCAGAAAAAATATCTGGCAACGATTTTTTTTTAGAAATTAATGATCTGGCATCCTTCGTGTCACGTGACACGAAGGCACTTAATTTCTATAAAAAATCGTTGCCAGATACTTTTTCTGAATTCTGTAATCAACCATAGTGTTCGGATACTTTTTTGAGCGACTGTACCAGGTGCTCTAACCAGTAAACTATTAGTCGCCGATTATTTAGTGGTTAGAACAACACCTGGCGTGTATTTAGGATAGTGGATGGGATCGAATCCCACTCGCGGCGAAGTTAAATTTTTTCGCCAAAAAATATTTCTTCAATATGCTTACAGGTATTTCTTTACTTGTACTGTTGATTGCAATTCCTCATTTTTGTTGTTGATATTGCGCGCCAAACTGAAGCCCCCAGCAGCCCGCCACCAGGAGAGTTGAGGGTGATCACTTTCCGTTGGCATTATGGACAAGATTCCAAAACATTTACTCGCAAAAAAATGTGTAGATGAAAAAAAAAATGAACGGAAGCCTGTAATTGTAGAAATGGAAAAACCCGATGCATCTGCAGGTTCACGTGAAAAGGTTTTATTGTGAGAGAGTTCCTTTCAGATTTCGTCATCAGAGAGAGAAATTGTTTCTCGGTCCATTCGGTGCAAACCTGTTTCCTTGGCAACCCTCCCTCCGCTTCTCGCGCCCAAATTTCCGACCTCGGTCTGACGGCGCAGCCGAAGAATCAGCTGAAACCAGCCATTTTGTTTTTGAGGCTCGTGCTCCAATCGGCGGAACGATGCGACGGTTAAGGAAAAAATCTCGCGCAAGCTGGCAGAAGCGCTGAACGCTTCGTGCGTCGCTCCAACGCAAACGATGAAGACGAACTTGAAATGCGCGCGCTCGGTCATAACCCCCCCCGAGAGATTTTGTTAGCCCAGGTTAACTCGTTCTGCACGTGAGCTGTGGATGATATAGCATCAGCTGACCTCAAAACGCAGTCAGAAATAAAATAAAAACTTCCATGAATTTTTTGCTAATATTTTAATTTTTTTTTCTACTAAAAAATGTATTTGGTTCCCTCGTGGCCTAGTGGTTAGCGCTCTTGGCTCCTGATCAAAGGACCTGGGTTCGAGCCCCGGGCAAGGCATTGTCTTTCTGCTGAGGTGTTGCCATCCTCTCAGACCTTCTACTCTGGCATATTAAACTGACATGCTCCTGTCAGACCTCTGTGGCAAGCAGCTGCTTGAGGGAATATTTTATTTTATTTTTTTTAATTAATATTTACTTTTTAATATTCGACTTAAATGATGAGCTTAGCACAATAAATAGCAAGTTCAATGATGCCCTGTGACCCCTGAATTTAGGATGCAGTCACATTGATACATCAATCGAATTTTGACGCTTATCCCTGAATGTCTTCTCTCAATCTGTGTCCTCTCAATGTTCTCAAACTCCTACAATTGGGCAGGAGGACAAGATCATCGAGAACTCAAGCTCTCGCGGATAAATTCATCGAGGCTATATTAACTGCGCACGAGATGGTTCCTTAAACCAACACAAAAATCTAATTCCTGGCTGGTTTCGTGAAATAAACTGAACAGAAATGAAAAGTTCATTCAACTAAAATTGCTTTTAGATCCCTACAGAAAAACAGTTACTATTTTCTAAGTTTAAAATAAAGAGAACTGTTCCCTGAAGCATCTCTTTGCCACAGAGATCTGACACGAGTCCGCCAGTTTCACAGTCGATAGAGATGATCTGTGAGCAAGGTGGCATTCCAGCGGAAAGAGAACACAAGCCTCCACGCCTTACATGGGGCTCGAACCCAGGTCACTTTCAACAATAGACAAGCACGCTAACCACTCGGCCACGGGATAGTTAAGGGGACACCGATGGGCTTGGAAAAGCTGACGTCCGTCGTATGAGACGTTAAGCCGTGGCCAGTGTGCGAGAGAGAGCCATACCCTGTGCACGTTAAAGAACACGCTTGATGGCCTTGACGGGAGGCTACCATCTGTCTCCCAACAGCTGTTCCAGTGGGTCCCCTCCCCCAACCTTCTCTGAGACTTCGGGGTCCTTGTGACCTGGCCACTTAGCCCATGGTGTGTAAATGAAGTGCCACTCAGAGGCAAAACAACCCAACGGGATAGCTAAAGTTAAAAAAATACAAGATGGATCTTTTCCTTCAGCAAAGTACATCAGAAAGCAAGCAATGGATCATTCGTCAAAAAAAACTTGAGAAGCGAGATGTTTTTTACACATCTTAGTGAATTAATTCGTGTTTTAAATTCAGTTTTATGAAATAATGGTTTGAATTATTGGAATTATAAGCGTTAGGCACAAATCGTATTAAACAAACATGTATCCATGGAAACCATCGATAAGACGGAAACTCCCTCCATTAAAAAGACACAAATTTAAAATTAACGACCGTAACTTTGTCGATACAATCAATGTCAACCAAGTCGTTACTAACGACATTTCTGGAGCGGGGGTGGCTCAGTCGGTAGCGCACCAGGCTCGTAATCTGTAGTTCCCAGGTTCGAGTCCCAGCTGGGTCAGCGTTGAGATTTATCTCCGCAAAAATTCCCCGCCCTGCCCACGGTCAGTAGGGGAGACCGATGGGCTTGGAAAGGCAGTGGTCCGTCGGGTGGGACGTTAAGCCGTGGCCCCGTGTGCGGGAGAGACATACCCTGTGTACGTTAAAGAACACGCTGGATGGCCTTGACGGGAGGCTACCATCTGTCTCCCAACAGCTGTTCCAGTGGATCCCCTCCCCCAACCTTCTCTGAGCCTTCGGGGTCCATGTGACCTGGCCATTTAGCCCATGGTGTGGAAAAAAGTGCCGCTCAGAGGTAAAACAACCCAACCCAACGACATTTCTCTGATATAAATTTCCATTTCCCCTGTTTAGGAAATTCTTGATTACGAAATCTCCCTTCGCCAGAATATTCTTCACAGAGTAAAAATTATCGCGCGCTGACTAAAAATGTCCTCGCGTACGTCTGACACCCCTGAATAAAACTTCAATGAAGTGAAAGTGAAAATAAATGTCGTTGCTCTGTGGTCTAGTGGTTAGCGGCCTTTGCTACTGATCACGTGTGCAAGGGGCACGGACATTTCAAGTGCGGCGTTTCTGCTGAGATGTCTCCTTCCTCGCAGAGTCTTTATCTGTCGCCTATTAAGACTTCTGTCAGATCTCTCTCTCTCGGCAAGAACACTCTGCTCGAGGGTTTCATTTTAAAAAGTATCCTGGCAGTTTCGTGTTAGTGCAAAGCCATATTTCAAAGTTCCATAACGCTGCATAGAGTTTGAAGAGCAGACTGAAATCTCTCTGAATGTCGTTTCAAGTAATATTGGTTTATTATTTGAAGAGTTATATAAGTTTAAATATTTAATAAAGAGCATTGATAGTCATTAAATTTATCACCAAAATTAAAACTAAATTTTAACAAATCATTTGCTAAAATAAATTAAACTTAAAAAGTTTCTCAATTTTAGTTTTGGTCACTTTTGAAGAAAACTGTTTAAGGCGATTTCAACAGCGACATCTGCTGTTATTAATCTTCCGTAACTCTGTAACCGAAAAAGGAAATATTGTGAAAAGTCGACGTGCAGGTGAACGAAGCAGATTGCCTAAAGGAATGGGGCGATGCAGCGCGCGATTCCTTTCCTCTCAGCCGTGTTGCATTTATTTTACCTTTTCTGCGTCGGATGAATCGTCTGTCTCTCTCTCTGCCCATTCCAGAGAATCCGCAAGTGATCGCAGCAAAGATAACCCAAGACTGAATTCTCCTTTGCAAACGATTAAGAGATCGCCGATAAATCAATTTCATCGGAATATCTCTTTGACGACGACGAGATGCGAATTCTGCGCATGCATTTCGAAGAGGCGGGAATTTTATATTTCAAAAGAGTTCATCTTCGGAGTTAAGACTTTGGCAGATGGATTGCAATTCCTATTAACTGCGAAAGGAATCGTCTTTGCAGATGGATTGCAATTCCTATTAACTGCGAAAGGAATCGTCTTTGCAGATGGATTGCAATTCCTATTAACTGCGAAAGGAATCGTCTTTGCAGATGGATTGCAATTCCTATTAACTGCGAAAGGAATCGTCTTTGCAGATGGATTGCAATTCCTATTAACTGCGAAAGGAATCGTTTTTGCAGATGGATTGCAATTCCTATTAACTGCGAAAGGAATCGTCTTTGCAGATGGATTGCAATTCCTATTAACTGCGAAAGGAATCGTCTTTGCAGATGGATTGCAATTCCTATTAACTGCGAAAGGAATCGTCTTTGCAGATGGATTGCAATTCCTATTAACTGCGAAAGGAATCGTCTTTGCAGATGGATTGCAATTCCTATTAACTGCGAAAGGAATCGTCTTTGCAGATGGATTGCAATTCCCATTAACTGGGAAAGGAATCGTCTTTGCAGATGGATTGCAATTCCCATTAACTGCGAAAGGAATCGTCTTTGCAGATGGATTGCAATTCCCATTAACTGCGAAAGGAATCGTCTTTGCAGATGGATTGCAATTCCTATTAACTGCGAAAGGAATCGTCTTTGCAGATGGATTGCAATTCCTATTAACTGCGAAAGGAATCGTCTTTGCAGATGGATTGCAATTCCTATTAACTGCGAAAGGAATCGTCTTTGCATTCGTTGTCGTGTCATCGATGACTACAATATAGAAACTGAGGGTTTGCCAGAAATCTCAGATGAAAATATCAGTTCTGTCGCAACGAATAAGCACGGAAAGGTTGCAGGTTAAAGGAGATGTCGGAGACGTCTTCCGTCGCAACGAGAGCTCCGACGAAGAAGAAATTAAAAATAAAACCTCTCGTGTTGCAATTGAGGAACAGGTCCACAAGAGAGAAATGGATTTCGGAGGAAAAGAAGAAACGGATTGAAGCCACCAACATGAATAGGGATTTGGATGATAAACCAATTTATCTAAATGAACATTTCACACAACGTAATAAATAATTGCTCTACATGGCAAAGCAATTCAAATTAGAACATAACTATGAATTTTTTATGGATTAAGGACGATAAAAGTTTTTTAAGAAAGGAAGAAAACTGCGAGTTTAGAAGAGTAAGAAATGAATAATACTAGATATGCCAAAAAACTTCATTAAATAAAAGAGTTCCATAATTGTAATAATGATGTTTGAAAAAGCAATGGGCAACAATAAATAATATTTTAGGGATGGAAACATACCCTGAGGTATATCGTTCGAAAGATGTTGATGAAGATTTAGTAAATGATTTTAATACACATTTCAAAGAAGTTCACCAGGGGTATCAATATACTACAAATAATTTTAGTACTTAAATTAACAAATATGTAAAGCATGTAGACAACTCAACGGTTCTGTTTGAAGTAAAAAATATAATATCACATTTGAATAATATCTATATATATTTGAATAAATCTTGTGATTATGATGAAATAAATGCCCATATGTAAAAAATTGTTTTTAAATATAAACCTCATATTTTTGTAAAAATTGTAAATTTATCAAGCCAATTTCCAAAAAAGGTAAAAATACGAATTTTAATAATTATAGACCAATTTCCATACTCCCTATCTTTTCAAAAATAATTGAAAAACTAATGAGAGAGAGAGATTAATTACATTTTTAATGAAATATAGTTTCTTATCAAATAAACAGTTTGGATTTAGAGATAAATTGGGTACAGAACATGCTATGTTGCAACATACCGGCAACATCTGTAAAAGTGTAAACGAACACAGGGAAACTTTAGCCTTATTTATTGACATAAAAAAAGCTTTGGACAAAATAAATCATGAAATTTTAATGCATAAATTAAGTATAAGGGGACTTGCATTCAGTTGGTTTAAAACATATTTGCAAAACAGGAAACAAAGTTTATTTATAGCTTGTTTTGAATGATGGTGTACCGCAAGGTTCTGTTCTTGGGCCAGTATTGTTTTTAATATATTGTTACGACAGATGAACGAGCAGCAGTGACTTCATGACAAAACGTGACAACGCTCGTGTGTGCTCCTGCGTGAGATTCATTTGTAGCCAACGAATTAGAACTTACAGTACTGTACAAATCAGTTGGGACAACAGGAAAATGCAGTAACAAAGACACAATTAAAATATTTATTTGTTTAATAGCGTACATTGTTAATAGTGAATGTGACCCCCCCCCCCTTAGCTTTAATTACTTCTTTCACACTCTCAACCATTGATGCCACTAGCTTTCCACACATCTCCTTCATTTCAGGGTCGTGGTACCACACTTTCATGACACTTTCTATCATTTTGATTTTCGTCGTGCAATCCATCTTAGATATGCGCGCTTTAATAATGACCCACAAATTTTTAATGGGGTTTAGATCGGGTGAATTTCCTGGCCACTCCAATACCTTCAAATGTTGCTGGGTAAAGAAGCTCTTAGCAAGCTTAGAATTGTGGCATGGAGCCAGATCCTGTTGAAATACCCCATCGCCGTTAGGAAACAGCTTCTGCAGTGTTGGGACCATTTTCGCCCCCAGAACGCCTATGTACTTTTTGCTGTCCATCATTCCTTCAATGGGGTGAAGCGTCTGTGGCCCGGAAGCCGTGAAACATCCCCAAAACATGACCTTGGGTGGGTGTTTGGGGGATTGCTGGATGTGGCCGGATCGAAGAGGTTCTCCAGGCTTCGCTTGTCCCAACTAATTCGCACAGAACTGTAGAACAGTTCGAAAGAATGAAAATGGGAGAAATGTAATGCAGTAGTGCGTGGTATTCTGAAAGATGAAGAAGTTCATCTTAAGTCACGCGTTAAGTGTGTTAAAGTTGTGGAGATCTGAAAGGACGTTCAGATAATCTGAATCAGTGCGCGATAAGTGAAAATAGGAAGTCTATTTATTGGTTTGTGGGCGGATGCTTGTTTTGTGTTGTTAGTAACATAAATTTAGTGATCTATCAGAGGAAGAAGGATTCTTTATACCAGGTATATAAGGTATTCAAGAGATAAGACAGACTAAGTGAAGAGGTATTCAAGAGATAAGACAGACTAAGTGAAGAGGTATTCAAGAGATAAGACAGACTAAGTGAAGAGGTATTCAAGAGATAAGACAGACTAAGTGAAGAGGTATTCAAGAGATAAGACAGATTAAGTGAAGAGGTATTCAAGAGATAAGACAGACTAAGTGAAGAGGTAGTATTTTAGTAGAACAGACACAGCTTGTGTTATATGCTCTGTGGAAAAGGTTAAGGACTTATGTTTGATAGTA
Source organism: Ryuthela nishihirai (assembly GCA_038380435.1). Lineage (NCBI taxonomy): Eukaryota > Metazoa > Arthropoda > Arachnida > Araneae > Heptathelidae > Ryuthela > Ryuthela nishihirai. Next base: position 1,180,418 of record JAWZYU010000070.1, read on the forward strand.
GTCATTTTGTTCATAAGTTACTTCATCCATATTTTTGTAATAATTTGCATTGTATTGTAATTTGTTTGAAAATATACTCTTGATACTCACGCTCAGTGCCTATCCATTTTAAAATTCGCAACAATATGTTACTGATTTTTGCAATTTAAATTTATTCGACATAAACCACAGCTTATGCGGATGACCCGGCAATAGTGTACTCGACTGAAACTAATAATGGGTTACTTTTTAAGATTAACAATGATTTAAAAAGCATTAAGAAACTGGTTTAGACGGAAATAAACTGGAAATAAATGGGGATAAAACTAATTTCATCTATTCGGCTTATTGAATATAAGTAAAGAGATTTTCATAAAATACCATAATTCTGGTTGTAATGTGGTAAATGGATGTGGATGTATAACTATTGAACAGTTCGAATGGGATCAGTATCTAGGCATTTTTATGTAGAACAAAATCTAAAATGGAAGAAACGTGGAGATACAGTGTGTAAAAAATTAAGATTTATTTTGTTTAAGTTATATTGTCTGAAATCATGTTCTCATGACAAGTTGTTAATTTTAATTTATTTCTCTTGGGTGCATTCAATTTTAAGCTATGGAATCACTTGTTGGGGGGGGGGGGATTATATATCAAACCTACTCCCTCTAGTGAAATTGCAAAATAAAATTATAAAACTAATTTGAAATAGCAATATCAGCAATGTAAATTGCCATTACATAAGCAACGATATATTACCCCTGAGAAAGTTATATTTATATAGAAGTGTTTTGTTTCTGCATAAAAACAACAATTGGATCGAAAAATGTTTAATCCCATACACGAGAGCAGGCGTTGTGCAAGCATGTCTCATGTTGTGAAATAAAAGAAAGAAATCATACATAAAAGCATTTCAATTTCATTTCATCGAAATGACATAATTCTTTACCTAATAATATAAGAAAAACCAAATTTTATTTGGTAAATACTGAAGATATTGAAGACGCTTTTAATGTAATTTCTTATTATTATTTTTTCCATTCCCAAAGGTTTTCGTTTATAATAGAATTTTGTTTTTGTAATCTGTAAGAGTTGTTTCGTAAACTCCTAGATTACACAGAGATATTTGTTAAGTGTGTGTTTCTGTCAGTTTTTTATTTTTAATCGTTTATTTTTGCAGTTTCCATCCACATTTCACGGCAATTTTTTGTGTGTAATGTTTCTCTAAATGAGTGTGGAAATAAATTATTATTATTATAGAAGATGACGTCACTACCGAAACAAGCGAGGATCCAAATTCTGATCTTCGCCACCGACGGATCTCTCTTTTATAGGTAACCATGGTAACTGCCTCCCTTTCCATAGGTCTCGTTTTTTCCGTTGACCTTGGCCTGTGTCCACCTTGCTCTGAGTCCGTGCGAGCGTCGAGAACCGGTCTGCCGAAGGAACGACGGCGGCGGCGCCACCGTCGCCGTGGCTCGCGGCGACAGCCCGGCCACTCGACCAAAGTGCACATTTGACGCTGCGGCGGGCATCGGGAGGGAGGATCGTTACCATGGTGACCCTCACTTGACTCCTGCCGAGACGAACAGGTGAGTACGAATCCCTCTGTCATTTCATCCCATTAATTGGAATGGCAACACGTGCTATTCTCATTAGCGTTAATTAGAAATAATCACATCCCGTGGCGGGTTTTTATCTTTTCTTTTTCATTAAATGTGGCAGCATCGTAAAAGATGGGATCGTTGCCATGACAGCCAGTGGATGATCTGTTCGTCAACAGTTACGCAGACGACGACGATGGCTCCACTGGCAAATCATCCCGCTTGTCAACACGTCGTTGCCATGATACGGAAGGCGATGTTGTTGGCAGACGAAGGCACGAGATATTCTTCCTCTTGATAAGAGCAGACGATTGCAGAAGGTTCTTGAGGATGTTTCGTCTGCTTTGAGGAAGAACCAAGAATGATGGGTAAAGGAATTCTCGTCTGTTGCATTGTTAGCGTCAACTGCATCTTCCGTCTCTTTGCGACAGGAATCTGTTGGTGTCTTCGATGACCGTTGCGATCAAGATGGAGGCCGCCACCCTCACGCATCGACGGGCATTTTCTCGCTTCTCGAAATAGCCTTTTGGCGATCACATGACGAACACCTTTCCCAAGGGGGAAAAGAGGTGGGGAGCGTGATTCGTGTCGTGGGGGTGGATTCGTCCGACGATGGCGTCGAGAGGGAGACATATTTGAAGAGGACGCAGTGCGCTAGCAATGGTCAGTCGTCTGGTGTCCGTGCTGCCCGAGCGTTCAGTTTCCGCTGGGCTCCGTCCAACATGGCTGCCAAACCCGTTATGCTAATGCGCGTGACATTCCCATCGGCTGCTACCTGTTTCTCTGCATCTGGCAACAAGCAGCCGAAGCCATTGTTGGTCTGCTGTTGGGGAGGGGGGAGGGGATCTCTTGGAGAATGAAAGGGGATCAACACCCCCCCCTTCCCCTCCTTCTGCAATGGAAGGGAACTCGATTGTAACTTCATTTATCGTTCAGTTGAGATTCAAAGGAATGATTTTTTTTTGGTTTAGAAATAATTCTTTTCCACTCGCAAAGCAGAAGAGAATAAATTCCTTTTAAAACGTGCATTTCAAAATCAAAAATTATAATAAACATTCGTTTACAAATTCCTCTGTGTGATTTTTTTTTTGTTTCCTGAAGAGAATCGTCTGCAGGTGAAAGTGACGAACCCGCCTGTTGGATAAGCAAACGATTCTCTCTCGTAGCGAACAGGTGGAGTTCGCTTGGCGGGTGCACCTGCGGATTGACCCGCATTGCCTCGTCGAGTGTAGGTCGACAGAACTGATTCACGTGCATCGACCCAGACTACGATGTCGTCCCCCCCCTCCCCCCGCTCCCTCTGTGCCCGGTGAAAGTGTCTCCAGGTCGAAGGCAGCCGAGCAGACACCATTGTTGCGTCATCGCTCTCGTCGATCAATCCGAACGTTTTAATTCGAAAGGATTCTTTTTATGCGGAAGTCATCGGGTCAGTTACCATGGCAATTGCAGTCTATGAGGATTACTCATTGCGAGGGATGATCTCGTGCCTCTTCATGCGAAACAGAACAAAACCTCTCACACCATCAGCAGACGAAACATCCTCCAATGCCAAACGATTCTATTCGCCCTTCCTCTGTCACGGAATCGTCGCGGCCGAAATAACAATTAAAAACCAATAATTCATTCTTGGTCATCGATTGAGCGTAATAAACGAAGATGACCCTAAAAGCGAGGTCATCGCATTCCATCCGCATGCGGGGAGGTCGTCGTCATCATCGAGGAGCCCGCGTGGCTGATCAGCTCGAGAATGACCAAATCGTTGACCTTTCCGCTTTCTGTCGTATCAGCTCGAGAATGACCAAATCGTTTACCTTTCCGCTTTCTGTCGTATCAGCTCGAGAATGACCATATCGTTGACCTTTTCGCTTTCTGTCGTATCAGCTCGAGAATGACCAAATCGTTGACCTTTTCGCTTTCTGTCGTATCAGCTCGAGAATGACCAAATCGTTTACCTTTCCGCTTTCTGTCGTATCAGCTCGAGAATGACCATATCGTTGACCTTTCCGCTTTCTGTCGTATCAGCTCGAGAATGACCAAATCGTTGACCTTTCCGCTTTCTGTCGTATCAGCTCGAGAATGACCAAATCGTTTACCTTTCCGCTTTCTGTCGTATCAGCTCGAGAATGACCAAATCGTTGACCTTTTCACTTTCTGTCGTATCAGCTCGAGAATGACCAAATCGTTGACCTTTCCGCTTTCTGTCGTATCAGCTCGAGAATGACCATATCGTTGACCTTTTCGCTTTCTGTCGTATCAGCTCGAGAATGACCAAATCGTTGACCTTTTCACTTTCTGTCGTATCAGCTCGAGAATGACCAAATCGTTTACCTTTCCGCTTTCTGTCGTATCAGCTCGAGAATGACCATATCGTTGACCTTTTCGCTTTCTGTCGTATCAGCTCGAGAATGACCAAATCGTTGACCTTTCCGCTTTCTGTCGTATCAGCTCGAGAATGACCAAATCGTTTACCTTTCCGCTTTCTGTCGTATCAGCTCGAGAATGACCAAATCGTTTACCTTTCCGCTTTCTGTCGTATCAGCTCGAGAATGACCATATCGTTGACCTTTTCGCTTTCTGTCGTATCAGCTCGAGAATGACCAAATCGTTGACCTTTTCGCTTTCTGTCGTATCAGCTCGAGAATGACCAAATCGTTTACCTTTCCGCTTTCTGTCGTATCAGCTCGAGAATGACCATATCGTTGACCTTTTCGCTTTCTGTCGTATCAGCTCGAGAATGACCAAATCGTTGACCTTTCCGCTTTCTGTCGTATCAGCTCGAGAATGACCAAATCGTTTACCTTTCCGCTTTCTGTCGTATCAGCTCGAGAATGACCAAATCGTTTACCTTTCTGCTTTCTGTCGTATCAGCTCGAGAATGACCATATTGTTGACCTTTTCGCTTTCTGTCGTATCAGCTCGAGAATGACCAAATCGTTGACCTTTTCGCTTTCTGTCGTATCAGCTCGAGAATGACCAAATCGTTTACCTTTCCGCTTTCTGTCGTATCAGCTCGAGAATGACCATATCGTTGACCTTTTCGCTTTCTGTCGTATCAGCTCGAGAATGACCAAATCGTTGACCTTTCCGCTTTCTGTCGTATCAGCTCGAGAATGACCAAATCGTTTACCTTTCCGCTTTCTGTCGTATCAGCTCGAGAATGACCAAATCGTTTACCTTTCCGCTTTCTGTCGTATCAGCTCGAGAATGACCATATCGTTGACCTTTTCACTTTCTGTCGTATCAGCTCGAGAATGACCAAATCGTTGACCTTTTCGCTTTCTGTCGTATCAGCTCGAGAATGACCAAATCGTTTACCTTTCCGCTTTCTGTCGTATCAGCTCGAGAATGACCATATTGTTGACCTTTTCGCTTTCTGTCGTATCAGCTCGAGAATGACCAAATCGTTGACCTTTCCGCTTTCTGTCGTATCAGCTCGAGAATGACCAAATCGTTTACCTTTCCGCTTTCTGTCGTATCAGCTCGAGAATGACCAAATCGTTTACCTTTCCGCTTTCTGTCGTATCAGCTCGAGAATGACCATATCGTTGACCTTTTCGCTTTCTGTCGTATCAGCTCGAGAATGACCAAATCGTTGACCTTTTCGCTTTCTGTCGTATCGGCTCGAGAATGATCAAATCGTTTACCTTTCCGCTTTCTGTCGTATCAGCTCGAGAATGACCATATCGTTGACCTTTTCGCTTTCTGTCGTATCAGCTCGAGAATGACCATATCGTTGACCTTTTCGCTTTCTGTCGTATCAGCTCGAGAATGACCAAATCGTTGACCTTTCCGCTTTCTGTCGTATCGGCTCGAGAATGATCAAATCGTTTACCTTTCCGCTTTCTGTCGTATCAGCTCGAGAATGACCAAATCGTTGACCTTTCCGCTTTCTGTCGTGATTGCCTGAGATGACCTTTTCTCCTCGAAATGCACGTGAAAGTAACGATGCGCTAGTTAAGAAAGATGCCGTACAGTGGAGCACGTGACAGTCCGTCGCGCCTAAAAAAAAAATGAGCTAAAAGAGGTGACGGCGAACACTTTTTTTTTTAAAATGAAACTAGGCTTCGTTTTAAATTGTCTGAAAATTATAATTAATCCTTTCTCATTCACAGTCGGATGAAATGTCCCCAGCAGAGTTGGGCAAAAGTGAAACGTTTTGCAAAATAAATTGCTTTTTCTGCAGAATCTGTGAAGGCAAAACGAATGGGCAAGGAAGGAGGGGGGAGGGGGGGAACGCAGCCTCGATATGAAGCACAATTGTTTTTTAAATGAAGGCAACACGGAGATAAGCTGTCAGCTTTTGACTTCTTTTAGTTTCTCGTGCACCTTACAAACTCTTAGAGGAGGACGCGCCCTCTGGCTTATGAATCGGTTTCTCTAACCACTCGACCAGTTACGGTTTAAAAAATAAAAGAAAAACAACCCTCAAGCATCTGCTTGCCACAGACGAGGATTTACTGGCATGCTTCAGGGGAAATCATTTCCCCCTCCCCCTCCCTTTGTTACGTCGATATCCCTTCTTCCTGAACGGCCGACTTCTTTGAAAAATAAACTGGAACTTGGAGGATATAATTTTCAAGGATATTAATGTTTTAAGTACTTTAAAAAAATATCTTTGATTTCAAAACTAGAGATTTTATTTTTTGTTTTTAAAATGTTCAACGAGGCGATTCCATCTGCTTCGGCGACTGCCAGAGGGCTCTTTTACAATTTTCCTTTTATTGAAAACAAAAATGTGATTTTTTTTATTTCCGTAAAAGTGTATCTGTCCCTGACCCTCATAGAAAGAATCCTAAAAACTCAGTTCCCCAAGAAGAGAATTAGAGTGAGCATTCCATTGTAAGAGTTGATTTCTTTCATTTCTTAAATGTTATTTTCATTTCATTCTGCGTCTCGTTCTGTCTCACAGTCCAATACTTGACTGACGCTGAAAAATGAAAATTTATTCAAATAATGAAATCTTAAATATTTAATTAGGTATTACGACTTTCGAGTTGGCAACGCTGGATCATTTCCATTCTTTTGAAATTCGAAGAATCATTCTAACGAAGATATTTTAACACAATTTAACAAATGAATCAATTCATATCAATCTATTATACATTTCAGAGAGTTCCTCTGATCAGAAAATTCATCTTAAATGGTAAGAAGGAGTTCCACCGAATTCGATGTATAGTTTCCTATCATCATCATCATCGCATTGAAGCAATGTAAGGATTTGGATTCCCTGTTCGTTACTTAAAAAATGGCAGATATACGTAAACTCTTACCTAGACTAACTAGTCATGTTGCAGATGAAAGATGCTGGCGTGAAAAGCTAACATTGTTAGAAAAAAAAACGTAAATTAAAATAGTAATAAATAGTGAAACTTTTGTTAAGTAGGCTCAATATAAAACGTAATCAGAGATGATATCCGCTGTTATTTGAAATGAAATGCTTTTGCGTCGTCGAGAGAGAATCTCATAAATTATTTTCTTCGTAGAGTTCGGAGCGCAGCAAACGATTCTGCTTTAGCACAGGGATGGTGAACGTGGGGCGCGCGAAAACTCTTTTCAGTGGCGGGACTTTGATTTAGATTCGAAATTCGATTCGCCTTTTAATGTCTTGTGGATGGCACGTGACGCATCTGCAACGTCATCGTCACCTTGCTTAAAAATATCATTACAATATCTATAAATAAATCCCCGTTCGAGCAGGCTGCTTGCCACCAGAGGTCTCTCAGGGAAGCCTTCTTTAGAAGGTCTCCGAGGATGGCGGGACCTCAGCCAGAGCCTCACCCGGACACAGCTTAAAGAAACCTATTTTTTTATTAAATTGCTCTAAACTAGATGATTTCACCTGATCCACATGAATACATTAAATCATGTTTCAAAACTGTGTCTGTCATCTTTAACTTTTCTCCTGATGGCGACGCATCTCGTGATTTCGACATTCTCTCTGAATTGAGCCCAAAAAACTTCGCATTTATGGGAAATTTAAAAGATTTTGTGCTACGCTAATAAATAACTTGAAATGGAATGCTTTTGAATTTGGGATATTATTTAAGCCAATATTTCAATTAATTGAAATAAATCTTCCGCAATGTCATGATCAGGTTTTTTATATAGCAAATGGAACTGTGTGTATTGTAATAATGATTACAGTTTTTTTCAATTCCGTTGAGACTTTTTTAAGCGAATAATTTGTCCCGTGGCCGAGTGGTTAGCACGCTTGGCTACTGATCTAAGGTACCTGGGTTCGAGCCCCGGGTAAGGCATGGATGTTTGTGTCGTTTTTCTGCTGAGGTCCTGCCATCCTCTCAGACCTTTTACTATGGCATATAAACTGACAGACTCCTGTCAGACCTCTGTGGCAAGCAGCTGCTTGAGGGGGAATTTATTTTTATTATTTTTGTCTTACTAAAAATTCACAAATAATTTTGTAAAACTTTAATAAAATGTCTAGATCAGTTGGGGTTTGCAATTTTACATAATTTTTAAAACTGCTTTTGCATTTTTTATATAATTTTAATACATGGGGATATTCTGCCAAAGAATAGAATTAGGATTCCATACCAGTTCAGTGATATTATAGTCGCATTTATTTTAATCCTAAAGTATCACTTTTGCATTACTTTATATTACGGACAAAATAAACAAAATGTAGGTAATGGAAATAATATGTCTCGTGCTTGTAGACATTTCTAGGAATTAATATGTCATTGAATATATTGGGTTGGGGTTTTTACCTCTGAGCGACACTTTTTTGCACACCATGGGCTAAATGGCCAGGTCACATGGACCCCGAAGGCTCAGAGAAGGTTGGGGGAGGGGATCCACTGGAACAGCTGTTGGGAGAAAGATGGTAGCCTCCCGTCAAGGCCATCCAGCGTGTTCTTTAACGTGCACAGGGTATGTCTCTCCCGCACACGGGGCCACGGCTTAACGTCCCATCCGACGGACGGCGGCCTTTCCAAGCCCATCGGTGTCCCCTACTGACCGTGGGCAGGGCGGGGAATTTTGCGGAGATAAATCTCAACGCTGACCCAGCTGGGACTCGAACCTGGAACTAGAGATTACGAGCCTGGCGCGCTACCGACTGAGCCACCCCCGCCCCTATTGAATATATTATGATTGTTAAGAGAATATCTTCTGAACTTAAAAAAATAATCGAAATTTAAGGATATTCTGCCAAAGTCATCTCTATTTTTCACAAGAAGAGTTTTATGGAATTTTTCGCTTTTAGTAAGGAAGAGATTGATGATAGATTTAACATTTCAGGTCGTAAATTTATCAATCTGAGGATGCTTTTTATTCGGTTGCCATATCTGAAAAATGTTTTCTAAATTCTGTAGAATTTTTTTTTTTATGTTTAATACTGTTTTACGATTCTTATTTTATCTGTTCCACTGATTAATAAATTTCAGGATTTGTCTCCATTGGCTTTCTATAAACATGTGAATTGAATTATTATTTTATAAAATCGTCATAAGATTCAGTTTCTGCATTTCGCAATGTTATAGTCAAGGAATGATTATTCTTATTTTTTTTTAATGTTTTCAACTTCTAATAACTGATGATGTCATCCGATGGCGCGTGGTTAGTGTGCTTGGCAACTGTATCAAAGGGACCTGGGTTCGAACCCCAGGTAAGGCATGGATATTTATAATAGTTTTAATAACTGATGATACAAAATCTTTTAATTATTACAAGAGTTGGATGGACATGATCATCAGCCACTTTAAATTTATGATGAAGTATGGACGAAGAGGATTCTGTTAAAATCGCTTGCTCTTCTTCAGACTTAAAGGAACGACAGCAGAAGATTAAACAACCGAATCACTCAACTGATGATGGCCAACTATTTGAACTCATCGTCTGCAGGAATTTTCGCAAAAGGTGCGATCAGGACGATCCGCCTCCCATCTCTCCTCTTCACCATCGATTGATCCGAGATCACGAGTCCCACCTCTCCTCTTCACCATCGATTGATCCGAGATCACGAGTCCCACCTCTCCTCTTCACCATCGATTGATCCGAGATCACGAGTCCCACCTCTCCTCTTCACCATCGATTGATCCGAGATCACGAGTCCCACCTCTCCTCTTCACCATCGATTGATCGGAGATCACGAGTCCCACCTCTCCTCTTCACCATCGATTGATCCGAGATCACGAGTCCCACCTCTCCTCTTCACCATCGATTGATCCGAGATCACGAGTCCCACCTCTCCTCTTCACCATCGATTGATCCGAGATCACGAGTCCCACCTCTCCTCTTCACCATCGATTGATCCGAGATCACGAGTCCCACCTCTCCTCTTCACCATCGATTGATCCGAGATCACGAGTCCCACCTCTCCTCTTCACCATCGATTGATCCGAGAACACGAGTCCCACCTCTCCTCTTCACCATCGATTGATCCGAGATCACGAGTCCCACCTCTCCTCTTCACCATCGATTGATCGGAGATCACGAGTCCCACCTCTCCTCTTCACCATCGATTGATCCGAGATCACGAGTCCCACCTCTCCTCTTCACCATCGATTGATCCGAGATCACGAGTCCCACCTCTCCTCTTCACCATCGATTGATCCGAGATCACGAGTCCCACCTCTCCTCTTCACCATCGATTGATCCGAGATCACGAGTCCCACCTCTCCTCTTCACCATCGATTGATCCGAGATCACGAGTCCCACCTCTCCTCTTCACCATCGATTGATCCGAGATCACGAGTCCCACCTCTCCTCTTCACCATCGATTGATCCGAGATCACGAGTCCCACCTCTCCTCTTCACCATCGATTGATCCGAGATCACGAGTCCCACCTCTCCTCTTCACCATCGATTGATCCGAGATCACGAGTCCCACCTCTCCTCTTCACCATCGATTGATCCGAGATCACGAGTCCCACCTCTCCTCTTCACCATCGATTGATCCGAGATCACGAGTCCCACCTCTCCTCTTCACCATCGATTGATCGGAGATCACGAGTCCCACCTCTCCTCTTCACCATCGATTGATCCGAGATCACGAGTCCCACCTCTCCTCTTCACCATCGATTGATCCGAGATCACGAGTCCCACCTCTCCTCTTCACCATCGATTGATCCGAGATCACGAGTCCCACCTCTCCTCTTCACCATCGATTGATCCGAGATCACGAGTCCCACCTCTCCTCTTCACCATCGATTGATCCGAGATCACGAGTCCCATCTCTTGATAAACATCTTCACGGAGGTATTTAAAAAAAATTAACAACAAAATTATCAAAATGAAAATACCTTTTATTATTACGATAAGAATGAAATCATCTCATTGCTGCTGACGTCATCATCAACACACCCAATCATCACCTCTCCTGTTACTATTCCATCATCGCCATTGATGTAGTCGTCGTCGTCATCATCATCATCAAATTCATATGGATTGCAAATGCAGAAATGAAAAATTCGTCAGTTCTTTCCCCCCCCCCCCTCCCTAACTTTTGAATTTGGTCATCGCAGATGATTTTTTAATTTCCTCTTAATTACGGAAGCGCTTAACAACAAACAAAGATAATAAACAAATCAATAATAAGGAAATAAAAAATGTTCCAGGAGATTCAGATCGACGATGTTTTGAAATTCCAGATCCAAATCGCAGCAGATTTTCTCCCAAAGTACTGATCAGCTTGTGGGTAAACAACTTGTTCTTAACCCCCCAGAAAAAAAAATAAAAGTTCATTTTGCTCAGGTGAAAAAAAAACAAATCCCCCAAATATCGTCCCTTGTGGTGCATTCGAATGTCAGCAGGTCTGAAATACGAAACTAAGAGGATTTTGAAAGATGATTTCAGTGGATGCAAGACTTATTTCAAAGACATTTCGAGCGAATTTCTTCGATTTCAGGAGATTTAAACTTGATCCGAATTCGACCGCAATTCTCTTTTTTTTTTTCCAGTAAAGAGTGAGAAGGTGTGTGTGTGGGGGGGGGGGGGAGGGGGGGGGGGCAGACGAAGAGGGCAAAAAATCATCTCTGAGCGAAAAATGAGGCCGACTCTGATGGCGGAGGAAGCAAGACAAAGTGATCGTCTGTAGTCAGCAGTTGCAGGGTTGGTAGTGACGTCAGCTGACACGTCGGTTGAATTGAGTCTCCTTAGTCATGAAGTGGGGGGGTGGGGGGGAGAGGAAGGAAAATAAAAGTTGTTTTCCTGAAACCCTCGATTCTTTGCAAGGAAAGGAATTGCCTTGCGGAGACTGAAGAAGAAATCTTTTGGGAATTCGTAGATTGATGAGAGGAAATCTCGCTCAAAAGAGGGCTAGGTTGGTTTACCTCTGAGCGGCACTTCATTTACACACCATGGGCTAAATGGCCAGGTCACAAGGACCCCGAAGGCTCAGAGAAGGTTGGGGGAGGGGACCCACTGGAACAGCTGTTGGGAGACAGATGGTAGCCTCCCGTCAAGGCCATCCAGCGTGTTCTTTAACGTGCACGGGGTATGGCTCTCCCGTACACGGGGATACGGCTTAACGTCCCATCCGACGGACGGCGTTCTTTCCAAGCCCATCGGTGTCCCCTACTGACCGTGGGCAGGACGGGGAATTTTGCGGAGATAAATGCTCAACGCTGACCCAACTGGGACTCGAACCTGGGAACTACAGATTACGAGCGTGGCGCGCTACCGACTGAGTCACCCCCGCCTCCACTCAAAAGAGAGGAGCAAATTCCTGGTGCGGAGATTAGGGGGGGGGAGGGGCGTAGAGGGATAAAATGAACGCTCCAGATATTTCTCTTGAGCGTGCGGTGAAGCATTCATGGTTTCCGGTGGGTGACGTGCAACGATCCTTGAGGTGACGTCACGCAAGAGCGGCACCGCTTGGCGCGAGAATCGTTCCCCGTGGCTTCAACCCTCGATCCCGTTGGGTGACGTCACGAGAAGGGGAAAACCACATCCCTTTCCTTACGAGGTGGTCGGGAGACTGCAAAGTCGGTGTTTCCGCACTCCTTAATTAGAGGTTGATCAAAAGTGTCTCAATCTGCGCAATCTCAGAATCAAGTTTCCCATCTTCCCTTCCTTCCGGAAGTGAGCACTTCATTCAGACGATTCTCTCCGAAAGAGAGATTTTTTTTTTTAATCTTCCGTCTCTTCGGTGCTAAAAAGTCTCTCCAGCTCTCGTGGGGGGGAATTCCCTTCCCCCGTGCTCTGGGGCGAAGAGCCGATGACGTAACGATAGCGTCATGCGATGATCCCATCAAGAGAGGAATGACGTCACCACCCGTTACGAAAGTGACCTCTCCGACTCTCTTTGACCTCTCCGAGAAATATTCAAGTCGTTAAAAAAAAAGACGTTTCCCATTTATCGTCTGCGCTGCATTATTATTTCGATTCTGTTCCACTCGACCTCATTGACCTCTTCTCTCCTCCCCCCCCCCCCATTTGTTGGAAGCGAACGACCACACGGAGTGTTGAGGTTAAAGGTTACGTTAGGAATATTATTTTGTTTCTGAGCAGCAATTTTTTTTGCACGGAGTGGAATAAACAGGCAGGTCACAATGACCCCAGAAGTAACTGGATTGGTGGAAGGCCTCCCCGGTCATGACAGGAAAGTTTTCGCGCATAAAAATATTCAAATTTGATTTAGTAGCACGCACGTGATGGTTTTTTTTTTATTATTATTTGTTATTAAAACATCTCAAATTTCATTTACAAATTCTGAAAACTGGCAGCAGATTTTTTATAAAATAGGTAAAAATATACAACTTGTAAAATGATAATCGTATTCTATATAGAAACTTTTTTTTAAAGGAACCTAAAGTAATATATATGTGTGTGTGTGTTTTGCTTAATATTCCAAGTGAGTTTTTTTAATTTGTTGATTGTTTTATTTTCATTTTTTGTAATTTTTAAAACCTTTTTATCGAAGAAAAGGAGATTGAAAGCAAATCAGATCTCGCGAAAACCTCCAATTTCAACAATCGTTGTAATCCTTAAGCATTTGCGTTGCTATGGAAACTGAAATAAATAGTTGACAAGTTCATTCTGCAAAAAAACATTCGAAGAAAGTGTTCAAAGATTGCGGAGATTTTAGCAGGAACTGATTTAGAAAAAAAAGTGCAGATGCATTTTTTCAGTGAAGTTTAAAGGTCATTGCTTTGGTTTTTTAAATTAACTCGTCTGCCGCGACATGAAAAAATGGTTCCTCTCTAAATGTACGAAGTATATAAAGTCTCTACTGGATAAAAATATACTTACATTATTATATAATTAAAACTTTCAATTCTTTTCCAATTCCCTTTTACATAAATTACTACTTTCAGCTATATATATTAAGACTTTCAATTATATTTATTAAGACTTTCAATTATATTTATTAAGACTTTCAATTCTAATATATAAATAATATAAATTTTTTAATCTTTTCTTTTCTTTATATATTTTTTTATATATTATCTTTATATAATATTGTAATCTTTTCAATATAAATTTTCTAATTTATATTTAATATATATTAAGACTTTAAATTCTTTTCCATTCTCTTTTTTAATTCTTTTAAATGTTTATTCCTTGGTAGAGATACTTTTTCAAAAAAAAAATTTTTACTAAATGTTTTTTCTCATAAGTAAATATCGTAATTCAAATTTCGATTAATTACAATAGTTCTAATTCATTTTTTAAGCCGTCTCGTGGCCGAGTGCTTTAGCGCGCTTGGCTACTGATCTAAGGGACCTGGGTTCGAGCCCCGGTAAGGCATCGATGTTCTGTCTTTTTTTGCTGAGGTCCTGCCATCCTCTCAGATCTTCTACTGTGGCATATAAACTGACAGGCTCCTGTCAGACCTCTGTGGCAAGCAGCTGCTTGAGGGGGTATTTTTTTTATTATTTATTTTTTTATAATGTCCCGAAGAATCTAAGGACATGTCAAGTGTGTAGATACCTGATTATATCCAGTTATATCCTGATTATATCCTGATTATATCAAGTATGTAGACACCTGATTATATCCAGTTGACACTGGAGGTATCCAGTAGACACTTCATATATCCAGTAGGTGTTCGATATACCCAGTACACGTTTGGTATGTACAGTATGCACTTGATGTATTCAATAAGTGCTTGATGTATCCAGTAGATGCTTGATATACCCAGTAGGCACTTGATATATCCAGTAGGTGCTTGATGTATCTGGTATACGTTGGGTATATCTATCTAGTATAAGTTCGGTATATCCAGTATGCACTTTATGAAGTTAGGATTCATATAACCCTAAGAAACCCTGATTTGAGGATATATCCAGTAGTTGATATATCCAATAGGCGCTTATCAGTGTGTTTGGTATATCTAGTAGATGCTTGATATATCCAGTATATCCGTGATATATCCAGCAGACGCTCGATCATCCAGACTGTAACTACAAATTGAGTTCGTGATGGCATTTTCTTAATACCAAACGATATCCCATTTTCCCATAATCCATGGTTTCGTCCTTCAACCGCAGGTTTCGATCTTTAAATTTCGCCATCAATGTTTCAGATTTCTCTCTTCATTAGAACGTTTCTAACATTCATTTGAAATTTGCCATTTTTCGGAATTTTCCACCGTTAGAGGGCGCCGTTAAAGGTTAGAGGTGATTCGAAAATATTTCATCGATGTTTATGCAAACGATGAAGAATTTTTAATCGTTGTCTAGAGACACAAAGTTATGTATAATGACAGACGATAATTGGAAAACATCAGTCTTTTTTTTTAAATGAAAAATGAGCATCGATCTTCGTGATTTTCTAAAGCAAGCGAAATTTCGTTCAACGGAATGCGAAATGGATGCAGCAAATGGCGAATCTTAATTTTGAAGCATTTCATGAAACGAATTTCGTTCAACGTGGAATTATTAATTGTCGTGAATACAGGACTTTTGCTGGAGTTTTGCGCAGCATCGTCTGCAAATACCCAAAAGGCATTGCATTGAATGCTTTAAAAGATTTATCCAAAGGTTTAATTGGGTTGTTTTACCTCTGAGCGGCACTTTTTCGCACACCATGGGCTAAATGGCCAGGTCACATGGACCCGGAAGGCTCAGAGGAGGTTGGGGGAGGGGACCCACTGGAACAGCTGCTGAGAGACAGATGGTAGCCCCCTGTCAAGGCCATCTAGTGTGTTCTTTAACGTTGGGTTGTTTTATCTCTGAGTGGCACTTTTTTGCACACCATCGGCTAAATGGCCAGGTCACATGGACCCCGAAGGCTCAGAGAAGGTTGGGGAAAGGAACTCACTGGAACAGCTGTTGGGAGACAGATGGGTAGCTTTCCGTCAAGGCCATCCAGAGTGTTCTTTAACGTGCACAGGGTATGGCTCTACCCGCACACGGGGACACGGCTTAACGTTCCATCCGACGGACGGCGGCCTTTCCAAGCCCATCGGTGTCCCCTAATGACCATGGATAGGGAGTTTTGCGGAAATAAATCTCAACGCTGACCCAGCTGAGACTCGAACGTGAGAACCACAGATTACGAGCGTGGCGCGCTACCGACTGAGCCACCCCGTATCTAAAGGTGTTAAGAAGTTCTCAGTGGAATGTTTCCTGCGAAAGCTCCTTTTCTGAATTTGCGAAGATGCCCTTGGATGAGGTCACTTTTGGCAACAACTTTCCACCCTAAATTGTCATCCCTCGTGCAAACCCTCTCTCTGCACTTAAGGGATGAGAGATGCGGTCATCACGTGATCCCTTGTGTTTCCGACTTAATTCTCTTCTCATCGCAACTGGAAGAGAGAAAATAATTGCCATTAAAGATTCCGACTTATTTATATTCAGACGTGAATTGCACAAAGATTTCACTTCGCTGAATTCCAAGCGAAGAGTAAAGTTGACTCGCTTTTCGTCTGAAAGGCTCAATGGGCTGAATGGCCAGGTCACAAGGACCCCCAGTGGCTTGGAAGGCGCAATGGGATGAATGGCCAGGTCACAAGGACCCCCAGTGGCTTGGAAGGCTTTGGGTTGGGTTGTTTTACCTCTGAGCGGCACTTTTTTGCACACCATGGGCTAAATGGCCAGGTCACATGGACCCCGAAGGCTCAGAGAAGGTTGGGGGAGGGGACCCACTGGAACAGCTGTTGGGAGACAGATGGTAGCCTCCCGTCAAGGCCATCCAGCGTGTTCTTTAACGTGCACAGGGTATGGCTCTCCCGCACACGGGGCCACGGCTTAACGTCCCATCCGACGGACGGCGGCCTTTCCAAACCCATCGGTGTCCCCTACTGACCGTGGGCAGGGCGGGGAAGGCTTGGAAGGCGTAATGGGATGAATGGCCAGGTCACAAGGACCCCCAGTGGCTTGGAAGGCGCAATGGGATGAATGGCCAGGTCACAAGGACCCCCCATGGCTTGGAGAAGTTTCAGGAAAGACATCAGGAGAGAGACGCGTGCTCACAGAAACGTGGCTTTACCTCCCACCCAGCAGATGGCGTCCTTCCCAAATCCATCGGTGTCCCCTTTCCGACAGAGGGTACGGGGGGGGGGGGGGGGAGAAAGATCGGAAGTTGGCAGCGGGGGGCAATATGTCGGAGTTCATGACGTATGATGAATTCAGATTTTTTTCCCGCCAACTCTGTACTCTCGTCAATTTGGGACCTCGCCATTTGAGCCGAGGTCTCGTGTAGAGGGGACAGCCATATGCCCTGTGCACGTGAAAGAAAGCGCTGGATGATCTCGCTCTCGGAGATTCCGAGCTCTCCCTCCTAACATCCACTCTTCCCGCCAAGCCCTGAGTCTTTGGGGTCCTTGTGACCTGGATTGGGGGGCACAAAAAAAGGAAGCGCTTAGAGAACGCTTTTACGTGTCTTTGAACGGTTTCGTAATTCTTTTGCGATTCTTATTTTCTTCGCTCCCCCCCCGTTCTTCGTCCCCCTCACAAGGTCGACAGTTAAAGATCGATGACGTCACGCACCTTCAACTGTGTCGGACATCAGTGATCGCTCGAGCGTCATGATGACGTCACACACCCCTCCCTTTGCGACGGGCGAACCGTACAAGTGGCACGTGAGCGCTCGACAACCCACTTCCACTTCCGGTCCATTGTGTGCCGCGTGCCACGACAAGGTTGGCGGCAACTCTCGCTGGCGGGATCGTTGCCTTAGCAACGGGTCGGTACGTGCGAACCGAAACCTGTAGCTGCTGCCGTGGCAACCTTGCAGGTCCCGTTGCACGAAGGGCGATGTAGGTCAGAACATGTCGAACATCGAGACCAGGAATTCTGGGTACGAAAGTGTCGTCATGTGAGCAATCCCGTTCACTTCATCTCTTCCGTGCGTTTCAGTTGTTGTAAAGGAAGTCTAATCCGATGTTGACTCAACCCGTTGCAACATTTTTAAATATTTAAAGTTTTACTGATCAGTTTAATTTTATGCGTTGGTTTCTCGTCTGCATCTGTCATCGTCTGCATCATGCAAATTCGAATCTAAAGAATTTCATTTTTATTTTTACTTTTAAAGGGAATTTACATTATTGCGAAACGAACGATTCTTGTAATGCTTAAAAAAAGCAGCTAAAATCTATTCAAGAATATTTGAATTATTGTTCGATTTCACACGTATTTGTGCCTAATTTCAATTTATAGTTTGACAAACACTTCCGATACAGAATTAATAAATTTTATTAATTTTTTCTTTTATGAGTGAATGTTTCGAGACAAAATCTTGCAAAAAAAATTTGAATTCGAAATCAATTATACTTTAAAAAATAATTTCTCCTTTTCTTTTTTCCTTATTAATTTTCCAATTTCACATAATTTCCGAAGTCGAGGCTGATAGAGGAAAATAAATCCCCCCCCCCCCTTCCCTTAAAACAGAGATTCTGAAACGTTCTGCCGCTGCGACCCACTGGGACTGGAATGAATTTCTGCAACCCTTAGAATCGTAGATAAAATCACGCGACCCATTTTCTCTTCCCCTACAATGCAGTCATTAAAAATAATCAGCAAATAGAAAACGCTCAGAGATTTTTGCTCCTCCCCCCTTCGTAGTTGCTCGCGACCATGGACGTAACCCAGAGGGGGTGGTGTGTCTGCTCCCTCCCCTCTAGAATCCATTTGTCTTATACTAAATCTCACATTTGTCTACCTGGAATCCAAAACAGTTGTTTGGCCTTAATTTCATTTCGGCTCCATATATTTTGCTCGATGCTAAAAAAAAAAGCATAAAATCCCATTCCATATAGACTATATATCATTATAACCATTCCTGTTTGGTGGAATATTTTATAGATTGGGAAACCCCCTTCTAACTCTCATTCTCCCTCCCACTTCCGAAACTGAATCCTGGACACGTGCCTGCTCGCGACCCCCTTGAGGGTCTCATCTCACTTTCTTAAAAGGTACTGATTCACTTCACTTTAAAACTCAAAATCATCTTTAAAGACAATATTGAAAGATCTCTTCAATTTGGAATCCACATTCATCAGAGTACACATCAAAGCCACTTCAACGTTTAAATTTTTTATCCCGAATTGCCTGTACCTCGGCTCTACTGGAACCGCTGCATGGCATAAATCATTATTATTATATATGTCTGTATTGCAACCTCTAAAGATCCCCCCTCTCCCCCCTCCTCTTTCTTCTCCCCCCCCCCCTCTCCCTCGCTTGGAACATTCCTCTGATGTTTTACACAATGACCTCAAAAAATACATTTCCGGTGACAAATCCTGTTGTTGACGAAACCGGAAGCCGAATGAAAGAACGGACACGATCCTTGAAAGCGAATTGATTCGACGAGCAGACGAGTTCCCGGTGACCTCTCTCACCTGATTCTCTTCTTCGTCCGTATTCTGGCAAATGGCCGACACTTGACCTGACACGATGCAAGTGCGGGCATCAGGGGGGGGGGGGGGGGGGGAACAATCATTGCACGAGACAGGCACGATACAAAAAAATATTTTGGGTTAAGCGGATTTCAGACGTTTACATTCCGCGGTTCTGACCCCCCCCCCCCCGGGAAACAGATTGTGGAACTCAAAGACGATTCCATTCCTCGAAATTTAAATTATCTGAATACGAATTTAAAACAGATCCAAATAGAATAGTTTATTTAAAACTTTTTAATGCTTCTGACGTGTTACACTGATGGGGCGAGGGACATCCTCCCCCCTGAAAAAAAATTGATTAAAAAATTAATCAATGTTAAATATTTTCAGGTGTATTTTATTACCTTTAAAGAAATGGGAATCTTGGGAATTTTTTCTTTGCCTTTTTTTTTGGTGTCCGAAGTATTTATTTTTATATATTACTATAAAAAAGCGTTCTTCATTTACTTATTTGTTATATTTATATAATATAAGTAATATAATACATGACATATAAATAAATTCAGATTATATTCTATCCTAGACCTCGGGTGAAATTTCTCTGTTAATTGTTTGCCCAGATATTTATTGTTGAGGTTTCAATGATTTATTTTTTTCTTCCTAATTGTCTCCGCTGCCAAAACCAGTTCTTCCCCCCCTCCCCCTCCTCAGCCCCCCCCACCCCCCCACCCCCCAGTGTAGTAAAGTGGGACGAGATTTTGCAGATTTGTCTGTGTCTCCGCGTGTCGTCCACGTGGTAATGAGACGACCTTGTCGCCATTTCGACGTTTTTCCGGTGCTGAACCCCGTCGCGTGCAATCAGCACTTCCGATCGCTGCGAAGGTCTCGTCTGCGTCTCACAATGGCAAATGGAGCGCGAGGATAACGTCATCATCGTAGTCGCCAGAGGAAACACGAGGATAACATCATCGCATCAGTCGCTCGATGGCGGCAATCACAGCACGAGCAAAAGGAATAATTCGGGAAATCAGATTGGGGGAGAGGAAAAAAAGGGGGGATAGGGAGACTCGGAGACTGCGCAGTTGACGATTCAATCGGTTAACGAGAGAGGGGAATTGTCGACGTTTGAACTGCGCAGTCTCTGAGTCGTCTCCGCTAGGTGCCGCTCGCGCATCGCTACTAGGAACGAGGATAAGTTGAGCAGATCTTTTGGAAATGGCAACGATTCACTGGAAATGGACGAAGCCCATTATCATCGTCATGGAGAAAGGGGGGGGGGATGCACCTCTTCATCATCCCAAACGGAGACTTCTGCCTCTCTCTGAATCGACGTCACGTGACACGTGTTCTCCCTCCTTACACGTTCTCCCTCCAAATCTCACCTTCACGAACCACATTACGTACATCCCTGAAATCCAAATCTCCCTCTCAGGAACCACATTACGTACATCCCTGAAATCCAAATCTCCCCCTCAGGAACCACATTACGTACATCCCTGAAATCCAAATCTCCCCCTCAGGAACCACATTACGTACATCCCTGAAATCCAAATCTCCCCCTCAGGAACCACATTACGTACACCCCTGAAATCAAAATCTCACCCTCCGGAACCACCTTACGTACGTCCCTGAAATCCAAATCTCACCCTCAGGAACCACATTATGTACGTCCCTGAAATCCAAATCTCAATCCTGTACACATTACGTACATCCCTGAAATCCAAATCTCCCCCTCGGGAACCACATTACGTACATCCCTGAAATCCAAATCTCCCCCTCAGGAACCACATTACGTACGTCCCTGAAATCAAAATCTCCCCTTCAGGAACCACATTACGTACATCCCTGAAATCCAAATCTTCCCCTCAGGAACCACATTACGTACATCCCTGAAATCCAAATCTCCCCCTCAGGAACCACATTACGTACATCCCTGAAATCCAAATCTTCCCCTCAGGAACCACATTACGTACATCCCTGAAATCCAAATCTCACCCTCAGGAACCACATTACGTACGTCCCTGAAATCCAAATCTCCCCCTCAGGAACCACATTACGTACATCCCTGAAATCCAAATCTCCCCCTCAGGAACCACATTACGTACATCCCTGAATCCAAATCTCACCCTCAGGAACCACATTACATACATCCCTGAAATCCAAATCTTCCCCTCAGGAACCACATTACGTACGTCCCTGAAATCCAAATCTCACTCTCAGGAACCACATTACGTACATCCCTGAAATCCAAATCTCCCCCTCAGGAACCACATTGCGTACATCCCTGAAATCCAAATCTCCCCCTCAGGAACCACATTACGTACATCCCTGAAATCCAAATCTTCCCCTCAGGAACCACATTACGTACATCCCTGAAATCCAAATCTCCCCCTCAGGAACCACATTACGTACATCCCTGAAATCCAAATCTCCCCCTCAGGAACCACATTACGTACGTCCCTGAAATCCAAATCTCCCCCTCAGGAACCACATTACGTACATCCCTGAAATCCAAATCTCCCCCTCAGGAACCACATTACGTACATCCCTGAAATCCAAATCTCACCCTCAGGAACCACATTACGTACGTCCCTCAAAGTAAAGAATTTCCTTAAAATGTAATGCCAACTGACTCATTGTAATGTCGAGTATTACAGAAAATATCGTAGCCATCAATTTTATAATCATTAATTTCAAAATCAGATATTTAAGTTAATAATAATGATGTTAGCCACAAGTAACATTTCATGAACAAGTGTTAGCCAAATTGTAAACATTTCTCTGTTTTTTTGTTGTCTTGAGCGGTGTTAGCGTATATTGTTTGTACAGTCGCTCAAAAAAATATCCGAACACTATGGTTGATAACAGAATTTAGAAAAAATATCTGGCAACGATTTTTTTTAGAAATTAGTGATCTGGCAACCTTTTGCGTTACGTGACACGAAGATTACCAGATAACTAATTTCTAAATAAAATGATCACTAATTTCTAAATAAAATGATCACTAATTTCTAAATAAAAATCGTTGCCAGATATTTTTTCTGAATTCTGTAATCAACCATAGTGTTCGGATATATTTTGAGCGACTGTACCTTCTCAATAAATGAGCAAATAAATAAATACCTGAACTGCAATCACAATATCTTCTTTCGTTACATTGAGAATTTTTCAGATGTTATCTATAATTCAAATTCCCTCCCAGAGATTCCGGTATTCCATTAACTTCAAGGTGCATTTTTTTCTCTATACCTAATTGGATGCCATTAAATTCTTTAATTAAGTTAGTGATTCTCTTCCTTAATTCGTAGATTTTGTGTCTCCCACTTCGTTTCTGAGATCGCAGGATCCTTTCTCAGTTATACTGAAGAGATTTCACAACTTCACGAAGTTCACTCTTCAGAGTTGCATTTTCCTCTTTCCTTATACAGTCGTATCAGAATAATATGACCCTCCCCCATTCCCCCCATTCCTATTATTAGGTAGGTGGTCATATTATTCTGACACGACTGTGCATTTTCATAGAAGATATCGAAATGCAACAGATAAGAAACTGAAATGTTGAAAATTGGTCTGGCAGGTGGCGCTTCAGTTGCTTTGAATGGCTGTACTATTGAGCCAAGTGTCTCATTTTAATTATCTTGTGAGCTATGTAACGGATACTGGTGATGTGTGGCATGAGATAAATAGAAGAATAGAGATTGCTGCTGGGACTTTTAAGAATCTATGGAGAGTATGGAAAAATAAGCATATACACCTAAAGACTAAAATTAGGCTGTGTAATAGTTAGGTTCTTTCTAAGGTTAGTTATCGTAGCAAAACATGTACCCTTTGTAAGCAGGATAGCAAGAAACTTGATGCCTTTGATTCTAGATGCTTATGCTCTATCTTGGGAATTAGGTGCTTTGACTTTGTAAGTAATGATGAGGTTAGGAGTCAACCTCTTTTGAGCGGCATATTGTGTAGAGAGAGACTGCGTTGGTTTGGCCATGTTGCCTGTATGCATAGCTGCAGACTGGCAAACAGGATTATGAACAGTATCAGCCTAAGGGTTTGAGAAAAAGAGGGACACCTAGGATGCGATGGGCAGACAAGGTCAAACAGGACCGTGCTAGAATTAGCCTAGAGTGGCCAAATGCCATCTGGAGAGGACCTCCGTAGCCCATGGCTGCACGAGGATTTTGTATGTATGCACTTGAATCGAAATGCTCATTTGAGAAGAATGTTCCCATTCAAAAGAAGGATATTTCTCTTCTCAATATGCACGATTCGTCTCTTCACTTTGAGGGTTTTCACACATCAAGCATTTCCATTTTGATTTCTTATTTAATTTAAGAAAGCTTTATTCTGAGAATCCGACACAAAAATAGTGAAATCGGTTGCTGCACATTCCATTCCATTTAAATGTTTCCGTTTTCTCTCTCTCTTAATTTCTTCGTTGCCATTATTATACGCTTCATCATTAAGATGAACTCTTAAATTCATTCAATATTCAGTTACAAATTATAAAATTTTAAGAGTAGTTATAGGACATTATATTTAAGCAAATACAGTTACAGGAATGAGGCATTAAATAATTCTGTTGCTATGGCAATAGACAGAGTCCCTCATGGAACATTTCTTCGTGATGGGGCAGACGTATCGTACAGATAGATTAACAATGGGATATTTTAAAAGAATTACGCAATATTGCATTAGATTAACGTTCGAAGCGACTATGAGACAAAACACGTCATCACAGTTCTTGGGGAACGAGAACCCTTTGACAAAGCGCACAGTTAACTCCAACTCACGCCTTGTTGCCATCCAATTATTTTGTTCTTTTATTTAATTTCGTAAAGTGTACATATTTGAATAATTTCGATGCTTGTGTTTTCAGGTCGACTTCGAATTGACCCCTTCCCGAAGAGAGATGCCATCAGACAAGTACGGCAGCGCCACCAACGGCGGTACTACTGTGAGTCGCAATGTCACGAGACAAGTGGTGCCCGTGTCCGCCTCTTCGGCTCTCGTGGTGAGTGTTTACCTCTTCATTTGATCTCTATCTTCGATCAGCGATCATCTTCATCACCATCACCCACACTCATTCTTAAAAATGAATCTTTCGGAAAAACAAATTCTTAATTTCAAGGCCAACCTCTTCAACGAAAACCTCTTCAGATGTTAGTTCATCGATTTTGATCCATTTTTTTTAAATTTAGCGATGTTCGTACTACCTCCTGCCCACACCCTCGTGCCTCTGGAAATGCGCCTTTAATTGCCGCCCCTCCTCCCCTCCCCCCCCGTACTAAATTCCCAATAATCAATCAATAGCAAATGCACAAAGTTTACTCTTGAGACAGAAGTTATAAAGCAATAAATAGTTTTTATGGAAAAAAATGAGTTTTCCAACTCGAACCGATGTCTCTCTATTTTCATACCATGAATATCGAGAGTCCTGGGTTCGAATCACGCGAATTCGAAAATTCTTTTTTCCTATAAAAACTATTTATTAAATTCCCAATCATTTTAAGAAGTTGCATCACTAGATTGATCTGTAAAGACGAACGGATTTTTTTTCCTGTGGGAAAGTTGATCTTCTTCTTGACCGACTGAGGACTGTCCTCCTCTTCCTCCGGACAGAAGAGAGGACCTCTCCGATACTCTCATCAGTCTCGTGGCAGTCGTATTTTGTCCTCTTCCTTTCAGACGATTCTAATTGCAAATGAACTCGCTCAAGAAAAGACAGAAATAAGTGTCCATCACTTTCCTCGTCAGCCGTCTCCATCCAATCCGATAAAAAACAATTCTTGGTGAGGGTTCAGTGGGAAGGTCATGGGAAGGTCATTTCTTCTCTTTTGATATGAGTTTGGGTTCAATGACAAATCTAGAATTAGATTTGGATGTTTGCTTTAATGGCAACAGTTTCATCTTTTGTCAATAAGGAATCGAGTGCGCAGGCTCAACAAGTACCGCCTTAAATAACTTTTTTTTTGTGTGAAAATACAAATAAATAAAAATCTCTAAATTTCCATTCTGAACAATGTTAGTACAATAAATGCTCGAATACCAACTCCTCTGTTAATGGGAATGGGAATCGAACTTCGATGCTCTAGGACTGCTAAAATATGCATTTAATGAGAAAATGTAAATGAAGATAAAGACCATCATCAAATCTATTTAAATCTCCATTTTCAAAAATATTCGTACAATATTTAAAGAGTTATGGCAGTTGGAACATTTAACAACATTAAAAGGACATAAGAATTAAACTCGTATATCGAAACTGAAATAGCAATTATTGTTTAAAACTGTTTAATGAAATATACATTTTACAAGTTTAGGTAATGATTATTTCAATATCAGACAAATTATGAAGGAATTTTTATGACAATTTTTTTTTGCTAAATATTCCATCTTCCATAACTCTTTAAATACTGAACGAATATTTTTGAAAATGGAGATTTGAATAGATTCGATTCTGATCTTTAATTTATCTTCAGTCCCATTTTCTCATTAAATGCATATTTTAGAAGTTATAGAGCTTCGAAGTTGGTTTCCCATTCCCATTTCCAAAAGCATTATTTAGGGGTTCCATTGCAGCTAGGGACCTGATTTTCTAACTCAAAATGGGGTCGGGCACGGGGAACCAGCCTGCGAAATTTGGGACCTTTCGGTGATGTACGTCGGGAATTACAGAGCGCCAAAATCAGACGAAATAAATATATCTCGATCGTTTGCCACGGGTTCTGAGAGCGCGCGCCGAGTCAGCAATGACCTTTGCAACAGCGGGAAATTCTCCGTGTTGTTCAAACTGGGATAAAATGCCAGGGGGGTGGATATTCACTGACTTTTAGTGCAGGAAACAAGAGAATATGCAGATTAAAAGTGAGATACGAGCTGTCACAATTTGTGTAGAAATGAAGCCACGGGCCAAGTGAGAACCTATTTTTAAACCAATCACCGGGCAACACGGGGGATGCTGTGCAGGAAATTTGGACCGTGCGAACGAATATCACGGGAGCCATAGGGGAGCAAAATCTGTGATAACGGAAATTAAATCTCGATGGCTTACGCAGAAACTAAGCCACGGACTATGAGGAGTGCTCGCTGACGTCACAACAATCCGGGCAAATTTATTCCTGTTGAAAATCTGTGCTAAAGGGGGGGTGATCTTACAAAATTTACCTTTAATGCACTGAAGATAAGAAATAAAAGTGACACCCGGGCAGCCCGGGGTAAGTCCAGCTAGTATATTAATATATCATAAATGGCATTAAATTTTCCCATTAACTATTATTAAATTTTTTCGTAATGCTTTGAATACCAATGGTATTGTTAAAAAACGAAATTTTGATAGATTTGATTGTAATTTTGAATTATTTTCCATGAAATATTTCGATTAAAGGTTTAATTGAAACGTTATTTGAGTTCTGAATCTTTATCGATATAACATCCAAATGCTTTCATAAAAAATGGCGACCAAGCTTGTGCCAATGATCCACAGATGCAAGAAGAATGAAATAGTCTGAAAAGTCAACTTGATTAACCAAACGAAAGAACGGGTTTTTCATTTGAATGCGAAAAGAACTTTTTGTCGCTCTTTCGGAGCATTTCTTGCAGCATTGCCAGATTACCATTTCAGATTTTCCCTTGAAATGTTCGTCCATTATTTCTGCACCTGAACAAGCGTTAAGATCAATCTCTCGTCTGGCTTTTTAGCTTTGATCGCATCAAGCACTGGCACGTGCAGTTGTAAAATTTGTTTTTCTGTTATTCGTTCTCTCCAGTTTGTTCGTAAAGTGTTCGTTATATTTTTAGTTGCGTTTGCGATTATATCTTCTAGACAGAATGTGCAGGTGGGAAAAAATTGCCCAGGCAGTTTGGGCGATTATGCTCATTTGCATTTCAGTTCTTGTGACTTGAGTTGAAGCTGCATTTCTTCTAAGTGCTCTGAGAGACCAAATTGAAGAAATTAAGGCATCGACTGTGTCAGGCAAACTGGGGATTAGCTTTAACGAGTTGCATTTGAAATTCAATAGAAATGGGGAATTGCTAATGTTTTGGGGTTTAGTTGTTTTGGATTTCGATTTTGAGATATCCGAAGCAGATTAGTTTATTAAAGAATAATCTCTTTTATACAAATGTGTACAAAATATATACATAAACAATGCCACACAAATATTTTGTAACTAATATTAACTTTTAAAGTAACATCTTGACGTAAGTTAATATTTAAAAAGAACGGTATATAAATAAATGTGTATAATTATAAAAGAAATATTTTCTAAGTACCTGAAATATGAGGTTTTTTTTTTACCTTTATTCAATAAATATATCAATTCAATGAACAGAATTTTTATTTTTAGGGATTCTTTTCAATAAAAAAGGAAAAAAAAAATCTTTATTGCCTAAACCCGTCCTCACGGGGTTGAATTATTCCAAGGGAACATCGTCAGATCATCAGGAATTATTATTTTTCTTCTTATCTGTCGATATGTTTGGAGGAAATATTTTTAATTCTCTGGGAAGAAGTTCCTCGAGACAGTTTGTAGAAGAAAGATTCCATCCCTATTTTGAGCATTTCCTGAAACGCAGTTCGATATTTCCGATGGATTCCTGTTTTTGGTTTGGAAAGAACTCTTGGATATTTTCCCATCTCCTTCGTCTTCTGAAAGCACATCGTCGGCTGCGAATTTCTCTTCGTCTTCATGGACAAAGGAGAATCGCGAATCGAGTGGCATACCCAGAAACTCACAAATGGGGGGAGGGGGGGAGATATTTACATATTTCAATCTAATTAATGGGGGAGGGTTTTCTAGTCTGATTATGGCGAACTTCTTTACAAAATGTACGTCATTCAAGCTCTCGTGGCTGGAGGGTTTTAACCGCCCCCCCTCCTCCCCTCCTCCTTCTCCTTTGGTTGGGTTGATCTGCTTTACGCTGATTGGCAGTTTTTCCGCCGCAATGGGATCATCGAAAAGGTCACAAAGACCCAGAGGTAAATAGATGAAAGGGCAGACGTTTCAATCACAAATATATAATGTTGTTTTGGATGGGAGGGGGGCTTAAAAAAAAGCACGAGACTTGAATTAGTTTATAGGTCTTCTACTTCGCAAATATTTTCCAAACAATTTCAGTAATTCGAAGAATTGATGAAAAATGCTTTGAGAACCTCAAAATTTATATTCTTAAAAACCTTGTAAAAGGAAATGTCTAATACAATTATTTAAGCAGGATAAGTATCAATATTGCTCAATTACTTACGTGTCATAAGTGTAATGGAATAATGGAGCACTTGTTTGTGTTGCTATGACAATGCAGAAAACTGAAATTGCATTATGAAAATGAACACTATGTTTCGAATTAGTTTCGAAAACTACACTTTTTTTTATATTTAAATGAGGCTGTTAGAATCATAAATATCAGACCTTCACCTTAATTAACCCTTCAACAGGCACGGATATGGCTCGTTTGCACACAGAGACACGGTTTAATATTTTATCTGACGGACGCCCCCTCCTCCCCCCTTTTCAAGTCCAGAGGAATGACGACGATACTTAGAGCACGTGCTCCTTGGCCTCTCTTTCGACGGTATGTGTGCCCTCGTGATCCACGTGGGCCTGTCGTCGGCTGGAGTTCTGTTTCCCTCCCACCTCTTACCCCGAGTGTCCGGACAAACGACCCAGCGGCAGGTGAACGTCCTTGGCCGCACCCTTTGAGGTCATCGCCGGAGGAAACAGAACAAGGGGGAAGAAGGGGAGGGGGAAGGAAGTCTCTACAAAACTTCGACAATGTTCATTACATGATTTTTATTCACTGACTTTTGTTTCTTTTAACCATTTTTTCTACCTTTAACATATTCCTTTAATTTTGGTTTTGGGTTTATCTTTTTTTTTTAAACAATTATTCGCACATTATAGCCTTCTTAGTTGATGAGCCATATAACCGGAAACAGCGAACCATTTTCATGATCTAAATTTCCTCTTTCCTGAAAAAAAAAGAAGCTGTTGGGTGACAGATGGTATCCTCCCGTCAGAGTCACCCAGCGTGTTCTTTAGCGCGCATAGGGTACGGCTTAACGTCCCATCCGACAGGCGGATACCCTTCACAAGCCCATCGGTGTCCCCTACTGACCGTGGGCAGGGAGGTGAGTTTTGCGGAGATGACTCTCGATGCTGGCCCAGCTGGGACTCGAACCTGGGAACGGAAGATGAAGAGCAGCGAATGAATCCCTTATTTTGAATGGTTATTGAACAGAATGGGACATTAGATATGAAATAGAGATTTTTTATTTTCAGATGAAACTTAACGATATTTGCTTAAATTAAAATACTAAACTAACAAGTATGAATTACCAAGATTTTGTGAATAAACTGAACGCGAATATTTGGAATAAATTTGAGTTGGATTCCCCATTTTCTTTCACCATTTTGAAAAAGAAATTTGAGCTTTAAATTCGATTAAAATTAATCTCCAATGAGTTCATCGAAAAAGCAAGCCCTTTTCTTCATCAACGTTTCGCTTAACTATTCATCTTCTGCCAATCGAACGCTTTCCGTCGCCAAACGAAATTTATGAGATAAAGATTCGAAATGTTGAAAAAACCATTCATCGAGTTTTAAAATCTTGCTTATGTTCCTAAAAAACATTTTTTTTTTCCCTTTTTAGGAGCCGGAAGTTGTAGTCACCAAAAAACATGGTAAGTCTCTCTTTTTTTGTTGTGCGAACATCAAAATAGTGTTTTCTTTTCAAGGAAAAAAAAATTATTAAAATTTTTAAAGCTCTTTGAAGACGAATCTCCACCATTTCTTTACGAAAAAAACTCTTAAAAGCTTAAATTATAATGGAAAATAAAAACAAACAACAAAAAATAGCTAAATGATTATTTTGCTCAGCATTTAAAATTATAAAGAAATAAAGTAAAATGTTTATCTAAAAAGAAATTTCGGAACCTTGACGCAAATATCAGTAAGTTTTTTAAAACTAATTTCTTTTATTTACAAATTAATAATCTGAAGAACATCATTTAATTAATATCGAACAAATAAGTTTTCAAGAAATGGCCACCTTGAAGCAATTGGATTCCCGCTCAATGCTGACCACAAAAACGTTATGACTGCAAAAAAAAAAATCCCATTCTGAAAAATACACTACGACTTTAAATTGCAAAATGAATTCTGGTTAAATTAATATTTTGTTAAAAGTTTTTATTCAGTTTTTAAAACGTCCAAATTTTTCATTTATTTTTAAATGAAGTCATTAGATTAGCCCCCCCCGACATTTTTTACACTTCAGCTGTTTTTTCTAGTTTATGATTCTCTACACTGGGAAGAAAACAACTCTTGACTTTAAAAACAAACTCTTTATGGTCCGCAATAAAATGCCGAAAATATTCTACTTCGCTCTATTTTAATCTGCGGTGTTCACAACTGATATAAATGTATCATAATGATGCTTTGTGACGAAAATATTGACGGTGATCCGAGGTCGGGATTCGATACAAACGCCCCCCCCCCCCCCCACTCAAGATACATACATATATATATATACATATAAATGGACTTCATTAAAACTGAGATTATTCGCGAGCCAATGGCCGACAGCAGTTTCTCAATAACAGAATGATGATCACTTTAAAATACTAAAAACGCGTATCACAATAACAGAAAAGAAAAAATATTATTTGAAACGAATTTTTTTACCCTATTTTTAATAATTTGTGGATTATTTAACGTAGTGGGTATTAAGAATAACTTAAAATTCTCTGTCTTTGATCAATAAAATTTGAAAGTTTATCCTTCAAACTATTTGCATGTTGAAAGTTTTTAGGAGAAAAAACTTTTAAATTTTATTGCTCAACGCAAGAGAATTTTAAGTTATTTTTAATTAATTTCTGAACAAGGGGGGGTTCTTTTAATTGTGCAGTGGGTATCCTCCGTAAGCATCGTTTACGGAATATAACATCGGTTTCTTACCAATGCTTAATAATAATTGCAAATTTATTTTGCAAATGGCGTTTATTTTTAATTATTATTCGTCACTTAACACTAATTTCGTAGAAATGGAAAATTCTATCATTGCGATGAGTGCATTTCTATCACGTGATCTTTTTCGTTATTAATCATCAATCTGGAATTCCTAAAAGGCTTTTAGTTAGAAAATATTTCAAAGTATAGGCAGAATGGAAAAAAAAAATATTCTTACAGATTTTTTTGTAGAATGTTTATCTGACCATACGAGAATTCGTAATAAACAAACAAATAAGAAAAGAAAAACGAACAGCCAATCAGCTGGGTTAAAAATAAAGGAGGCGATCGATTCGCATCAATTGAAGTAAGAGTTTAAGTCACTTGGAACAGCAATATGCAAATCGACTGTTACTAGTTAAGAAATAGGTCACATTCTGATGTTTATGAAATCATTTCAAATGCACCTGAAGGATAAGAGGATTAACAGTCATTCAATAGTAGTCAATGAAAATTTTAATTTTAGGGAAAAAAAAAAGACATTTCTGATATAGAATATTATTTTTCACTTTTCAGAGGAATGGACGACAAGCAAACGAGTCGTGAACCACAAAACGAAACAGGTGAGTGACTCTCGTTCAACATTCTTTAGGGGAAAGAGAGGGAGGGACTCTCATTCACCATTCATACTTTGAAAGGGAGGGACTCTCATTCACCATTCATACTTTGAAAGGGAGGGATTCTCATTCACCATTCATACTTTGAAAGGGAGGGACTCTCATTCACCATTCATACTTTGAAAGGGAGGGACTCTCATTCACCATTCATACTTGAAAGGGGGGGAGCGAATCTCATTCACCATTCACACTTCAAAAGGAGAAAGGGAGGGAGGAACTCTCATTCACCATTCATACTTGAAAAGGGGGGAGCGACTCTCGTTCACCATCCACGCATAGGAAGGAAGGGAGCGACTCTCATTCGCCATCCATGCGTGGGAAGGAAGGGAGGACTCTCATTCACCATCCACGCCTCGGAAGGGAGGGAGGACTCTCATTTACCATCCACGCATAGGAAGGGAGAGAGGACTCTCATTCACCATCCATGCGTGGGAAGGGAGAGAGGACTCTCATTCACCATCCTTGCGTGGGAAGGGAGAGAGGACTCTCATTCACCATCCATGCGTGGGAAGGGAGGGAGGACTCTTGTTCACCATCCACGCCTCGGAAAGGAGGGAGGACTCTCATTTACCATCCACGCATAGGAAGGGAGAAAGGACTCTCATTCACCGTCCATGCGTGGGAAGGGAGGGAGGACTCTCATTCACCATCCACGCATAGGAAGGGAGAGAGGACTCTCATTCACCATCCACACTCCACACCATCATCGACTCTCCATCAGCATCCATACCTGAGAGAAGTTGATGGAATAACTCTGATTGAGCATCGATATAACAAAATAGAATGGATTGGGGATAACTCTCTTTAAGCACCCTTGCTATGCTGAGCAGAAGTGCCTTTCGTTGAAGAGCGATTCTGTAAAAAGGCGAAGTGCGGAGGAAGTGCCTTTCGTTGGAGAGTGATTCTGTAGAAAGGCGAAGTGCGGAGGAAGTGCCTTTCGTTGGAGAGCGATTCTGTAGAAAGGCGAAGTGCGGAGGAAGTGCCTTTCGTTGGAGAGCGATTCTGTAGAAAGGCGAAGTGCGGAGGAAGTGCCTTTCGTTGGAGAGCGATTCTGTAGAAAGGCGAAGTGCGGAGGAAGTGCCTTTCGTTGGAGAGCGATTCTGTAGAAAGGCGAAGTGCGGAGGAAGTGCCTTTCGTTGGAGAGCGATTCTGTAGAAAGGCGAAGTGCGGAGGAAGTGCCTTTCGTTGGAGAGCGATTCTGTAGAAAGGCGAAGTGCGGAGGAAGTGCCTTTCGTTGAAGAGCGATTCTGTAGAAAGGCGAAGTGCGGAGGAAGTGCCTTTCGTTGGAGAGCGATTCTGTAGAAAGGCGAAGTGCGGAGGAAGTGCCTTTCGTTGGAGAGCGATTCTGTAGAAAGGCGAAGTGCGGAGGAAGTGCCTTTCGTTGGAGAGCGATTCTGTAGAAAGGCGAAGTGCGGAGGAAGTGCCTTTCGTTGAAGAGCGATTCTGTAGAAAGACGAAGTGCGGAGGAAGTGCCTTTCGTTGGAGAGCGATTCTGTAGAAAGGCGAAGTGCGGAGGAAGTGCCTTTCGTTGGAGAGCGATTCTGTAGAAAGGCGAAGTGCGGAGGAAGTGCCTTTCGTTGGAGAGCGATTCTGTAGAAAGGCGAAGTGCGGAGGAAGTGCCTTTCGTTGGAGAGAGATTCTGTAGAAAGGCGAAGTGCGGAGGAAGTGCCTTTCATTGGAGAGCGATTCTGTAGAAAGGCGAAGTGCGGAGGAAGTGCCTTTCGTTGAAGAGCGATTCTGTAGAAAGACGAAGTGCGGAGGAAGTGCCTTTCGTTGGAGAGCGATTCTGTAGAAAGGCGAAGTGCGGAGGAAGTGCCTTTCGTTGAAGAGCGATTCTGTAGAAAGGCGAAGTGCGGAGGAAGTGCCTTTCGTTGGAGAGCGATTCTGTAGAAAGGCGAAGTGCGGAGGAAGTGCCTTTCGTTGGAGAGCGATTCTGTAGAAAGGCGAAGTGCGGAGGAAGTGCCTTTCATTGGAGAGCGATTCTGTAGAAAGGCGAAGTGCGGAGGAAGTGCCTTTCGTTGAAGAGCGATTCTGTAGAAAGACGAAGTGCGGAGGAAGTGCCTTTCATTGGAGAGCGATTCTGTAGAAAGGCGAAGTGCGGAGGAAGTGCCTTTCGTTGGAGAGCGATTCTGTAGAAAGGCGAAGTGCGGAGGAAGTGCCTTTCGTTGGAGAGCGATTCTGTAGAAAGGCGAAGTGCGGAGGAAGTGCCTTTCGTTGGAGAGCGATTCTGTAGAAAGGCGAAGTGCGGAGGAAGTGCCTTTCGTTGGAGAGCGATTCTGTAGAAAGGCGAAGTGCGGAGGAAGTGCCTTTCGTTGGAGAGCGATTCTGTAGAAAGGCGAAGTGCGGAGGAAGTGCCTTTCGTTGAAGAGCGATTCTGTAGAAAGGCGAAGTGCGGAGGAAGTGCCTTTCATTGGAGAGTGATTCTGTAGAAAGGCGAAGTGCGGAGGAAGTGCCTTTCGTTGAAGAGCGATTCTGTAGAAAGACGAAGTGCGGAGGAAGTGCCTTTCATTGGAGAGCGATTCTGTAGAAAGGCGAAGTGCGGAGGAAGTGCCTTTCGTTGAAGAGCGATTCTGTAGAAAGACGAAGTGCGGAGGAAGTGCCTTTCATTGGAGAGCGATTCTGTAGAAAGGCGAAGTGCGGAGGAAGTGCCTTTCGTTGGGGAGCGATTCTGTAGAAAGGCGAAGTGCGGAGGAAGTGCCTCGGATCAAGATCCGTGTTGAAGAGAAGAAGAAACGAAAGATCCTTTCATTCAAGATCTTGTTTTAAGAAATGGGATTGCGGGAGGGAGTGCGTGCATTTAATTCAACATCTATTCCTGATTGGGGGGAGGGAAGTGTCACGGCATGGGAATGAATTAATGCTAATAATTACTTAATTTTTCACGTGGTGGTGGTGGGGGGAATTGGGAGGCACGTGCTCCCCTAGATCCGTCTTTCTTTCCTTCATCCCTCAGAATGAACTGACTCCCCCCCGGGAGATGAGGAGAGCTGCTTTCATTCAGCATCCGGACAGGGGGAAGGCGGGAAATGAGACGGTGCGATTGTTGCCAAGTCGTCCACTGGATTCAAGGGAAGGAATAAAACGCGGCACCTGCACGCACCAGGTGTCGGCCACGTGACTACGCCAAGGTCGCTGTCGGGAGAACAATTGGCGAGGAGCCAAGGAGAGAGAAGTGGCGGGAATGATCCTTGTGGATTCCCGTAGACAGAACTTCCCCTTTAAATAGTTCAATTTGAACTCCACTTGATCCTTGGTTGCTATGCGACCGATCCATCGCTCAGATAACAAAGCGAGAAATTTGAAAAGTAATGAAAATAACGGGGACAGGAAAAATTACGAAATGGAGATTAATTTGTTTTTAAAATAATTTTTGGAAAAGGGGGTGCATTGAAAAATTCAAATAATGCTAGGTTATATGGAAAGGGAAGATTATGTCGCCAATGGAATGCCCCGGATGAAGAAAAGTCCTTCAGTTGTTTCATTCCCATTTCTCGTTTCATGCTTTGAAATATCTTTTTTCTATTGAGACGAAACTTCTGTTTCCTTTTTTAGTTTTCAAGATAATTTATAAGAAAAATAAAAATCTGTTTTTCCAGAGAGGTCTGACAGGGGCCTGTCAGTGTAATAAGCCAACAGAGGAGACCTGTGGGGATGGGCGACACCTCATCAGCAGCAGAGGAGATCCGTGGGGATGGGCGACACCTCATCAGCAGCAGAGGAGATCCGTGGGGATGGGCGACACCTCATCAGCAGCAGAGGAGATCCGTGGGGATGGGCGACACCTCATCAGCAGCAGAGGAGATCCGTGGGGATGGGCGACACCTCATCAGCAGCAGAGGAGATCCATGGGGATGGGTGACACCTCATCAGCAGCAGAGGAGATCCGTGGGGATGGGCGACACCTCATCAGCAGCAGAGGAGATCCGTGGGGATGGGCGACACCTCATCAGCAGCAGAGGAGATCCGTGGGGATGGGCGACACCTCATCAGCAGCAGAGGAGACCTGTGGGGATGGGCGACACCTCATCAGCAGCAGAGGAGACCTGTGGGGATGGGCGACACCTCATCAGCAGCAGAGGAGATCCGTGGGGATGGGCGACACCTCATCAGCAGCAGAGGAGACCTGTGGGGATGGGCGACACCTCATCAGCAGCAGAGGAGACCTGTGGGGATGGGCGACACCTCATCAGCAGCAGAGGAGATCCGTGGGGATGGGCGACACCTCATCAGCAGCAGAGGAGATCCGTGGGGATGGGCGACACCTCATCAGCAGCAGAGGAGATCCGTGGGGATGGGCGACACCTCATCAGCAGCAGAGGAGATCCATGGGGATGGGTGACACCTCATCAGCAGCAGAGGAGATCCGTGGGGATGGGCGACACCTCATCAGCAGCAGAGGAGATCCGTGGGGATGGGCGACACCTCATCAGCAGCAGAGGAGATCCGTGGGGATGGGCGACACCTCATCAGCAGCAGAGGAGATCCATGGGGATGGGTGACACCTCATCAGCAGCAGAGGAGATCCGTGGGGATGGGCGACACCTCATCAGCAGCAGAGGAGATCCGTGGGGATGGGCGACACCTCATCAGCAGCAGAGGAGATCCGTGGGGATGGGCGACACCTCATCAGCAGCAGAGGAGACCTGTGGGGATGGGCGACACCTCATCAGCAGCAGAGGAGACCTGTGGGGATGGGCGACACCTCATCAGCAGCAGAGGAGATCCGTGGGGATGGGCGACACCTCATCAGCAGCAGAGGAGACCTGTGGGGATGGGCGACACCTCATCAGCAGCAGAGGAGACCTGTGGGGATGGGCGACACCTCATCAGCAGCAGAGGAGATCCGTGGGGATGGGCGACACCTCATCAGCAGCAGAGGAGATCCGTGGGGATGGGCGACACCTCATCAGCAGCAGAGGAGATCCATGGGGATGGGTGACACCTCATCAGCAGCAGAGGAGATCCGTGGGGATGGGCGACACCTCATCAGCAGCAGAGGAGATCCGTGGGGATGGGCGACACCTCATCAGCAGCAGAGGAGACCTGTGGGGATGGGCGACACCTCATCAGCGGCAGAGGAGACCTGTGGGGATGGGCGACACCTCATCAGCAGCAGAGGAGATCCGTGGGGATGGGCGACACCTCATCAGCAGCAGAGGAGACCTGTGGGGATGGGCGACACCTCATCAGCAGCAGAGGAGACCTGTGGGGATGGGCGACACCTCATCAGCAGCAGAGGAGATCCGTGGGGATGGGCGACACCTCATCAGCAGCAGAGGAGATCCGTGGGGATGGGCGACACCTCATCAGCAGCAGAGGAGATCCATGGGGATGGGTGACACCTCATCAGCAGCAGAGGAGATCCGTGGGGATGGGCGACACCTCATCAGCAGCAGAGGAGATCCGTGGGGATGGGCGACACCTCATCAGCAGCAGAGGAGATCCGTGGGGATGGGCGACACCTCATCAGCAGCAGAGGAGACCTGTGGGGATGGGCGACACCTCATCAGCAGCAGAGGAGACCTGTGGGGATGGGCGACACCTCATCAGCAGCAGAGGAGATCCGTGGGGATGGGCGACACCTCATCAGCAGCAGAGGAGACCTGTGGGGATGGGCGACACCTCATCAGCAGCAGAGGAGACCTGTGGGGATGGGCGACACCTCATCAGCAGCAGAGGAGATCCGTGGGGATGGGCGACACCTCATCAGCAGCAGAGGAGATCCGTGGGGATGGGCGACACCTCATCAGCAGCAGAGGAGACCTGTGGGGATGGGCGACACCTCATCAGCAGCAGAGGAGATCCGTGGGGATGGGCGACACCTCATCAGCAGCAGAGGAGATCCGTGGGGATGGGCGACACCTCATCAGCAGCAGAGGAGATCCGTGGGGATGGGCGACACCTCATCAGCAGCAGAGGAGATCCGTGGGGATGGGCGACACCTCATCAGCAGCAGAGGAGATCCGTGGGGATGGGCGACACCTCATCAGCAGCAGAGGAGATCCGTGGGGATGGGCGACACCTCATCAGCAGCAGAGGAGATCCGTGGGGATGGGCGACACCTCATCAGCAGCAGAGGAGATCCGTGGGGATGGGCGACACCTCATCAGCAGCAGAGGAGATCCATGGGGATGGGTGACACCTCATCAGCAGCAGAGGAGATCCGTGGGGATGGGCGACACCTCATCAGCAGCAGAGGAGATCCGTGGGGATGGGCGACACCTCATCAGCAGCAGAGGAGATCCGTGGGGATGGGCGACACCTCATCAGCAGCAGAGGAGATCCGTGGGGATGGGCGACACCTCATCAGCAGCAGAGGAGATCCGTGGGGATGGGCGACACCTCATCAGCAGCAGAGGAGATCCGTGGGGATGGGCGACACCTCATCAGCAGCAGAGGAGATCTGTGGGGATGGGCGACACCTCATCAGCAGCAGAGGAGATCCGTGGGGATGGGCGACACCTCATCAGCAGCAGAGGAGATCCGTGGGGATGGGCGACACCTCATCAGCAGATCAGTGAATCCTCAAATAAAGAAATGACAGAAGGAATTATTTCTAGTGCAAATATATAGAATATATTATGAAGCGGAGGAGGAGGAGGAGGATTTTCATCCCTGTGGAATGTTTCCTTTCCTTCTGAAGTTTAATGGGGAATTTATAAATTGTTATTTTAAGAGGATGGTGAAATTTATTTCATAATTCAATCTCAGGTAAGGAGACAGATGATCCGGACAATAAGGAGACAGATGATCCGGATAATGAGACAGATGATTCTCTGAACATGAGAGATTATCCGTATTTTGGAAGATCGATGATCCACATAATGAGACAGATGATCTTTGATTCTGTAGCGGAATAATTCACGTAATGGGAGAGTTGATGACTGCAAGATGAACAATGATTCAAATTCTGTAAGATAGATGATCCAATGAGGCAGATGATCTGCAGAGTGGGTGAGAAACAATCCCCATATGGAGACAGATGATCCAATGAGGCAGATGATCTGGAGAGGGGTGAGAAACAATCCCCATATGGAGACAGATGATCCAATGAGGCAGATGATCTGGAGAGGGGTGAGAAACAATCCCCATATGGAGACAGATGATCCAATGAGGCAGATGATCTGGAGAGGGGTGAGAAACAATCCCCATATGGAGACAGATGATCCCTGCAACATGACAGATGCAACAGACTCTATAAGAGAGGAGATGATTGAAGCAACACAAAAGATGATTGGTTGGTGTGAGTGAGGTGATCGCAAAATGAAAAGGATTGTCCAAGGAACAAGAATCATGAACAGGATGCTGTAAGGGAGATGATCCACGTGTAATGGAACTGCTGATGAGCGTTGTTGATTCGATCAAGGAAAGAGAGACGATCCGGGCAACCTGACGATGATTAGATGATGAGTGATGATTTAGATGGTGCATTGCGAGAGACCGTTCGGGAGACATGACTGATGAAGTGGGCAATGAAAGAAAGATTTTCCTGGCAACGGATGAACTGAATGAGTGGGGTGAATTAGAAATCGAGGAAGTGGGACACGGGAAGAAGAGGATCCACTTGATGAGTGAGAGAGGATGCAGGCAAAATACGAGAGGTGATAGTGGTAACTAAGCAGAGAGATGATGCAGGCGAAGATGGTGACGAATCGGAAAATGAGGCATTTAAATGATGATCCAGGGATGAAGATGAAAATGATGAGAGAGTGAAAGAGGAGAGGGGATGTACATAGTTTTAAGGGGAGGGAAGGAGCAAGCAGCATCCCGTTGCCTCAGCAACGGAGAGAAGATTTCCCGTGATCCTCCATTTCATCATCGAGGCCATCGCTCAACAATGGACAAAAGGCAATCTCTATCTGTTGGTCTTCGAGTGAGCGCGTGGCGACCTCATGTTCCACAAGTATCTGTTCCACTTCCGGTCACGCGAGCACATGCCATTCCGTGGCCTCACCCACTCGATTCCTTCCCCGCTTCCTTTCCCCGTCACATCGGAGTGATTCAGTCGGTTTGTATCGCGTGCCGCTCGACGGGGGGGGGGAGGGGCATCGCTTCCCGGATCACCGGACAAGGGTCAGTTGGCGTTCGAAGCGACGGAGGGAGGCCAAGGGCAGCGTCTGCACTCACGGATGCCAGCGAGGTCAATCGTTTGCAGTTGACCTTTCGGTAGCCAGGGATGACTTCGCATCGTCTGCTGCCATATTGTGATGCGAAAAGAATCGTCTGCGTTTCTGCGCAAAACGGAAAAATCTGTTTCAAAGGTCGATTGAAGGATTCCTGCTTCAAACGAGCGGAATTCTTTTCTTTAATGTTCCATTATAAATTCTCTTATAATCTCTTTTTTTTTTATATTTTAATTAATTCTTATTAAATTTTAACACCGAAAAGAACTTTTACCTAAATATTCGGACAACACTTAAAATTATTAGCAAATGAAATAAAAATAGAATTAAGTGGTGACAAATAACGGTTACAAGCAACACTGAAAGTTACGGTGCATGATGGGAAGGAAAATGTCGGCCTGCAGAACATCAACTGCCGTTGCTCATGGCAACCGATATTGCGTCATAATCAGGGCGTGACAAACATCCCGCGGGAATGGGGAGAGGAAAGTTGCATTATGGGTCCTGTTCACTCTGGGTCATTCTGATTTTTAGGGGGGGTGGGGGGGTGGAATGAATTGGAAACACATCGTTCGTTAGGTGGTAATATTTAATATCGTTTGGTTGCCTAAATATTTGGTGAAGTAAGAAATCGTTCGGCTGAAGGTGGTAGAATATGGAATTTATTTCGTACAAAGGGGAAAAGTATAAAAATAATGGAACAACGGAAAAGTCATTAAGAAGTTCTAATACTGAAAAAAATAGTCTATTTATAATAAAGAATGCACGAGGTCGCCGAAATCTTCCAAGTGTAGCCCTGAGTGACCACGTGACTGCCTCGCTATCGCTACGTCATCCATGACGAAGACCATTGTTTCGTCACGCGCCACTCAAGCGATACTGCAAACGCCGTCAAGGTCGTAGCTGGAGGGCGCCACTTTACGGACATACCCTGACGTCACGAATAGCTGATGTGTTGCCACCTGAAGCAGTAAAATAAATGCTCTCGAATACGTCTGCTTTCTGTTGTTAAATGTTGGCCGATTAATCGATGAAACTGCAATATAGGAATTTAAAAATCGGTTTCATCTTGCCAGAGTGGAAAAGAAATGTGAGGTTGGCGGGAACTCATTTTTGAAAAAAAATATCCACGTCTTATTCAGGGTCTCTGTTTTATCTGTTATCTGTTAGAAATAAAATGCCACATTTTATGGAGGATTATTTCAATTTGAGACCTTTGGTGAATTTTTGGAGATAGTGTGAGGGGGGGGGGGGAATTCGAATAATTTTGCTTCTCTTGAATTAATGAGCAAGCGGTTCTCCAGTGATAATTAAAATGTTGTTAGTTATCGGAAGATTGAGGAAGATTTTCGAGAAGAAGAATTTACGAAAGATGAATCTCGATTGATTACATTTTTTAAAAAAATGACTATTAAG
The DNA here is from genome assembly GCA_038380435.1 of Ryuthela nishihirai. Taxonomy (NCBI): domain Eukaryota; kingdom Metazoa; phylum Arthropoda; class Arachnida; order Araneae; family Heptathelidae; genus Ryuthela; species Ryuthela nishihirai. Next base: position 1,221,908 of record JAWZYU010000070.1, read on the forward strand.
AGTGAGAATGATTTTTCTGATTGTATGAAAATGTGAGTGTTTTGGAAGGTGCATCTTCTGAACTGAATTGTTTTTCTCTCGCGCAGGTGGAGACGAGGGTGCAGAGGCAACTGATCCTCGCGGACGGGCGCGTGGTCGCGGACTCGGGACCTCAGGTGACCACCAAGACCACAGAGGACGTTCGGGTAGAGGAGACGGAGAACACGGCCGTAAGTGAAAACCACCGTTTGTGTTATCTTTCGAACGTCTTTTGAATTGGTTCTCTCTTTTGCAGGAAGGAAAAGGAACCTGGCAACTGCCAAAAGTGAAAAATTGAAACGAATGAAGCGATGATTTATTTTTTTGAAAATTGGCAGCACCAACCATAAATGAATACAAATATGTTAATAAGATTCATAATGCGAAATTTCAGTAATAATTTATTTTTATGAGACGTAATAATCCATCACCATGGCAACAAAATGATGAAAGGGAGAAAGAAACGAAGGCTCGTGCTTTGGCCCTTCGAAAGATTTCCTAACGAAAAAGTTAACAAAGAATCAATCAGACGTCAATCGAACAAAATGATAAATTTTAAAATGCAGTGATTTGAATTTTATTTTAAAACAAGATAATATTTCGCTTCGTCTTCTGCAGACTTTTAACTTTTCTTCCTTTTTTTATCTTCTTCTTTTTCGAGGAATTCTTTCTGGATTCCGTAAGTATTGACGAAACAATAGGAATCGCGTTTCCCAAATTCCCAAAAGTTTTAATAGCGCCCTCTAAAGGCGGAAAAAATTTCAAAATATCAAAGAAATGTTGCAAACGATGCATTTATGCAAGAAATTCGAAATTTTGTTGGTGGAATGCGAACGTCGCGAGGTTGGATTTCAGCTCCCGTCTGCAGAAAGTGCAAAAGGAAACATTTTGGCTTTAGTCTGAACAACACGTCTGATTTGATTTTACGTCTGATTTTTTGCATCACGTCTGAATGATTCCTTATTAACTGTTTTTTTTTTATTTTTAAAATTAAAAAATACTTTTTTCAGTTCGACAGTTGCTGATGAAATATTTACGTTTCCAGTCCTCGTGCAGTGTTACTTTCTCTTGTTAGGGGGAGGGGGGGGGAATACGAAACTAAAAGAATATTGCAAGCGATCTATGGTAGATATTTTCAATTTCGGTCGCAGATTGTCAAGGGATGTCTTTTCTCAGAGGAAGAAAGAAAGACAGAACTTACCTCATTTAAGAGATAGCTGAGAATTTTTATTTATTGCAGAGGTATTATGAAAATATTACCATTTGCATTTTCACAATCATCCATTAGTTGAATTTTCGACTGTTAGAGGGCGCTCAGGCGAAAAAAATAAACAACTTCCTTCTCTTGGAAAAGGAGCAAAGGATTTCTCCAGAGGTGAGGTGTTGTCCAGATTTAGAATTCAATTGATTTGAATTGGAAGCGCGTGAATATAAGGGGAAGGTGATTCACGAGAGCATTATTATGCTCGTGCAAACACGATCATTTCTTCTCCTCGTCACTTAGGAAATAAAATGATTTCCTCGGAATACGAGATGAGAGATGATTTCTGTTGAGTTTCTTTTAATCGCTCGTGGAGTTAATCGTCGCCATGATTAATGATCTCTTTTCAGCACAAGACGACGGGCGACGACCCCCCCGGCGAGGGATACTTCCTGGTGCCTGGCTCGGCTCGAGTCGTCAGCGAGAAGACCGAGAGCACTCAAGTGATGACGGAGTCGAAGGAGGAGAATCGGCAGCTGCGCGATGAGCACTTCCGGGATCTCTCGGGACAGGTGAGTCATCGTCGTCATCAACAATTCGATGCAGATAACGGGAGAGAAAATAGACATTCTTTTAACATTCAAATAATTTTGAATTTATCAGAATAGATTAAGGAATAGTTTCCTCCAAAATGTATCAGGATATTTTGAATAACTCGTGAAAAGGTGATTTCAATAGGCGCCAATTTGCGAGTGATTTTTATACAAAGAGTTATTGTTAAACATTCCGGAATGCATAATGGGGGGCGCTGCCTCAGCATCAAGTAACACCAGAAATAAGGAACGAATAGTGTCGAAAAATAGAGTTTTTAGAGTTTTTAATTTATCTTCAGTCGCATCTTTCTAAAAGAGGCTTATTTCAGAAGTTATTGAGTTTTGAATTTGAATCTCCTTTCATTAGGCACACGAATGTTGATGGTCGACCTGTGGGAAAATAGTCAGTGTCGAGATTTATCTCCGCAAAACTCCCCGCCCTGCCCACGGTCAATGGGGGACACCGATGGCCCCGTGTGCGAGACAGAGCCATACCCTGTGCACATCAAAGAACACGCTGGATAGCCTTTACGGGAGGCTACCATCTGTCTCCCAACAGCTGTTCCAGTGGGTCCCCTCCCCCAACCTTCTCTGAGCCTTTGGGGTCCTTGTGACCTGCCATTTAGCCCATGGTGTGCAAAAAAGTGCCACTCAGAGGTAAAACAACCCAACGTTAAAGAACACGCTGGATGGCCTTGACGGGAGGCTACCATCTGTCTCCCAACAGCTGTTCCAGTGGGTCCCCTCCCCCAACCTTCTCTGAGCCTTTGGGGTCCTTGTGACCTGGCCATTTAACCCATGGTGTGCAAAAAAGTGCCGCTCAGAGGTAAAACAACCCAACGTTAAAGAACACACTGGATGTCCTTGACGGGAGGCTACCATATGTCTCCCAACAGCTCTTCCAGTGGGTCCCCTCCCCCAACCTTCTCTGAGCCTTTGGGGTCCTTGTGACCTGGCCATTTAGCCCGTAGTGTGCAAAAAAGTGCCGCTCAGAGGTAAAACAACCCAACGTTAAAGAACACGCTGGATGGCCTTGACGAGAGGCTACCATATGTCTCCCAACAGCTATTCCAGTGGGTCCCCACCCCCAACCTTCTCTGAGCCTTTGGGGTCCATGTGACCTGGCCATTTAGCCCATGGTGTGCAAAAGATGGATGGTCTTCACGGGAGGCTACCATATGTCTCCCAACAGCTGTTCCAGTGGGTCCCCTCCCCCAACCTTCTCTGAGCCTTTGGGGTCCATGTGACCTGGCCATTTAGCCCATGGTGTGCAAAAGATGGATGGCCTTCACGGGGGGCTACCATATGTCTCCCAACAGCTATTCCAGTGGGTCCCCTCCCCCAACCTTCTCTGAGCCTTTGGGGTCCTTGTGACCTGGCCATTTAGCCCGTAGTGTGCAAAAAAGTGCCGCTCAGAGGTAAAACAACCCAACGTTAAAGAACACGCTGGATGGCCTTGACGGGAGGCTACCATCTGTCTCGCAACAGCTGTTCCAGTGTGTCCCCTCCCTCAACCTTCTCTGAGCCTTTGGGGTCCTTATGACCTGGCCATTTAGCCCATGGTGTGCAAAAAAGTGCCGCTCAGAGGTAAAACAACAAAACGTTAAACACACTGGATGGCCTTGACGAGAGGCTACCATCTGTCTCGCAACAGCTGTTCCAGTGTGTCCCCTCCCTCAACCTTCTCTGAGCCTTTGGTGTCCATGTGACCTGGCCATTTAGCCCATGGTGTGCAAAAGATGGATGGCCTTCACGGGAGGCTACCATCTGTCTCCCAACAGCTGTTCCAGTGGGTCCCCTTCCCCAACCTTCTCTGAGCCTTTGGGTCCTTGTGACCTGTTAGCCGTCCAAAGTTTTCTCTTCTGCATCCTTAATCTGAATGTCCTGGTATTCATTTAAGTAATAAAAAAGTCGTTACCCATATTAATCGTTCGTTTCAGTCACAAGGGTAATATTCACTGTACATTCGCTCTAAAAAAATATCCGAACACTATGGTTGATTGCAGAATTCAGAAAAAAATATCTGGCAACGATTTTTTTGTAGAGATTAAGTGATCTGGATTCGTGTCACGTGACACGTAGGTTGCCAGATCACTTAATCTCTACAAAAAAAAATCGTTGCCAGATATTTTTTCTGAATTCTGTAATCAACCACAGTGTTCGGATACTTTTTCAGAGCGACTGTACATTTGCTTTCATAAAAGACACAGAAAATGGCTTAAACTTCTTCAATAATGAAAATTAATCTCTGTTTTCGAAGTGAAATGTAAAGATTTAAGGAAAACTTTTAAAAAAGTGAAACGAATATCTGGAATCTTTCCATTGGCATCGGATGTTTTTTATATTTTTTTCAGGAATTGCATCACCTTGCGTTGATCGACCCAAATGACCTGAACGCGACAGGAAGTGACCCGTCTGCGACCCGCAACTACCCCGGTGTGCTGACCCATTTCTCGTCTCGTTCGCAGAAGGTTGTCGACAAGGAAGAGGTCAAAGAGGTCACTGAGATGAAGGACGGAGAGATGACCACGGAGACGACGCGGACTCATCATCACGAAGAGGCCTACGACGATGAGGTGAGAGAAATCCTTTTTTCCCATCGTCATTGGATGAGTTCCGCTTCATCTGATTCCTCATCACATCGTTGCCAATTCTGATTCCTTCTGCCTCCTCCTCCTCCTCCTCCTCCTCCTCCTCCTCCTCCTCCTCCTCCTCCTCCTCCTCCTCCTCCTCCTCCTCCTCCTCCTCCTCCTCACATCGCATAAACATCCGAAGGAAAAAGATTCCATCTGAAGTTGGGCAATTCTATCATTTTTTGTCGTAAGGGATGAAAGAAACAGAAATGGAACCGTCCTCCTCTTTCCAGAAGGGCCCCCATTCAGAATTTCGATCGAGGGGGGGGGCCCAAATGCTTAATTCATTCAGCTCTGTATGAGAGTTTAGAGCGAGCACGAGTCGTAAGTTACGACCTCATCAAAGAGTCGTAAGTTAAGGTTGCATCAAAGAGTAGTAAATTACGACCTCATCAAAGAGTCGTAAGTTAAGGTTGCATCAAAGAGTAGTAAATTACGACCTCACAGAAGAGTCGTAAGTTACGACCGCATTGAAGAGACGTAAGTTACGACCTCACAGAAGAGTTGTAAGTTACAACCGCATCGAAGAGTCGTAAATTACGACCTCATCGAAGAGTCATAAGTTACGACCTCATCGAAGAGTCGTAAGTTATGACCGCATCGAAGAGTTGTAAGTTACAAACTCACAGAAGAGTTGTAAGTTACGACCTCACAGAAGAGTTGTAAGTTACGACCTCATCAAAGAGTCGTAAGTTACGACCGCATCGAAGAGTCGTCAGTTACAAACTCACAGAAGAGTTGTAAGTTACGACCTCACAGAAGAGTTGTAAGTTACGACCTCACAGAGAAGTTGTAAGTTACGACCGCATCAAAGAGTTGTAAGTTATGACCGCATCGAAGAGTCGTAAGTTACAAACTCACAGAAGAGTTGTAAGTTACGACCTCACAGAAGAGTTGTAAGTTACGACCTCACAGAGGAGTTGTAAGTTATGACCGCATCAAAGAGTCGTAAGTTACGACCTCACAGAAGAGTTGTAAGTTACGACCTCACAGAAGAGTCGTAAGTTACGACCTCATCAAAGAGTCGTAAGTTATGACCGCATCGAAGAGTCGTAAGTTACAAACTCACAGAAGAGTTGTAAGTTACGATCTCCAGAAGAGTTGTAAGTTATGACCTCACAGAGGAGTTGTACGTTATGACCGCATCGAAGAGTCGTAAGTTACGACATCCAAGAGTCGTAAGTTACGACCGCATCAAAGAGTCATAAGTTACGACCTCATCAAAGAGTCGTAAGTTACGACCGCATCGAAGAGTCGTAAGTTACAAACTCACAGAAAAGTTGTAAGTTACCACCTCACAGAAGAATTGTAAGTTATGACCTTACAGAGGAGTTATAAGTTACGACCGCATCGAAGAGTCGTAAGTTACGACCTCATCGAAGAGTCGTAAGTTACGACCGCATCAAAGAGTCATAAGTTACGACCTCATCAAAGAGTCGTAAGTTACGACCGCATCGAAGAGTCGTAAGTTACAAACTCACAGAAGAGTTGTAAGTTACCACCTCACAGAAGAATTGTAAGTTACGACCTCACAGAGGAGTTATAAGTTACGACCGCATCGAAGAGTCGTAAGTTACGACCTCATCGAAGAGTCGTAAGTTACGACCGCATCGAAGAGTCGTAAGTTACGACCCCATCAAAGAGTCATAAGTTATGACCGCATCGAAGAGTTGTAAGTTACAAACTCACAGAAGAGTTGTAAGTTACGACCTCACAGAAGAGTCGTAAGTTACGACCTCACCGAAGAGTCGTAAGTTACGACCTCATCAAAGAGTCGTAAGTTACGACCTCATCGAAGAGTCGTAAGTTACGACCTCATCAAGGAGTCGTAAGTTACAACCTCATCAAAGAGTCGTAAGTTACGACCTCACAGAAGAGTCGTAAGTTACGACCTCATCAAAGAGTCATAAGTTATGACCGCATCGAAGAGTCGTAAGTTACAAACTCACAGAAGAGTTGTAAGTTACGACCTCACCGAAGAGTCGTAAGTTACGACCTCATCGAAGAGTCGTAAGTTACGACCTCATCGAAGAGTCGTAAGTTACGACCTCATCAAAGTGTAGTAAGTTACAATCTCATCAAAGAGTCGTAAGTTACGACCTCACAGAAGAGTCATAAGTTACGACCTCATCAAAGAGTCGTAAGTTATGACCGCATCGAAGAGTCGTAAGTTACAAACTCACAGAAGAGTTGTAAGTTACCACCTCACAGAAGAATTGTAAGTTACGACCTCACAGAGGAGTTGTAAGTTACTACCGCATTGAAGAGTCGTAAGTTACGACCTCATCGAAGAGTCGTAAGTTACGACCGCATCGAAGAGTCGTAAGTTACGACCTCATCGAAGAGTCGTAAGTTACGACCGCATCGAAGAGTCGTAAGTTACAACCCCATCAAAGAGTCATAAGTTATGACCGCATCGAAGAGTCGTAAGTTACAAACTCACAGAAGAGTTGTAAGTTACGACCTCACAGAAGAGTTGTAAGTTACGACCTCACCGAAGAGTCGTAAGTTACGACCTCATCGAAGAGTCGTAAGTTACAACCTCATCAAAGAGTCGTAAGTTACGACTTCACAGAAGAGTTGTAAGTTACGACCTCACAGAAGAGTTGTAAGTTACGACCTCACCGAAGAGTCGTAAGTTACGACCTCACCGAAGAGTCGTAAGTTACGACCTCATCGAAGAGTCGTAAGTTACGACCTCATCGAAGAGTCGTAAGTTACGACCTCATCGAAGAGTCGTAAGTTACGACCTCACAGAAGAGTCGTAAGTTACGACCTCATCAAAGAGTCGTAAGTTATGACCGCATCGAAGAGTCGTAAGTTGCAAACTCACAGAAGAGTTGTAAGTTACCACCTCACAGAAGAATTGTAAGTTACGACCTCACAGAGGAGTTATAAGTTACGACCGCATCAAAGAGTCGTAAGTTACGACCTCATCGAAGAGTCGTAAGTTACGACCGCATCGAAGAGTCGTAAGTTACGACCCCATCAAAGAGTCATAAGTTATGACCGCATCGAAGAGTTGTAAGTTACAAACTCACAGAAGAGTTGTAAGTTACGACCTCACAGAAGAGTCGTAAGTTACGACCTCACCGAAGAGTCGTAAGTTACGACCTCATCAAAGAGTCGTAAGTTACGACCTCATCGAAGAGTCGTAAGTTACGACCTCATCAAAGAGTCGTAAGTTACGACCTCACAGAAGAGTCGTAAGTTACGACCTCATCAAAGAGTCATAAGTTATGACCGCATCGAAGAGTCGTAAGTTACAAACTCACAGAAGAGTTGTAAGTTACGACCTCACCGAAGAGTCGTAAGTTACGACCTCATCGAAGAGTCGTAAGTTACGACCTCATCGAAGAGTCGTAAGTTACGACCTCATCAAAGTGTAGTAAGTTACAATCTCATCAAAGAGTCGTAAGTTACGACCTCACAGAAGAGTCATAAGTTACGACCTCATCAAAGAGTCGTAAGTTATGACCGCATCGAAGAGTCGTAAGTTACAAACTCACAGAAGAGTTGTAAGTTACCACCTCACAGAAGAATTGTAAGTTACGACCTCACAGAGGAGTTGTAAGTTACTACCGCATTGAAGAGTCGTAAGTTACGACCTCATCGAAGAGTCGTAAGTTACGACCGCATCGTAGAGTCGTAAGTTACGACCTCATCGAAGAGTCGTAAGTTACGACCGCATCGAAGAGTCGTAAGTTACAACCCCATCAAAGAGTCATAAGTTATGACCGCATCGAAGAGTCGTAAGTTACAAACTCACAGAAGAGTTGTAAGTTACGACCTCACAGAAGAGTTGTAAGTTACGACCTCACCGAAGAGTCGTAAGTTACGACCTCATCGAAGAGTCGTAAGTTACAACCTCATCAAAGAGTCGTAAGTTACGACTTCACAGAAGAGTTGTAAGTTACGACCTCACAGAAGAGTTGTAAGTTACGACCTCACCGAAGAGTCGTAAGTTACGACCTCACCGAAGAGTCGTAAGTTACGACCTCATCGAAGAGTCGTAAGTTACGACCTCATCGAAGAGTCGTAAGTTACGACCTCACAGAAGAGTCGTAAGTTACGACCTCATCAAAGAGTCGTAAGTTATGACTGCATCGAAGAGTCGTAAGTTACAAACTCACAGAAGAGTTGTAAGTTACCACCTCACAGAAGAATTGTAAGTTACGACCTCACAGAGGAGTTGTAAGTTACTACCGCATTGAAGAGTCGTAAGTTATGACCTCATCGAAGAGTCGTAAGTTACGACCGCATCGAAGAGTCGTAAGTTATGACCCCATCGAAGAGTCATAAGTTATGACCGCATCAAAGAGTCGTAAGTTACAAACTCGCAGAAGAGTTGTAAGTTACGACTTCACAGAAGAGTTGTAAGTTACGACTTCACCGAAGAGTCGTAAGTTACGACCTCATCGAAGATTCGTAAGTTACGACCTCATCGAAGAGTCGTAAGTTACGACCTCATCGAAGAGTCGTAAGTTATGACCTCATCGAAGAGTCGTAAGTTACAACCTCATCAAAGAGTCGTAAGTTACGACTTCACAGAAGAGTTGTAAGTTACGACCTCACAGAAGAGTCCTAAGTTACGACCAGATCTACGATTCAAAATTCTCCCAGGAAACAATTTTCAGCTCTATAGCACCGAGAGACCTCATTTTGATCTTTGACCTCAAAAGGACGGTCCGGATCCGAAATTTCATAACGTTTTCGAGATCTACATCCTGAAACATCCCCAGACACCAATTTTCGCGTTTCTAGCACTCTTAGGTCACGGTTTGACCTTTACGTGACTTCATTTGACCTCGTAGGACACGTCGGAGGTGAAATTTCGGATTCTTGCCCGGATGTTCGTCATCTCTTCTCAGGAATTGCATCACCTTGCGTTGATCGACCCAAATGATGCAACAATAATTATTACATTGTTATTTATTTTTTTATTACAATTTGCGGATTTCACAAAAAGTTGTTCCAACATATATTTTGAATGCGACGCAGAAACATTTCATTTTAGGCGCCAAATAAAAGCTTGTGGCGCGAGGATTGTCAGAGGCTAGAAAAAAATTGCCTCCCTCCCGTGCTTTCTTCCCCCCTGAAAAACGGGAAGGCTGAAAGTCGTTCTACTATATCACCGGAACGTGAGGACCTACAATTACGAGTTAGGGGGTGAAAAGAAAGCTCGTATAATAAGCCCCAACTGTTCCCCCCAGATAAAATGTGGAGGGGGGGGGGTGTTTTCGCGGGGTTCTACTTTAACGAGTTATATCTCAAATTAAAGCTTGCGACGTCTCCAATGTCGTGAGTTACCTCAAACATGAATCCAAAAAGGGAGGGGGGGAGGGGTTAATGTGCTCGATGTTTATGAGTCGTACATCAAAGTTTTTGAAGGTACAGTCTCTCCAAAAAATATCCGAACACTATGGTTGATTACAGAATTCATAAAAAATATCTGGCAACGATTTTTTCTTTTAGAAATTAGTGATCTGGCAACCTTTCGTGAACTAGCCGTCCCATGGCCGAGTGGTTAGCGCGCTTGGCTACTGATCTAAGGGACCTGGGTTCGAGCCCCGGACAAGGCATGGACGCTTGTGTTGACTTTCTGCTGAGGTGCTGCCATCCTCACAGACCTTATACTATGACATATAAACTGACAGGCTCCTGTCAGACCTCTGTGGCAAGCAGCTGCTTGAGGGGGTATTTATTTTTTATATTATTATTTAATATTATGGAAGTTCAAATATTTAGCGATAACAATGCCAGTCACAAAAATTCACTTCAGAAGTTAATTAAAACTTAGTAATAAGTATTGTATCAAAGTGTTTAATAAAGTTTGTATTTTAGAACTTTGTGTAAAGAATTCTTTCAATATTCTTCAGTTTTGTAAGACTTGTTAAATATTAAAACTTCCACAACTCATTAAATACTGAATATTGTTGTAAATCGAGATATTGATTTATTTGATTGAGATCTTTATCTGCAATCACATTTTTCAAAACAGAAACGTCATAGGGGGTGTGGCCGGAAGTGACGTCATAGGGGGAAAGCACGGTGATAAAAGTGCCCCATAGTGCGAACTCACTACTGACATATGACTCGTAAGCATCGAACAGATTTACTCACCTTTTGGAGTCACGACATTGGAGATATCACTAGTTTTAATTTCAGATACGATTCGTTAAAGTTGAACCCCGCGAAAATCCGCCCCCCCCCCACTATTTTATCAGGGGGGAATATGGGAGCAAAATTTATAAATTTTTAATTTATATGTTTTTATGACTTCTGCCATCCGCTTTGCAATTGAGTCACTCAATTCTTGAATAACCTAATTGGTTCTTTTGTGATTCCACACATGCGCAATAGCTTTCTTAAACTGAATTTTGAAATGCATTTTTGCTCATATGAGATTCTTAATGATTCAGTGGAATTCCGATTCCCTGAAATCATCGGTCCAAGGAAAACAATCGGTCCACGGCATCATCAGTAAAGTTGATTTCGATCTGCAAATAAAAAATCAAGAATCAAATTGTTAAAACCAGAGCCAATCATCGATAATGAGTTAAAGATGTTATTACGATAGAAAGAGGGTCGGGGGTGGCTCAGTCGGTAGCGCGCCAGGCTCGTAATCTGTAGTTCCCAGGTTCGAGTCCAGTTGGGTCATCGTTGAGATTTATCTCCGCAAAATTCCCCGCCGTGCCCACGGTCAGTAGGGGACACCGATGGGCTTGGAAAGGCCGTCGTCCGTCGGATGGGACGTTAAGCCGTGGCCCCGTGTGCGAGACAGAGCCATACCCTGTGCACGTTAAAGAACACGCTGGATGGCCTTGACGGGAGGCTACCATCTGTCTCTCAACAGCTGTTCCAGTGGGTCCCCTCACCCAACCTTCTCTGAGCCTTCGGGGTCCATTTGGCCATGGTGTGCAAAAAAGTGCCGCTCAGAGGTAAAACAACCCAACGATAGGAAGAAGAGACGTTAGAGATGTTGTAAAGGTTTGATTTCCCACAAGGCACTTGCCTAGAGGGCGCTAGACGTTCAGGTATGCCTTTTTGTTTATTTAATCGTGAACAAAATTATGTCTTTTTTCAATTCTTTGAGGGAATAGGAACTGGTTGCAAATACACGTGCTTCAGAGAATTCTACTGAAAATCGAAAGAGAACTTTAAAAGTGTAAAAAGGGAATTTTGTGAGAATTAACAACATGTGCTATCAAATGCATTCGGATGCTGCCATTGCATAAATGAAATACCACATTTAATAGTCGGTAAGTTTAAAAATATGTTTTTTTTAAAGAAAATTGTCGCGAAAGATATATTTTGAATCTTAGTAAAATTTATTCAAATACGTGTTTTACATTTTTGCATTCCACGCAATGCCAGATTGAGAACATTAATTAACACCGCAGCCGATTCAGATCAGATTAGAGACAATTGATTCTGTTAATGGAGAAGCAGAAAAAATAAAATAAAATAAAATGGAGTCAGTCTTAAATTTAAAATACGAAACGGGAAACCCTTGCGTAATTTTAAAGTGAACATTTTTGGTAATCGTTGCAAAACGTAACCTGATGTCATTACGTAGCGAGTGCGTTTCGGCTTTTCAGTTAATGAATTTTGCCATTTAACGAATTGATATCCTTTCGTGAAACGAATAAATGTATGACCTTTGCCCTTTCCTCTTCCAGGTTCCCGAAGACGAGATAGAAGAAGAGATTTTGCCTGAAAGGTCAGCCGAGACGACCCGAACCATTCAGTACTACACAGACCCAGAAGAATTTGACCTCGTCACAGAACAATTCCAACAGGATTCTCGAAACATGACCTCTGACCTGCAAGTGAAGAATGGCAACAGCACGTATCGCTGGCTGGACGACCATTTTGGTTCCGATGGCAGTGACCTCCAGGAGAGCACGCGCACAAAGGCCGGTGGCAACAAGATCACCATTGAAATGTCCGGCCACAGACCGGGATCGAACGACCTCTCGCCGAGCAGCAGCCATCATCAGGTCTATCGCAATCCGAGTCTCTTTCGATCGACCAGGAACAGAAAGGAGGACTCGAGAGAATGGAGTCAGTCCCCCCCCATCCATAGGACTCCGTCTCCCTCCCATCCACGGAGTCCTCATTCCCGCAGCCAACCGAACAGAACAATTTACTCCCCAACAGACTTCTCCTCGAGCTCAGGGTCATCTCCGTCGAAAACTCCCATCAAGACGTTTTATCTGGGTGAGAACGACACATACCGTAGAGAGCACTGGAAGTCCACTCCGTCTCTGGCAGAAGTGATCCAGTCCAGTCTGTCCATACGGAACGGGACAGACAGAACAATCACGAGGAATGGACGCTCCGGCACTCAGAGCAGGACAGATGCTGCGGAGAGTCACTCCAACACATTCTACAGAACATCGGCCTCATCGACACCAGAGAAACAGTTTAGCACTCTGGACAGGACATTGCCTCGAGACAGAAAACACTCCAGTAACAGCAACGCCATCTACCACAGAATTCGTCACAGCAAGTCCGATAAGAACATCCAAGTTTCAATGTCGGACGACGATGATGACGACGACATGCCGGATCATCGTTTCCAGTCCAGTACCTTTTCTCCACATCACAGAATGAGTACCAGGGACACGATGACCTTGCCCCGGAATGCGAAGGTCAAATCCTCTCCCGTGCGTCAACCTTTCCTTTCAAATCCCCCAGGGGGCTCTGCAGTGAGGCATTCCAAATCATCTGACTCACTGGCAGCAAACAATAATTATTATTCTGTTATTGATTATGGATCTGCGGGTTCATACAAGAGGCCAACTGATCACAGATCCGGTCATTGGGCGGGTGAGCTGCCACTCGCTACCAAGAGGTCAAAGAGTCCCGTCTATCGCAGAGGTGACTGGAACTTCACTTACGACGACCGAGACGCTTCTTCGCAATACCAGAGCCCAGGCGAGGTCCGACTCACCACCACCGATGCTTACAGGAGTCACGAGCACAACTATGAAGTGGCCAACGGTAGTTCGATTCTTCACCACCAGAGGTCAGGATCTAACCGACACGTATCAGACATGTCTGGCTTCTCCCCCCACCGCACGAGAGGGGATCGGATCCCTCTCGCACACCGTCCCTCTCCAAGTCCACCCCTCAGTCCACCTCCCCGTCTGATCCGAGCTTTCCCCTCTGACCCTTACGGCAGTTCATCTTCCGTGTCTCCTCTGGACGCCCCCCCTTCCTCCTCCTCCTCCCCCCGCAGGAGAGGAATCACTTCCACTGCTTCGAGGAGCAAATCGTCAGGTGACCTGAGGTCGCAACACTTGACCTCTCCGACCTCGTTCTCGCCCCTCTCCAGTCCTTCTGAGGTGCGAACGACAGCGCGAGTGGATCGCCAGAAGTATTACCGAGTGAAGCCGGGCCAAGATGGCCGATCCGTCGTCGTGCAGGTCCGTGAATGGGACGGGCGATGACGACATGACCTCGCACCGTCTCCATGGTGACATGACCCAATCAGGACAGGAAGGGTTCGGCTAACTTTCTTCAGCTGCAAATGACGTCACTCTGCCAAATCTTTCCCCTCACCGACACCATTTTCGTAGCCATGACGACGACGCATGTTGACTCTGCCTGGAGGGATAGGCAAGGCGCGAGCCGCTCATTGGGCAATGAGAGCGAAGTGGCGAGGCGGGAATCAGCAAACGATGAAGATTAGCAATCGATAGGTGAACAGGATTTCCGGAAGGGGAAAGCTATCGTCTGAGCAGATCCTTGTTTTGCACGAGACGATCCAGATGCTTCAGGGACAAGGATGGAACTTTGCATGATGGGATTAGGACTTCACTTGTGTACATTTCTTTTCTCTTAATGTTGTTTAGTTATTTCGAATTAAGCTGAGCGATGTACATTATAAAGATGAAGCTGGCAACTGAGATTAATTATTTCCGATTGTTTTTACAAATACAGAAAAATATCTTTTGGTGTCATTTTTTAATGCATACATAAACATGTTAATTTCTTAGATACCTAAAAGGACGGATGATCCATCGACACCACTCTGCAAATGAGTTGCCCAGTCGGGTACTTAGAAAGTGAGCAGAAAAATCGCTTGCTCGTTTTAAAACAGAACAGAATTTAAATTTGCCACTTTTAGTGCCCTCTAACAGGGGAAATTCGAACTAAAGAATGATTGAGAAAATGAAAATTGTGATATTTTATTGGTGCCCATACAGCACAATAAGTATTATTTTTTTCCTTTTTCTGTTAAAACAAAAAATGTTGCGTTTTACTATGCCCCCTGGTGGTAAGAGGACAAATCATTGCTACTAATATCGACCTTTATCTAAAGTACGCCTTTTTAAATATATAATTCTGATATATATTATTATATATTACAAATAATTGTTCTAAATATAAAATTAATGTATTCACACTTTTCCACCATTAAAGTTTTGCATTTTTAACTCAAATGGATTGTTTGGAATGTTCGTTTAAAGTGTTTTGCAGTTCAAAAATTTTTCACCGTTAGAGGGTGCTGTTAAAGCTATTGGAAAAATTCCGGAAATCGTAATATTTCCTCACAGCTGATCCAACCTAAAACTCATTTTTAAATTATCTCTAAATACAAAAAAGTCGAAAGTCGACAGATAGACAGACGATGAAACCGAAAACATTCTAAAAAAAAATATTTCATCAAAGGAAATTCAAATTTAAAAACTTAATCCAGAACACGATAATTTTAAAAAACTATTGTAATGCTTCGAGAGGTTCTAAAAATAACTTTTACTTTGGAAGATGATACAAAAACTTTTTAAGGGAAAATTTAAGAGGAATTCGAAACAGAAAAAAATTTCACGGAACTCGCGAGATTAATTCGAAAAACAAAGATTTGACTCTACAAATAAATCCAAAATAATCTCATTTAAAAAGAAACGAAAATCATGATCAAATTTTTCTTTCGAACTGCATACAACTCGTGTATTGTTTCATTTCTGGGACTGGATCAGTCGGTACCGCGCAAGGTTCGTAAACTGTAAGTTCCCAAGTTCGAGTACCAACTGGGTCAGCGTCGAGATTTATCTCCGCAAAACTCCCCGCGCTCCCCACGGTCCGATGGCTTGGAAAGGCCGCCGTCCGTCCGTCGGATGGGACGTTAAGTCGTGTCTCCGTGTGCGGGAGAGACATACCGTGTGCACGTTAAAGAACACGGTGGATAAATTCTTGAAAAAAGAATTTTTTGGCAGAATGGGACTGAAGCTCAATTCAAGATCTCACTCAAATCCAAATCTCAACAATATTCCCTTAGTATTGAAAGAGTTATGGATGTCTGAATATCTAACACCAGCAGATAAAGGTCTCCGTCAAATCCAAATCTCAACAATATTCCCTTAGTATTGAAAGAGTTATGGATGTCTGAATATCTAACACCAGCAGATAAAGATCTCAGTCAAATCCAAATCTCAACAATATTCCCTTAGTATTGAAAGAGTTAGGGATGTCTGAATATCTAACACCAGCAGATAAAGATCTCCGTCAAATCCAAATCTCAACAATATTCCCTTAGTATTGAAAGAGTTATGGATGTCTGAATATCTAACACCAGCAGATAAAGATCTCAGTCAAATCCAAATCTCAACAATATTCCCTTAGTATTGAAAGAGTTAAGGATGTCTGAATATCTAACACCAGCAGATAAAGATCTCCGTCAAATCCAAATCTCAACAATATTCCCTTAGTATTAAAAGAGTTAGGGATGTCTGAATATCTAACACCAGCAGATAAAGATCTCAGTCAAATCCAAATCTCAACAATATTCCCTTAGTATTGAAAGTGTTATGGATGTCTGAATATCTAACACAAGAAGATAAAGATCTCCGTCAAATCCAAATCTCAACAATATTCCCTTAGTATTGAAAGAGTTAGGGATGTCTGAATATCTAACACCAGCAGAATGCCTAACGTTTGGAATTGAGCTCGGAAGTTCATAAGAGGTATTGTTTCCCACCGTTTAATACAACAGATGTACACCGAAGAGCCAAAACATTGTGACCAGCGCGTCTTCATGCAAATCGAAGCAACTGCAGGTAAACGACGGTGCACGTGAAGGTCATTAAATATTATAAATAACACCTGACACTGAGCTCTGTTAATCAGTGTTATTCTTGTTCCTCAGATGGGAGAGGCAGCGGACTTAAGCGAGTTCAACAAAGGTGAAATTGTAATGACTGGATGAGAGCATTTCCGAAACGGCAAGCCTTGTGGGGTGCTCACCATCAGCCATGGTTAGTCCCTTCAAAAAGTGGTCCGAGGAGGGAAAAACCACGAACCGCCGGCAAGGTGGGTGCCGAACCATGGCTCATCAATGCTAGAGGTGAACTAAAGCTATCCTGCATACTGTGGCGCATCTAGCCCGTCATTTGAATGATGGTGACGGGAGTAATGTGTCACAACACGTCACTCCCAAACACTGCTGAAAATGGGGCTGCTCCGTGTGCCCATGGTAACCTAAGTACACTGTTGAAAGCGCTTACAATTGGGCACACGAGCATCAAAACTGGACCTTGAATGATTGGAAGAAGGTCGTCTGGTCTGACGAATCTCGTGTCCTGTTGCACAAAGTGGACGGCCGGGTACGAGTGCGTCGTTTACCTAGGGAAGTGTTGGCCCAGGATGCACCGTGGGACGAAAACAAGTTGGTGGAGGAAATGGAATACTTTGGGCAATATTCTGCTGGGAAATCCTTGGTCCAGTCATTCATTTGCAAGAAACTATGACATCTACCACCTACCTAAACATCATTGCAGACCAGGTACATCCTTTCATGGCAACGGATATCCGTTCTGTATATTCGGTTTTGTTTTCGTTTTCTTCGTAATCGATTGAAAACTGCGATTGAAATTGGTACACTTCGGAATTTCATTCCTCTCAGAAGCTCTTCCGCATTTCAAAAGGTTAAATAAAATTTTAGGAAAATTGGCAATGAAACCCAATATTGGCTCGGGATCCGCAGTTCACCCACCTTTGTTATATATTGTCCAATTTTTGGCCGGGGGGGGGGGGATGTCTGCCTGGAGATGATTTTAGCTATGATCAGAAGATTCTCCGTAGCGAAATCTTCTGCTGACCCTTACAGTTCAGAAGTTCTCACCTTTCCACATTTTTGTAAAGGAACCCCCCCCCCCTACAAAACGTAACAGAAAAGGGAGTGGGGGACGAAACCTCGCATTCAGTTATCCCAAGGGGGCGTTACGTAACAAATTTTGAACCCCTTAGAAGAGATTTTTCCACTGTTTTGTTTGTGAAGTTGTTTCTCCTTCTTTGCACGAGGAGTGTCTCAAATATCGATATGGAATCGATGAACGTTTCCGAACTAGGCGAACGAGCCGGGTTTACAACCAAACGATACTAAACTATAACTGCAAACGTTATGAAAATGTAATTAATTTTTTACTGAAATAATAATTAAAATTAAAACTCAAATCCAATCAAATCTCAACCATCTTTCAAATTAACAAGCCCGTCGACATATTGCGCGTGCGCTGTGGCAGGGAATGTGACGTCACCAGTCACGTGGACATCTGGATAAGACACAGATGGGGAAGTCCTTTTATTCGAATTATTTCTTTTTCACGTGCACGGTTCTCCCCTTCACACGAGACCACGGATTAACGTCCCTTAGGAGAGAGGGAAGCTTTCTTCGCAGAGTCCGTCTTTTGCGTCTCTTTCTTTTACCGGGGGGAACACTGGCCAGTGGGGATTCGAACCTGGAAACTGCAAATTAAGATGATGCGCTTCCGAGTGAGCCAACCTGAATCTTTTGGTAAAAACCGAAGTCTAATCGGTGCTTTTAGACGGCTTTCGGTTGTTTTACCTCAGAGCGGCACTTTTCTGTACACCATGGGTTAAATGGCCAAGTCACAAGGACCCCAAAGACTCAGAGAGGTTGGGGGAGGGGACCCACTGGAACAGCTGTTGGGAGACAGATGGTAGCCTCCCGTCAAGGACATCCAGCATGTTCTTTAACGTGCACAAGGTATGGCTCTCCTGCACATGGGGCCACGGCTTAACGTCCCATCCGACGGACGGTGGCCTTATCGAAGCCCATCGGTGTCCCCTACTGACCGTGGGCAGGACGGGGAGTTTTGCGGAGATAAATCTCAACGCTGACCCAGCTGGGACTCAAACCTGGGAACTGCAGATTACGAGTCTGGTGCGCTACTGATTCAGCCACCCGCGCCCTTGATGTGAAAGAAGTGCAACTTCAATAACCAATTGAATTAAAAAAAAACCTCAAGCATGTGCTTGCCACAGAGGTCATAGTAGAATGTTTGTGAGGATGGCGTGCTGAGCATTCGGCCACGTGACCGCTCATAACCAATTAAATCTCATCGAATCAGTAAGATTTAAATATTTCATTAAAAAATGACATTTGCAGCAATATTTAAAACTGGCCAAGGCCATTCTTTCATTTTACATCAAAATTTAAAAGGAACAACAGTAGTACCTCCCCCCCCCCCCTCCTCCCATGGTTCTCGTTGTTATCCATTTTCATATTCCTACATTATTCAGAAAGACGGAAATCTTATTTTGGTTCTCGAGACCTTCGGCAGAATGTCGTTGCCACTTCAGTCTCCATTTTTATCCATCAATCTATTTTAATCTTCGAACATAAAAAGTTTTGCACGAAGCATTCTTATACCGAATTAGAATTGCAGATAATGACACGCGAATTACCTGACACGTTCATTTACATAAGATTCAGTTTCGTAGGTGAAATATTCACTAAACCTTCGCCCCCGAGAAATGCGGATCGATCCGTCGTTGCCATTCCCCTTCAACTGCGTAAGGGATGATATGGCGAACGTGCTTTGAATCGATGCAAAAGTGGACATAAGATCTATAGCTGAATGTTTGGTAGGATGTTTTGCCCAGGGAATGTTTTAAAATAGTTCACATGTCTGTACAGTCGCTCAAAAAAATATCCGAACACTGTGGTTGATTACAGAATTCCGAAAAAATATCTGGCAACCTTCGTGTCACGTGACACGAAGGTTGCCAGATCACTAATTTCTGGGGGAAAAAATCGTTGCCAGATACTTTTTCTGAATTCTGTAATCAACCATACTGTTCGGATATTTTTTTTGAACGACTGTAAAAATCCGCTTCAGAAATTGAGAGGTCATTCAAAGTCATTTGCTCCATCTGCGTCAAATCCAAATCTCAACAATATTCCCTTAGTATTGAAAGAGTTAGGGATGTCTGAATATCTAACACCAACAGATAAAGATCTCAGACAAATCCAAATCTCAACAATATTCCCTTAGTATTGAAAGAGTTAGGGATGTCTGAATATCTGACACCAGCAGATAAAGATCTCAGTCAAATCCAAATCTCAACAATATTCCCTTAGTATTGAAAGAGTTAGGGATGTCTGAATATCTAACACCAGCAGATAAAGATCTCCGTCAAATCCAAATCTCAACAATATTCCCTTAGTATTGAAAGAGTTAGGGATGTCTGAATATCTGACACCAGCAGATAAAGATCTCAGACAAATCCAAATCTCAGCAATATTCCCTTAGTATTGAAAGAGTTAGGGATGTCTGAATATCTAACACCAGCAGATAAAGATCTCAGACAAATCCAAATCTCAACAATATTCCCTTAGTATTGAAAGAGTTAGGGATGTCTGAATATCTAACACCAGCAGATAAAGATCTCAGACAAATCCAAATCTCAACAATATTCCCTTAGTATTGAAAGAGTTAGGGATGTCTGAATATCTAACACCAGCAGATAAAGATCTCCGTCAAATCCAAATCTCAACAATACTCCCTTAGTATTGAAAGAGTTAGGGATGTCTGAATATCTAACACCAGCAGATAAAGATCTCAGTCAAATCCAAATCTCAACAATATTCCCTTAGTATTGAAAGAGTAAGGGATGTCTGAATATAACACCAGCAGATAAAGATCTCCGTCAAATCCAAATCTCAACAATATTCCCTTAGTATTGAAAGAGTTAGGGATGTCTGAATATCTAACACCAGCAGATAAAGATCTCCGTCAAATCCAAATCTCAACAATATTCCCTTAGTATTGAAAGAGTTAGGGATGTCTGAATATCTAACACCAGCAGATAAAGATCTCACACAAATCCAAATCTGAACAATATTCCCTTAGTATTGAAAGAGTTAGGGATGTCTGAATATCTAACACCAGCAGATCAAGATCTCCGTCAAATCCAAATCTCAACAATATTCCCTTAGTATTGAAAGAGTTACGGATGTCTGAATATCTAACACCAGCAGATAAAGATCTCAGTCAAATCCAAATCTCAACAATATTCCCTTAGTATTGAAAGAGTTAGGGATGTCTGAATATCTAACACCAGCAGATAAAGATCTCAGTCAAATCCAAATCTCAACAATATTCCCTTAGTATTGAAAGAGTTATGGATGTCTGAATATCTAACACCAGCAGATAAAGATCTCCGTCAAATCCAAATCTCAACAATATTCCCTTAGTATTGAAAGAGTTAGGGATGTCTGAATATCTGACACCAGCAAATAAATATCTCAGACAAATCCAAATCTCAACAATATTCCCTTAGTATTGAAAGAGTTAGGGATGTCTGAATATCTAACATCAGCAGATAAAGATCTCAGACAAATCCAAATCTCAACAATATTCCCTTAGTATTGAAAGAGTTAGGGATGTCTGAATATCTAACACCAGCAGATAAAGATCTCAGACAAATCCAAATCTCAACAATATTCCCTTAGTATTGAAAGAGTTAGGGATGTCTGAATATCTAACACCAGCAGATAAAGTTCTCAGACAAATCCAAATCTCAACAATATTCCCTTAGTATTGAAAGAGTTAGGGATGTCTGAATATCTAACACCAGCAGATAAAGATCTCAGACAAATCCAAATCTCAACAATATTCCCTTAGTATTGAAAGAGTTAGGGATGTCTGAATATCTAACACCAGCAGATAAAGATCTCAGACAAATCCAAATCTCAACAATATTCCCTTAGTATTGAAAGAGTTAGGGATGTCTGAATATCTAACACCAGCAGATAAAGATCTCAGTCAAATCCAAATCTCAACAATATTCCCTTAGTATTGAAAGAGTTAGGGATGTCAGAATATCTAACACCAGCAGATAAAGATCTCCGTCAAATCCAAATCTCAACAATACTCCCTTAGTATTGAAAGAGTTAGGGATGTCTGAATATCTAACACCAGCAGATAAAGATCTCCGTCAAATCCAAATCTCAACAATATTCCCTTAGTATTGAAAGAGTTAGGGATGTCTGAATATCTAACACCAGTAGATAAAGATCTCCGTCAAATCCAAATCTCAACAATATTCCCTTAGTATTGAAAGAGTTAGGGATGTCTGAATATCTAACACCAGCAGATAAAAATCTCAGACAAATCCAAATCTCAACAATATTCCCTTAGTATTGAAAGAGTTCCGGATGTCTGAATATCTAACACCAGCAGATCAAGATCTCCGTCAAATCCAATTCTCAACAATATTCCCTTAGTATTGAAAGAGTTATGGATGTCTGAATATCTAACACCAGCAGATAAAGATCTCAGTCAAATCCAAATCTCAACAATATTCCCTTAGTATTGAAAGAGTTAGGGATGTCTGAATATATAACACCAGCAGATAAAGATTTCCGTCAAATCCAAATCTCAACAATATTCCTTTAGTATTGAAAGAGTTAGGGATGTCTGAATATCTAACACCAGCAGATAAAGATCTCCGTCAAATCCAAATCTCAACAATATTCCCTTAGTATTGAAAGAGTTACGATGTCTGAATATCTAACACCAGCAGATAAATTTCTCAGTCAAATCCAAATCTCAACAATATTCCCTTAGTATTGAAAGAGTTATGCATGTCTGAATATCTAACACCAGCAGATAAAGATCTCCGTCAAATCCAAATCTCAACAATATTCCCTTAATATTGAAAGAGTTAGGGATGTCTGAATATCTAACACCAGCAGATAAAGATCTCAGTCAAAACCAAATCTCAACAATATTCCCTTAGTATTGAAAGAGTTAGGGATGTCTGAATATCTAACACCAGCAGATAAAGATCTCAGACAAATCCAAATCTCAACAATATTCCCTTAGTATTGAAAGAGTTAGGGATGTCTGAATATCTAACACCAGCAGATAAAGATCTCAGTCAAAACCAAATCTCAAAAATATTCCCTTAGTATTGAAAGAGTTAGGGATGTCTGAATATCTAACACCAGCAGATAAAGATCTCAGACAAATCCAAATCTCAACAATATTCCCTTAGTATTGAAAGAGTTAGGGATGTCTGAATATCTAACACCAGCAGATAAAGATCTCCGTCAAATCCAAATCTCAACAATATTCCCTTAGTATTGAAAGAGTTAGGGATGTCTGAATATCTGACACCAGCAGATAAAGATCTCAGACAAATCCAAATCTCAGCAATATTCCCTTAGTATTGAAAGAGTTAGGGATGTCTGAATATCTAACACCAGCAGATAAAGATCTCAGACAAATCCAAATCTCAACAATATTCCCTTAGTATTGAAAGAGTTAGGGATGTCTGAATATCTAACACCAGCAGATAAAGATCTCAGACAAATCCAAATCTCAACAATATTCCCTTAGTATTGAAAGAGTTAGGGATGTCTGAATATCTAACACCAGCAGATAAAGATCTCCGTCAAATCCAAATCTCAACAATACTCCCTTAGTATTGAAAGAGTTAGGGATGTCTGAATATCTAACACCAGCAGATAAAGATCTCAGACAAATCCAAATCTGAACAATATTCCCTTAGTATTGAAAGAGTTAGGGATGTCTGAATATCTAAAAGATTAGTATTGAAAGGGTTAGGGATGTCTGAATATCTAACACCAGCAGATAAAGATCTCAGACAAATCCAAATCTCAACAATATTCCCTTAGTATTGAAAGAGTTAGGGATGTCTGAATATCTAACACCAGCAGATAAAGATCTCAGACAAATCCAAATCTCAACAATATTCCCTTAGTATTGAAAGAGTTAGGGATGTCTGAATATCTAACACCAGCAGATAAAGATCTCAGTCAAATCCAAATCTCAACAATATTCCCTTAGTATTGAAAGAGTTAGGGATGTCAGAATATCTAACACCAGCAGATAAAGATCTCCGTCAAATCCAAATCTCAACAATACTCCCTTAGTATTGAAAGAGTTAGGGATGTCTGAATATCTAACACCAGCAGATAAAGATCTCAGTCATATCCAAATCTCAAAAATATTCCCTTAGTATTGAAAGAGTAAGGGATGTCTGAATATAACACCAGCAGATAAAGATCTCCGTCAAATCCAAATCTCAACAATATTCCCTTAGTATTGAAAGAGTTAGGGATGTCTGAATATCTAACACCAGCAGATAAAGATCTCCGTCAAATCCAAATCTCAACAATATTCCCTTAGTATTGAAAGAGTTAGGGATGTCTGAATATCTAACACCAGCAGATAAAGATCTCAGACAAATCCAAATCTCAACAATATTCCCTTAGTATTGAAACAGTTCCGGATGTCTGAATATCTAACACCAGCAGATCAAGATCTCCGTCAAATCCAATTCTCAACAATATTCCCTTAGTATTGAAAGAGTTATGGATGTCTGAATATCTAACACCAGCAGATAAAGATCTCCGTCAAATCCAATTCTCAACAATATTCCCTTAGTATTGAAAGAGTTAGGGATGTCTGAATATATAACACCAGCAGATAAAGATTTCCGTCAAATCCAAATCTCAAAAATATTCCTTTAGTATTGAAAGAGTTAGGGATGTCTGAATATCTAACACCAGCAGATAAAGATCTCCGTCAAATCCAAATCTCAACAATATTCCCTTAGTATTGAAAGAGTTACGATGTCTGAATATCTAACACCAGCAGATAAATTTCTCAGTCAAATCCAAATCTCAACAATATTCCCTTAGTATTGAAAGAGTTATGCATGTCTGAATATCTAACACCAGCAGATAAAGATCTCCGTCAAATCCAAATCTCAACAATATTCCCTTAGTATTAAAAGAGTTATGGATGTCTGAATATCTAACACCAGCAGATAAAGATCTTCGTCAAATCCAAATCTCAACAATATTCCCTTATTATTGAAAGAGTTAGGGATGTCTGAATATCTAACACCAGCAGATAAAGATCTCCGACAGATCCAAATCTCAACAATATTCCCTTAATATTGAAAGAGTTAGGGATGTCTGAATATCTAACACCAGCAGATAAAGATCTCAGTCAAAACCAAATCTCAACAATATTCCCTTAGTATTGAAAGAGTTAGGGATGTCTGAATATCTAACACCAGCAGATAAAGATCTCAGACAAATCCAAATCTCAACAATATTCCCTTAGTATTGAAAGAGTTAGGGATGTCTGAATATCTAACACCAGCAGATAAAGATCTCCGTCAAATCCAAATCTCAACAATATTCCCTTAGTATTGAAAGAGTTAGGGATGTCTGAATATCTGACACCAGCAGATAAAGATCTCAGTCAAATCCAAATCTCAGCAATATTCCCTTAGTATTGAAAGAGTTAGGGATGTCTGAATATCTAACACCAGCAGATAAAGATCTCCGTCAAATCCAAATCTCAACAATATTCCCTTAGTATTGAAAGAGTTAGGGATGTCTGAATATCTAACACCAGCAGATAAAGATCTCAGACAAATCCAAATCTCAACAATATTCCCTTAGTATTGAAAGAGTTAGGGATGTCTGAATATCTAACACCAGCAGATAAAGATCTCCGTCAAATCCAAATCTCAACAATACTCCCTTAGTATTGAAAGAGTTAGGGATGTCTGAATATCTAACACCAGCAGATAAAGATCTCAGTCAAATCCAAATCTCAAAAATATTCCCTTAGTATTGAAAGAGTTAGGGATGTCTGAATATCTAACACCAGCAGATAAAGATCTCCGTCAAATCCAAATCTCAACAATATTCCCTTAGTATTGAAAGAGTTAGGGATGTCTGAATATCTAACACCAGCAGATAAAGATCTCAGACAAATCCAAATCTCAACAATATTCCCTTAGTATTGAAAGAGTTCCGGATGTCTGAATATCTAACACCAGCAGATCAAGATCTCCGTCAAATCCAATTCTCAACAATATTCCCTTAGTATTGAAAGAGTTATGGATGTCTGAATATCTAACACCAGCAGATAAAGATCTCAGTCAAATCCAAATCTCAACAATATTCCCTTAGTATTGAAAGAGTTAGGGATGTCTGAATATATAACACCAGCAGATAAAGATTTCCGTCAAATCCAAATCTCAACAATATTCCTTTAGTATTGAAAGAGTTAGGGATGTCTGAATATCTAACACCAGCAGATAAAGATCTCCGTCAAATCCAAATCTCAACAATATTCCCTTAGTATTGAAAGAGTTACGATGTCTGAATATCTAACACCAGCAGATAAATTTCTCAGTCAAATCCAAATCTAAACAATATTCCCTTAGTATTGAAAGAGTTATGCATGTCTGAATATCTAACACCAGCAGATAAAGATCTCCGTCAAATCCAAATCTCAACAATATTCCCTTAGTATTAAAAGAGTTATGGATGTCTGAATATCTAACACCAGCAGATAAAGATCTTCGTCAAATCCAAATCTCAACAATATTCCCTTATTATTGAAAGAGTTAGGGATGTCTGAATATCTAACACCAGCAGATAAAGATCTCCGTCAAATCCAAATCTCAACAATACTCCTTTAGTATTGAAAGAGTTACGGATGTCTGAATATCTAACACCAGCAGATAAAGATCTCAGTCAAATCCAAATCTCAACAATATTTCCTTAGTATTGAAAGAGTTATGGATGTCTGAATATCTAACACCAGCAGATAAAGATCTCAGTCAAATCCAAATCTCAACAATATTCCCTTAGTATTGAAAGAGTTATGGATGTCTGAATATTTAAGACCAGCAGATAAAGATCTCAGTCAAATCCAAATCTCAACAATATTCCCTTAGTATTGAAAGACTTAGGGATGTCTGAATATCTAACACCAGCAGATAAAGATCTCCGTCAAATCCAAATCTCAACAATATTCCCTTAGTATTGAAAGAGTTACGGATGTCTGAATATCTAACACAAGAAGATAAAGATCTCCGTCAAATCCAAATCTCAACAATATTCCCTTAGTATTGAAAGAGTTCCGGATGTCTGAATATCTAACACCAGCAGATAAAGATCTCAGTCAAATCCAAATCTCAACAATATTCCCTTAGTTTTGAAAGAGTTATGGATGTCTGAATATCTAACACCAGTAGATAAAGGTCTCAGACAAATCCAAATCTCAACAATATTCCCTTAGTATTGAAAGAGTTACGGATGTCTGAATATCTAACACAAGAAGATAAAGATCTCCGTCAAATCCAAATCTCAACAATATTCCCTTAGTATTGAAAGAGTTCCGGATGTCTGAATATCTAACACCAGCAGATAAAGATCTCAGTCAAATCCAAATCTCAACAATATTCCCTTAGTATTGAAAGAGTTAGGGATGTCTGATTATCTAACACCAGCAGATAAAGATCTCCGTCAAATCCAAATCTCAACAATATTCCCTTAGTATTGAAAGAGTTACGGATGTCTGAATATCTAACACAAGAAGATAAAGATCTCCGTCAAATCCAAATCTCAACAATATTCCCTTAGTATTGAAAGAGTTACGGATGTCTGAATATCTAACACCAGCAGATAAAGATCTCAGTCAAATCCAAATCTCAACAATATTCCCTTAGTATTGAAAGAGCTACGGATGGCTGAATATCTAACACCAGCAGATAAAGATCTCAGTCAAATCCAAATCTCAACAATATTCCCTTAGTATTGAAAGAGTTAGGGATGTCTGAATATCTAACACCAGCAGATCAAGATCTCAGACAAATCCAAATCTCAACAATATTCCCTTAGTTTTGAAAGAGTTATGGATGTCTGAATATCTAACACCAGCAGATAAAGATCTCAGTCAAATCCAAATCTCAACAATATTCCCTTAGTATTGAAAGAGTTATGGATGTCTGAATATCTAACACAAGAAGATAAAGATCTCCGTCAAATCCAAATCTCAACAATATTCCCTTAGTATTGAAAGAGTTACGGATGTCTGAATATCTAACGCCAGCATATAAAGATCTCCGTCAAATGCAAATCTCAACAATATTCCCTTAGTATTGAAAGAGTTACGGATGTCTGAATATCTAACACCAGCAGATAAAGATCTCCGACAAATCCAAATCTCAACAATATTCCCTTAGTTTTGAAAGAGTTATGGATGTCTGAATATCTAACACCAGTAGATAAAGGTCTCAGACAAATCCAAATCTCAACAATATTCCCTTAGTATTGAAACAGTTATGGATGTCTGAATATCTAACACAAGAAAATAAAGATCTCCGTCAAATCCAAATCTCAACAATATTCCCTTAGTATTGAAAGAGTTCCGGATGTCTGAATATCTAACACCAGCAGATAAAGATCTCAGTCAAATCCAAATCTCAACAATATTCCCTTAGTATTGAAAGAGTTACGGATGTCTGAATATCTAACACAAGAAGATAAAGATCTCCGTCAAATCCAAATCTCAACAATATTCCCTTAGTATTGAAAGAGTTACGGATGTCTGAATATCTAACACCAGCAGATAAAGATCTCAGTCAAATCCAAATCTCAACAATATTCCCTTAGTATTGAAAGAGTTACGGATGTCTGAATATCTAACACCAGCAGATAAAGATCTCAGTCAAATCCAAATCTCAACAATATTCCTTTAGTATTGAAAGAGTTAGGGATGTCTGAATATCTGACACCAGCAGATAAATATCTCAGACAAATCCAAATCTCAACAATATTCCCTTAGTATTGAAAGAGTTACGGATGTCTGAATATCTAACACCAGCAGATAAAGATCTCCGTCAAATCCAAATCTCAACGATACTCCCTTAGTATTGAAAGAGTTACGGATGTGTGAATATCTAACACAAGCAGATAAAGATCTCAGTCAAATCCAAATCTCAACAATATTTCCTTAGTATTGAAAGAGTTATGGATGTCTGAATATCTAACACCAGCAGATAAAGATCTCAGTCAAATCCAAATCTCAACAATATTCCCTTAGTATTGAAAGAGTTATGGATGTCTGAATATCTAAGACCAGCAGATAAAGATCTCAGTCAAATCCAAATCTCAACAATATTCCCTTAGTATTGAAAGAGTTAGGGATGTCTGAATATCTAACACCAGCAGATAAAGATCTCCGTCAAATCCAAATCTCAACAATATTCCGTTAGTATTGAAAGAGTTATGGATGTCTGAATATCTAAGACCAGCAGATAAAGATCTCAGTCAAATCCAAATCTCAACAATATTCCCTTAGTATTGAAAGAGTTAGGGATGTCTGATTATCTAACAATAGCAGATAAAGATCTCCGTCA
The DNA here is from genome assembly GCA_038380435.1 of Ryuthela nishihirai. Classification (NCBI taxonomy): domain Eukaryota; kingdom Metazoa; phylum Arthropoda; class Arachnida; order Araneae; family Heptathelidae; genus Ryuthela; species Ryuthela nishihirai. The sequence continues at coordinate 1,250,869 of JAWZYU010000070.1, forward strand.
AATCCAAATCTCAACAATATTCCCTTAGTATTGAAAGAGTTACGGATGTCTGAATATCTAACACAAGAAGATAAAGATCTCCGTCAAATCCAAATCTCAACAATATTCCCTTAGTATTGAAAGAGTTACGGATGTCTGAATATCTAACACCAGCAGATAAAGATCTCAGTCAAATCCAAATCTCAACAATATTCCCTTAGTATTGAAAGAGTTACGGATGTCTGAATATCTAACACCAGCAGATAAAGATCTCAGTCAAATCCAAATCTCAACAATATTCCCTTAGTATTGAAAGAGTTATGGATGTCTGAATATCTAAGACCAGCAGATAAAGATCTCAGTCAAATCCAAATCTCAACAATATTCCCTTAGTATTGAAAGAGTTAGGGATGTCTGAATATCTAACACCAGCAGATAAAGATCTCCGTCAAATCCAAATCTCAACAATATTCCCTTAGTATTGAAAGAGTTATGGATGTCTGAATATCTAAGACCAGCAGATAAAGATCTCAGTCAAATCCAAATCTCAACAATATTCCCTTAGTATTGAAAGAGTTAGGGATGTCTGATTATCTAACAATAGCAGATAAAGATCTCCGTCAAATCCAAATCTCAACAATATTCCCTTAGTATTGAAAGAGTTACGGATGTCTGAATATCTAACACAAGAAGATAAAGATCTCCGTCAAATCCAAATCTCAACAATATTCCCTTAGTATTGAAAGAGTTACGGATGTCTGAATATCTAACACCAGCAGATAAAGATCTCAGTCAAATCCAAATCTCAACAATATTCCCTTAGTATTGAAAGAGTTACGGATGTCTGAATATCTAACACCAGCAGATAAAGATCTCAGTCAAATCCAAATCTCAACAATATTCCCTTAGTATTGAAAGAGTTAGGGATGTCTGAATATCTGACACCAGCAGATAAAGATCTCCGTCAAATCCAAATCTCAACGATACTCCCTTAGTATTGAAAGAGTTACGGATGTCTGAATATCTAACACCAGCAGATAAAGATCTCAGTCAAATCCAAATCTCAACAATATTTCCTTAGTATTGAAAGAGTTATGGATGTCTGAATTTCTAAAACCAGCAGATAAAGATCTCAGTCAAATCCAAATCTCAACAATATTCCCTTAGTATTGAAAGAGTTATGGATGTCTGAATATCTAAGACCAGCAGATAAAGATCTCCGTCAAATCCAAATCTCAACAATATTCCCTTAGTATTGAAAGAGTTACGGATGTCTGAATATCTAACACAAGAAGATAAAGATCTCCGTCAAATCCAAATCTCAACAATATTCCCTTAGTATTGAAAGAGTTCCGGATGTCTGAATATCTAACACCAGCAGATAAAGATCTCAGTCAAATCCAAATCTCAACAATATTCCCTTAGTATTGAAAGAGTTAGGGATGTCTGAATATCTAACACCAGCAGATAAAAATCTCCGTCAAATCCAAATCTCAACAATATTCCCGTAGTATTGAAAGAGTTACGGATGTCTGAATATCTAACACCAGCAGATAAAGATCTCCGACAAATCCAAATCTCAACAATATTCCCTTAGTTTTGAGAGAGTTATGGATGTCTGAATATCTAACACCAGCAGATAAAGATCTCAGTCAAATCCAAATCTCAACAATATTCCCTTAGTATTGAAAGAGTTATGGATGTCTGAATATCTAACACAAGAAGATAAAGATCTCCGTCAAATCCAAATCTCAACAATATTCCCTTAGTATTGAAAGGGTTTCGGATGTCTGAATATCTAACACCAGCAGATAAAGATCTCCGTCAAATCAAAATCTCAACAATATTCCCTTAGTATTGAAAGAGTTACGGATGTCTGAATATCTAACACCAGCAGATAAAGATCTCAGTCAAATCCAAATCTCAACAATACTCCCTTACTATTGAAAGAGCTACGGATGGCTGAATATCTAACACCAGCAGATAAAGATCTCAGTCAAATCCAAATCTCAACAATATTCCCTTAGTATTGAAAGAGTTAGGGATGTCTGAATATCTAACACCAGCAGATCAAGATCTCAGACAAATCCAAATCTCAACAATATTCCCTTAGTTTTGAAAGAGTTATGGATGTCTGAATATCTAACACCAGCAGATAAAGATCTCAGTCAAATCCAAATCTCAACAATATTCCCTTAGTATTGAAAGAGTTATGGATGTCTGAATATCTAACACAAGAAGATAAAGATCTCCGTCAAATCCAAATCTCAACAATATTCCCTTAGTATTGAAAGAGTTACGGATGTCTGAATATCTAACGCCAGTAGATAAAGATCTCCGTCAAATGCAAATCTCAACAATATTCCCTTAGTATTGAAAGAGTTACGGATGTCTGAATATCTAACACCAGCAGATAAAGATCTCCGACAAATCCAAATCTCAACAATATTCCCTTAGTTTTGAAAGAGTTATGGATGTCTGAATATCTAACACCAGTAGATAAAGGTCTCAGACAAATCCAATCTCAACAATATTCCCTTAGTATTGAAAGAGTTATGGATGTCTGAATATCTAACACAAGAAGATAAAGATCTCCGTCAAATCCAAATCTCAACAATATTCCCTTAGTATTGAAAGAGTTCCGGATGTCTGAATATCTAACACCAGCAGATAAAGATCTCAGTCAAATCGAAATCTCAACAATATTCCCTTAGTATTGAAAGAGTTAGGGAAGTCTGATTATCTAACACCAGCAGATAAAGATCTCCGTCAAATCCAAATCTCAACTATATTCCCTTAGTATTGAAAGAGTTACGGATGTCTGAATATCTAACACAAGAAGATAAAGATCTCCGTCAAATCCAAATCTCAACAATATTCCCTTAGTATTGAAAGAGTTACGGATGTCTGAATATCTAACACCAGCAGATAAAGATCTCAGTCAAATCCAAATCTCAACAATATTCCCTTAGTATTGAAAGAGTTACGGATGTCTGAATATCTAACACCAGCAGATAAAGATCTCAGTCAAATCCAAATCTCAACAATATTCCCTTAGTATTGAAAGAGTTACGGATGTCTGAATATCTGACACCAGCAGATAAATATCTCAGACAAATCCAAATCTCAACAATATTCCCTTAGTATTGAAAGAGTTAGGGATGTCTGAATATCTAACATCAGCAGATAAAGATCTCAGATAAATCCAAATCTCAACAATATTCCCTTAGTATTGAAAGAGTTAGGGATGTCTGAATATCTAACACCAGCAGATAAAGATCTCAGTCAAATCCAAATCTCAACAATATTCCCTTAGTATTGAAAGAGTTGTGGATGTCTGAATATCTAACACCAGCAGATAAAGATCTCCGTCAAATCCAAATCTCAACAATACTCCCTTAGTATTGAAAGAGTTACGGATGTCTGATTATCTAACACCAGCAGATAAAGATCTCAGTCAAATCCAAATCTCAACAATATTCCCTTAGTATTGAAAGAGTTGTGGATGTCTGAATATCTAACACCAGCAGATAAAGATCTCCGTCAAATCCAAATCTTAACAATATTCCCTTAGTATTGAAAGAGTTAGGGATGTCTGAATATCTAACACCAGCAGATAAAGATCTCCGTCAAATCCAAATCTCAACAATATTCCCTTAGTATTGAAAGAGTTACGGATGTCTGAATATCTAACACCAGCAGATAAAGGTCTCAGTCAAATCCAAATCTCAACAATATTCCCTTAGTATTGAAAGAGTTATGGATGTCTGAATATCTAACACCAGCAGATAAAGATCTCAGTCAAAACCAAATCTCAACAATATTCTTTTAGTATTGAAGAGTTATGGATGTCTGAATATCTAACACCAGCAGAAAAAGATCTCCGTCAAATTCAAATCTCAACAACATTCCCTTAGTATTAAAAGAGTTATGGATGTCTGAATATCTAACACCAGCAGATAAAGATCTTCGTCAAATCCAAATCACAACAATATTCCCTTAGTATTGAAAGAGTTAGGGATGTCTGAATATCTAACACCAGCAGATAAAGATCTCCGACAAATCCAAATCTCAACAATATTCCCTTAGTATTGAAAGAGTTATGGATGTCTGAATATCTAACACCAGCAGATAAAGATCTCAGTCAAAACCAAATCTCAACAATATTCCCTTAGTATTAAAAGAGTTATGGATGTCTTAATATCTAACACAAGAAGATAAAGATCTCCGTCAAATCCAAATCTCAACAATATTCCCTTAGTATTGAAAGAGTTCCGGATGTCTGAATATCTAACACCAGCAGATAAAGATCTCAGTCAAATCCAAATCTCAACAATATTCCCTTAGTATTGAAAGAGTTATGATGTCTGAATATCTGACACCAGCAGATAAAGATCTCCGTCAAATCCAAATCTCAACAATATTCCCTTAGTATTGAAAGAGTTACGGATGTCTGAATATCTAACACCAGCAGATAAAGATCTCCGTCAAATCCAAATCTCAACAATACTCCCTTAGTATTGAAAGAGTTAGGGATGTCTGAATATCTAACACCAGCAGATAAAGATCTCAGTCAAATCCAAATCTCAACAATATTCCCTTAGTATTGAAAGAGTTATGGATGTCTGAATATCTAACACCAGCAGATAAAGATCTCAGTCAAATCCAAATCTCAACAATATTCCCTTAGTATTGAAAGAGTTATGGATGTCTGAATATCTAAGACCAGCAGATAAAGATCTCAGTCAAATCCAAATCTCAACAATATTCCCTTAGTATTCAAAGAGTTAGGGATGTCTGAATATCTAACACCAGCAGATAAAGATCTCAGTCAAATCCAAATCTCAACAATATTCCCTTAGTATTGAAAGAGTTAGGGATGTCTGAATATCTAACACAAGAAGATAAAGATCTCCGTCAAATCCAAATATCAACAATATTCCCTTAGTATTGAAAGAGTTACGGATGTCTGAATATCTAACACCAGCAGATAAAGATCTCCGTCAAATCCAAATCTCAACAATATTCCCTTAGTATTGAAAGAGTTAGGGATGTCTGAATATCTAACACCAGCAGATAAAGATCTCAGTCAAATCCAAATCTCAACAATATTCCCTTAGTATTGAAAGAGTTATGGATGTCTGAATATCTAAGACCAGCAGATAAAGATCTCCGTCAAATCCAAATCTCAACAATATTCCCTTAGTATTGAAAGAGTTACGGATGTCTGAATATCTAACACCAGCAGATAAAGATCTTCGTCAAATCCAAATCTCAACAATATTCCCTTAGTATTGAAAGAGTTACGGATGTCTGAATATCTAACACCAGCAGATAAAGATCTCCGACAAATCCAAATCTCAACAATATTCCCTTAGTTTTGAAAGAGTTATGGATGTCTGAATATCTAACACCAGCAGATAAAGATCTCAGTCAAATCCAAATCTCAACAATATTCCCTTAGTATTGAAAGAGTTACGGATGTCTGAATATCTAACACAAGAAGATAAAGATCTCCGTCAAATCCAAATATCAACAATATTCCCTTAGTATTGAAAGAGTTACCGATGTCTGAATATCTAACACCAGCAGATAAAGATCTCCGTCAAATCCAAATCTCAACAATATTCCCTTAGTATTGAAAGAGTTACGGATGTCTGAATATCTAACACCAGCAGATAAAGATCTCAGTCAAATCAAAATCTCAACAATATTCCCTTAGTATTGAAAGAGTTACGGATGTCTGAATATCTAACAATAGCAGATAAAGATCTCCGTCAAATCCAAATCTCAACAATATTCCCTTAGTATTGAAAGAGTTAGGGATGTCTGAATATCTAACACCAGCAGATAAAGATCTCAGACAAATCCAAATCTCAACAATATTCCCTTAGTTTTGAAAGAGTTATGGATGTCTGAATATCTAACACCAGCAGATAAAGATCTCAGTCAAATCCAAATGTCAACAATATTCCCTTAGTATTGAAAGAGTTATGGATGTCTGAATATCTAACACAAGAAGATAAAGATCTCCGTCAAATCCAAATCTCAACAATATTCCCTTAGTATTAAAAGAGTTACGGATGTCTGAATATCTAACACCAGCAGATAAAGATCTCCGTCAAATCCAAATCTCAACAATATTCCCTTAGCATTGAAAGAGTTACGGATGTCTGAATATCTAACACCAGCAGATAAAGATCTCCGACAAATCCAAATCTCAACAATATTCCCTTAGTTTTGAAAGAGTTATGGATGTCTGAATATCTCACACCAGTAGATAAAGATCTCAGTCAAATCCAAATCTCAACAATATTCCCTTAGTATTGAAAGAGTTATGGATGTCTGAATATCTAACACCAGCAGATAAAGATCTCAGTCAAATCCAAATCTCAACAATATTCCCTTAGTATTGAAAGAGTTCCGGATGTCTGAATATCTAACACCAGCAGATAAAGATCTCAGTCAAATCCAAATCTCAACAATATTCCCTTAGTATTGAAAGAGTTAGGGATGTCTGAATATCTAACACCAGCAGATAAAGATCTCCGTCAAATCCAAATCTCAACAATATTCCCTTAGTATTGAAAGAATTACGGATGTCTGAATATCTAACACCAGCAGATAAAGATCTCCGTCAAATCCAAATCTCCACAATATTCCCTTAGTATTGAAAGAGTTACGGATGTCTGAATATCTAACACCAGCAGATAAAGATCTCCGTCAAATCCAAATCTCAACAATATTCCCTTAGTATTGAAAGAGTTACGGATGTCTGAATATCTAACACCAGCAGATAAAGATCTCAGTCAAATCCAAATCTCAACAATATTCCCTTAGTATTGAAAGAGTTAGGGATGTCTGAATATCTAACACCAGCAGATAAAGATCTCCGTCAAATCCAAATCTCAACAATATTCCCTTAGTATTGAAAGAGTTACGGATGTCTGAATATCTAACACCAGCAGATAAAGATCTCCGTCAAATCCAAATCTCAACAATATTCCCTTAGTATTGAAAGAGTTACGGATGTCTGAATATCTAACACCAGCAGATAAAGATCTCAGTCAAATCCAAATCTCAACAATATTCCCTTAGTATTGAAAGAGTTACGGATGTCTGAATATCTAACAGCAGCAGATAAAGATCTCAGTCAAATCCAAATCTCAACAATATTCCCTTAGTATTGAAAGAGTTAGGGATGTCTGAATATCTAACACCAGCAGATAAAGATCTCCGTCAAATCCAAATCTCAACAATATTCCCTTAGTATTGAAAGAGTTACGGATGTGTGAATATCGAACACCAGCAGATAAAGATCTCCGTCAAATCCAAATCTCAACAATATTCCCTTAGTATTGAAAGAGTTAGGGATATCTGAATATCTAACACCAGCAGATAAAGATCTCAGTCAAATCCAAATCTCAACAATATTCCCTTAGTATTGAAAGAGTTACGGATATCTGAATATCTAACACAGGGTAGATAAAGATCTCAGTCAAATCCAAATCTCAACAATATTCCCTTAGTATTGAAAGAGTTAGGGATGTCTGAATATCTAACACCAGCAGAATGCCTAACGTTTGGAATTGAGCTCGGAAGTTCATAAGAGGTATTGTTTCCCACCGTTTAATACAACAGATGTACACCGAAGAGCCAAAACATTGTGACCAGCGCGTCTTCATGCAAATCGAAGCAACTGCAGGTAAACTACGGTGCACGTGAAGGTCATTAAATGGTATAAATAACACCTGAGACTGAGCTCTGTTAATCAGTGTTATTCTTGTTCCTCAGATGGGAGAGGCAGCGGACTTAATCGAGTTCAACAAAGGTGAAATTGTAATGACTGGATGAGAGCATTTCCGAAACGGCAAGCCTTGTGGGGTGCTCACCATCAGCCATGGTTAGTCCCTTCAAAAAGTGGTCCGAGGAGGGAAAAACCAGGAACCGCCGGCAAGGTGGGTGCCGAACCATGGCTCATCAATGCTAGAGGTGAACTAAAGCTATTCTGCATACTGTGGCGCATCTAGCCCGTCATTTGAATGATGGTGACGGGAGTAATGTGTCACAACACGTCACTCCCAAACACTGCTGAAAATGGGGCTGCTCCGTGTGCCCATGGTAACCTAAGTACACTGTTGAAAGCGCTTACAATTGGGCACACGAGCATCAAAACTGGACCTTGAATGATTGGAAGAAGGTCGTCTGGTCTGACGAATCTCGTGTCCTGTTGCACAAAGTGGACGGCCGGGTACGAGTGCGTCGTTTACCTAGGGAAGTGTTGGCCCAGGATGCACCGTGGGACGAAAACAAGTTGGTGGAGGAAATGGAATACTTTGGGCAATATTCTGCTGGGAAATCCTTGGTCCAGTCATTCATTTGCAAGAAACTATGACATCTACCACCTACCTAAACATTATTGCAGACCAGGTACATCCTTTCATGGCAACGGATATCCGTTCTGTATATTCGGTTTTGTTTTCGTTTTCTTCGTAATCGATTGAAAACTGCGATTGAAATTGGTACACTTCGGAATTTCATTCCTCTCAGAAGCTCTTCCGCATTTCAAAAGGTTAAATAAAATTTTAGGAAAATTGGCAATGAAACCCAATATTGGCTCGGGATCCGCAGTTCGCCCACCTTTGTTATATATTGTCCAATTTTTGGCCGGGGGGGGGGGTGTCTGCCTGGAGATGATTTTAGCTATGATCAGAAGATTCTCCGTAGCGAAATCTTCTGCTGACCCTTACAGTTCAGAAGTTCTCACCTTTCCACATTTTTGTAAAGGAACCCCCCCCCCCTACAAAACGTAACAGAAAAGGGAGTGGGGGACGAAACCTCGCATTCAGTTATCCCAAGGGGGCGTTACGTAACAAATTTTGAACCCCTTAGAAGAGATTTTTCCACTGTTTTGTTTGTGAAGTTGTTTCTCCTTCTTTGCACGAGGAGTGTCTCAAATATCGATATGGAATCGATGAACGTTTCCGAACTAGGCGAACGAGCCGGGTTTACAACCAAACGATACTAAACTATAACTGCAAACGTTATGAAAATGTAATTAATTTTTTACTGAAATAATAATTAAAATTAAAACTCAAATCCAATCAAATCTCAACCATCTTTCAAATTAACAAGCCCGTCGACATATTGCGCGTGCGCTGTGGCAGGGAATGTGACGTCACCAGTCACGTGGACATCTGGATAAGACACAGATGGGGAAGTCCTTTTATTCGAATTATTTCTTTTTCACGTGCACGGTTCTCCCCTTCACACGAGACCACGGATTAACGTCCCTTAGGAGAGAGGGAAGCTTTCTTCGCAGAGTCCGTCTTTTGCGTCTCTTTCTTTTACCGGGGGGAACACTGGCCAGTGGGGATTCGAACCTGGAAACTGCAAATTAAGAACCAGATGCGCTTCCGAGTGAGCCAACCTGAATCTTTTAGTAAAAACCGAAGTCTAATCGGTGCTTTTAGCAGGCTTTCGGATGTTTTACTTCTAAGCGGCACTTTTCTGCACACCATGGGCTAAATGGCCACGTCACAAGGACCCTGAAGGCTCAGAGAAGGTTGTGGGAAGGGGACCACTGGAACAGCTGTTGAGAGACAGATGGTAGCCACTGGCCAGTGGGGATTCGAACCTGGAAACTGCAAATTAGGATGATGCGCTTCCGAGTGAGCCAACGTGAATCTTTTGGTAAAAACCGAAGTCTAATCGGTGCTTTTAGAAGGCTTTCTGTTGTTTTACCTCAGAGCGGCACTTTTCTGTACACCATGGGTTAAATGGCCAAGTCACAAGGACCCCAAAGACTCAGAGAGGTTGGGGGAGGGGACCCACTGGAACAGCTGTTGGGAGACAGATGGTAGCCTCCCGTCAAGGACATCCAGCATGTTCTTTAACGTGCACATGGTATGGCTTTCCTGCACATGGGGCCACGGCTTAACGTCCCATCCGACGGACGGTGGCCTTATCGAAGCCCATCGATGTCCCCTACTGACCGTGGGCAGGACGGGGAGTTTTGCGGAGATAAATCTCAACGCTGACCCAGCTGGGACTCGAACCTGGGAACTGCAGATTACGAGTCTGGTGCGCTACTGATTCAGCCACCTGCGCCCTTGATGTGAAAGAAGTGCAACTTCAATAACCAATTCAATTAAAAAAAAACCTCAAGCAGCTGCTTGCCACAGAGGTCATAGTAGAATGTTTGTGAGGATGGCGTGCTGAGCATTCGGCCACGTGACCGCTCATAACCAATTAAATCTCATCGAATCAGTAAGATTTAAATATTTCATTAAAAAATGACATTTGCAGCAATATTTAAAACTGGCCAAGGCCATTCTTTCATTTTACATCAAAATTTAAAAGGAACAACAGTAGTACCCCCCCCCCCCCCCTCCTCCCATGGTTCTCGTTGTTATCCATTTTCATATTCCTACATTATTCAGAAAGACGGAAATCTTATTTTGGTTCTCGAGACCTTCGGCAGAATGTCGTTGCCACTTCAGTCTCCATTTTTTTCCATCAATCTATTTTAATCTTCGAACATAAAAAGTTTTGCACGAAGCATTCTTATACCGAATTAGAATTGCAGATAATGACACGCGAATTACCTGACACGTTTATTTACATAAGATTCAGTTTCGTAGGTGAAATATTCACTAAACCTTCGCCCCCGAGAAATGCGGATCGATCCGTCGTTGCCATTCCCCTTCAACTGCGTAAGGGATGATATGGCGAACGTGCTTTGAATCGATGCAAAAGTGGACATAAGATCTATAGCTGAATGTTTGGTAGGATGTTTTGCCCAGGGAATGTTTTAAAATAGTTCACATGTCTGTACAGTCGCTCAAAAAAATATCCGAACACTGTGGTTGATTACAGAATTTAGAAAAAATATCTGGCAACCTTCGTGTCACGTGACACGAAGGTTGCCAGATCACTAATTTCTGGGGAAAAAATCGTTGCCAGATACTTTTTCTGAATTCTGTAATCAACCATACTGTTCGGATATTTTTTTTGAACGACTGTAAAAATCCGCTTCAGAAATTGACAGGTCATTCAAAGTCATTTGCTCCATCTTCGTCAAATCCAAATCTCAACAATATTCCCTTAGTATTGAAAGAGTTAGGGATGTCTGAATATCTAACACCAGCAGATAAAGATATCAGACAAATCCAAATCTCAACAATATTCCCTTAGTATTGAACGAGTTAGGGATGTCTGAATATCTGACACCAGCAGATAAAGATCTCAGTCAAATCCAAATCTCAACAATATTCCCTTAGTATTGAAAGAGTTAGGGATGTCTGAATATCTAACACCAGCAGATAAAGATCTCCGTCAAATCCAAATCTCAACAATATTCCCTTAGTATTGAAAGAGTTAGGGATGTCTGAATATCTGACACCAGCAGATAAAGATCTCAGACAAATCCAAATCTCAGCAATATTCCCTTAGTATTGAAAGAGTTAGGGATGTCTGAATATCTAACACCAGCAGATAAAGATCTCAGACAAATCCAAATCTCAACAATATTCCCTTAGTATTGAAAGAGTTAGGGATGTCTGAATATCTGACACCAGCAGATAAAGATTTCAGTCAAATCCAAATCTCAACAATATTCCCTTAGTATTGAAAGAGTTATGGATGTCTGAATATCTAACACCAGCAGATAAAGATCTCCGTCAAATCCAAATCTCAACAATATTCCCTTAGTATTGAAAGAGTTAGGGATGTCTGAATATCTGACACCAGCAGATAAATATCTCAGACAAATCCAAATCTCAACAATATTCCCTTAGTATTGAAAGAGTTAGGGATGTCTGAATATCTAACATCAGCAGATAAAGATCTCAGACAAATCCAAATCTCAACAATATTCCCTTAGTATTGAAAGAGTTAGGGATGTCTGAATATCTAACACCAGCAGATAAAGATCTCCGTCAAATCCAAATCTCAACAACACTCCCTTAGTATTGAAAGAGTTAGGGATGTCTGAATATCTAACACCGGCAGATAAAGATCTCAGTCAAATCCAAATCTCAACAATATTCCCTTAGTATTGAAAGAGTAAGGGATGTCTGAATATAACACCAGCAGATAAAGATCTCCGTCAAATCCAAATCTCAACAATATTCCCTTAGTATTGAAACAGTTAGGGATGTCTGAATATCTAACACCAGCAGATAAAGATCTCCATCAAATCCAAATCTCAACAATATTCCCTTAGTATTGAAAGAGTTAGGGATGTCTGAATATCTAACACCAGCAGATAAAGATCTCAGACAAATCCAAATCTCAACAATATTCCCTTAGTATTGAAAGAGTTAGGGATGTCTGAATATCTAACACCAGCAGATAAAGATCTCAGACAAATCCAAATCTGAACAATATTCCCTTAGTATTGAAAGAGTTAGGGATGTCTGAATATCTAACACCGGTGTCAGGCTAGAGGCCTTTTTAGATTTTTTTTTGTTCAGGCTGTGTATATTTATTTTGGATTTCGCCAAAATAGTCATATGCTACGGGGAGGCTCTCTCTCCCGACATCTGGAAAGTTAATTGCAGTTGCAGTGTACAGGGAACGGCTAGCGTCCGCTGACAAGTGACCTGGGTCCCTGAGGGCTAACGGACGCCCAGATGGTGAAGCATAGAAAAGAAAGGAAGAAAGGGTTTGGCAACGATGAAGAGAGAGCCGGTCGAGTTTCGGAAGGAGACGGACGCAAAATTGTAAAGCTGGAAAAATGCCGACTGGTAATAGCGGCATTGGCTCTGTAAATACAGCTGAACAGGCATAGTAAGCTGGTGTTGTTGTAATCCATGTAATTGAGCATATGTCCTCGTCCAGCAAGTACGTTGGAAGGTTAAATAAATCTTTGTTATTTTTAAGTAAAGCCTGAAGTTGGACTAATTTATTGGGGAGGAGCCTCAGTATCGAGTCTCTGCAATTGTGAATAAACCGCTTGATTTTATCCGAAAGACTCTTTCACCCGTCGCGTATAGCGATCGAACCGAGGGACCGACAAACGAAGAGTTAACATCACAAAGTGGCGCAGTCCGACAGTACGCAACAGCGGTGAAAGTAGCGGCGAAGGTGACGGAAGAGTTCCGACATCCATTGTGAGCTGACCAGAGCAAGGCTGATACTTCCAAGAGTGTCCTGCGGTGTGCTTCAGGCGATAGAATAGCTGTGAAGGTACCTGAAGAATCGTGCATCACGTTCGAACTGTGGAAAAAGCTGTGAAGGTGACGGAAAAGTTCAACATCCACTGGGAGCTGACCGACGCAAGGCTGATACTGCCAAGAGTGTTCCGACTGTGTGCTTCAGGTGGCAGACTGACGAGGCGGTTCGTTCCTGTCATCACATCGGAGGTAAGTATCCTCTTACTCTAGGGGCGAGTAGTTAGATACGGCAGAGGCCTGTAGAGCTAAAATGGAGCTTAGGAGTGGTCGCGATAGGGAAAGGGATGAGTTAAGGCGAGGCTTCATAGTCACAGAGAGGGATAACGCGCAGGGTGGTTATTCAGGGAATGATCTGGGAGGCGAAGAGGTGACAATAGACAGAGAGTCTGATGCTGCGATAGACATGAGAGGGTTGAGGGATTATGACGATGACAACGATGCGGATATGCTGCAGAGCGGGACCAGAAAGCAGAGAGCTAAAGAGAGGATTGTATATGATTTTGAATTAGAGAGGATGAGGTTAGAGATGCAACTGAGAAGGGAAGAGAGAGAGGCAGCAGAAAGGGAAAAGGAGAGAGAGGCAGCAGAAAGGGAAAAGGAGAGAGAGGCAGCAGAAAGGGAAAAGGAGAGAGAGGCGGCAGAAAGAGAAAGAGAAAAGGAGAGAGAGGCAGCAGAAAGGGAAAAGGAGAGAGAGGCGGCAGAAAGAGAAAGAGAAAAGGAGAGAGAGGCGGCAGAAAGGGAAAGAGAAAAGGAGAGAGAGCATGAGTATAGAATGCTGGAACTGCAAATGAGGAATGCAAACGAGGAGAGGGGTGATGTGCGAACGGTGGCAGTTTCTAGTAACCCAGCAGATGCGCGGCTGGCAAATTATATAAAATTATTGGGAAATATGTTAGCTGGAAGCCCTAAAAACCCAGAAGAGGTGATAAATCTCTTTGAGACAGCGGAAAGGGGATTTAAGATATATGAAGTACCAGAGGTGTTTCAAGGCAAAGTCATCATTTCTTTTTTAGACGGTAAATATGCAAATCACGTTTTTCGAAAATTAAGTGCAGAGGATTTTGTTTATTATAAGAAAGTTAAAGAGGCCGTATTAAAAGAGTTTAAGCTCACTCCCTCTGCGTACAAGAGAAAGTTTGAAACTATCACGAAAGAACCGAATGAGTCATACAATCAATTAGCCTCGAGGCTCAGAAATAGCTGGGATTACTACGTCCGCAGTAGGAAGGTGACAAATTTTGAGGAGCTTATGGACCTGATAGTGTCGGATAAACTATGTGATAGCCTTCCTCAAGACACCCATGCTTACGTAGTACAGAAAGAGGCAGAGTCATGGGCAAAAGCAGACGAAATAGCCACGTGGGCAGAAATCCATCTAGCCAGTGTAAACGGAACGGAAGAGGTCCTAACTTTTAAAGAGGTAAGGCATAGACATTATGCAGAACGTGTTGTTTCCCCCCAGCAGAGGATAGACTCAGAGAGAAATTACTCGAGCAGAAGATATCAATCGGCAGTTAATTTAGCTGAATATAGAAATATCCCAAAAGTAAGGAGGTGCCATAAATGTAGATCTGACGAACATTTGATGAAAGATTGCCCACTGAGAACTGGGGACCGTGAGAACCGAACTCAGGTGTACCAAGTTAGCACCTTGGATCAGAATTCTAAAGATGTTTGTGAGGCAACAATAGGAAGGGTTACGACACATACAAAGCCAAGTCCAAGCAGTCGAGTAATGGGACAGGGAGAGATACGCATCCCAGTAGATTATGAAGAGGTTCGAATCAGATGTGGCGACCAGACAGCTAGAGCAGTCGTGGATTCGGGGGCAGAACTGACAGTAATCAGAAAGGGGATGCTGAAAGAAGAAAAGCACCCGGTAAAAGACCATCTGTTGTTGCATGGGCCGTTTGGTGATGCCATAAGGGCAGAGGTAAAAGAGCTGCCTTTAAGTTTGATTGATGGTACAGACAATAGCACTGTGAGTGGCGGAGAAATTAAAGTGCTATGCGCAGTAGTAGCAAAGCTGCGGAAGGAGGTACTTCTGAGTGTGGAAGCATATGGTAAGTTAATTAGAAAGAAGGAGAGAAGGCCTGTAACTGGTAACCTCAGGAGGAAAATCCACGAGCCGTGGGCCAATCGAGGAAGCTACTATGAAAGAGGTAGAGAAATTCCAGTTAGTAACAGGGAAATGTATGCTCCATGGAGACCGTCCAATCAGCGCCATCCTATCTCCCAGCCCAAACATGTGCAGCAATCTGTCAGACTCGATGTCTACGATGATCAAAATTATGCAGGGGAGGGAGCGAACATGGCAATTGCAGGTAACAATGGGTCAGGCCGACGCCAATGTCGACGACTTTCAGCCTGTAGAGTCTGAGGGTACGTACGGGAAGGTGATATCTAGGTAGTTATGAAAGGTGTGCATAGCCTTTCACATGGGATGTCACCTGTGAACGATGAACACCGCCGGTATGGCATTCCTTAGTCAAAGGCAGTTGTTAGTTAGATAATTAATTTATAAACTGTTTACTCTCGGACAGCTACTTCAGTCACCAAGTTTTTTTTTGTTTGAAGCAAAGAAAGACAATGTTTAGACTCAGTGCACCAGTATATACCTAGGGGTTATTTTATATTTAAGTGTAGTGTACATAGATGTGTAAAAGATGTGCCAATTCGCAGAGAATTTATAGAATTCATGAAGCAACTTAGAACTCTGTATTTTGTGGCATTGAACTCTAAGATTAGTGCGAAAATGAACTCTGATTTTCAGCATTCAACTTGACTTTTTAGTCAGCAGTTAACAGGAATAACTACTGACTTCTGGCAGGGAGGTGTCAGGCTAGAGGCCTTTTTAGATTTTTTTTTTGTTCAGGCTGTGTATATTTATTTTGGATTTCGCCAAAATAGTCATATGCTACGGGGAGGCTCTCTCTCCCGACATCTGGAAAGTTAATTGCAGTTGCAGTGTACAGGGAATGGCTAGCGTCCGCTGACAAGTGACCCGGGTCCCTGAGGGCTAACGGACGCCCAGATGGTGAAGCATAGAAAAGAAAGGAAGAAAGGGTTTGGCAACGATGAAGAGAGAGCCGGTCGAGTTTCGGAAGGAGACGGACGCAAAATTGTAAAGCTGGAAAAATGCCGACTGGTAATAGCGGCATTGGCTCTGTAAATACAGCTGAACAGGCATAGTAAGCTGGTGTTGTTGTAATCCATGTAATTGAGCATATGTCCTCGTCCAGCAAGTACGTTGGAAGGTTAAATAAATCTTTGTTATTTTTAAGTAAAGCCTGAAGTTGGACTAATTTATTGGGGAGGAGCCTCAGTATCGAGTCTCTGCAATTGTGAATAAACCGCTTGATTTTATCCGAAAGACTCTTTCACCCGTCGCGTATAGCGATCGAACCGAGGGACCGACAAACGAAGAGTTAACATCACACCAGCAGATCAAGATCTCCGTCAAATCCAAATCTCAACAATATTCCCTTAGTATTGAAAGAGTTATGGATGTCTGAATATCTAACACCAGCAGATAAAGATCTCAGTCAAATCCAAATCTCAACAATATTCCCTTAGTATTGAAAGAGTTAGGGATGTCTGAATATCTAACACCAGCAGATAAAGATCTCAGTCAAATCCAAATCTCAACAATATTCCCTTAGTATTGAAAGAGTTATGGATGTCTGAATATCTAACACCAGCAGATAAAGATCTCCGTCAAATCCAAATCTCAACAATATTCCCTTAGTATTGAAAGAGTTAGGGATGTCTGAATATCTGACACCAGCAGATAAATATCTCAGACAAATCGAAATCTCAACAATATTCCCTTAGTATTGAAAGAGTTAGGGATGTCTGAATATCTAACATCAGCAGATAAAGATCTCAGACAAATCCAAATCTCAACAATATTCCCTTAGTATTGAAAGAGTTAGGGATGTCTGAATATCTAACACCAGCAGATAAAGATCTCAGACAAATCCAAATCTCAACAATATTCCCTTAGTATTGAAAGAGTTAGGGATGTCTGAATATCTAACACCAGCAGATAAAGATCTCAGACAAATCCAAATCTCAACAATATTCCCTTAGTATTGAAAGAGTTAGGGATGTCTGAATATCTAACACCAGCAGATAAAGATCTCAGACAAATCCAAATCTCAACAATATTCCCTTAGTATTGAAAGAGTTAGGGATGTCTGAATATCTAACACCAGCAGATAAAGATCTCAGACAAATCCAAATCTCAAAAATATTCCATTAGTATTGAAAGAGTTAGGGATGTCTGAATATCTAACACCAGCAGATAAAGATCTCAGACAAATCCAAATCTCAACAATATTCCCTTAGTATTGAAAGAGTTAGGGATCTCTGAATATCTAACACCAGCAGATAAAGATCTCAGACAAATCCAAATCTCAAAAATATTCCCTTAGTATTGAAAGAGTTAAGGATGTCTGAATATCTAACACCAGCAGATAAAGATCTCAGTCAAATCCAAATCTCAACAATATTCCCTTAGTATTGAAAGAGTAAGGGATGTCTGAATATAACAAAAGCAGATAAAGATCTCCGTCAAATCCAAATCTCAACAATATTCCCTTAGTATTGAAAGAGTAAGGGATGTCTGAATATCTAACACCAGCAGATAAAGATCTCCGTCAAATCCAAATCTCAACAATATTCCCTTAGTATTGAAAGAGTTAGGGATGTCTGAATATCTAACACCAGCAGATAAAGATCTCCGTCAAATCCAAATCTCAACAATATTCCCTTAGTATTGAAAGAGTTAGGGATGTCTGAATATCTGACACCAGCAGATAAATATCTCAGACAAATCCAAATCTCAACAATATTCCCTTAGTATTGAAAGAGTTAGGGATGTCTGAATATCTAACATCAGCAGATAAAGATCTCAGACAAATCCAAATCTCAACAATATTCCCTTAGTATTGAAAGAGTTAGGGATGTCTGAATATCTAACACCAGCAGATAAAGATCTCAGACAAATCGAAATCTCAACAATATTCCCTTAGTATTGAAACAGTTAGGGATGTCTGAATATCTAACACCAGCAGATAAAAATCTCAGACAAATCGAAATCTCAACAATATTCCCTTAGTATTGAAAGAGTTAGGGATGTCTGAATATCTAACACCAGCAGATAAAGATCTCAGACAAATCCAAATCTCAACAATATTCCCTTAGTATTGAAAGAGTTAGGGATGTCTGAATATCTAACACCAGCAGATAAAGATCTCAGACAAATCCAAATCTCAACAATATTCCCTTAGTATTGAAAGAGTTAGGGATGTCTGAATATCTATCACCAGCAGATAAAGATCTCCGTCAAATCCAAATCTCAACAATATTCCCTTAGTATTGAAAGAGTTAGGGATGTCTGAATATCTGACACCAGCAGATAAAGATCTCCGTCAAATCCAAATCTCAACAATATTCCCTTAGTATTGAAAGAGTTACGGATGTCTGAATATCTAACACCAGCAGATAAAGATCTCCGTCAAATCCAAATCTCAACAATACTCCCTTAGTATTGAAAGAGTTACGGATGTCTGAATATCTAACATCAGCAGATAAAAATCTCCGTCAAATCCAAATCTCAACAATATTCCCTTAGTATTGAAAGAGTTAGGGATGTCTGAATATCTAACACCAGCAGATAAAGATCTCAGACAAATCCAAATCTCAACAATATTCCTTTAGTATTGAAAGAGTTAGGGATGTCTGAATATCTAACACCAGCAGATAAAGATCTCAGACAAATCCAAATCTCAACAATATTCCCTTAGTATTGAAAGAGTTACGGATGTCTGAATATCTAACACCAGCAGATAAAGATCTCAGACAAATCCAAATCTCAAAAATATTCCATTAGTATTGAAAGAGTTAGGGATGTCTGAATATCTAACACCAGCAGATAAAGATCTCAGACAAATCCAAATCTCAACAATATTCCCTTAGTATTGAAAGAGTTAGGGATCTCTGAATATCTAACACCAGCAGATAAAGATCTCAGACAAATCCAAATCTCAAAAATATTCCCTTAGTATTGAAAGAGTTAGGGATATCTGAATATCTAACACCAGCAGATAAAGATCTCAGTCAAATCCAAATCTCAACAATATTCCCTTAGTATTGAAAGAGTAAGGGATGTCTGAATATAACAAAAGCAGATAAAGATCTCCGTCAAATCCAAATCTCAACAATATTCCCTTAGTATTGAAAGAGTTAGGGATGTCTGAATATCTAACACCAGCAGATAAAGATCTCCGTCAAATCCAAATCTCAACAATATTCCCTTAGTATTGAAAGAGTTAGGGATGTCTGAATATCTAACATCAGCAGATAAAGATCTCAGACAAATCCAAATCTCAACAATATTCCCTTAGTATTGAAAGAGTTAGGGATGTCTGAATATCTAACACCAGCAGATAAAGATCTCAGAGAAATCCAAATCTCAAAAATATTCCCTTAGTATTGAAAGAGTTAGGGATGTCTGAATATCTAACACCAGCAGATAAAGATCTCCGTCAAATCCAAATCTCAACAATACTCCCTTAGTATTGAAAGAGTTAGGGATGTCTGAATATCTAACACCAGCAGATAAAGATCTCAGTCAAATCGAAATCTCAACAATATTCCTTTAGTATTGAAAGAGTAAGGGATGTCTGAATATAACACCAGCAGATAAAGATCTCCGTCAAATCCAAATCTCAACAATATTCCCTTAGTATTGAAAGTATTAGGGATGTCTGAATATCTAACACCAGCAGATAAAGATCTCCGTCAAATCCAAATCTCAACAATATTCCCTTAGTATTGAAAGAGTTAGGGATGTCTGAATATCTAACACCAGCAGATAAAGATCTCAGACAAATCCAAATCTCAACAATATTCCGTTAGTATTGAAAGAGTTAGGGATGTCTGAATATCTAACACCAGCAGATCAAGATCTCCGTCAAATCCAAATCTCAACAATATTCCCTTAGTATTGAAAGAGTTATGGATGTCTGAATATCCAACACCAGCAGATAAAGATCTCAGTCAAATCCAAAGCTCAACAATATTCCCTTAGTATTGAAAGAGTTAGGGATGTCTGAATATCTAACACTAGCAGATAAAGATCTCCGTCAAATCCAAATCTCAACAATATTCCTTTATTATTGAAAGAGTTAGGGATGTCTGAATATCTAACACCAGCAGATAAAGATCTCCGTCAAATCCAAATCTCAACAATATTCCCTTAGTATTGAAAGAGTTAGGGATGACTGAATATCTGACACCAGCAGATAAAGATCTCAGTCAAATCCAAATCTCAACAATATTCCCTTACTATTGAAAGAGTTATGGATGTCTGAATATCTAACACCAGCAGATAAAGATCTCCGTCAAATCCAAATCTCAACAATATTCCCTTAGTATTGAAAGAGTTAGGGATGTCTGAATATCTGACACCAGCAGATAAATATCTCAGACAAATCCAAATCTCAACAATATTCCCTTAGTATTGAAAGAGTTAGGGATGTCTGAATATCTAACATCAGCAGATAAAGATCTCAGACAAATCCAAATCTCAACAATATTCCCTTAGTATTGAAAGAGTTAGGGATCTCTGAATATCTAACACCAGCAGATAAAGATCTCAGACAAATCCAAATCTCAAAAATATTCCCTTAGTATTGAAAGAGTTAGGGATGTCTGAATATCTAACACCAGCAGATAAAGATCTCAGTCAAATCCAAATCTCAACAATATTCCCTTAGTATTGAAAGAGTAAGGGATGTCTGAATATAACAAAAGCAGATAAAGATCTCCGTCAAATCCAAATCTCAACAATATTCCCTTAGTATTGAAAGAGTTAGGGATGTCTGAATATCTAACACCAGCAGATAAAGATCTCCGTCAAATCCAAATCTCAACAATATTCCCTTAGTATTGAAAGAGTTAGGGATGTCTGAATATCTAACATCAGCAGATAAAGATCTCAGACAAATCCAAATCTCAACAATATTCCCTTAGTATTGAAAGAGTTAGGGATGTCTGAATATCTAACACCAGCAGATAAAGATCTCAGAGAAATCCAAATCTCAAAAATATTCCCTTAGTATTGAAAGAGTTAGGGATGTCTGAATATCTAACACCAGCAGATAAAGATCTCCGTCAAATCCAAATCTCAACAATACTCCCTTAGTATTGAAAGAGTTAGGGATGTCTGAATATCTAACACCAGCAGATAAAGATCTCAGTCAAATCGAAATCTCAACAATATTCCTTTAGTATTGAAAGAGTAAGGGATGTCTGAATATAACACCAGCAGATAAAGATCTCCGTCAAATCCAAATCTCAACAATATTCCCTTAGTATTGAAAGTATTAGGGATGTCTGAATATCTAACACCAGCAGATAAAGATCTCCGTCAAATCCAAATCTCAACAATATTCCCTTAGTATTGAAAGAGTTAGGGATGTCTGAATATCTAACACCAGCAGATAAAGATCTCAGACAAATCCAAATCTCAACAATATTCCGTTAGTATTGAAAGAGTTAGGGATGTCTGAATATCTAACACCAGCAGATCAAGATCTCCGTCAAATCCAAATCTCAACAATATTCCCTTAGTATTGAAAGAGTTATGGATGTCTGAATATCCAACAACAGCAGATAAAGATCTCAGTCAAATCCAAAGCTCAACAATATTCCCTTAGTATTGAAAGAGTTAGGGATGTCTGAATATCTAACACTAGCAGATAAAGATCTCCGTCAAATCCAAATCTCAACAATATTCCTTTATTATTGAAAGAGTTAGGGATGTCTGAATATCTAACACCAGCAGATAAAGATCTCCGTCAAATCCAAATCTCAACAATATTCCCTTAGTATTGAAAGAGTTAGGGATGACTGAATATCTGACACCAGCAGATAAAGATCTCAGTCAAATCCAAATCTCAACAATATTCCCTTACTATTGAAAGAGTTATGGATGTCTGAATATCTAACACCAGCAGATAAAGATCTCCGTCAAATCCAAATCTCAACAATATTCCCTTAGTATTGAAAGAGTTAGGGATGTCTGAATATCTAACACCAGCAGATAAAGATCTCCGTCAAATCCAAATCTCAACAACACTCCCTTAGCATTGAAAGAGTTAGGGATGTCTGAATATCTAACACCAGCAGATAAAGATCTCAGTCAAATCCAAATCTCAACAATATTCCCTTAGTATTGAAAGAGTAAGGGATGTCTGAATATAACACCAGCAGATAAAGATCTCCGTCAAATCCAAATCTCAACAATATTCCCTTAGTATTGAAAGAGTTAGGGATGTCTGAATAACTAACACCAGCAGATAAAGATCTGCGTCAAATCCAAATCTCAACAATATTCCCTTAGTATTGAAAGAGTTAGAGATGTCTGAATATCTAACAAAAGCAGATAAAGATCTCAGACAAATCCAAATCTGAACAATATTCCCTTAGTATTGAAAGAGTTAGGGATGTCTGAATATCTAACACCAGCAGATCAAGATCTCCGTCAAATCCAAATCTCAACAATATTCCCTTATATTGAAAGAGTTATAGATGTCTGAATATCTAACACCAGCAGATAAACATCTCAGTCAGATCCAAATCTCAACAATATTCCCTTAGTATTGAAAGAGTTAGGGATGTCTGAATATCTAACACCAGCAGATAAAGATCTCCGTCAAATCCAAATCTCAACAATACTCCCTTAGTATTGAAAGAGTTAGGGATGTCTGAATATCTAACACCAGCAGATAAAGATCTCAGTCAAATCGAAATCTCAACAATATTCCTTTAGTATTGAAAGAGTAAGGGATGTCTGAATATAACACCAGCAGATAAAGATCTCCGTCAAATCCAAATCTCAACAATATTCCCTTAGTATTGAAAGAGTTAGGGATGTCTGAATATCTAACACCAGCAGATAAAGATCTCCGTCAAATCCAAATCTCAACAATATTCCCTTAGTATTGAAAGAGTTAGGGATGTCTGAATATCTGACACCAGCAGATAAATATCTCAGACAAATCCAAATCTCAACAATATTCCCTTAGTATTGAAAGAGTTAGGGATGTCTGAATATCTAACATCAGCAGATAAAGATCTCAGACAAATCCAAATCTCAACAATATTCCCTTAGTATTGAAAGAGTTAGGGATGTCTGAATATCTAACACCAGCAGATAAAGATCTCAGACAAATCCAAATCTCAACAATATTCCCTTAGTATTGAAAGAGTTAGGGATGTCTGAATATCTAACACCAGCAGATAAAGATCTCAGACAAATCCAAATCTCAACAATATTCCCTTAGTATTGAAAGAGTTAGGGATGTCTGAATATCTAACACCAGCAGATAAAGATCTCCGACAAATCCAAATCTCAACAATATTCCCTTAGTATTGAAAGAGTTAGGGATGTCTGAATATCTAACACCAGCAGATAAAGATCTCAGACAAATCCAAATCTCAACAATATTCCGTTAGTATTGAAAGAGTTACGGATGTCTGAATATCTATCACCAGCAGATAAAGATCTCAGTCAAATCCAAATCTCAACAATATTCCCTTAGTATTGAAAGAGTTAGGGATGTCTGAATATCTAACACCAGCAGATAAAGATCTCCGTCAAATCCAAATCTCAACAATATTCCTTTAGTATTGAAAGAGTTAGGGATGTCTGAATATCTAACACCAGCAGATAAAGATCTCCGTCAAATCCAAATCTCAACAATATTCCCTTAGTATTGAAAGAGTTACGATGTCTGAATATCTAACACCAGCAGATGAAGATCTCAGTCAAATCCAAATCTCAACAATATTCCCTTAGTATTGAAAGAGTTATGGATGTCTGAATATCTAACACCAGCAGATAAAGATCTCCGTCAAATCCAAATCTCAACAATATTCCCTTAGTATTAAAAGAGTTATGGATGTCTGAATATCTAACACCAGCACATAAAGATCTTCGTCAAATCCAAATCTCAACAATATTCCCTTAGTATTGAAAGAGTTAGGGATGTCTGAATATCTAACACCAGCAGATAAAGATCTCCGACAAATCGAAATCTCAACAATATTCCCTTAGTATTGAAAGAGTTATGGATGTCTGAATATCTAACACCAGCAGATAAAGATCTCAGTCAAAACCAAATCTCAACAATATTCCCTTAGTATTGAAAGAGTTATGGATGTCTGAATATCTAACACAAGAAGATAAAGATCTCCGTCAAATCCAAATCTCAACAATATTCCCTTAGTATTGAAAGAGTTCCGGATGTCTGAATATCTAACACCAGCAGATAAAGATCTCAGTCAAATCCAAATCTCAACAATATTCCCTTAGTATTGAAAGAGTTAGGGATGTCTGAATATCTAACATCAGCAGATAAAGATCTCAGACAAATCCAAATCTCAACAATATTCCCTTAGTATTGAAAGAGTTAGGGATGTCTGAATATCTAACACCAGCAGATAAAGATCTCAGAGAAATCCAAATCTCAAAAATATTCCCTTAGTATTGAAAGAGTTAGGGATGTCTGAATATCTAACACCAGCAGATAAAGATCTCCGTCAAATCCAAATCTCAACAATACTCCCTTAGTATTGAAAGAGTTAGGGATGTCTGAATATCTAACACCAGCAGATAAAGATCTCAGTCAAATCGAAATCTCAACAATATTCCTTTAGTATTGAAAGAGTAAGGGTTGTCTGAATATAACACCAGCAGATAAAGATCTCCGTGAAATCCAAATCTCAACAATATTCCCTTAGTATTGAAAGAGTTAGGGATGTCTGAATATCTAACACCAGCAGATAAAGATCTCCGTCAAATCCAAATCTCAACAATATTCCCTTAGTATTGAAAGAGTTAGGGATGTCTGAATATCTAACACCAGCAGATAAAGATCTCAGACAAATCCAAATCTCAACAATATTCCGTTAGTATTGAAAGAGTTAGGGATGTCTGAATATCTAACACCAGCAGATCAAGATCTCCGTCAAATCCAAATCTCAACAATATTCCCTTAGTATTGAAAGAGTTATGGATGTCTGAATATCTAACACCAGCAGATAAAGATCTCAGTCAAATCCAAATCTCAACAATATTCCCTTAGTATTGAAAGAGTTAGGGATGTCTGAATATCTAACACCAGCAGATAAAGATGTCCTTCAAATCCAAATCTCAACAATATTCCTTTATTATTGAAAGAGTTACGGATGTCTGAATATCTAACACCAGCAGATAAAGATCTCCGTCAAATCCAAATCTCAACAATATTCCCTTAGTATTGAAAGAGTTAGGGATGTCTGAATATCTGACACCAGCAGATAAAGATCTCAGTCAAATCCAAATCTCAACAATATTCCCTTACTATTGAAAGAGTTATGGATGTCTGAATATCTAACACCAGCAGATAAAGATCTCCGTCAAATCCAAATCTCAACAATATTCCCTTAGTATTGAAAGAGTTAGGGATGTCTGAATATCTGACACCAGCAGATAAATATCTCAGACAAATCCAAATCTCAACAATATTCCCTTAGTATTGAAAGAGTTAGTTATGTCTGAATATCTAACATCAGCAGATAAAGATCTCAGACAAATCCAAATCTCAACAATATTCCCTTAGTATTGAAAGAGTTAGGGATGTCTGAATATCTAACACCAACAGATAAAGATCTCCGTCAAATCCAAATCTCAACAACACTCCCTTAGTATTGAAAGAGTTAGGGATATCGGAATATCTAACACCAGCAGATAAAGATCTCAGTCAAATCCAAATCTCAACAATATTCCCTTAGTATTGAAAGAGTAAGGGATGTCTGAATATAACACCAGCAGATAAAGATCTCCGTCAAATCCAAATCTCAACAATATTCCCTTAGTATTGAAAGAGTTAGGGATGTCTGAATAACTAACACCAGCAGATAAAGATCTGCGTCAAATCCAAATCTCAACAATATTCCCTTAGTATTGAAAGAGTTAGGGATGTCTGAATATCTAACACCAGCAGATAAAGATCTCAGACAAATCCAAATCTGAACAATATTCCCTTAGTATTGAAAGAGTTAGGGATGTCTGAATATCTAACACCAGCAGATCAAGATCTCCGTCAAATCCAAATCTCAACAATATTCCCTTAGTATTGAAAGAGTTATAGATGTCTGAATATCTAACACCAGCAGATAAAGATCTCAGTCAAATATAAATCTCAACAATATTCCCTTAGTATTGAAAGAGTTAGGGATGTCTGAATATCTAACACCAGCAGATAAAGATCTCAGTCAAATCCAAATCTCAACAATATTCCCTTAGTATTGAAAGAGTTAGGGATGTCTGAATATCTAACACCAGCAGATAAAGATCTCAGTCAAATCCAAATCTCAAAAATATTCCTTTAGTATTGAAAGAGTAAGGGATGTCTGAATATAACACCAGCAGATAAAGATCTCCGTCAAATCCAAATCTCAACAATATTCCCTTAGTATTGAAAGAGTTAGGGATGTCTGAATATCTAACATCAGCAGATAAAGATCTCAGACAAATCCAAATCTCAACAATATTCCCTTAGTATTGAAAGAGTTAGGGATGTCTGAATATCTAACACCAGCAGATAAAGATCTCAGACAAATCCAAATCTCAAAAATATTCCCTTAGTATTGAAAGAGTTAGGGATGTCTGAATATCTAACACCAGCAGATAAAGATCTCCGTCAAATCCAAATCTCAACAATACTCCCTTAGTATTGAAAGAGTTAGGGATGTCTGAATATCTAACACCAGCAGATAAAGATCTCAGTCAAATCGAAATCTCAACAATATTCCTTTAGTATTGAAAGAGTAAGGGTTGTCTGAATATAATACCAGCAGATAAAGATCTCCGTCAAATCCAAATCTCAACAATATTCCCTTAGTATTGAAAGAGTTAGGGATGTCTGAATATCTAACACCAGCAGATAAAGATCTCAGACAAATCCAGATCTCAACAATATTCCGTTAGTATTGAAAGAGTTAGGGATGTCTGAATATCTAACACCAGCAGATCAAGATCTCCGTCAAATCCAAATCTCAACAATATTCCCTTAGTATTGAAAGAGTTATGGATGTCTGAATATCTAACACCAGCAGATAAAGATCTCAGTCAAATCCAAATCTCAACAATATTCCCTTAGTATTGAAAGAGTTAGGGATGTCTGAATATCTAACACCAGCAGATAAAGATGTCCGTCAAATCCAAATCTCAACAATATTCCTTTATTATTGAAAGAGTTAGGGATGTCTGAATATCTAACACCAGCAGATAAAGATCTCCGTCAAATCCAAATCTCAACAATATTCCCTTAGTATTGAAAGAGTTAGGGATGTCTGAATATCTGACACCAGCAGATAAAGATCTCAGTCAAATCCAAATCTCAACAATATTCCCTTACTATTGAAAGAGTTATGGATGTCTGAATATCTAACACCAGCAGATAAAGATCTCCGTCAAATCCAAATCTCAACAATATTCCCTTAGTATTGAAAGAGTTAGGGATGTCTGAATATCTGACACCAGCAGATAAATATCTCAGACAAATCCAAATCTCAACAATATTCCCTTAGTATTGAAAGAGTTAGGGATGTCTGAATATCTAACATCAGCAGATAAAGATCTCAGACAAATCCAAATCTCAACAATATTCCCTTAGTATTGAAAGAGTTAGGGATGTCTGAATAACTAACACCAGCAGATAAAGATCTGCGTCAAATCCAAATCTCAACAATATTCCCTTAGTATTGAAAGAGTTAGGGATGTCTGAATATCTAACACCAGCAGATAAAGATCTCAGACAAATCCAAATCTGAACAATATTCCCTTAGTATTGAAAGAGTTAGGGATGTCTGAATATCTAACACCAACAGATCAAGATCTCCGTCAAATCCAAATCTCAACAATATTCCCTTAGTATTGAAAGAGTTATAGATGTCTGAATATCTAACACCAGCAGATAAAGATCTCAGTCAAATATAAATCTCAACAATATTCCCTTAGTATTGAAAGAGTTAGGGATGTCTGAATATCTAACACCAGCAGATAAAGATCTCAGTCAAATCCAAATCTCAACAATATTCCCTTAGTATTGAAAGAGTTAGGGATGTCTGAATATCTAACACCAGCAGATAAAGATCTCAGTCAAATCCAAATCTCAAAAATATTCCCTTAGTATTGAAAGAGTAAGGGATGTCTGAATATAACACCAGCAGATAAAGATCTCCGTCAAATCCAAATCTCAACAATATTCCCTTAGTATTGAAAGAGTTAGGGATGTCTGAATATCTAACATCAGCAGATAAAGATCTCAGTCAAATTAAAATCTCAAAAATATTCCCTTAGTATTGAAAGAGTTAGGGATGTCTGAATATCTAACACCAGCAGATAAAGATCTCAGACAAATCCAAATCTCAACAATATTCCCTTAGTATTGAAAGAGTTAGGGATGTCTGAATATCTAACACCAGCAGATAAAGATCTCAGACAAATCCAAATCTCAACAATATTCCCTTAGTATTGAAAGAGTTAGGGATGTCTGAATATCTAACACCAGCAGATAAAGATCTCCGTCAAATCCAAATCTCAACAATATTCCCTTAGTATTGAAAGAGTTAGGGATGTCTGAATATCTAACACCAGCAGATAAAGATCTCAGACAAATCCAAATCTCAACAATATTCCGTTAGTATTGAAAGAGTTAGGGATGTCTGAATATCTAACACCAGCAGATAAAGATCTCAGTCAAATCCAAATCTCAACAATATTCCCTTAGTATTGAAAGAGTTAGGGATGTCTGAATATCTAACACCAGCAGATAAAGATCTCAGAGAAATCCAAATCTGAACAATATTCCCTTAGTATTGAAAGAGTTATGGATGTCTGAATATCTAACACCAGCAGATAAAGATCTCCGTCAAATCCAAATCTCAACAATATTCCCTTAGTATTGAAAGAGTTCCGGATGTCTGAATATCTAACACCAGCAGATAAAAATCTCAGTCAAATCCAAATCTCAACAATATTCCCTTAGTATTGAAAGAGTTAGGGATGTCTGAATATCTAACACCAGCAGATAAAGATCTCAGTCAAATTAAAATCTCAAAAATATTCCCTTAGTATTGAAAGAGTTATGGATGTCTGAATATCTAACACCAGCAGATAAAGATCTCCGTCAAATCCAAATCTCAACAATATTCCCTTAGTATTGAAAGAGTTAGGGATGTCTGAATATCTGACACCAGCAGAAAAATATCTCAGACAAACCCAAATCTCAACAATATTCCCTTAGTATTGAAAAAGTTAGGGATGTCTGAATATCTAACATCAGATGATAAAGATCTCAGACAAATCCAAATCTCAACAATATTCCCTTAGTATTGAAAGAGTTAGAGATGTCTGAATATCTAACACCAGCAGATAAAGATCTCAGACAAATCCAAATCTCAACAATATTCCCTTAGTATTGAAAGAGTTAGGGATGTCTGAATATCTAACACCAGCAGATAAAGATCTCAGACAAATCCAAATCTCAACAATATTCCCTTAGTATTGAAAGAGTTAGGGATGTCTGAATATCTAACACCAGCAGATAAAGATCTCAGACAAATCCAAATCTCAACAATATTCCCTTAGTATTGAAAGAGTTAGGGATGTCTGAATATCTAACACCAGCAGATAAAGATCTCAGAGAAATCCAAATCTCAAAATTATTCCCTTAGTATTGAAAGAGTTAGGGATGTCTGAATATCTAACACCAGCAGATAAAGATCTCCGTCAAATCCAAATCTCAACAATACTCCCTTAGTATTGAAAGAGTTAGGGATGTCTGAATATCTAACACCAGTAGATAAAGATCTCAGTCAAATCCAAATCTCAACAATATTCCCTTAGTATTGAAAGAGTAAGGGATGTCTGAATATAACACCAGCAGATAAAGATCTCCGTCAAATCCAAATCTCAACAATATTCCCTTAGTATTGAAAGAGTTAGGGATGTCTGAATATCTAACACCAGCAGATAAAGATCTCCGTCAAATCCAAATCTCAACAATATTCCCTTAGTATTGAAAGAGTTAGGGATGTCTGAATATCTAACACCAGCAGATAAAGATCTCAGACAAATCCAAATCTCAACAATATTCCGTTAGTATTGAAAGAGTTAGGGATGTCTGAATATCTAACACCAGCAGATAAAGATCTCAGTCAAATCCAAATCTCAACAATATTCCCTTAGTATTGAAAGAGTTAGGGATGTCTGAATATCTAACACCAGCAGATAAAGATCTCAGACAAATCCAAATCTGAACAATATTCCCTTAGTATTGAAAGAGTTATGGATGTCTGAATATCTAACACCAGCAGATAAAGATCTCCGTCAAATCCAAATCTCAACAATATTCCCTTAGTATTGAAAGAGTTCCGGATGTCTGAATATCTAACACCAGCAGATAAAAATCTCAGTCAAATCCAAATCTCAACAATATTCCCTTAGTATTGAAAGAGTTAGGGATGTCTGAATATCTAACACCAGCAGATAAAGATCTCAGTCAAATTAAAATCTCAAAAATATTCCCTTAGTATTGAAAGAGTTATGGATGTCTGAATATCTAACACCAGCAGATAAAGATCTCCGTCAAATCCAAATCTCAACAATATTCCCTTAGTATTGAAAGAGTTAGGGATGTCTGAATATCTGACACCAGCAGAAAAATATCTCAGACAAACCCAAATCTCAACAATATTCCCTTAGTATTGAAAAAGTTAGGGATGTCTGAATATCTAACATCAGATGATAAAGATCTCAGACAAATCCAAATCTCAACAATATTCCCTTAGTATTGAAAGAGTTAGAGATGTCTGAATATCTAACACCAGCAGATAAAGATCTCAGACAAATCCAAATCTCAACAATATTCCCTTAGTATTGAAAGAGTTAGGGATGTCTGAATATCTAACACCAGCAGATAAAGATCTCAGACAAATCCAAATCTCAACAATATTCCCTTAGTATTGAAAGAGTTAGGGATGTCTGAATATCTAACACCAGCAGATAAAGATCTCAGACAAATCCAAATCTCAACAATATTCCCTTAGTATTGAAAGAGTTAGGGATGTCTGAATATCTAACACCAGCAGATAAAGATCTCAGAGAAATCCAAATCTCAAAATTATTCCCTTAGTATTGAAAGAGTTAGGGATGTCTGAATATCTAACACCAGCAGATAAAAATCTCCGTCAAATCCAAATCTCAACAATACTCCCTTAGTATTGAAAGAGTTAGGGATGTCTGAATATCTAACACCAGTAGATAAAGATCTCAGTCAAATCCAAATCTCAACAATATTCCCTTAGTATTGAAAGAGTAAGGGATGTCTGAATATAACACCAGCAGATAAAGATCTCCGTCAAATCCAAATCTCAACAATATTCCCTTAGTATTGAAAGAGTTAGGGATGTCTGAATATCTAACACCAGCAGATAAAGATCTCCGTCAAATCCAAATCTCAACTATATTCCCTTAGTATTTAAAGAGTTAGGGATGTCTGAATATCTAACACCAGCAGATAAAGATCTCAGACAAATCCAAATCTCAACAATATTCCTTTAGTATTGAAAGAGTTAGGGATGTCTGAATATCTAACACCAGCAGATAAAGATCTCCGTCAAATCCAAATCTCAACAATATTCCCTTAGTATTGAAAGAGTTACGATGTCTGAATATCTAACACCAGCAGATGAAGATCTCAGTCAAATCCAAATCTCAACAATATTCCCTTAGTATTGAAAGAGTTACGGATGTCTGAATATCTAACACCAGCAGATAAAGATCTCAGTCAAATCCAAACCTCAACAATATTCCCTTAGTATTGAAAGTGTTATGGATGTCTGAATATCTAACACCAGCAGATAAAGATCTCAGTCAAATCCAAATCTCAACAATATTCCCTTAGTATTGAAAGAGTTATGGATGTCTGAATATCTAACTCCAGCAGATAAAGATCTCCGTCAAATCCAAATCTCAACAATATTCCCTTAGTATTGAAAGAGTTACGGATGTCTGAATATCTAACACCAGCAGATAAAGATCTCCGTCAAATCCAAATCTCAACAATACTCCCTTAGTATTGAAAGAGTTACGGATGTCTGAATATCTAACACCAGCAGATAAAGATCTCAGTCAAATCCAAACCTCAACAATATTCCCTTAGTATTGAAAGAGTTATGGATGTCTGAATATCTAACACCAGCAGATAAAGATCTCCGTCAAATCCAAATCTCAACAATATTCCCTTAGTATTGAAAGAGTTAGGGATGTCTGAATATCGAACACCAGCAGATAAAGATCTCAGTCAAATCCAAATCTCAACAATATTCCCTTAGTATTGAAAGAGTTAGGGATGTCTGAATATCTAACACCAGCAGATAAAGATCTCCTTCAAATCCAAATCTCAACAATACTCCCTAGTATTGAAAGAGTTATCGATGTCTGAATATCTAACACCAGCAGATAAAGATCTCAGTCAAATCCAAATCTCAACAATATTCCCTTAGTATTGAAAGAGTAAGGGATGTCTGAATATAACACCAGCAGATAAAGATCTCCGTCAAATCCAAATCTCAGCAATATTCCCTTAGTATTGAAAGAGTTAGGGATGTCTGAATATCTAACACCAGCAGATAAAGATCTCCGTCAAATCCAAATCTCAACAATATTCCCTTAGTATTGAAAGAGTTACGATGTCTGAATATCTAACACCAGCAGATAAAGATCACCGTCAAATCCAAATCTCAACAATATTCCCTTAGTATTAAAAGAGTTATGGATGTCTGAATATCTAACACCAGCAGATAAAGATCTCAGACAAATCCAAATCTCAAAAATATTCCCTTAGTATTGAAAGAGTTAGGGATGTCTGAATATCGAACACCAGCAGATAAAGATCTCAGACAAATCCAAATCTCAACAATACTCCCTTAGTATTGAAAGAGTTAGGGATGTCTGAATATCTAACACCAGCAGATAAAGATCTCAGTCAAATCCAAATCTCTACAATATTCCCTTAGTATTGAAAGAGTAAGGGATGTCTGAATATAACACCAGCAGATAAAGATCTCCGTTAAATCCAAATCTCAACAATATTCCCTTAGTATTGAAAGAGTTAGGGATGTCTGAATATCTAACACCAGCAGATAAAGATCTCCGTCAAATCCAAATCTCAACAATATTCCCTTAGTATTGAAAGAGTTAGGGATGTCTGAATATCTAACACCAGCAGATAAAGATCTCCGTCAAATCCAAATCTCAACAATATTCCCTTAGTATTGAAAGAGTTAGGGATGTCTGAATATCTAACACCAGCAGATAAAGATCTCAGACAAATCCAAATCTCAACAATATTCCTTTAGTATTGAAAGAGTTAGGGATGTCTGAATATCTAACACCAGCAGATAAAGATCTCCGTCAAATCCAAATCTCAACAATATTCCCTTAGTATTGAAAGAGTTACGATGTCTGAATATCTAACACCAGCAGATGAAGATCTCAGTCAAATCCAAATCTCAACAATATTCCCTTAGTATTGAAAGAGTTACGGATGTCTGAATATCTAACACCAGCAGATAAAGATCTCAGTGAAATCCAAACCTCAACAATATTCCCTTAGTATTGAAAGTGTTATGGATGTCTGAATATCTAACACCAGCAGATAAAGATCTCAGTCAAATCCAAATCTCAACAATATTCCCTTAGTATTGAAAGAGTTATGGATGTCTGAATATCTAACTCCAGCAGATAAAGATCTCCGTCAAATCCAAATCTCAACAATATTCCCTTAGTATTGAAAGAGTTACGGATGTCTGAATATCTAACACCAGCAGATAAAGATCTCCGTCAAATCCAAATCTCAACAATACTCCCTTAGTATTGAAAGAGTTACGGATGTCTGAATATCTAACACCAGCAGATAAAGATCTCAGTCAAATCCAAACCTCAACAATATTCCCTTAGTATTGAAAGAGTTATGGATGTCTGAATATCTAACACCAGCAGATAAAGATCTCCGTCAAATCCAAATCTCAACAATATTCCCTTAGTATTGAAAGAGTTAGGGATGTCTGAATATCGAACACCAGCAGATAAAGATCTCAGTCAAATCCAAATCTCAACAATATTCCCTTAGTATTGAAAGAGTTAGGGATGTCTGAATATCTAACACCAGCAGATAAAGATCTCCTTCAAATCCAAATCTCAACAATACTCCCTAGTATTGAAAGAGTTATCGATGTCTGAATATCTAACACCAGCAGATAAAGATCTCAGTCAAATCCAAACCTCAACAATATTCCCTTAGTATTGAAAGTGTTATGGATGTCTGAATATCTAACACCAGCAGATAAAGATCTCAGTCAAATCCAAATCTCAACAATATTCCCTTAGTATTGAAAGAGTTAGGGATGTCTGAATATCTAACACCAGCAGATAAAGATCTCCTTCAAATCCAAATCTCAACAATACTCCCTAGTATTGAAAGAGTTATCGATGTCTGAATATCTAACACCAGCAGATAAAGATCTCAGTCAAATCCAAATCTCAACAATATTCCCTTAGTATTGAAAGAGTAAGGGATGTCTGAATATAACACCAGCAGATAAAGATCTCCGTCAAATCCAAATCTCAGCAATATTCCCTTAGTATTGAAAGAGTTAGGGATGTCTGAATATCTAACACCAGCAGATAAAGATCTCCGTCAAATCCAAATCTCAACAATATTCCCTTAGTATTGAAAGAGTTACGATGTCTGAATATCTAACACCAGCAGATAAAGATCACCGTCAAATCCAAATCTCAACAATATTCCCTTAGTATTGAAAGAGTTAGGGATGTCTGAATATCTAACACCAGCAGATAAAGATCTCAGACAAATCCAAATCTCAACAATACTCCCTTAGTATTGAAAGAGTTAGGGATGTCTGAATATCTAACACCAGCAGATAAAGATCTCAGTCAAATCCAAATCTCTACAATAATCCCTTAGTATTGAAAGAGTAAGGGATGTCTGAATATAACACCAGCAGATAAAGATCTACGTTAAATCCAAATCTCAACAATATTCCCTTAGTATTGAAAGAGTTAGGGATGTCTGAATATCTAACTCCAGCAGATAAAGATCTCCGTCAAATCCAAATCTCAACAATATTCCCTTAGTATTGAAAGAGTTACGGATGTCTGAATATCTAACACCAGCAGATAAAGATCTCCGTCAAATCCAAATCTCAACAATACTCCCTTAGTATTGAAAGAGTTACGGATGTCTGAATATCTAACACCAGCAGATAAAGATCTCAGTCAAATCCAAACCTCAACAATATTCCCTTAGTATTGAAAGAGTTATGGATGTCTGAATATCTAACACCAGCAGATAAAGATCTCCGTCAAATCCAAATCTCAACAATATTCCCTTAGTATTGAAAGAGTTAGGGATGTCTGAATATCGAACACCAGCAGATAAAGATCTCAGTCAAATCCAAATCTCAACAATATTCCCTTAGTATTGAAAGAGTTAGGGATGTCTGAATATCTAACACCAGCAGATAAAGATCTCCTTCAAATCCAAATCTCAACAATACTCCCTAGTATTGAAAGAGTTATCGATGTCTGAATATCTAACACCAGCAGATAAAGATCTCAGACAAATCCAAATCTCAACAATATTCCCTTAGTATTGAAAGAGTAAGGGATGTCTGAATATAACACCAGCAGATAAAGATCTCCGTCAAATCCAAATCTCAGCAATATTCCCTTAGTATTGAAAGAGTTAGGGATGTCTGAATATCTAACACCAGCAGATAAAGATCTCCGTCAAATCCAAATCTCAACAATATTCCCTTAGTATTGAAAGAGTTACGATGTCTGAATATCTAACACCAGCAGATAAAGATCACCGTCAAATCCAAATCTCAACAATATTCCCTTAGTATTAAAAGAGTTATGGATGTCTGAATATCTAACACCAGCAGATAAAGATCTCAGACAAATCCAAATCTCAAAAGTATTCCCTTAGTATTGAAAGAGTTAGGGATGTCTGAATATCGAACACCAGCAGATAAAGATCTCAGACAAATCCAAATCTCAACAATACTCCCTTAGTATTGAAAGAGTTAGGGATGTCTGAATATCTAACACCAGCAGATAAAGATCTCAGTCAAATCCAAATCTCTACAATATTCCCTTAGTATTGAAAGAGTAAGGGATGTCTGAATATAACACCAGCAGATAAAGATCTCCATTAAATCCAAATCTCAACAATATTCCCTTAGTATTGAAAGAGTTAGGGATGTCTGAATATCTAACACCAGCAGATAAAGATCTCCGTCAAATCCAAATCTCAACAATATTCCCTTAGTATTGAAAGAGTTAGGGATGTCTGAATATCTAACACCAGCAGATAAAGATCTCCGTCAAATCCAAATCTCAACAATATTCCCTTAGTATTGAAAGAGTTAGGGATGTCTGAATATCTAACATCAGCAGATAAAGATCTCAGACAAATCCAAATCTCAACAATATTCCCTTAGTATTGAAAGAGTTAGGGATGTCTGAATATCTAACACCAGCAGATAAAGATCTCAGACAAATCCAAATCTCAACAATATTCCCTTAGTATTGAAAGAGTTAGGGATGTCTGAATATCTAACACCAGCAGATAAAGATCTCAGAGAAATCCAAATCTCAAAATTATTCCCTTAGTATTGAAAGAGTTAGGGATGTCTGAATATCTAACACCAGCAGATAAAGATCTCCGTCAAATCCAAATCTCAACAATACTCCCTTAGTATTGAAAGAGTTAGGGATGTCTGAATATCTAACACCAGTAGATAAAGATCTCAGTCAAATCCAAATCTCAACAATATTCCCTTAGTATTGAAAGAGTTAGCGATGTCTGAATATCTAACACCAGCAGATAAAGATCTCAGTCAAATCCAAATCTCAACAATATTCCCTTAGTATTGAAAGAGTTACGATGTCTGAATATCTAACACCAGCAGATGAAGATCTCAGTCAAATCCAAATCTCAACAATATTCCTTTAGTATTGAAAGAGTTAGGGATGTCTGAATATCTAACACCAGCAGATAAAGATCTCCGTCAAATCCAAATCTCAACAATATTCCCTTAGTATTGAAAGAGTTACGATGTCTGAATATCTAACACCAGCAGATGAAGATCTCAGTCAAATCCAAATCTCAACAATATTCCCTTAGTACTGAAAGAGTTACGGATGTCTGAATATCTAACACCAGCAGATAAAGATCTCAGTCAAATCCAAACCTCAACAATATTCCCTTAGTATCGAAAGTGTTATG
Source organism: Ryuthela nishihirai (assembly GCA_038380435.1). Classification (NCBI taxonomy): domain Eukaryota; kingdom Metazoa; phylum Arthropoda; class Arachnida; order Araneae; family Heptathelidae; genus Ryuthela; species Ryuthela nishihirai. The sequence goes on from JAWZYU010000070.1 coordinate 1,288,463, forward strand.
GATGTCTGAATATCTAACACCAGCAGATAAAGATCTCAGTCAAATCCAAATCTCAACAATATTCCCTTAGTATTGAAAGAGTTATGGATGTCTGAATATCTAACTCCAGCAGATAAAGATCTCCGTCAAATCCAAATCTCAACAATATTCCCTTAGTATTGAAAGAGTTACGGATGTCTGAATATCTAACACCAGCAGATAAAGATCTCCGTCAAATCCAAATCTCAACAATACTCCCTTAGTATTGAAAGAGTTACGGATGTCTGAATATCTAACACCAGCAGATAAAGATCTCAGTCAAATCCAAACCTCAACAATATTCCCTTAGTATTCAAAGAGTTATGGATGTCTGAATATCTAACACCAGCAGATAAAGATCTCCGTCAAATCCAAATCTCAACAATATTCCCTTAGTATTGAAAGTGTTAGGGATGTCTGAATATCGAACACCAGCAGATAAAGATCTCAGTAAAATCCAAATCTCAACAATATTCCCTTAGTATTGAAAGAGTTAGGGATGTCTGAATATCTAACACCAGCAGATAAAGATCTCCTTCAAATCCAAATCTCAACAATACTCCCTAGTATTGAAAGAGTTATCGATGTCTGAATATCTAACACCAGCAGATAAAGATCTCAGTCAAATCCAAATCTCAACAATATTCCCTTAGTATTGAAAGAGTAAGGGATGTCTGAATATAACACCAGCAGATAAAGATCTCCGTCAAATCCAAATCTCAGCAATATTCCCTTAGTATTGAAAGAGTTAGGGATGTCTGAATATCTAACACCAGCAGATAAAGATCTCCGTCAAATCCAAATCTCAACAATATTCCCTTAGTATTGAAAGAGTTACGATGTCTGAATATCTAACACCAGCAGATAAAGATCACCGTCAAATCCAAATCTCAACAATATTCCCTTAGTATTAAATGAGTTATGGATGTCTGAATATCTAACACCAGCAGATAAAGATCTCAGACAAATCCAAATCTCAAAAATATTCCCTTAGTATTGAAAGAGTTAGGGATGTCTGAATATCGAACACCAGCAGATAAAGATCTCAGACAAATCCAAATCTCAACAATACTCCCTTAGTATTGAAAGAGTTAGGGATGTCTGAATATCTAACACCAGCAGATAAAGATCTCAGTCAAATCCAAATCTCTACAATATTCCCTTAGCATTGAAAGAGTAAGGGATGTCTGATTATAACACCAGCAGATAAAGATCTCCGTTAAATCCAAATCTCAACAATATTCCCTTAGTATTGAAAGAGTTAGGGATGTCTGAATATCTAACACCAGCAGATAAAGATCTCCGTCAAATCCAAATCTCAACAATATTCCCTTAGTATTGAAAGAGTTACGATGTCTGAATATCTAACACCAGCAGATAAAGATCTCAGTCAAATCCAAATCTCAACAATATTCCCTTAGTATTGAAAGAGTTATGGATGTCTGAATATCTAACACTAGCAGATAAAGATCTCCGTCAAATCCAAATCTCAACAATATTCCCTTAGTATTAAAAGAGTTATGGATGTCTGAATATCTAACACCAGCAGATAAAGATCTTCGTCAAATCCAAATCTCAACAATATTCCCTTAGTATTGAAAGAGTTAGGGATGTCTGAATATCTAACACCAGCAGATAATGATCTCAGTCAAATCCAAATCTCAACAATATTCCCTTAGTATTGAAAGAGTAAGGGATGTCTGAATATAACACCAGCAGATAAAGATCTCCGTCAAATCCAAATCTCAGCAATATTCCCTTAGTATTGAAAGAGTTAGGGATGTCTGAATATCTAACACCAGCAGATAAAGATCTCCGTCAAATCCAAATCTCAACAATATTCCCTTAGTATTGAAAGAGTTACGATGTCTGAATATCTAACACCAGCAGATAAAGATCTCAGTCAAATACAAATCTCAACAATAATCCCTTAGTATTGCAAGAGTTATGGATGTCTGAATATCTAACACCAGCAAATAAAGATCACCGTCAAATCCAAATCTCAACAATATTCCCTTAGTATTAAAAGAGTTATGGATGTCTGAATATCTAACACCAGCAGATAAAGATCTCCGTCAAATCCAAATCTCAACAATATTTCCTTAGCATTCAAAGAGTTAGGGATGTCTGAATATCTAACATCAGCAGATAAAGATTTCAGACAAATCCAATTCTCAACAATATTCCCTTAGTATTGAAAGAGTTAGCGATGTCTGAATATCTAACACCAGCAGATAAAGATCTCAGTCAAATCCAAATCTCAACAATATTCCCTTAGTATTGAAAGAGTTATGGATGTCTGAATATCTAACACTAGCAGATAAAGATCTCCGTCAAATCCAAATCTCAACAATATTCCCTTAGTATTAAAAGAGTTATGGATGTCTGAATATCTAACACCAGCAGATAAAGATCTTCGTCAAATCCAAATCTCAACAATATTCCCTTAGTATTGAAAGAGTTAGGGATGTCTGAATATCTAACACCAGCAAATAAAGATCTCAGTCAAATCCAAATCTCAACAATATTCCCTTAGTATTGAAAGAGTAAGGGATGTCTGAATATAACACCAGCAGATAAAGATCTCCGTCAAATCCAAATCTCAGCAATATTCCCTTAGTATTGAAAGAGTTAGGGATGTCTGAATATCTAACACCAGCAGATAAAGATCTCCGTCAAATCCAAATCTCAACAATATTCCCTTAGTATTGAAAGAGTTACGATGTCTGAATATCTAACACCAGCAGATAAAGATCTCAGTCAAATCCAAATCTCAACAATATTCCCTTAGTATTGCAAGAGTTATGGATGTCTGAATATCTAACACCAGCAAATAAAGATCACCGTCAAATCCAAATCTCAACAATATTCCCTTAGTATTAAAAGAGTTATGGATGTCTGAATATCTAACACCAGCAGATAAAGATCTCCGTCAAATCCAAATCTCAACAATATTTCCTTAGCATTCAAAGAGTTAGGGATGTCTGAATATCTAACATCAGCAGATAAAGATTTCAGACAAATCCAAATCTCAACAATATTCCCTTAGTATTGAAAGAGTTAGCGATGTCTGAATATCTAACACCAGCAGATAAAGATCTCAGTCAAATCCAAATCTCAACAATATTCCCTTAGTATTGAAAGAGTTATGGATGTCTGAATATCTAACACTAGCAGATAAAGATCTCCGTCAAATCCAAATCTCAACAATATTCCCTTAGTATTAAAAGAGTTATGGATGTCTGAATATCTAACACCAGCAGATAAAGATCTTCGTCAAATCCAAATCTCAACAATATTCCCTTAGTATTGAAAGAGTTAGGGATGTCTGAATATCTAACACCAGCAGATAAAGATCTCCGACAAATCCAAATCTCAACAATATTCCCTTAGTATTGAAAGTGTTATGGATGTCTGAATATAACACCAGCAGATAAAGATCTCCGTCAAATCCAAATCTCAACAATATTCCCTTAGTATTGAAAGAGTTAGGGATGTCTGAATATCTAACACCAGCAGATAAAGATCTCCGTCAAATCCAAATCTCAACAATATTCCTTTAGTATTGAAAGAGTTAGGGACGTCTGAATATCTAACACCAGCAGATAAAGATCTCCGTCAAATCCAAATCTCAACAATATTCCCTTACTATTGAAAGAGTTACGATGTCTGAATATCTAACACCAGCAGATGAAGATCTCAGTCAAATCCAAATCTCAACAATATTCCCTTAGTATTGAAAGAGTTATGGATGTCTGAATATCTAACACCAGCAGATAAAGATCTCCGTCAAATCCAAATCTCAACAATATTCCCTTAGTATTAAAAGAGTTATGGATGTCTGAATATCTAACACCAGCAGATAAAGATCTTCGTCAAATCCAAATCTCAACAATATTCCCTTAGTATTGAAAGAGTTAGGGATGTCTGAATATCTAACACCAGCAGATAAAAATCTCCGACAAATCCAAATCTCAACAATATTCCCTTAGTATTGAAAGAGTTATGGATGTCTGAATATCTAACACCAGCATATAAAGATCTCAGTCAAATCCAAATCTCAACAATATTCCCTTAGTATTGAAAGAGTTATGGATGTCTGAATATCTAACACAAGAAGAAAAAGATCTCCGTCAAATCCAAATCTCAACAATATTCCCTTAGTATTGAAAGAGTTCCGGATGTCTGAATATCTAACACCAGCAGATAAAGATCTCAGACAAATCCAAATCTCAAAAATATTCCCTTAGTATTGAAAGAGTTATGGATGTCTGAATATCTAACACCAGCACATAAAGATCTCCGTCAAATCCAAATCTCAACAATATTCCCTTAGTATTGAAAGAGTTACGGATGTCTGAATATCTAACACCAGCAGATAAAGATCTCCGTCAAATCCAAATCTCAACAATATTCCCTTAGTATTGAAAGAGTTAGCGATGTCTGAATATCTAACACCAGCAGATAAAGATCTCAGACAAATCCAAATCTCAACAATATTCCCTTAGTATTGAAAGAGTTACGATGTCTGAATATCTAACACCAGCAGATAAAGATCTCAGTCAAATCCAAATCTCAACAATTTTCCCTTAGTATTGAAAGAGTTATGGATGTCTGAATATCTAACACTAGCAGATAAAGATCTCCGTCAAATCCAAATCTCAACAATATTCCCTTAGTATTAAAAGAGTTATGGATGTCTGAATATCTAACACCAGCAGATAAAGATCTTCGTCAAATCCAAATCTCAACAATATTCCCTTAGTATTGAAAGAGTTAGGGATGTCTGAATATCTAACACCAGCAGATAAAATCTCAGACAAATCCAAATCTCAACAATATTCCCTTAGTATTGAAAGAGTTAGGGATGTCTGAATATCTAACACCAGCAGATAAAGATCTCAGTCAAATCCAAATCTCAACAATATTCCCTTAGTATTGAAAGAGTTATGGATGTCTGAATATCTAACACCAGCAGATAAAAATCTCCGTCAAATCCAAATCTCAACAATATTCCCTTAGTATTAAAAGAGTTATGGATGTCTGAATATCTAACACCAGCAGATAAAGATCTTCGTCAAATCCAAATCTCAACAATATTCCCTTAGTATTGAAAGAGTTAGGGATGTCTGAATATCTAACACCAGCAGATAAAGATCTCCGTCAAATCCAAATCTCAACAATATTTCCTTAGCATTGAAAGAGTTAGGGATGTCTGAATATCTAACATCAGCAGATAAAGATTTCAGACAAATCCAAATCTCAACAATATTCCCTTAGTATTGAAAGAGTTAGCGATGTCTGAATATCTAACACCAGCAGATAAAGATCTCAGTCAAATCCAAATCTCAACAATATTCCCTTAGTATTGAAAGAGTTAGGGATGTCTGAATATCTAACACCAGCAGATAAAGATCTCAGTCAAATCCAAATCTCAACAATATTCCCTTAGTATTGAAAGAGATAGGGATGTCTGAATATCTAACACCAGCAGATAAAGATCTCAGTCAAATCGAAATCTCAACAATATTCCCTTAGTATTGAAAGAGTTATGGATGTCTGAATATCTAACACCAGCAGATAAAGATCTCAGTCAAATCCAAATCTCAACAATATTCCCTTAGTATTGCAAGAGTTATGGATGTCTGAATATCTAACACCAGCAAATAAAGATCACCGTCAAATCCAAATCTCAACAATATTCCCTTAGTATTAAAAGAGTTATGGATGTCTGAATATCTAACACCAGCAGATAAAGATCTCCGTCAAATCCAAATCTCAACAATATTTCCTTAGCATTGAAAGAGTTAGGGATGTCTGAATATCTAACATCAGCAGATAAAGATTTCAGACAAATCCAAATCTCAACAATATTCCCTTAGTATTGAAAGAGTTAGCGATGTCTGAATATCTAACACCAGCAGATAAAGATCTCAGACAAATCCAAATCTCAACAATATTCCCTTAGTATTGAAAGAGTTACGATGTCTGAATATCTAACACCAGCAGATAAAGATCTCAGTCAAATCCAAATCTCAACAATATTCCCTTAGTATTGAAAGAGTTATGGATGTCTGAATATCTAACACTAGCAGATAAAGATCTCCGTCAAATCCAAATCTCAACAATATTCCCTTAGTATTAAAAGAGTTATGGATGTCTGAATATCTAACACCAGCAGATAAAGATCTTCGTCAAATCCAAATCTCAACAATATTCCCTTAGTATTGAAAGAGTTAGGGATGTCTGAATATCTAACACCAGCAGATAAAATCTCAGACAAATCCAAATCTCAACAATATTCCCTTAGTATTGAAAGAGTTAGGGATGTCTGAATATCTAACATTAGCAGATAAAGATCTCAGTCAAATCCAAATCTCAACAATATTCCCTTAGTATTGAAAGAGTTATGGATGTCTGAATATCTAACACCAGCAGATAAAAATCTCCGTCAAATCCAAATCTCAACAATATTCCCTTAGTATTAAAAGAGTTATGGATGTCTGAATATCTAACACCAGCAGATAAAGATCTTCGTCAAATCCAAATCTCAACAATATTCCCTTAGTATTGAAAGAGTTAGGGATGTCTGAATATCTAACACCAGCAGATAAAGATCTCCGACAAATCCAAATCTCAACAATATTCCCTTAGTATTGAAAGAGTTATGGATGTCTGAATATAACACCAGCAGATAAAGATCTCCGTCAAATCCAAATCTCAACAATATTCCCTTAGTATTGAAAGAGTTAGGGATGTCTGAATATCTAACACCAGCAGATAAAGATCTCCGACAAATCCAAATCTCAACAATATTCCCTTAGTATTGAAAGAGTTATGGATGTCTGAATATAACACCAGCAGATAAAGATCTCCGTCAAATCCAAATCTCAACAATATTCCCTTAGTATTGAAAGAGTTATGGATGTCTGAATATCTAACACCAGCATATAAAGATCTCAGTCAAATCCAAATTTCAACAATATTCCCTTAGTATTGAAAGAGTTATGGATGTCTGAATATCTAACACAAGAAGATAAAGATCTCCGTCAAATCCAAATCTCAACAATATTCCCTTAGTATTGAAAGAGTTCCGGATGTCTGAATATCTAACACCAGCAGATAAAGATCTCAGTTTAATCCAAATCTCAACAATATTCCCTTAGTATTGAAAGAGTTATGGATGTCTGAATATCTAACACCAGCAGATAAAGATCTCCGTCAAATCCAAATCTCAACAATATTCCCTTAGTATTGAAAGAGTTACGGATGTCTGAATATCTAACACCAGCAGATAAAGATCTCCGTCAAATCCAAATCTCAACAATATTCCCTTAGTATTGAAAGAGTTAGCGATGTCTGAATATCTAACACCAGCAGATAAAGATCTCAGACAAATCCAAATCTCAACAATATTCCCTTAGTATTGAAAGAGTTACGATGTCTGAATATCTAACACCAGCAGATAAAGATCTCAGTCAAATCCAAATCTCAACAATATTCCCTTAGTATTGAAAGAGTTATGGATGTCTGAATATCTAACACTAGCAGATAAAGATCTCCGTCAAATCCAAATCTCAACAATATTCCCTTAGTATTGAAAGAGTTAGGGATGTCTGAATATCTAACACCAGCAGATAAAGATCTCAGTGAAATCCAAATCTCAACAATATTCCCTTAGTATTGAAAGAGTTATGGATGTCTGAATATCTAACACCAGCAGATAAAAATCTCCGTCAAATCCAAATCTCAACAATATTCCCTTAGTATTAAAAGAGTTATGGATGTCTGAATATCTAACACCAGGAGATAAAGATCTTCGTCAAATCCAAATCTCAACAATATTCCCTTAGTATTGAAAGAGTTAGGGATGTCTGAATATCTAACACCAGCAGATAAAGATCTCCGACAAATCCAAATCTCAACAATATTCCCTTAGTATTGAAAGAGTTATGGATGTCTGAATATAACACCAGCAGATAAAGATCTCCGTCAAATCCAAATCTCAACAATATTCCCTTAGTATTGAAAGAGTTAGGGATGTCTGAATATCTAACACCAGCAGATAAAGATCTCCGTCAAATCCAAATCTCAACAATATTCCCTTAGTATTGAAAGAGTTAGGGATGTCTGAATATCTAACACCAGCAGATAAAGATCTCAGACAAATCCAAATCTCAACAATATTCCTTTAGTATTGAAAGAGTTAGGGATGTCTGAATATCTAACACCAGCAGATAAAGATCTCCGTCAAATCCAAATCTCAACAATATTCCCTTACTATTGAAAGAGTTACGATGTCTGAATATCTAACACCAGCAGATGAAGATCTCAGTCAAATCCAAATCTCAACAATATTCCCTTAGTATTGAAAGAGTTATGGATGTCTGAATATCTAACACCAGCAGATAAAGATCTCCGTCAAATCCAAATCTCAACAATATTCCCTTAGTATTGAAAGAGTTAGGGATGTCTGAATATCTAACACCAGCAGATAAAAATCTCCGACAAATCCAAATCTCAACAATATTCCCTTAGTATTGAAAGAGTTATGGATGTCTGAATATCTAACACCAGCATATAAAGATCTCAGTCAAATCCAAATTTCAACAATATTCCCTTAGTATTGAAAGAGTTATGGATGTCTGAATATCTAACACAAGAAGATAAAGATCTCCGTCAAATCCAAATCTCAACAATATTCCCTTAGTATTGAAAGAGTTCCGGATGTCTGAATATCTAACACCAGCAGATAAAGATCTCAGTCAAATCCAAATCTCAACAATATTCCCTTAGTATTGAAAGAGTTATGGATGTCTGAATATCTAACACCAGCAGATAAAGATCTCCGTCAAATCCAAATCTCAACAATATTCCCTTAGTATTGAAAGAGTTACGGATGTCTGAATATCTAACACCAGCAGATAAAGATCTCCGTCAAATCCAAATCTCAACAATATTCCCTTAGTATTGAAAGAGTTAGCGATGTCTGAATATCTAACACCAGCAGATAAAGATCTCAGACAAATCCAAATCTCAACAATATTCCCTTAGTATTGAAAGAGTTACGATGTCTGAATATCTAACACCAGCAGATAAAGATCTCAGTCAAATCCAAATCTCAACAATATTCCCTTAGTATTGAAAGAGTTATGGATGTCTGAATATCTAACACTAGCAGATAAAGATCTCCGTCAAATCCAAATCTCAACAATATTCCCTTAGTATTAAAAGAGTTATGGATGTCTGAATATCTAACACCAGCAGATAAAGATCTTCGTCAAATCCAAATCTCAACAATATTCCCTTAGTATTGAAAGAGTTAGGGATGTCTGAATATCTAACACCAGCAGATAAAATCTCAGACAAATCCAAATCTCAACAATATTCTCTTAGTATTGAAAGAGTTAGGGATGTCTGAATATCTAACACCAGCAGATAAAGATCTCAGTGAAATCCAAATCTCAACAATATTCCCTTAGTATTGAAAGAGTTATGGATGTCTGAATATCTAACACCAGCAGATAAAAATCTCCGTCAAATCCAAATCTCAACAATATTCCCTTAGTATTAAAAGAGTTATGGATGTCTGAATATCTAACACCAGCAGATAAAGATCTGCGTCAAATCCAAATCTCAACAATATTCCCTTAGTATTGAAAGAGTTAGGGATGTCTGAATATCTAACACCAGCAGATAAAGATCTCCGACAAATCCAAATCTCAACAATATTCCCTTAGTATTGAAAGAGTTATGGATGTCTGAATATAACACCAGCAGATAAAGATCTCCGTCAAATCCAAATCTCAACAATATTCCCTTAGTATTGAAAGAGTTATGGATGTCTGAATATCTAACACAAGAAGATAAAGATCTCCGTCAAATCCAAATCTCAACAATATTCCCTTAGTATTGAAAGAGTTCCGGATGTCTGAATATCTAACACCAGCAGATAAAGATCTCAGTCAAATCCAAATCTCAACAATATTCCCTTAGTATTGAAAGAGTTATGGATGTCTGAATATCTAACACCAGCAGATAAAGATCTCCGTCAAATCCAAATCTCAACAATATTCCCTTAGTATTGAAAGAGTTACGGATGTCTGAATATCTAACACCAGCAGATAAAGATCTCAGTCAAATCCAAATCTCAACAATATTCCCTTAGTATTGAAAGAGTTACGATGTCTGAATTTCTAACACCAGCAGATGAAGATCTCAGTCAAATCCAAATCTCAACAATATTCCTTTAGTATTGAAAGAGTTATGGATGTCTGAATATCTAACACAAGAAGATAAAGATCTCCGTCAAATCCAAATCTCAACAATATTCCCTTAGTATTGAAAGAGTTCCGGATGTCTGAATATCTAACACCAGCAGATAAAGATCTCAGTCAAATCCAAATCTCAACAATATTCCCTTAGTATTGAAAGAGTTATGGATGTCTGAATATCTAACACCAGCAGATAAAGATCTCCGTCAAATCCAAATCTCAACAATATTCCCTTAGTATTGAAAGAGTTACGGATGTCTGAATATCTAACACCAGCAGATAAAGATCTCCGTCAAATCCAAATCTCAACAATACTCCCTTAGTATTGAAAGAGTTACGGATGTCTGAATATCTAACACCAGCAGATAAAGATCTCAGTCAAATCCAAATCTCAACAATATTCCCTTAGTATTGAAAGAGTTATGGATGTCTGAATATCTAACACCAGCAGATAAAGAACTCCGTCAAATCCAAATCTCAACAATATTCCCTTAGTATTGAAAGAGTTAGGGATGTCTGAATATCTAACACCAGCAGATAAAGATCTCAGTCAAATCCAAATCTCAACAATATTCCCTTAGTATTGAAAGAATTACGATGTCTGAATATCTAACACCAGCAGATAAAGATCTCAGTCAAATCCAAATCTCAACAATATTCCTTTAGTATTGAAAGAGTTATGGATGTCTGAATATCTAACACCAGCAGATAAAGATCTCCGTCAAATCCAAATCTCAACAATATTCCCTTAGTATTAAAAGAGTTATGGATGTCTGAATATCTAACACCAGCAGATAAAGATCTTCGTCAAATCAAAATCTCAACAATATTCCCTTAGTATTGAAAGAGTTAGGGATGTCTGAATATCTAACACCAGCAGATAAAGATCTCCGACAAATCCAAATCTCAACAATATTCCCTTAGTATTGAAAGAGTTATGGATGTCTGAATATCTAACACCAGCAGATAAAGATCTCAGTCAAAACCAAATCTCAACAATATTCCCTTAGTATTGAAAGAGTTATGGATGTCTGAATATCTAACACAAGAAGATAAAGATCTCCGTCAAATCCAAATCTCAACAATATTCCCTTAGTATTGAAAGAGTTCCGGATGTCTGAATATCTAACACCAGCAGATAAAGATCTCAGTCAAATCCAAATCTCAACAATATTCCCTTAGTATTGAAAGAGTTATGGATGTCTGAATATCTAACACCAGCAGATAAAGATCTCCGTCAAATCCAAATCTCAAAAATATTCCCTTAGTATTGAAAGAGTTACGGATGTCTGAATATCTAACACCAGCAGATAAAGATCTCCGTCAAATCCAAATCTCAACAATACTCCCTTAGTATTGAAAGAGTTACGGATGTCTGAATATCTAACACCAGCAGATAAAGATCTCAGACAAATCCAAATCTCAAGAATATTCCCTTAGTATTGAAAGAGTTAGGGATGTCTGAATATCTAACACCAGCAGATAAAGATCTCCGTCAAATCCAAATCTCAACAATATTCCCTTAGTATTGAAAGAGTTACGATGTCTGAATATCTAACACCAGCAGATAAAGATCTCAGTCAAATCCAAATCTCAACAATATTCCCTTAGTATTGAAAGAGTTATGGATGTCTGAATATCTAACACCAGCAGATAAAGATCTCCGTCAAATCCAAATCTCAACAATATTCCCTTAGTATTGAAAGAGTAAGGGATGTCTGAATATAACACCAGCAGATAAAGATCTCCGTCAAATCCAAATCTCAACAATTATCACTTAGTATTGAAAGAGTTAGGGATGTCTGAATATCTAACACCAGCAGATAAATATCTCAGACAAATCTAAATCTCAACAATATTCCCTTAGTATTGAAAGAGTTAGGGATGTCTGAATATCTAACATCAGCAGATAAAGATCTCAGACAAATCCAAATCTCAACAATATTCCCTTAGTATTGAAAGAGTTAGGGATGTCTGAATATCTAACACCAGCAGATAAAGATCTCCGTCAAATCCAAATCTCAACAATATTCCCTTAGTATTGAAAGAGTTAGGGATGTCTGAATATCTAACATCAGCAGATAAAGATCTCAGACAAATCCAAATCTCAACAATATTCCCTTAGTATTGAAAGAGTTAGCGATGTCTGAATATCTAACACCAGCAGATAAAGATTTCAGACAAATCCAAATCTCAACAATATTCCCTTAGTATTGAAAGAGTTGCGATGTCTGAATATCTAACACCAGCAGATAAAGATCTCAGTCAAATCCAAATCTCAACAATATTCCCTTAGTATTGAAAGAGTTATGGATGTCTGAATATCTAACACCAGCAGATAAAGATCTCCGTCAAATCCAAATCTCAACAATATTCCCTTAGTATTAAAAGAGTTATGGATGTCTGAATATCTAACACCAGCAGATAAAGATCTTCGTCAAATCCAAATCTCAACAATATTCCCTTAGTATTGAAAGAGTTAGGGATGTCTGAATATCTAACACCAGCAGATAAAGATCTCAGACAAATCCAAATCTCAAAAATATTCCCTTAGTATTGAAAGAGTTAGGGATGTCTGAATATCTAACACCAGCAGATAAAGATCTCAGACAAATCCAAATCTCAACAATACTCCCTTACTATTGAAAGAGTTAGGGATGTCTGAATATCTAACACCAGCAGATAAAGATCTCCGTCAAATCCAAATCTCAACAATATTCCCTTAGTATTGAAAGAGTTAGAGATGTCTGAATATCTAACATCAGCAGATAAAGATCTCAGACAAATCCAAATCTCAACAATATTCCCTTAGTATTGAAAGAGTTAGGGATGTCTGAATATCTAACACCAGCAGATGAAGATCTCAGACAAATCCAAATCTCAACAATATTCCCTTAGTATTGAAAGAGTTAGGGATATCTGAATATCTAACACCAGCAGATAAAGATCTCAGAGAAATTCAAATCTCAAAAATATTCCCTTAGTATTGAAAGAGTTAGGGATGTCTGAATATCTAACACCAGCAGATAAAGATTTCCGTCAAATCCAAATCTCAACAATATTCCCTTAGTATTGAAAGAGTTATGGATGTCTGAATATCTAACACCAGCAGATAAAGATCTCCGTCAAATCCAAATCTCAACAATATTCCCTTAGTATTGAAAGAGTTACGGATGTCTGAATATCTAACACCAGCAGATAAAGATCTCCGTCAAATCCAAATCTCAACTATACTCCCTTAGTATTGAAAGAGTTACGGATGTCTGAATATCTAACACCAGCAGATAAAGATCTCAGTCAAATCCAAATCTCAACAATATTCCCTTAGTATTGAAAGAGTTATGGATGTCTGAATATCTAACACAAGAAGATAAAGATCTCCGTCAAATCCAAATCTCAACAATATTTCCTTAGTATTGAAAGAGTTAGGGATGTCTGAATATCTAACACCAGCAGATAAAGATCTCAGTCAAATCCAAATCTCAACAATATTCCCTTAGTATTGAAAGAGTTAGGGATGTCTGAATATCTAACACCAGCAGATAAAGATCTCCGACAAATCCAAATCTCAACAATATTCCCTTAGTATTGAAAGAGTTAGGGATGTCTGAATATCTAACACCAGCAGATAAAGATCTCAGTCAAATCCAAATGTCAACAATATTCCCTTAGTATTGAAAGAGTTATGGATGTCTTAATATCTAACACCAGCAGATAAAGATCTCCGTCAAATCCAAATCTCAACAATATTCCCTTAGTATTAAAAGAGTTATGGATGTCTGAATATCTAACACCAGCAGATAAAGATCTTCGTCAAATCCAAATCTCAACAATATTCCCTTAGTATTGAAAGAGTTAGGGATGTCTGAATATCTAACACCAGCAGATAAAGATCTCAGTCAAATCCAAATCTCAACAATATTCCCTTAGTATTGAAAGAGTTATGGATGTCTGAATATCTAACACAAGAAGATAAAGATCTCCGTCAAATCCAAATCTCAACAATATTCCCTTAGTATTGAAAGAGTTAGGGATGTCTGAATATCTAACACCAGCAGATAAAGATCTCAGTCAAATCCAAATCTCAACAATATTCCCTTAGTATTGAAAGAGTTATGGATGTCTGAATATCTAACACCAGCAGATAAAGATCTCCGTCAAATCCAAATCTCAACAATATTCCCTTAGTATTGAAAGAGTTATGGATGTCTGAATATCTAACACCAGCAGATAAAGATCTCAGTCAAATCCAAATCTCAACAATATTCCCTTAGTATTGAAAGAGTTAGGGATGTCTGAATATCTAACACCAGCAGATAAAGATCTCCGTCAAATCCAAATCTCAACAATATTCCCTTAGTATTGAAAGAGTTACGGATGTCTGAATATCTAACACCAGCAGATAAAGATCTCCGTCAAATGCAAATCTCAACAATACTCCCTTAGTATTGAAAGAGTTACGGATGTCTGAATATCTAACACCAGCAGATAAAGATCTCAGTCAAATCCAAATCTCAACAATATTCCCTTAGTATTGAAAGAGTTATGGATGTCTGAATATCTAACACCAGCAGATAAAGATCTCCGTCAAATCCAAATCTCAAAAATATTCCCTTAGTATTGAAAGAGTTATGGATGTCTGAATATCTAACACCAGCAGATAAAGATCTCAGTCAAATCCAAATCTCAACAATATTCCCTTAGTATTGAAAGAGTTAGGGATGTCTGAATATCTAACACCAGCAGATAAAGATCTCCGTCAAATCCAAATCTCAACAATATTCCCTTAGTATTGAAAGAGTTACGGATGTCTGAATATCTAACACAAGAAGATAAAGATCTCCGTCAAATCCAAATCTCAACAATATTCCCTTAGTATTGAAAGAGTTCCGGATGTCTGAATATCTAACACCAGCAGATAAAGATCTCAGTCAAATCCAAATCTCAACAATATTCCCTTAGTATTGAAAGAGTTAGGGATGTCTGAATATCGAACACCAGCAGATAAAGATCTCCGTCAAATCCAAATCTCAACAATATTCCCTTAGTATTGAAAGAGTTACGGATGTCTGAATATCTAACACCAGCAGATAAAGATCTCCGACAAATCCAAATCTCAACAATATTCCCTTAGTTTTGAAAGAGTTATGGATGTCTGTATATCTAACACCAGCAGATAAAGATCTCTGTCAAATCCAAATCTCAACAATATTCCCTTAGTATTGAAAGAGTTATGGATGTCTGAATATCTAACACAAGAAGATAAAGATCTCCGTCAAATCCAAATCTCAACAATATTCCCTTAGTATTGAAAGAGTTCCGGATGTCTGAATATCTAACACCAGCAGATAAAGATCTCAGTCAAATCCAAATCTCAACAATATTCCCTTAGTATTGAAAGAGTTAGGGATGTCTGAATATCTAACACCAGCAGATAAAGATCTCCATCAAATCCAAATCTCAACAATATTCCCTTAGTATTGAAAGAGTTACGGATGTCTGAATATCTAACACCAGCAGATAAAGGTCTCCGTCAAATCCAAATCTCAACAATATTCATTTAGTATTGAAAGAGTTACGGATGTCTGAATATCTAACACCAGCAGATAAAGATCTCAGTCAAATCCAAATCTCAACAATATTCCCTTAGTATTGAAAGAGTTACGGATGTCTGAATATCTAACACCAGCAGATAAAGATCTCAGTCAAATCCAAATCTCAACAATATTCCCTTAGTATTTAAAGAGTTAGGGATGTCTGAATATCTAACACCAGCAGATAAAGATCTCAGACAAATCCAAATCTCAACAATATTCCCTTAGTTTTGAAAGAGTTATGGATGTCTGAATATCTAACACCAGCAGATAAAGATCTCAGTCAAATCCAAATCTGAACAATATTCCCTTAGTATTGAAAGAGTTATGGATGTCTGAATATCTAACACAAGAAGATAAAGATCTCCGTCAAATCCAAATCTCAACAATATTCCCTTAGTATTGAAAGAGTTACGGATGTCTGAATATCTAACACCAGCAGATAAAGATCTCCGTCAAATCCAAATCTCAACAATATTCCCTTAGTATTGAAAGAGTTATGGATGTCTGAATATCTAACACCAGCAGATAAAGATCTCCGTCAAATCCAAATCTCAACAATATTCCCTTAGTTTTGAAAGAGTTATGGATGTCTGAATATCTAACACCAGCAGATAAAGATCTCAGTCAAATCCAAATCTCAACAATATTCCCTTAGTATTGAAAGAGTTATGGATGTCTGAATATCTAACACAAGAAGATAAAGATCTCCGTGAAATCCAAATCTCAACAATATTCCCTTAGTATTGAAAGAGTTCCGGATGTCTGAATATCTAACACCAGCAGATAAAGATCTCAGTCAAATCCAAATCTCAATAATATTCCCTTAGTATTGAAAGAGTTAGGGATGTCTGAATATCTAACACCAGCAGATAAAAATCTCCGTGAAATCCAAATCTCAACAATATTCCCTTAGTATTGAAAGAGTTACGGATGTCTGAATATCTAACACCAGCAGATAAAGATCTCCGTCAAATCCAAATCTCAACAATATTCCCTTAGTATTGAAAGAGTTAGGGATGTCTGAATATCTAACACCAGCAGAATGCCTAACGTTTGGAATTGAGCTCGGAAGTTCATAAGAGGTATTGTTTCCCACCGTTTAATACAACAGATGTACACCGAAGAGCCAAAACATTGTGACCAGCGCGTCTTCATGCAAATCGAAGCAACTGCAGGTAAACGACGGTGCACGTGAAGGTCATTAAATGGTATAAATAACACCTGACACTGAGCTCTGTTAATCAGTGTTATTCTTGTTCCTCAGATGGGAGAGGCAGCGGACTTAAGCGAGTTCAACAAAGGTGAAATTGTAATGACTGGATGAGAGCATTTCCGAAACGGCAAGCCTTGTGGGGTGCTCACCATCAGCCATGGTTAGTCCCTTCAAAAAGTGGTCCGAGGAAGGAAAAACCACGAACCGCCGGCAAGGTGGGTGCCGAACCATGGCTCATCAATGCTAGAGGTGAACTAAAGCTATCCTGCATACTGTGGCGCATCTAGCCCGTCATTTGAATGATGGTGACGGGAGTAATGTGTCACAACACGTCACTCCCAAACACTGCTGAAAATGGGGCTGCTCCGTGTGCCCATGGTAACCTAAGTACACTGTTGAAAGCGCTTAGAATTGGGCACACGAGCATCAAAACTGGACCTTGAATGATTGGAAGAAGGTCGTCTGGTCTGACGAATCTCGTGTCCTGTTGCACATAGTAGACGGCCGGGTACGAGTGCGTCGTTTACCTAGGGAAGTGTTGGCCCAGGATGCACCGTGGGACGAAAACAAGTTGGTGGAGGAAATGGAATACTTTGGGCAATATTCTGCTGGGAAATCCTTGGTCCAGTCATTCATTTGCAAGAAACTATGACATCTACCACCTACCTAAACATCATTGCAGACCAGGTACATCCTTTCATGGCAACGGATATCCGTTCTGTATATTCGGTTTTGTTTTCGTTTTCTTCGTAATCGATTGAAAACTGCGATTGAAATTGGTACACTTCGGAATTTCATTCCTCTCAGAAGCTCTTCCGCATTTCAAAAGGTTAAATAAAATTTTAGGAAAATTGGCAATGAAACCCAATATTGGCTCGGGATCCGCAGTTCACCCACCTTTGTTATATATTGTCCAATTTTTGGCCGGGGGGGGGGGGATGTCTGCCTGGAGATGATTTTAGCTATGATCAGAAGATTCTCCGTAGCGAAATCTTCTGCTGACCCTTACAGTTCAGAAGTTCTCACCTTTCCACATTTTTGTAAAGGAACCCCCCCCCCCTACAAAACGTAACAGAAAAGGGAGTGGGGGACGAAACCTCGCATTCAGTTATCCCAAGGGGGCGTTACGTAACAAATTTTGAACCCCTTAGAAGAGATTTTTCCACTGTTTTGTTTGTGAAGTTGTTTCTCCTTCTTTGCACGAGGAGTGTCTCAAATATCGATATGGAATCGATAAACGTTTCCGAACTAGGCGAACGAGCCGGGTTTACAACCAAACGATACTAAACTATAACTGCAAACGTTATGAAAATGTAATTAATTTTTTACTGAAATACTAATTAAAATTAAAACTCAAATCCAATCAAATCTCAACCATCTTTCAAATTAACAAGCCCGTCGACATATTGCGCGTGCGCTGTGGCAGGGAATGTGACGTCACCAGTCACGTGGACATCTGGATAAGACACAGATGGGGAAGTCCTTTTATTCGAATTATTTCTTTTTCACGTGCACGGTTCTCCCCTTCACACGAGACCACGGATTAACGTCCCTTAGGAGAGAGGGAAGCTTTCTTCGCAGAGTCCGTCTTTTGCGTCTCTTTCTTTTACCGGGGGGAACACTGGCCAGTGGGGATTCGAACCTGGAAACTGCAAATTAAGAACCAGATGCGCTTCCGAGTGAGCCAACCTGAATCTTTTAGTAAAAACCGAAGTCTAATCGGTGCTTTTAGCAGGCTTTCGGATGTTTTACTTCTAAGCGGCACTTTTCTGCACACCATGGGCTAAATGGCCAGGTCACAAGGACCCTGAAGGCTCAGAGAAGGTTGTGGGAAGGGGACCACTGGAACAGCTGTTGAGAGACAGATGGTAGCCTCCCGTCAAGGCCATCCAGCGTGTTCTTTAACGTGCACAGGGTATGGCTCTCCCGCACAGGGGGTCACGGCTTAACGTCCCATCCGACGGACGGCGGCATTATCGGTGTCCTCTACTGACCGTGGGCAGGGCGTGGAGTTTTGCGGAGAAAAATTTAAACGCTAACCCAGCTGGGACTCGAACCTGGGAACTGCAGATTACGAGTCTGGTGCGCTACTGATTGAGCCACCCGCGCCCTTGATGTGAAAGAAGTGCAACTTCAATAACCAATTGAATTAAAAAAAAACCTCAAGCAGCTGCTTGCCACAGAGGTCATAGTAGAATGTTTGTGAGGATGGCGTGCTGAGCATTCGGCCACGTGACCGCTCATAACCAATTAAATCTCATCGAATCAGTAAGATTTAAATATTTCATTAAAAAATGACATTTGCAGCAATATTTAAAACTGGCCAAGGCCATTCTTTCATTTTACATCAAAATTTAAAAGGAACAACAGTAGTACCTCCCCCCCCCCCCTCCTCCCATGGTTCTCGTTGTTATCCATTTTCATATTCCTACATTATTCAGAAAGACGGAAATCTTATTTTGGTTCTCGAGACCTTCGGCAGAATGTCGTTGCCACTTCAGTCTCCATTTTTATCCATCAATCTATTTTAATCTTCGAACATAAAAAGTTTTGCACGAAGCATTCTTATACCGAATTAGAATTGCAGATAATGACACGCGAATTACCTGACACGTTCATTTACATAAGATTCAGTTTCGTAGGTGAAATATTCACTAAACCTTCGCCCCCGAGAAATGCGGATCGATCCGTCGTTGCCATTCCCCTTCAACTGCGTAAGGGATGATATGGCGAACGTACTTTGAATTGATGCAAAAGTGGACATAAGATCTATAGCTGAATGTTTGGTAGGATGTTTTGCCCAGGGAATGTTTTAAAATAGTTCACATGTCTGTACAGTCGCTCAAAAAAATATCCGAACACTGTGGTTGATTACAGAATTCAGAAAAAATATCTGGCAACCTTCGTGTCACGTGACACGAAGGTTGCCAGATCACTAATTTCTGGGGGAAAAAATCGTTGCCAGATATTTCTTCTGAATTCTGTAATTAACCATAGTGTTCGGATATTTTTTTTGAACGACTGTAAAAATCCGCTTCAGAAATTGAGAGGTCATTCAAAGTCATTTGCTTCATTTTTTCGAGTTCTGCGCGTGACTCATCTGCCATCATCCCTTCTGAAGGTGACGTCATCTGTTGGATGCCAAATGCTCTCGTTCTATCTCGAATGACTTCGAATTTTGAATCGTAAAGTGTCAAAGAACAGAATTGTGAGAAGTGTGAGATAATATGCAGACGACTTTCAAATGCATCGTCCCATCAAGCGGTTCCGAGATTCACAAAGATAAAGAATTCAACAATCAATAACGTTGCAGACGACAGCAGAATCACGGGTGAGTTCAATTTTTTTCTCTTTACTTCCATCGATGGTACAGATAATGTCTTGAAAGGAAATTAATAAATTGTAAAATACTATCAAAATATCACCAATTTCATCATCGGAAAATATAGCGGGGTGGGGGTGGAATTGCAACCGAAAATGGCAACATCTATCGTCAGCTAACGCAAACTACGACCCCCCCCCCTCCCATAGGGGGCGAGGGTAGTTCAGTCGGTAGCGCGCCAGGCTCGTAATCTGTCGTTCCCAGGTTCGAGTCCCAGCTGGGTAAGCGTTGAGGTTTATTTCCGCAAATTCCCGCCCTGCCCACGGTCAGTAGGGGACACCGATAGGCTCGGAAAGGCCGCCGTCCGTCGGATGGGACATTAAGCCGTGGCCCCAGTGTTCGAGAGAGCTATACCCTGTGCACTTTAAAGAACACGCTGGATGGCCT